>CM022299.1:662614278-663214278 GCA_011799875.1 Thinopyrum elongatum | reverse complement strand
GCATCATCGGTGAGGCACCAATGAGGATGATGAACCCCTCCGTGATGGTGTCTAGATTGGATCTCATGGTTCTGGAACTTGCGGCGGAATTGTGTTTCGTCGACTCCCCTAGGGTTTCTGGAAGATTTGGGGATTTATAGGGTGAAGAAGCGGTGCGGGAGGCCACCGAGGGGGGCACAACCCCCCTTGGCGCGTCTGGGCTCTTGGGTGTGCCTGGGCTCCTGGGCGCGCCCAGGTGGGTTGTGCCCACCTCGGGCCTCCCCTCTGGTACTTCTTTGGCCCATGTTGTGTCTTCTGGTCCCAAAAATTCTCCAAAAAGTTTTGCTGCGTTTGGAATCCGTTTGGTACTGATATTCCACGAACTAAAAAACAAGCAAAAAACAGCAACTGGCACTGGGCACAATGTCAATAGGTTAGTCCCAAAAAATGATATAAAGTTGCTATAAAATGATTGTAAAACATCCAAGAATGATAATATGACAGCATGGAACAAACAAAAATTATAGATACGTTGGAGACGTATCAATGATCTACGCCACCCACATACCTAGAAAGGAGAGGAGGCGCGCACTATGAGATGTTTACGCTGTCGAGCCCGTAGCGCCGAACTATAACCCGTGGTCGGCTTGCCCGATCACCTTCGCTCGCAAGGACCATCCGACCAGTATCCGTCCTGGAGGATCAGCGGCCCTGGTACTCGACCCCATTGTCGATGCGCACCACCTCACAAGAGTCCTTATGGATGGAGGCAGCAGCCTCAACTTAATCTATGCAGACACAGTGAGGAAAATGGGGATCGATCCGTCAAGGATCAAGCCTAGCAACACCATCTTTAAGGGAGTCATTCCGGGCGTAGAAGCCCACTGCACTGGCACGGTGACTCTGGAAGTAGTATTCGGCTCACCAGACAACTTCTGAAGCAAAGACTTAATATTCGATATCGCCCCTTTCCGTAGTGGCTACCATGCCCTCCTTGGCCGAACGGCGTCCGCTAAATTCAACGACGTCCCGCATTATGCGTACCTCAAGCTCAAGATGCCTGGTCCTTCGGGCGTCATAACGATCAACGGCAACACGGAGTGCTCACTTCGAACTGAGGAACACACTGCGGCCCTGGCAGCTGAAGATCAACCCGGCGCCAACGGGCCCAGGTATCAGCCCGCCGTAAAGGCCGGAGACACAAGTAAACGGGTTTTAACCCGGTCCCCGTCATGGGAGCCTGCCTGCGTTCGTCGCAAATAGGGACCCGCGCCCCACGGCATACCCACCATAGTCGCGTTCTACGTGCCTCGACAGCACAACTTTGCGCTCAAGATACCATGGGCAGCTCTGGGGGCTTATATCGAACAAATAACACCATGTGTTCGGTTCAACCGAACTATGGCACTACCACGTCTTTGGACGACAAGGGGGACGACTCCGGACTCACCCAGCATCAAGTTGTGTCGACACGGCCACCCATCAAGGTTCCTATTCAAGGCCCCCCTCGACGGCATGCGTTTTTCTACACGTACGAGTCCCATACCTAGCAGAAGCAAAGGCGCAGACATGGAGCAGGGCATAGTTGAGGCTTCGACCCACGCATCAAGGCCCCGTGTAAACCTTTCTCTGTAATTTTTTTTTTCTTACATATCATCAATGCCTCGGCAGTTCGAATTGCATGGTTAGACATCCAGAGCTTATGGAAAATAAAAAACATCTTTTACGGTGTTCGGGCACCCGCATTATCTAGCCCTCCTTTTTCTCTTTCTCTTTTTCCTGCTCTTCGAACAGCTGGGCATGCACACATTGTGTAACAAATACAAATCAGTTAATTGATCAGGAGCTTGATTTCTTCATCAGCTCCACGTACCAAGTCCGGCACCGCATCCCGCTATGTGTTCGGTGTCTCGGATATTGCACTATATGCATCAGTTCCAAACTATGTCTTGGGTCAATAGTTGGGTTGCCCAGCTCCTATGCTTACCTTCTTACGTTCTGCACGTTCGGCTAAGAAGGTAAAGGAAAACCCCTGCAATTGTGCTGCTGGCTAGCCTAGTTAAGCACCTCAGGGGAGAAAGCCGAAAACTAACTGGCATTGTAAGCGTGAACTGGTCGGCGATCCGATGACAAGTGTTAAACTTAAAAAATAGTTGGCGATTTATCCGTGTCATACGCCGGGTTCGTCCTAACACGAACCACGTGATTACAAGGGCAAGCCTCGGTACCCCATACATCACAAAGCATTGGGGGCTAGTCACTAGCTCCCGCAGTCAAGTTCCTATGGCTAAGTGAAAGCAATAAAGCCGCATTGTCTGATTTCCTAGTTTCTCTCACGCACTACAACCTTCGGGCACGGAGACGTCGGCTAAGGGTAATAGTGCGGAGATGAAACAGCCCTCGTAATATTCACTTGGGGGCAGAAGCCGACGACTGGAAACTTTCAGAATAATAAACGACCGCACAGGAGTTAAAATAAAAACACCATAGTATATAACATACAAACAGGACGCATTATAAAGCAAAAGGTACAGTTGACAACTTAATACAATCACTCAATGATTACATCTTTGGAACACTGGCCCTCTATCACCCGAGCACCATCCATAACTTGTGCGAAGTATAGTTCTGGGCGGCGATGGTCCTTTCCAATGGGCGGAGGGCCAGTGGCCATATCCATTGGCTTGATCTTAGGCCAATGAACCATGGTCTTCGCAAAGGCCAGCCTAGCTCCCTCAAGGCATGCAGAGCGCTTCACGGCATCAATCTGGGGCAAGGCATCGCGCAGCTTCTGCACCAGACCAAAGTAGATGCTCAGAATCGGCTCTAAGGGCCACAGCCGGACACAATGATCCTTCATGGCCGGCCCAGCCATCTGATGCAGCTCCATTAGTTGCTTCATCTGGTTGCTGAGGAGGGGAGGATGCTCGGGCACCTGGAACTACGCCCAGAAGAGCCGCTGATCGGAGTTCTACTCCCGCGTGGCATAGTACTCCGCCGCATCCGCCACACTCCTTGGAAGCTCGGCGAAAACGCCTCCGGAGCGCCAGACCCGCGTCAGCAATGCAAACTTGTTGCCGCCAAACACACTCTGCTGTAAGTAAGGCTTACCAACGGCGATCTGCCTCGCTTGGTGAAGCTCCTCTCGGGCACCCCGCACTTCAGTCCTGGTCTCCTGGAGCTCTTTTTCTGCTTTGTACTGCTCGGTGGACTGTTTTATCTATTTCTGCTCAAGGTCCTCACATTTCATGATGGCATCCTTGAGCTCCAGCAGCACTTCGGCCACTCGAGCCTCGTGCTTCTCGCCGGCGGTCCTCATCGTCTCGAGTTCGGCCACCGCCTTTTCGGCAGCCACCTTCTTCTCGGCCGCCTAGGCCTCGGCCTTCTTCAGCGCGGCCTTGAGGTTCTCGACTTCTGCGACAGCAGCTGCAACCACTGCGTACTCAGCATACAATCCAGCACATCACTGTCCGGCAGTATTAACTATGCTATTCTATCGGGGCTTACCTTGCGCCTCATCAAGCCGCCTGTTGACAAGATCAAGTTCCGCATCGGAGAGCTTCAGCTTCCGATCCATCTCCTCCAGCGTCGCGGCATTAGAAGCCACCGCCAAGGACGATGCCTACAATACCAAATCAATAATAATGCCTCAGCTACTGCCCTACGGATATTTGACCCTCTGTCAAGCTTTTCCAATCCTCATAGAGTCTCGGGGGATGTTATGCACAAGGCTTATTCAAACTCAAGCTAAAAGCTAAATCCGTTTGGCGGAGAAAAAACATTACTTAACTCACCTCAAAGCCTGTTAAAAGGCCTTGGAGTGCATTGCTCAGTCCGGTGTTGACGGACCGAACGCCCTGTAGAACCGCACCCATAAGGGCGCGGTGTTCGACAATGATGACGGAGCTGTTCACCAACTCCTCCATCATGTCCGGCCAGCCTGCTGCCGCCCGGTTATTGGTGTTCGGCGCGGGCGGCAAGACCTCGGCTCCCCCTTCAGTGGAAGGTGGGATCGGCTCCTTTGAGGGCCTTAGGGGCTCGGGTGCAGCTGATTGTAAGGGTTCTGTAACACCCTGGATTTTGCCCATTTTCTTTTTCTTTTGATTTTGGTCCGGATTTGCTTTTTTGTGGCTTAGTAGTCTTGCAACCTGGAGGGATCACCCTTCATTCTTTTTCCCGAGTGGCTTGGCAACCTCAAAACCATCCCAAGACCTTGCCATTTTCATCTTGGACCAATCTCATTATTCTTTTCCTTGGGAATATTCCTTTTTCTATTAAAGGAATAACCCTGTTTGTCCTGAGTTGTAAAGCAACCCACATTTCCATCATTCCCAAAATTCCCAAATAATTCTCATAAATTGTTTGGGTCATATCTTTCTCAAATATGTCAAATCCTTCCTTGACATGTTCAAAAATATTTCCCAAATATTCCTTTTCTGATTCTGCCCCAGCTATCAGTTTGAGAAGCAACTACCCTTTATATTTGCTTGCTTGGTCTCATACTTTTTGCGAATTCTTTCCTATCCATATCATTGTCACATGCCAAAATTCAACTTTATTTGGATAGTAAATCTCCCTTGGCTAATTTCCAAAGTTTCTGGGTAACTTGAATCTTTGTTAAGCAAGTGCTAGCTAGGAGTATCCAAATGAGTTGAAATTTTGCAAGCATATTCATATGCTTAAATCATGACTCTCCACCAAGTTTCAACCCTATCCAATTACCTATGTGACCACAACATTAAATCTTGGTTTCTGGTCAGATTTTCACATTGTGAAGCAACTATATTTTATATTGCTCCATAATTGCTGAAAATTTACCAGAGCATTCTTCTACCCATATAACCAATCTCCACAAAATTTGGTCTCATTTAATCTTCCCAATAATTCCCTAGAATTATTCTAAGATTCTGGTCAGAGAGGATAGCTGTGAAGGAAGTACCATTTTGGCTTGTCCAAATGGCATGAAATTTTTAAGGCACTCTCATATGACCAAATAATCATCCTATGCCCAATTTTAGCTCAAGTTGCTACTCCTTGTGACTGGCACATCAAGATTGAGTTCCTGGACCAGATTAGTCAGTTGCAAAGCAAACCCATTAAATATTGGTCCATTTCTTTCCAAAATTCACAGGATCATAGTCCTACCCTACACCTCCTAGACATATCATTTTGACCCTATCACCTTCCTGTTGAGCACATTGGGGTGGTCAAGTTTGCTACAGCAAACTTCCAGTGAAACCTCACATCCACTCTTGGCCTCTTTTGATCAACTATCACTTCAGAGGGGGCCCTTCCTTGGATGTATTTTGTGCTGGACATGACTTGGCATGCCAGGGTGCACCGCGTGCGCCAGTGCACGCAGTGACCACGCTGCTGGCATGTCAGCCAGTGCGCTCTGGCGATGGAACCCTTCGGTTCCGTCCGTTCCTTCTCTCCCTCGCCACTTGAACATGTCCAGCAGCTTCCCCTTGGCCTCGTCTTCGATCTGGAAGCCTCTCCCCCTCCAGTTTCTTCTTCGACACGCCACGGTGATCGCCGCCGCTGTTTGGCCCGTGACCGTCGTTGTCGTTTTCTTCTGTCCCTTCCTCTCCGATCTCTCCCGAGCGCTCCTGAAGCCTCTCTGCTCCTCCACGAAGCTCCCCGATGCCGTATACAGCCAGCCACGTCGCCCCGGAGCGCCAGTGCGCGGCTAAGGTCACCACCGCGGACATGCTCATCCCCTCCGTGCCGCCCGCCTATTTATAGGCTGCCCCGAGCCCTCCTGAGCACGCCAACCTCCTCCACTATCCCTCTGGACCTCCGTTGCATTCTTGCCCGGCCGAGTACCTTGCCGGAGCACCTTAATTTCCGGCGAGCGGCCGCCCACTGCCTCCTTTCGGTGCCGCATTTTTGGCCAATCCCCGCCTTCACCGAGTCCATTGCTGGATTCCCCGGTCGCCGTAGTCCACCTCAATCTCATCACCTTCTCCGGGGAACCCCCAGGTCGCCGGAATCATGCCGGATGCCCCGCCCACGGCCATGGACGCCGCCGCGCGCCCAATCATCCCTGCGGTCCCAACTCCCACCCTTGGAGGCGGCCCTCTCCGGCGGGTCCATCCCCACGGTCGCCTGCCCTCGGGGCTCACCAAAATGACGCCGGCCACTGGAGCCGAGGCCCTTTGTGACCGCATCGGGGAAGCAGGAGGTGGAGGAAGAAGAAAGGGAGGGAGGAGAGAGAGGGCGGTGTGGGGCCCGGCCGTCGGTGACTAAAGGCCCTCCACGTCAGATAAGTGGAGACGCCTTCGGCGGGTTTCTGTTTTCTCCAAAGGAAAACACATTCTACGGAAGTGCGCGACCCGCTGAGCTACCAGGGACCCCGTTGGAAATATTCTTTTTGCAGATAGGTCCCTGACAGAAAAACCCTTATAACTTTTTGCTCAGAACTCCGATCGAGGTGATTCCAAAGCCCACGTCTTCGTCTCGTCGAGCCCGTCGTGTTGGTATCATTTTCACTATGTGGTCCCATAGTGGAAATGACCATTTTGCCCTTATCCGTAAACATCCCCCTCCGGGAGCGAACTGTTTCCGGCGATCAGTTCCGCGGACTCTCCGCACTTCCTCCCGATGGTTCCTTCATCTCCAGGCAAGCCACAACTCTCATCTACATCATCGCATTGCAATATCATAGTTTAACTATTTACTTTAACAACAAGTATGAGTATCTGTGAAATAAATTGGATTATGCAATACTTGAATAAATTCTCGGATAGGTGACTGTTATGTTGAGCACAGGATTGTTAATGACTAGTAGTTTACCCACTTGTTGATACTATAATGTTGAGATTACTGTCTATGATTATTTTGGAGTTCATCCGGCAGTTCGTGGAGATGAATTAGTAGCAGTGACTTAAGTATACTGGTTATCGGAGTGTCAACCATGAGAGAAATATTATTCGGGGATTAGATATTTCATGGTTGACCTTGAGTCACCTGTCCGGACTTATCCGTGCAGCCACATTTGCCGGTATGGGACGGCCTTGACTTGGTCTGATCGCGTGCTCTTTCACCGGTACCGCCCAATAGGGAAGGTTATGCGTGCGCGCTACCCTGGCCCGGTAGGCGGCGATAACCTTGTGAGCCCAGTTGAGTTATTTGGATCCGGGTCCCCGTTTGGGACGGTTTAGTTTGGCCACGACGGTGGCAGGTGTCACGCGGGCCACCCAGGGCAGGACTCCGGAGGAGTGTGATTGCCGGTGGTACGATGGGAGAGTCACAGGTCAGGCAGGTTTCATTGGAGCAACACTGGTCCACCCGAATGGGATCACGAGGTCAGTGCTCCATGGTGTGGGTAAAGTGCGCAACCTCTGCAGAGTGTAAAATCTATTCGAATAGTCGTGTCCACGGTATTGGACAGTCCGTCCAGTCCTCACTAGGTGGTCAACCATAGTGATGATAATGATGAAAGAACTCATCATGAGATCAGAAGTACTCGGGGATTGTGAGTATTCTGAGGTTTGTGAGACGGCCCGAAAGAGAGTAAGTTTGTCAGACTTGTGGTACAGTTGGTATCAGGTATATGATATGTTAGCCATGGGATGGCTATGAGATGAGTGGTCAGATGACCACATGATTGGGGTTGGACTTGGGAACAGGTTCGGATTGGATCCTAAGATTATTCGGAGTATGGATTAAACATGCTTTACCTTACTGCATTTACTTCAGAAGTTATCTTGGTGGATAACCGTGCTTGTTAATTTTGACTGCTATGATGTTGTCTTGCCTTAATGCTGATGTTTGTTGTTAGCTTGCGAGTACATTCAAAGTACTCACCTGGCGTGTCATGCCAAATTGCAGGTCATACCATGATGGCTTGCTTGTCGAGGATCCCGAGTTTGCGACCTAGGATACGCGTTCTAGCCAGAGTCCTTGCGGAGTGGAGTCCATCACCGCCGTCGTTGTCCCGCTGCTGAGAGAGTTACTCCGCTGTTAGCATAGAGCTACCCCGGGCAGGCGTAGTGTCGCCATGCCGATGTTAAGCCTTGTACCCTTTGTAACCATATTCATTGTAATAAAGAGCTGATTTGCTCTATGCCAACAGTGACGTATTCCAAAAGACTTGTCCTTGGGCTGGAATACGGGGTGTTCCGGTTTACTCTGAGCCGGGGTGCCACAGAAGTTGGTATCAGAGCAGGTTTGGCTATAGGACGCGCGGTCTAGCCGCGAGCGTTAGTAACCGGTAGTATAGGATCCAGTTGGTTGCTGCACTTATTTGTTGCATTTGCTTGTGCATAGCATGCATATAGACTAGATATTTTATCACTAATGACGGATCTGGCGAGTGTAGGTGGCATCGGTTTCGATTCCCTACCTGTGCTCTCTAGTTTGCTTATCTGTTCCTTGGTGTGGCGTCATCTTCGTCCCAGTGGAGTGATGCCAAGGTACTTGGTGGTGTCGATCCTTTGTCGGATTGATGCACTAGTACCATACCAATTTATTCTCTTCAGCCACTCCTATCGTTTCGGTGATAGACAAGTTCTATCCCGGATCGTGCCATTCCACTAGCCGCTTCGGCAACCCTTACTGATCCTTGTTATCAGAAAAGGGCAATGCCTGTAAGCCTTTCTCTTCACCCCCATTTCATTCCGCCGCCTATTCTTTGGACGTGTACGGTTTTCTTCCGTACGCTTGATGATGATGTGGTCGTAACTTCTGTGTTCCGACCCCTAATCACCAAGTTCGTCCTCGCCACCGGTTCCATCGGTGTTAAGCCCGTATTTGGTGTAGTCTTGTTTACACCAATTTTCTTCCACACATGATTCACTTTCGTGCACATCGCCACAACATGTTAGACCGTAATACCGGAGTTCTTGCGAGATTTGTGTGCTTAAGTAGGAATGCATATTATTGCTATGAATAGCTGTAGACTGTGATATTGCTTGTGTGTGTGATCTTGCTGCTTTGTGTGCTTTTGTTTAGTCATTTCTTTTGTTCTTTTTGGGCCCTTGGTGTTACCTTATTTTCCCCTTAAGGAAGTTGCTCACCGACCCTGAACCAAAGAGTCAGTGAAGAGATAGACATTTGGAAGCCCGGCTCAGCAATATGGGATTTTAAGCAGACTGTGTTGTATCGGGGATATCGGGCCTAAATATAAATGATATCTTGGCCGGATGGATTATCAGCATCAACTATACCTCAAAGTGCAACTTTCACAACAGTAATGATCGCATCAGCAAGAAGGCAAATTGTGTATATGATCCACAGTGCATTCTGTGCCAAAGGTATGATTCATATACAAGGTTTGAGTCTGCTATGAGTATGATTTGAAACCTGCTATGTCTTGGAAGCAAGCCAGCATGAGCTATGAACTTAGTGTTCAGCAATAAAGATAGTCGAACAATGTCCTTCCTACAGCAAGTAACTGACAGCAGTAACCTCAAGGTATATATATATATGCACTCTGTCCGCATGCAATAAAGAAAAGTTTCAGGTGTAAGCAACCCAGTCTTTCCCTACAAGCTACCTGAGAAGCCTACGACGCAAGGATTCCTGTGTCTTTCTCGATACAACACATGGACATCTTCCGATGCAAAGGTCAGATCCGCAATAGTTGGGTCTAAAGGCAAAAATTAGTCAGGGCACGAGCTTGCCTCGGGAATCAAGTGGCCAACTACACATGTTTCCATAGATATGGTGAACATGCTGCCAAGGTCATACGAGTTACTCATACAGTGATGCCAGCCCAGTGAGGATCTGACTATTGCACGAGCTATGTAAGAAGAAGAGAACGCCAGTTATACACTTCGGTGTGATGACCAACAACCTATGGAGTAAGCCGACCATCTGATATATGCCTTATAGCATTGCTTTGTGTTATTCCGGCATGTTCAAATTATTATGCTCATACCTGTATGCATAATAGTGAGCTGTAGGGGACACAGATGAACCCTTGCCCGTCTTTCTTTGGTGGCGGCACCACGCCTGTGTTCTAAGCTGTTTCCCGCTGTCCGGGGTGGATGCCGACTTTTAATTCTCTTGTCAACAACTGTCCGTGTTCTGAGCTGCTTTTCGGCCGTCTCGGGCAACTGTTGAATTTCTTTTCGTAGCAATGACCCTATGTTCTGAGCTGTTTTTCGGCCGTCTTAGGGAGCTGCTACTTTCTTCTTATCGACACCGTCTCATGCTCTGAGCTGCTTTTCAGCCATCTTGAGTCGGGGTTGAGTTACTCCAGTAATGTCCCAGATCTGAGTTGTAAAGACTGTTCTGGTGGCTGCTGGTTTATTTGCCGGTTTTATCCAGGGGTTCAGACGGTCGTTACCCTACAGCTACGACTGGTGAAGTAACATGCCTGCCGGAATATTGCACCTGACAACTCCTATGGTCACACGGAGAATCAAGAGCATATTAGGCCAAGTTCTTTCAGCAAAGGATCCAGGCAAAGAGAACTATAATGAAAAAGCAAGGTTGTCCATATAGGTATGGTAAAGGTACAAATACTCCAGACAGTCAGGTTAGATAACAGTCACCATGGATACACACCCACGGGGTCTATTCCATTTGCAAGGACCCCATATCAAGACAACCCGCCAGCCAACCAGATATGCTCAGAATTGTCTGAAGAAGGCAACCAAGCTGATTAGGTTGGCAGAAAGATTAACTCAGCAGTTCAACTTCAGCAACAGTGTTAAAACATTACACTGCCTACCATCCATATAGAGATGCCGACAGACTAAGTAATCAGATGAATGAACAACAGTCTCGAAGCATGTGTCCTCACAGATGGGAATCAGTTAAAGACTAACCTGCCGTGAACAAGATTCTGTTGCCAGGACCACCGTCAGTCAAGTTTGTGGAAAATAAGACCGTACACCTTTAAGCTGGTCACGACAGGTGACAATGAAATATTTGGTAGGAGCTTTATACCCAAGACAAGATGCCCAGCAATCCGTGCGAGAAGTCAGATTCCGCCAGGAGAACGGTACGATTCACTGTACTATTTTGAGCCTGGAGGACACACAGCCATTTGAAGTCACCCAATGCAATGAGTAAAAGATTTTGTGTCCACCAAGAGAATCTGTTCACAACTCAGTAAACGGTCGTTCGTATTGGACCTCGTCACGACACGTCCATGAGGAACTACCATCGGATTTAAGAGCAAGGCACATAGTTTGGTCAGGATAATTCATTGCCTCAGACAGGATAGCAGACATAAAAGGATTGGAATCAAAGTAACATATGAGGTAAGATTTGCCAGAAAAAGGGTCCAGTGAAGCAAACCACCCCGAAGCAAGGCAGTCAGTCATATGAAACTCAGTGGGAACATTATACAAAGGTAAAAAGGAAACCCGAGATGGAAACGGTTTCCTCGAGTGGAAATGTTCATGTTTGATCCCTGAGCAACCAAATCTCGAGGACGAGATTTCTTTAAGGGGGGTAGGTTTGTAACACCCTGGATTTTGCCCATTTTCTTTTTCTTTTGATTTTGGTCCGGATTTGCTTTTTTGTGGCTTAGTAGTCTTGCAACCTGGAGGGATCACCCTTCATTCTTTTTCTCGAGTGGCTTGGCAACCTCAAAACCATCCCAAGACCTTGCCATTTTCATCTTGGACCAATCTCATTATTCTTTTCCTTGGGAATATTCCTTTTTCTATTAAAGGAATAACCCTGTTTGTCCTGAGTTGTGAAGCAACCGACATTTCCATCATTCCCAAATAATTCTCATAAATTTTTTGGGTCATATCTTCCTCAAATATGTCAAATCCTTCCTTGACATGTTCAAAAATATTTCCCAAATATTCCTTTTCTGATTCTGCCCCAGCTGTCAGTTTGAGAAGCAAGTACCCTTTATATTTGCTTGCTTGGTCTCAAACTTTTTGGGCAGTCTTTCCTATCAATATCATTGCCACATGACAAAATTCAACTTTATTTGGATATTAAATCTCCCTTGGTTAATTTCCAAAGTTTCTGGGCAACTGGATTCTTTGTGAAGCAAGTGCTAGCTAGGAGTATCCAAATGAGTAGAAATTTTGCAAGCATATTCATATGCTTAAGTCATGACTCTCCACCAAGTTTCAACCCTATCCAATTATCTATGTGACCACAGCATTAAATCTTGGTTTCTGGTCAGATTTTCACATTGTGAAGCAACTATATTTCATATTGCTCCATAATTGCTGAAAATTTATGTCGGGCCCATTTCTGAGAATAAATCCCAGAATAGCCCTAAGTCACACCAGCCCCAAGATCAACACAACTGGTGTACTTTCTTGATACAGATAACCAGTACAAGATAATATTACACAGGGTTGAGTCTGAGGGCTCAACAAGGTTTATTACAAACTCGCCAATATATGGCAGTGGCGGAATACGACAGTGGTGTGGTGGTGATATAATACTAGTATAATAACATAGAGCCATGCGTCAGTGTGAGGCTTGGCTATTTTATTTGTGTAGCGGAAGCTCAGCGGATGATACATGTGGTAGACTCCTATCTCACAGGTCGACTGACTGGGACTCCTCTAAGCGTCGGGCTCGCTAGCGCAATCCTCCTCCACAGGCTCGTCCTCCTCCAGGTCTGGCCAAGTAAATAGCCAGGGACAAGCCAGTGAGTACGTTGGAATGTACTTGCAAACATTATGAACAAAAGATATAATGAATGCACATGCTCATGTAGGATCACGATAACATGCTCATTGCTGACTATAAACTTGGTCATGACATAATCATAAAATGATGCGGAAGTAAATAAAACATGTTAGCCATAACCAGTCTTTTGAAAATAAAAGCAAGTGAATGCCACGGGTAGTCTAGCCAGCCCAAGTGACATTCCGCAAAGTAAAAGAAATGCCAATCGGGTGTCTACAAGAGTAGTGGCGGGACCACCTGTAAACTCGAGAGACGCCACGAGAGGTCTTGAAAAGAAATGCCTGTCGGGCGTCAAGTGACGCCACAGTCAGACTTGAAGAGAAATGCCAATCGGGTGTCTACAAGAGTAGTGGCGAGATAAACCGCCTGTTAACTCGAGAGACGCCACGAGAGGTCTTGAAAATAAAATCGAGTGCCCGGGGTAGTCTAGCCAGCCCCTGAGACACTCAGGAAAAATTCAAAATAAGAGAAACGGGTTAGTCCTCAATATTATGCATAATCATAATAATATTTAATAAGCACAAAATATCCATGGTAGCAACAGGGTGACAACAATTATCCTGCAAAATAATATAGACTCAATTTAATTATTTTCCTCCGAAGACCGACACTAAGACCGACACTTGACCAACCCAGACTGTAGCCCTTAACCACGGACATGGCTATTCGAATAGGCTTAAACTCTGCAGAGGGTGTACTCTTTACCCATGTGCATGGGGTTCCTTTAGTGAGCACCGTGGCACTGGCTAATTCCCACTACGGACTTTGGGTTGAAAACACAGCTGACCAGCACACACCAAATTAACTTTCCGGATGCCAGGAATCACCCAAAGCATCATTCAAGAAAACTCTGAGACGGAGAGACCAACATCCTGCATGGGATCACTATTAATACGGGCGGATTCCAAGGGGTGCCCCCCTCTCAGTCACAACCGGAACACCCATGCCCCCTGACCCGATGACAGGATTTAGTGCAAGGCCTTTGGAAACCCTCATCGTGGCCCTCTGTATGGTGTGTACCTGTACAGGGGTTAACAACTTACTTAGCCGCACCTTCCTTGCGGAAGGACCCGTGGCAGCACGGTATCCAGCTAGGTGTAACGGGACAAGACTCGATCTAGGCCGACTTAGGAGGTGTTAATTAACATTACCGGAATATACCACTCAAGTCACATGACACCACTGTGTCAGACATAATGGCCCGTGCCCACCGGCACGTCCAAGGTAGGAGACACTCTCCTATATTTCCACAACTTTACCATGTCGGAAGAATCTCTTACTTGAGTGATGTGCAAGCTATGAGCAAAAGAGATATGACCATGCATGCAGGTGCTAGTGACATACTACACATATGGTGCAATATCAACCAATGCAAACATGCAAATGCAAATGCAATCACCATATCCCAAGTTCAATAATGCCTGCCTTGTCCAAAGTAGTCAGGGGAAAACCCTTCAAAATTCCCGGCAAAGCTTCCCTCTTCTTTTTCTGAAAATTCAAATTCAACTTAAATTAAAAAATTTGACAACAGCACAAAAAGTTGTCTCAAAACATTTTTAAAAAAATACTAAAAAAATAGAGAGAAAAATAAGAATTTCAAAAAAAGATCAACTCAAACAGAGATGTGGTTTAAAAGTTACTAAACTTTCAAATCCAGGGGCTTTTCTGTAAAACAACAGTCCCTGTGTAGTTAAAACAGAAAACGCTTCGGCTGAAATACGTTTTCTAACGGAGAAGGCGGAAAAAGCGGAATACGCCTTCGCCTTAAATAGAGAAAAAATAAAAGGACCGCGTGGGGTGGGGGCCCACCCGTCAGGTTCAAATATTTGAACACGCGCGCAAGACAGAGAGGTGACGGTGGTCGCCGGCGACGATCGCCGGGGTTCCAGCAGCTGGCGAAGGTGGGGACGTGTCTGGGATGATGTACCGCGTCGATGGGTGGTGGTGGAGGTCGCCGGCGAGCAGCAGAACGGCGACGAGGTTGACGGTGGCGGATGGTGGTTCGTTGGTGTTGGGATTTCACCGGAGAGAGCTCGGGGAGTGAAATTGAAACGGGGAATCGATGTTTTGGTGGGATATATGACTACTGGCAAGATTTGAGCAGTTGAGGTGGAGTAACGATGATGAACGGATCGGTGACAGTGGCGGTGGAGCGGTGATCGGAGGGGAAGAAGAAGACCTCCTCGAGGTTGGGTGAGTGGTGTTGGGGCGATTGGGAGGTGGTGGAGGCGATGGGTGAGAAGAACGGGGCTCGGGGGCCTTTATATAGGCGATCCCGAGGCGGTCCGACGAGGTTCAGATCACGCCGGAGTTATGGTGGTCGGCGAGGTTGGTTTTGGGCGGTGGTCGTGGGCGACGGGTGTCAGTGAGAGCGGTGGAGAACTCCGGAAGGCTCGGCGTGGACGGGCTTGAGCTCCTCGAGCTTATCTCGGAGCGGAGCTCCCGTATGGTGTGGCAGTCGTGTCCATCTCCGACGACTGCGAGCGGGCCAGGGAGGGATTGACCGGTGCAGACGGCATGCGAGGACGCGGAGAGGAGCAAGTCATGGCCAGGAGGTAGGCGGGGATGCTGCGGCGCAGTGATGGAGGTTGGTGGCCGAGGTGCCTCCTCTCGCCCGCCGCGGATGAGCACGGTGCAGGGCGTTGCACCGGCTAGCCGCCAGCTCACCGGCGAGGAGTGACTGCGGAGTGGGCCAGAGAAGGACGAAGCATTGATGGTCTTGGCATCGCCGTGAAGGAGAAGGAAGAGGAGGGGTGCACGGCACTGTTTCCTTCTGCTGCCTGTCGAAGTTCAGTTAACTGAATATTATTTCAGTTATGAACAGTGCCCTGATTACTCATATGGTGTAAGGCAGAGAGTGCTGGGGATTTTTAGATTTTGTGGCAATTTTTGTGGTGATGTGTTGATGCATAAGAGAGGTCCTGGCAAAGTTTGGGAATTTTTGGAGCATTTAAAAAGATGTTTGGATCAGAATTATTGAATCTAGTCCAAATTTGAATTGAGTGAAATTTGAAAATTTTGAACTGTGGTACCCCATGTCTTTGGAGAAATGGGTAGTGGGTACCATATATTTGCTGAGATAATTTTGGTGGAGGTAGAAACCTTGTGGAAATTGTGGTTCCTTTGTAAACCAAGGAATGATGGATAATATGAATCCCAACTTTGGAATTTATTTGGATTGTGAAAAATATTTTTGTGGGGGTAGGAGAGAGTTGGATTCTGTCCTAGATGATGTGAGTGACTTGTGGGATAAAGTTGGAATGGAAGAAAATTGCTGGATGGATTTTAGATGGGCTAAAAGGAAATGAAAAGGTTATTTCCTTTGAAAACTTAATGATTCCCAAAACTTTTCTGGATGAAAATTGTCTGAAAACCTCCCAATTAAATATCCAAATAATTTTTAAACCTCACAAAACGGAACTACTAAAGAAAATTTGAAATCCCATTAAAATTGAAAATAATTTTTAGAATAAAAGAACTATAAAGAGAATAATGACAAGAATAATTCAAAAAAAATATTTTATTTTAAGGGAAAAAATTTCAAAATCCAAAAGAAATATTTTTGGGGTGTTACAACACATACCCCCCTTAAGAAATATCTCGTCCCCGAGATTTCAGCTGTCCCTCAAACAGGTACGGATATTCAGCCCTCAGGTGATCCTCTCTTTCCCATGTTGCTTCTTCCTCGGTGTGATTACTCCATTGAACCTTGTAAAATTTTATCACATTCTGTCGGGTCCTCCGTTCAGACTCCTCTAAAATCTTTATAGGATGCTCCCTATATGTGAGGTCTGGTTGAAGGTCCAAGACATGGTGTTGCACTTACTTGTCTGGGTTACCAACACATCTTCTCAGTTGTGACACGTGAAACACATCGTGAACATCTGATAATTCTGCTGGTAGCTCTAGTTGATAAGCAACCTTGCCTCTTCTTGCGATTACACGGAATGGTCCAATAAATCTTGGTGCCAATTTTCCTTTGACTTTAAATCTCTGTAGTCCTCTAGTTGGAGATACTCTAAGATACACGTATTCATCGGGTTCAAAACTGATTTGGCGGTGCTTTTGATCGTAGTAGCTCTTTTGACGGCTCTGAGCCGCTCTTAGTCTGTCCTGAATAAGCTTTACTTTTGTTTCTGCCTCCTTAAGAACTTCGGGACCGAAAATTCGACTGTCTCCAGTCTCAGACCAATTGAGTGGGGTATGGCACCTTCGTCCGTACAGTGCTTCAAAAGGTGACATTTTTAGACTAGCTTGATAGCTGTTGTTATATGAGAACTCCGCGTATGGTAAACTCTCTTCCCAGCTAACTCTGTAAGTGAGCACACATGCTCTCAGCATGTCCTCTAATATTTGATTTACCCGCTCAGTTTGTCCTCCGGTCTGCGGGTGATATGCTGTGCTGAACGTCAATTGAGTCCCTAGTGCTTGCTGTATGTGTTCCCAAAATCTAGAGACAAATTGGGTGCCTCTATCAGAGACTATGGTCTTGGGTATTCCGTGTAGATAAACAATCCGGGAGAGGTATAATCTGGCAAGCCTCTGTGTGGAGTATGTGGTTTTTACCGGAATGAAATGTGCCACCTTGGTTAAATAATCTGTTATAACCCAGATAGCATCATTTCCGTGTCGTGACCTTGGCAGTCCGACGATAAAATCCATTCCTATTATGTCCCACTTCCATTCATGTATTCTGAGTGGTTGCAATAGTCCTGCTGGCCTCTGGTGTTCCGCTTTTATACGCTGGCATGAATCACATCATGCGACATATACGGCTATATCCCTTTTCATCCCGTGCCACCAGTAATTTTCTTGTAGATCCTTGTACATTTTTGTTCCTCCTGGATGAATAGAATATGGAGTGGTATGGGCTTCTGCCAAAATTTGTTGCTTTAAATCTTCCTTATTTGGCACGCACAATCTTATCCTGAACCATAAAATTCCCTGACTGTCCATGGTAAATTCAGTCGCCTTGCCCAATTTTATTTTTCTCTTAATTCCTTCAATACTGGGATGTCCCTTTTGGGTTCTTTGATCTAATCCACTAATGTAGGTTTTATTTCCAGTTGGACTGCTAATCTTCTTGGCCTTCTCAAGCCAGCCCTTTGGAGGCAATGAAAAGAAATTTAGACCGAACTTTGTGCGGCATGAGCGTCCGAATACAAATTGGGCAAACGATCAACTACCTCCCTCGGGGGATTGGCGGCGTCAAGGCCAATGTCTTCTTTCTCAGCCGGCCACGCCTCCTGGGGCTTGAACAGCAACCTCCACACCTTGTCGTGGGTGGTGTTGAAGAGGTACTGCATGGTGGCCGGGTCCTTGGATTTGAAAGATCACATCGGGGTGGCCCTCTGCTGGCAAGGAAGGAGGCGGCGATGGATCATTATCTGAACCACGTTGGTCATCTTGGCGCCGGTCTCCATCACATTGGAAACATGTTTCTGTAGTTTCTTAACCTCGTCGGCGGATCCCCAATTAAGACCTTTCTTGGTCCACGACGTCAATCTCGCTGGGGGTCTGGATCTAAACTCGGGGGCTGCCGTCCAGGCCGCATCCCGTGGCTCTGTTACATAGAACCATTCCTTCTGTCGCACCTTGAGAGTGTCGATGAAGGTGCCCTCTGGACATTGGACTCGGGTGAGCTTGCTGATCATCGCTCCGCTGCAGTCCGCCTGGGCGCCGCCGACCACCCTCGGCTTGACGTTGAACACCTTTAGCCACAGGCCGAAGTGCGGCTGGACACGCAGAAGGGCCTCGGAAACGATGACGAATGCGGAGATATGGAGAAGAGAATTGGGGGCTAGATCATGAAAATCCAGCCCGTAGAAGAACATCAATCCCCGCACGAAGGGGTGCAGTGGGAATCCCAAACCCCAGATGAACTGGGAGAGGAAAACCACCCTCTCGCCTGGCTTGAGCGTGGGGGCGACCTGGCCCTCCTCAGGGGCCCGGTGAGCGATGTCGGCTGACAAGTAGCCGGCTCGTTTCAGCTCATCGATGTCCTTATTGGTGACGATGGAGGCCTCCCACTTGCCGTTAGCGCCGGATCCGGCCATGACCGAAGCTAGGAAGAGGCTGGGAAGGGACTCTCTGTAGGTGGGAAAGGCAGGGCGCTAGAGCTCTGCAATGCGGGAAGCAACAGTGAGAGGTGGAAGTAGGCGTAGGCTGGTAACTGTAGCTGTCCCCCTTTTTATGGGCCGCGGAGGAGCCGAGGTTTCCTTTTTTCATGCTGCGGGCCTCTCCACTTCCCGATACGCTCGCGACGTTATGCGCGGGTGGGGGAATTGAAATCATTGATCATATCCCGTAAAAAACGGGGCACGATGTCTGCCTTGATGAGACGTGCCAATAGAGGGGTGATACATCTCCACGTATCTACTTTTCCAAACTCTTTTGCCCTTGTTTTAGACTCTAATTTGCATGATTTAAATGGAACTAACCCGGACTGACGCTGTTTTCAGCAGAATTGCCATGGTGTTATTTTTGTGCAGAAATCAAAGTTCTCGGATTCACTACAAAAAAAGACACATCCGTGACATTTTGGCCCGAACGATTTTTTTCTGTCATGCTTATGACACTTCTATGACGATAATTGTGACAAAACGTGGTGTCATCATAGATGTGGTGGGCTCCTACTTCTATGACAAAAAATCATGACAGAAAATGGGCTTTTTGTCCTAGGCGGGCCGGGGACGCACCTGCATGACATTCTTTGGGCCATCCATGACGGAAAAAATCATGGTAGAAGCGAGGGCGAGGAAAATTTCGGGGAGTTCCCGGTTACGGTGGATGGTCGGGGCCGAGCGATGCACAGAGGTTTGTGCGTTTCTCTCGTACATGTACACACGTGTGTGCGAGGTGTTGGGCTCTAACTGAACCCAAGTGAGGCATTGGGCTCTAACTGAACCTGAGCGATTGCACTAGCTATGTTATTGAACCCCGATCGATCCCTTGGCTGTGAACTGAACCCGAGTGATTCTTCGCTACTGCTGCTAACTGAAGCCGATCGAACCTGCCTCTTGATGAACAGTCCCTAGTGGGGGTTGGATGAACAGTTCCCGGTGGGGGTTGGATGAACAGGACCCCGTGGTAGTAGAGGCCGTTGCCGCTGGATGAACATGACCCCGATCGAGGAGGTGGCGGCGGATGAACAGTAGCCGGTGGAGGTTGGTTGAACAGGACCCCGTGGAGGGCTGGTTGAACAGTAGCCGGTGGAGGCTGGATGAATAGGACCCCATGGAGGGCTGGTTGAACAGTAGCCAGTGGAGGCTGGATGAACAGGACCCCATCGATGAACAGTAGCTGGTGGAGGCAGGAGGAAGTCGACGGTGGATGAACAGTAGCAGGTGGAGGCTGGAGGAAGTCGACGGTGGATGAATAGTAGCAGGTGGAGGCTGGAGGAAGTCGACGGTGGATGAACAGTAGCCCGTGGAGTCCCGTTTTGTGGTACTCCACACCCCTCCCGATGAACAGGACCGCCGTTTCGACCGTAGCGCTCCAACACAAGTCCGTTTCCTCCATTTTGCGGTACGCACACCCCTCCTGATCAACAGGACCCTGTTTCGGCCGTAGGCACTCGAACAGAAGTCCGTTTCCTCAGTTCTGCAATACACCAGATCCTTCCCGATGAACAGGACCCCATTTCGACCGTACGCGGTCGAACAGAAAGGCCGTTTCCTCCATCCTGCGGTAAGCCAGACCTCATTTCGGCTGTTCCGTCCAAGCCGGTTGGCTCTCGATGAACACGATGTTGTTGCTGCCGTTCGCTACCTCTCCATGTACACGAGCCCTGGGCGTACGTATGCGCGAGTAGGCGTTCGAGATCCCGCCTGTATGTACGTATGTGGCCGTATTTTTTGCGATCAGGCTGTACGTACGTGTACACAGTTTAGAAGGGACTGCCTGAACTGCTACATCGGGGGCTCTACTACTACACATGCCGCTGCTTGCTCGTCCACGGTTCATCATTGCAGAGAGACCGATCGACCAGTATGTACGTACATGTTCGCGACCAGAATGGCAATGCTACGTACGCTTCGACCAGGCGGGGCCCGGCTGTCAGGGAGGATAAGGAGGCACTTCCTTGCGTGCGAAGTTATTGATGGTGGGTCTGAGCTGTCAGGGGGAGGATTCAATTTTTTTCGCGCCTAATATGGAGGCACTTCCTTGCGTCCGGAGATATAGCTGGTGGGTCCCAGCTATCAGGGGGAAACGTTTTTTTCGCAAAATACGGCCCTTCCGGTAGGTCCCCACTGTCAGGTGGAGGAATCATTATTTTGCGCATAATAAGGAGGTACTTCCTTTCTGCGGCCCTGGACCCAGCTGTCAGCCTCTCCACGTACAGTCATCTTCTGATGTAAGTCGTTCCTTGACCACGTTGACCACGCCGTGGCGAGAGCACCAAGGCGGTGGACGACGGCGAGGCCTAGGAAGGGAATGACCCGGAGCCGGGGAAGACTCGGCAGTTGTTTCCCACGCGAAGGGGAGTAGAGGGTTTACTGATTGGGCTGCAGTGTGAGGTTGTCGTCACCGGAGAATAACAGGAGTTCTGGGTGAGTATAGGGATGGCCAGGCCAACGATGGGAGTAGGGTGGGGTGGTGCGGCCTGCGCGGCTGCAGAGCCGACGACGGGAGGCAGGAGTAGGCGGCACGACCGGCGCTGGTTTGGGCGGCTGGAGCAAGAAGACCAGAGGTTGAAGAAGCACTACGGCCGTTGGATGGACATCGTACGGTCATTGGAGCTAGAATTATTCATATTGACTAAGTTGACAAAGCCTCCATCCGCGTCAACTTAGTAGGCCCACAAGTCAGCCTCCAACTATGGTGGGTCCCAGATAGCAGGGGGAGTATTCATTTTTTTTGTGCGTAATAAGAAGGCACTTCCTTGCATGCGAAGATATAGCTGGTGGGTCCGAGCTGTCAGCGGGAAGAACGTTTTTTTGGCGAAATATAGAGGCCCTTCTGGTGGGTCCCTGCTGTTAGGTGGAGGAATCATTATTTTGGGCGTAATAAGGAGGCACTTCCTTGCGGCATGTGGCCGTGGACTCAGCTGTCGGCCTCTCCACGTACAGTCCTCTTTCGATGGATGTCGTTCGTTGACCACGCCGAGCCGAGAGCACCAGGGCAGTGGACGACGGCGAGGCCTAGGAAGGGAATGACCCGGAGCCGGGGAAGACTCGGCAGTGGTGGCCCATGCGGTGGGGAGTACGAGGGTTTACTGGTTCAGCTGCCGTTGCTGGAAAATAACAGGAGGTGTGGGTGAGTAGAGGAATGGCCTGGCCAGCGATGGAGTAGGGTGGGGCGGTGCGGCCTGTGCGGCAGCACAGCCAGCCACGGGAGGCGGGAGCAGGCAGTCCCACCGGCGCTGGTTTGGGCGGCTGGAGCAAGAAGATCAGATATTGAAGAAGCAGCACGGCCGTTGGATTAACATCCAACGGTCACTGCTGCTAGAATCATTTGTGGACTAAGTTGACAAAGCCTTTCGTACATGTCAACCAAGTAGACCCACAAGTCAACCTCCAAATCTGTCTCAAACAGCATACAGCCCGAAATTTCTAGCCAGATTCAAATTAATTCAAAAACTAAACATACCTTAATTTAAATCCAACAAAATTTTACCCGCATAAAAACAATGAAATTCAAAATATCAAAATCCGAAAGAAAAAAGTATTTTGGAACTAATTGCCTGTTTGCTATATTTTTTTCATTTTACAGTGCATTTCTTATTACTTATAGCCTATTTTCTGGGCAAGCCCGAATGCATCCCTCCTCGTCTTGAAAGATTTTCGGCCTAGCAGGGCGTAGAAAAGCAAGTAGGCCTACGTTGGTTATTCTGCAAAAAACAAAATAGCTGGGCTAGCCATTTTCAGAAACGAAAAAAAACTAGGCTGGTCATGTGGTAAACATATGAAATAAAAGCCTAGGCTAGACGGGCCACAGCTCCCGCACAACCCAGTTGATACCCTTCTCCGTCCCGAAAACAAAAAAAGAAAAGAAAATACTGCGCGCGCCACTGGGTCCCGGGTGTCTGCTGCTCCTTGTGCAGTTATCTCGCTTATTGAGTACGTTGACAGTGGCGTGCGACCCAGATGTCAGGAAACCATCAGGAGGAACCCTTTTTTTCTTGTAATAAAGGAGGCACTTGCTTGCCTATTGCCATGATCCTGGTGGGTCCCTACTATCATCCTCACCATGTACAGTTATCTCCTTATTCCTCTTGGTTGTTGACCATGTTGACAACACCAAAGGGCGGCGCCGTGGCGAGCGAACCAAGGCGGAGGACGATGAAGAGGCCTCGGACGGGAAAGGACAGGAGCCGGGGAAGATGCGCAGAGTTTTAGGGTGCGATGTGGCCATGATGCGTGCGCGGCAGCACAGCCAACCGTGGGAGGGGGAGCAGGTGGTCTCGCCGGCTCTGGTTTGGCTTTGGCGGCTAGAGGAAGCAGAGACTGAAGAAACACGACAGACGTTGAATGTCAATCCAACGGTCAAGGTTGGCACAATCGTTTGTTAACTAAGCCGACACCAAGTAGCATACTTTTTTATATATAGGATGAAAAGAAAAATTGGGCTCTTTCGCCAGATAACATTCCCGAAACTGCGACCGTTTGATCTTGCGTTGCAACTAAAACTGTGAGGAAAATGCGTTCGTTTGCTGTCCTCCTCCCAGGGAACGTTCGCCACATAAGTGACTAGCACCCTTGGTTTTCAACTGAGAGGTCTTGGGTTCAAGTCCCAGGAACCCTCAATTTTCTCCTCCTTCCTTCCTCACAAAAAGAAAAAGAAAATCAAAGATTTGAGAAGGCATACAGAACAAGCTAGTGTACCAGTAATGAGACGTTGCTGAGTTTTAGAAAAAAGAGAGACGTGCTCCTGTAGCTGGTTCGAATCCAAACCTAGACTATGACTATATATGGTGCTATGCTACTCTGCAAGTAATGAAACTGACATATCCAACGTTCCACTTCTCCTCTTCTCTACTTACTTTGCCTTGCATCAGAAGCTCTGGCCGCAGCAAACATGTCCGCTGGCGGCTCGTCCACCTGCTCTTCAGCAGGCAACAACCAGATATGCGCCAAGTCGCCACCCGTACCATGGCCTGTGGGTCTCATCACACCCCCGTCGGCACACGCACCATAGCCGGTTGCTCATCGCAACCCGCTGCCGTTGGTGTGGTGCCACTATTGCAAATCACGCAAGGTCATTCATCGCGTCTCAACCACAATCCTCAACCCTGGCCGAGTCTTCTACAAATGCCCGAATCATAGGGTAATAATATGTTTAAGTGTTGTTCCGCTGCTTTCAGTTGCTGGTTTTGTTAATAGTTTGCTTGATGATCTTCCAACTTGATTCGTGCAGAAAAGGGAAGATTCGTGTGATTTGTATTTCTGGGAAGTTGCTGATGTGGGGGAATGGAACTACGCTGATTATTTGGTTAGCCGAGGAATCCCAATACCATCAGGTTGGGGTGTTGGAAAAGTAACTAAAGGAATGGCAGAAGAGGACGATGCAGAGCAAAAGGTTAAAGATGCAGTTCCTCTGATCATGGCCAAGTAACAATTGCTGAACAGCCTTGACAGCAATGAGGAGATGAAAGAGCTTGTGAAGATAATGGGCAAAATCGATGTTGTCTGTAGGATGATTGTCTCTTTATTTGCAGTGTATGTAGAACTCGTGATGTATTCAGTGGCTATGACATGAGCACTTTGCTGAAACTAGTAATGAATGAAACCTATTTAGCAGGCTGGGCGTAGTGTTGTTAACATCTAATGATTTCTATTAACGGAAATCGGGGGGTATCCCCTTTTGCTCATAAATAAATAAATAGCAGAGGCCCTTTTGCTAATAAATAAATAAATTAGCAGAGGCCATGTCAGGTCAGCTTCGTTCTCATTCGAAGACGTAGAGCAAATTGCAGTCCAACAGCAAACTATGTCATCAAATACAAGTTTCACAGCCAAATATGAGTACAACTAAACAACAATGTCATCATGGTTTAGTCGTCATACAATCACCAAACACAAATCAACATACATAATAAGTGATGTTCTCACAGCAAAATACTAAACAACAACTTCATCAGGTTTCAGTTGTCATAGCAAACACAATTTCACATAGTAGATAAAAAGTCATCTTCTGACAAGCAAATATGACAAAAGCAATCTAATCATCATCCGCAGTAGCAGCGTCAACATCTTAGCCATGTGTATTAGTTTGAATCGTAATTCCCCCCAGTGTTATCTTCTTCTTCATCTTCAATGTCCTCGAACATTGGCGTCTTATTGATCAACTCTCGTATGTCCACAGCCCGACATGCAATCTTTTCGCCAGCGTCATTGACATGATGGTTCTCAAAGATATTAGGAACATCTGTGGTATCATCTACATCAGGAGCAGTGTAAGCATCATCTTGTTATGCAACTTCATTAAACGAAGTCCTCTGCTCAAACCTTTGCAATACTCTCCAGTCATCGCTATGTGCATATGTGTCTTCCAAGAAAAATATCTGTGTTGCTTGATTTGCCAAAATAAAAGGCTCGTCGGTCTGGTACGCCGCCTTGACAGTGATGGATTTGAAATAATCATCAGCTCTGGGTTTTGCAATCCTAGAAAACAGGTTATACCAACGACAGCACAACAGAACCACACACCGATGAACCTCGAAACTGGAGATATACTGCAACTGAATAATGTCTGTTATGTTAGCATACATTTCAGTTGTCTCTTCAACGTACTTATCCGTGCTCATGATGGCACTGTTTTGTGTCTTCCTGCCTTCGTCGTGTGCAAGGGTGTTGTAGCGCACATCTCCAACAACGCAAGATTCATAATGTCTTACCCGAGTATCAGGACCCATTGCTAGTGCGTAAAGGGCATCATTAACTGCCTGGCCATCCTCCCGCATCTTCTTAACCTATGGTTAGAAAATAGACAAGTTGATCATCTTATGTACTCAATATATTAAAAAAACTGACAGTGCAATTCAAAAGCTTACATGGCTCTTGAACCATTTCGCAAATCCTGCCATAACCAGTTTGTCATTGTTTCTTGGATTTTGCGGCAGTAACTCCCTTTTGTAGATGCCGCACAACATAGTGATCGTGTCAAACATCTAAATATATAAGAATGTGCTGCAAGTTTAGTACATTATGATGTATAAGCTGCAGTACTTAGCACTTACTCGATATAAGGTAGAATCTCAGGATAGTTATTCAACACATACCAAACCATTTTGTCCAACTCTTTAGGTTTGTCGTCTTGTCGACTCTTCCATGTAACTCGAACAGAATAATCGAAAACATTGAGCTCGGGATTGTCTTCACCCACCTCTTTTCTAAGCTGATAAGCTGTTTCAATGTATTTTGAGCAGAATGTCAACGCTTCTATAGCAATGTAGGCCTCTGCAATGGAATCCTCAGGTCTAGCTCTATTCCTAACATAGCCCTTGAAAGTGCCTAGCTGCCTTTCAATAGGGTACATCCAGCCATACTGTACTGGACCTCTAAGTAGTGCCTCATCAGGTAGATGAACAGCCAAATGCACCATCACATCAAAGAAGGCTGGAGGATATATCTTCTCAAGGTCGCATAGGATAGTTGGTATCTTGTCTCTAAGACGCTCCAAAGCATCTATCCTGATATTTCTACTGTAGAGTTCCCTAAAGAATTTTCCCAACTCTGCAACTGCTCTGTATAAGTCAGGGTGGCCCAATCCTCTAAGGATAACAGGTAAAACCGTTTGAAGTAGGACATGGCAGTCATGAGTTTTTAACCCTTGTACCTTGTTTCCATCTGCACTGACTCTCCTTTCAGGGTTGGAAGCAAATCCATGTGGGAATCTCACACGTGACAGGACCTTGTAGAATTCTTTTCTTTTTACCTTGTCCAAGACATACACAGCTGGTGCCATATCCCGTGTTTTACCTTCATCTTCCACCTGCAAATCCTTTCTGATACCCAGGTGTGTCAAATCAATCCTAGATTTTAAGGTATCTTTCGTCTTGCCTTCAATATTAAGAAGTGTGCCGATAATGATGTCACATATATTTTTCTCGATGTGCATCACATCAAGATTATGCTGTAGATCCAAATCTTTCCAATACTCCAAGTCCCACAAAGTGGACCTGCGGGTAAACAATAATCTCTCTTCGGCCCTGCCACGCTTCCTTTTCCCGCTACCATTATCAGGATGGTTTCCTGGTGTAATATGCCTGACCTTCTCTAATTCCACTTGCAACTCATCGCCGGTGAGCCTCTTTGGCGCATCATGGTTTTCATGCTTTGCATTGAACACATGTCTTTGGTATTTTGTAGGACACGGCTTGTCCTTGGCAAGGAAACGGCAGTGTCCAATGTAACAGATATTGCTAAGTATTGTGTATGACAGTGGATTCTTGTCACAGCGAACACATGCATTGTAACCATATGGTGTTCGCCCTGACATAGTGCCCAAAGCCGGATAATCATGGATGCACCAAATTATAATGGCACACGGAAAGAAATCAGCTGGTTGGTTGCTATATAGGTCTCGAGTGAGAACACCCCTCCATAGCTGTTGAAGTTCCTCCACAAGAGGCTCCATGAATAAATCAAAATCCTTTCCAGGACTTTTTGGACCTACGATGAGCAAGGCCATCATTTAGTTTGATTCTTTGGTGCAGACATTTGGAGGCATGTTGTAAGGGATAACAACCACTGGCCACATGCTTTATGTGGTGCTCTGGTGGCCAAATGGGTTAAATCCATCTGTAGCTAAGCCAAGTCTAATGTTTCTCGGGTCAGCAGCAAACTTTTTGTGTTTCTGATTGAAGCTTTTCCAGTCACTACCATGAGATGGATGGCTCATTACATTCTGATCTTTGTACTCCTGGTTCCTCTCTTGTTTCAACATCATGAAACAACCTCTGCAATCTTGGTATAATTGGAAAATGTCTCAGAACATTATGAGGAATCCTCTTCATAGCATCGCCATCTTTCCATCTTTATGATTTGCATTTTGGGCATTCACTTAAGTTGGCATAATCCTTCCGGAACAGAACACAATTATTCTTACAAACATGGATCATATCATATCCAATTCCAACTGCACGAACGAAATTCTTCATTTTATTGTAGGTGTGTGGCAGCTCAGACGCATCTGGGAAAGATTTGCGGAAAGGAGCCAACATCGCATCGAATGATTTGTTGGTCATCCGCTCAGATGTCTTCACCTGAAGAAAGGTGACCATAGCTAAGAATACTGACAGCTTATTTCCTGGGGTGACAGCCACGTTGCATTGTTCCAACATGCGGGCTCACCGTTTTTCTTCTGCAGGTGAAAGTTCATGAAATGCGCGAGCATTTCATAGCATTGTTTCAATGTTGGTCAAACTCACTGGCTCCGCCACCACCACCTCCTCCTCCTCCTCTTCCACCTGAGCATCAGGCAGATAAAGATGGTGATCTGCTGCTTCCACATAGTCAGTAACATTGACGTTCACAGCTTCACCATGATGAACCCACCTAGTATATGTGACCGACATCCCATACAAGTGTAGATGATTTTGCACAGTTGACTGGGGTCTTGTAACTGAATTCATACAACTACTACACGGGCAGAGCACATCTGATTTCGGACCACCGTACTCAGCTCTGATAAAGTTCATGAAGTTTTCATCCCCCTCGACATATGCAGCGGAGAATCTTCGAGCAGAAGTTATCCAGGTCCTGTCCATCTGTTAGACATACAAATTAGTTCTTCTACTAGATATTACAGGAAAAACATATATTCTTTTTTATGAAGTCCAGAAAAAAATACCTAGGTCGATGTCTAAAGCTATGGCAAGATATTTGGACAAGCAGATCTAAGTAACGAAATATATGTAAAGCTAAATCAGCACATAGATTTGAGTGCTAAATTATGGCAGGCTGTTTCAGCAGTCAATGAGGCCAAGAACACAGTCATCGAAGGCCATCTTAGCAACAAAGATCGAGTATAAAATGGTGTAGAGCTATTTCACCTAACAGATTGGCTACTAGACCATGGCAATCTACGTCACAATAAATATATGGCAGGATATTTTAGCAACTAATTGGGCGTGGCATGCCATCTCAGCTAAGCAGATTGAGTGCAGAATAGGGCAAGGAAGCTTCTTAAGCAGGGCATATTGACTGTAAACTATTTCGGCAAACAGTGAGATTAACAGCGTCTATCAGCTAACATTCAGCGCTACTCCGACATGCACGGGGCCTCAGTCTAGAATGCGCGTACCGTGGGAGAACCTGACCACCGTGCATCTCCACAAGAACGTCGCCAGTGGTGGTGGTGCGGCTAGAGGACGGCAGTCTACGAGAGCGTACTGTGGGAGCGAGAGGATCGCCGTGCGTCCCCTCGACGAACTGCGGCGCCGATGTATCGGCGCGGCGGGGAGGGCGGCTTTGGCAGAGCGAATGGAGTGGAGGGGGCCGGGGGGGAGGGGGGTTTGGGGAATATTATTGGCTAGTTGGCCGAAGGGCAGTTGAATTTGGGATTTGGGGGGAATTTTCGCGCGGTGGGCGGGGGAGTTTGGCGCATGGTTGGTTTCTCCAAGTGCGGTCCCATGGGTCAGTGAAGAGGCAAGCCGAAGCGTGCTCAATTTGCGTGAGCCGTGTGCAGGACCGACCGTGTGAGGGGTGCAATGCGACCGTGACAGGCGTGCTGTGAGTGTACCGCCTTTTTTCCTTTTAAACTTGGTGCTTCGCGCGATCCATCGATACTACTACTAGTAATCCGGTAATCCCGACTAAACAGGCGCGGCCGGGTCTTTTCCCGCGCGATATGCTGGGAGGTTGGCTTAGTTGGTTTTTTTAGGATGAATAATGCTACACCTACGTAATCCCATTTACGTAATTAACGTAATGTGAGACGTGTGGGCTGTTGATTGGAGATTGGGGGGGAGGGAGGGGCCCACCACCATGAAAACCAAGGGGGAGAGAGAGAGGAAATTTACGGTAACCCTTTCGTAGGTTCCCGTAGATGTAGAAAGATGTGAAATGCGTGAATGTGTAGTGGACGTACTATTGGAGTGCCTAAGATAAATTGTGTATGTAGACCTTATGTGTTTATTTACTTCGCATGTTAGCTTTGTCTCGGGTCAAACCTTCTAAGTTTATACACACAAAAACGAATCATCATTCCATATATTTTCATACTCCTAAAATATATCTTACTCTTATTGTGAAAGTTCATATACACCAGACGAGATTCATGCAAACACGACAGATTTTCATTACATTTCGAACTTATATAGGACAGAAAAATAAAAGAAACCCGACCCTAAACCTATTCTACGGCGGCGACCGACGTCCTCCATCTGCCATCTCCATGTACGGGGGCGGGGTTCAAGACCCGTGAAGTGAAGGTGCGGTCTCCGGCGAGGAAGAGTAGAACATGGGAGACGGACCAGCCAGTTGGCACACCATGCCCTGCCGCCTCCCAGGCCCTACTCATCCTCGGAGGAGTCCCCGACCTCGGCGGTGCCGGTAGATGTGAGGTCGATGATGATGGACATGGACGATGCGTCGCTTCACCTGCCACATGCGCCACCGAATGTTGGACGGCGGCAAGTAGGACACGTGGCTGACGGTATTCCCGTCGTCGGCCGCCAGCATGGCCACCGCTTGTGCGGTCGCATCCACGTCTGGCCACGCCACTATTGCGTTGCAAGCGGCGACTTGAGCGAGGGCGGCGACCTCAAGCTTCATCCCCGAATTCAAGCTCTCCCGCAGAGCGTTCGCACTCGCGGTCATGGTGGATGTGGTGACAGGTAGCAGGAGGATGCGCTATGGTGTGGAGTTTAGCTGGGCGTTGCCGCTTTAAGTAGCGCATTCCAGTGAGGCCAAGCGTCCGGGTGCATCATTAAATCGCCGGAGTTGGTTCCTCGGGCACCGAGCCTCTTAATGATGCCATACGGACGGACGGCATGAATGCGGGCAGCTGGCGCCGGCTGGAAACGCACCACGCGACGGCGCGAGACGAGGGATTTTGGTGTGCCAGGGTAGTCAGCTGCGGTCGTGGCAACGTTGGAGATGCCCTTTGCTCACATGTGATCCCCACATGTCATTGAAAAAGCAAGACGACCCGGCATGGTCTCAGGTCCTGGGGATGCAGTTGGCCGCTCTAGAACACTCCGCGGACACGGCACGGGGCGCGCGCACTTCGGCGCCCCGTGCATCCTCGACGAGCCGGGTGTTGATCTGCTGGTCGTGCCACAGCGCTAACGCCACCCTCGGCACCCTGAAGCCGAGCGTGTCCAGCGACGATGAGCACGTCGCTCATCGCGGTCGCCATGTCCAGAGGCGGTGCGGGAGCTGCGCCACGTTGCTGGCCCCCACGACCCACATGAACAGTTGCCGGTGGCGAGGAGGTCGTGTGCCAGCTCCTCCATTGGACTAGTCTGCGCCACGTCATCCCGACAGGTGTGCCCCACATGTCGGTTTCCCTGTTTTCCCGGCCAAATTCAAGCGTCAGTGCTCCGCGTTACGCATTAGGCCCAGAATAGGTGGTTTTTGTGCCCTGGTTCAAATGTGATACAGTACCAAGTTGTTACCCTAACCCCAAGTGTGGTGATTTTGGGTATAGTACCACCCTTTTCCTTTTCAACTCGTGAAGCGTAACACTTGATTAAGTAGCCGGATGGTGTGCTAATTTAGGTGTCTGACTGTTTGAAGGAATAATTGAGGTGTGCCCGGTCCGTGCCCACATTTAGGGGTCCAACTTACCATGTTCGGGCAGTAGTAACTATACTAGTCCCTGCGTACTCCCTCTGTTCTTATTTACTCCGCATTTTAGCTTTGCTCAAAGTCAAACTTTGTAAACTTTGACAAAGTTTATAGACAGAAATAATAACATATACAATAACAAATCAATACCATTAGATTCATTATTGAATATACCTTCATATCATATAGATTTGCTATTGTAAATGTTCATATTTTTTCTATAAATTTGGTCATATTTTATGAAGTTTGACTTCAGTCAAACCTAATATGCAGAGTAAATAAAAACGGAGGGAGTATCTTACTCCGTGACCAAGACGGAAGGGAAAACAAGAAAACTTAATGTTTATTTGAGCCGTTCAAGTATAATCATGTGGCGTTGCTTATTTCTCATTCCTCTCCAACCCTCTTCTCCATCGATCATGCCGCCCTCCGGTCGAGTCCATCCTCCTTCATGCCTCATTTGAACATTCCGCCGAGTGTCATTCGCATGTGGGCCTAGACCATGCTTGTATATAGACAAACGGTTCGTTTAAAGTTTCACTTTGCCTCCACTAAGTGCCGCTTCCCATCTTAGTTTTGACATCCCATTTGGTTCATGCCCCAACACATCTTGACGAGATCGATTGATGTTGAGAGATCAAGTGCGTGTCATGCAAGGAGATAAAGGTTTGGTGTGTTTCTATGATAGAAATGACCCGGGGGGTCTGTGTGTGCGCGTCGGTCATGTACCATCTAGCTAGATCGATTGAAAGAGGACTAGGGTGGGTCCGGAGATCGACCGATCTAGAGAGGGGCGGAGAGGATGAATGTATGCTTAAAACAAGATAGATGAAAGGCTTGGCTACAATTAATGCATGGTAGAGTGACCTAAGCGTGTGTCGAAGAGCGACCTGACGATGAGCGAGATAAAATCCCGATACCTCGGGAGATCAATTAGGTTTGACAAGCACAAAGAGGGAGAGGTGGTATGTGTGTGTGTGTGTGTGTGCGAGAGAGAGAGAGAGAGAGAGAGGGAGGGAGAGAGAGACCCCAAGATGAAACCGAGAGAGAACGAGAGGGTGCATGTGTGATACCTAAGGTGGATTCAAAATTTTGAACCGGTGATCATAGCATCAGCAAATCATATATAAAGGGTATTCAATGTTCATTTCGCTTTTGAACGTACAATATACTCCCTCCGATCCTTTCTAGTTTACATATAAGTTTTATGTGTAGTCAAAGTATCTCTACTTTGATCAAACTTACAGAAAAAAAGTGTCAACATTCAACAACGCCCAATCAATATTGTTAGATTCGTACGTACTCCTAGATTTGTATTCAAACAGAAATGGTTTGCAATTTGTTTTCAAACACGTGAATGCTTGTTCTCGCGCATGCTCTTCCTACTAGGATTTCGCTACGTATAGCCATTCCAATAGTAACTTTTTTTAAGCTCCCTGTCCAATAGTAGTATAAGTAGTAGTACTAGTGGAGTACAGACAACATCTGCAGTAGAGTATGCAGTGCTCATAGTCCTAGTAGTATACTCCCTCCGTTTTTATTTACTCCATATATTAGAGATGACTGAAGTCAAACTTTGTAAAGTTTGACCAAATTTATAGAAATAAATATAAATATTTAGCATAACAAATCTATATTATGTGGAAGTACATTCAACATATTAGAGTACTAGTAACACTCGGCCGACCTCTCTCTCTCTTCTAGTAGTATAAATGATGCAGGCGGGGGAGGGGGAGGGACGTCGGTTTGCTCTCAACTGTGGTCCCACAAGTGAGCGACATGGAGGGTCCAGCGTGCCCGGGATGCAACGCGAACGCGACAAGAGTGATGTACACCGTCCGTTCCTTATGAACTTGCATACTTTGAGTACTCCTTTTTTTTAAGACAGTACAGACGCAAGCGCTCATACATGCGCGCATACACTCACCCCTATGAACGCACACACGCACACCCTACCCCTATGAGCACCTTCAAGAGACTGAGCCGTCACACCTCTATCTCTACTCTTATCTCTACTCTCCGTGATGATCGTGTGCCTGCCATCTTGCAATATAGACCGTCCGATCTATATCTGACGGATAGAAAGCAAACTATGGCAATTTTGTAAAAGTATACCCGCACCTCTATCGTTCATCCTTATCTCCCACAACTTCATTGTTGAGTAATTAAAAAAGGAAGCCTCTAGAACAATCTGGCATGGTGGCTGCTGTCGGCGTCATCCATCCCATGCCTCCGCTAAGTCCGACCACCAATCACCACCGCGCCCCACTCCTCCTCACCTTATCTCTCATCTTTCTCGAGATATCTTTTTTCGATGAAATTCTCGAGATACCATTTTTCGATGAAATTCTCGAGATATCATAAAAAAATGCATCCTGATGTTCTGTGCAATGCACGGGCATCTTGCTAGTCATCCTGAGATTTACGAAGTCACCGCCTCATCTTCGACAGGAACGGTGGGGAGGTCCGGATGTCTGCCATGTGAAACTCCGAAACTTTAGTCCCATCCCACCCCACAACTCTCCAGGCTCCAGCCGTCCGGCTTTGCAAACTCCGCACAGTCAAAACCGATTGACTGGTCGTCACCAGAACCACTATTCTCACCAAAACCTTCGTTGCTCGGCCTCCGCCAGCTACTTGCCGGCCGGTCACCACTGCCCCAAAACCACACCTCCTCTCCAGCCCATTCCCCCACCTTTCGATCCCCTAGCCCCATCAACGGTCCCCTAGCTCGCCGGAAAGCCATGGTGCGCCGCAAGATCACGTACTGCAAGATGCTGACGCCGGTGCGCCGCGCAGAAATTGCGGCAGCGGTCGGCGCCACAGACCTCCGTTCCCAAGCTCACTTTGCGGCGGGCCAATCCCTGAGTTCTCTGGAGCCAAGCTCCGAGGAGGAGGAAGCCGATCCAATGTTCATGGCAGAGGTTGCGGCACAGAAGGCCCCCGATGCGTATGAGACGATGGACATCGACTTCGTGCCGGCGTCCGGGTCCCCCATGGTGCTGGCGGACCAGTAGTTCAACCTGGCGATCCTAAAGGAGGACCGGGAGGCGGAGGCTCAACTTGATGCGGAGCACGCGGATGCTGCTGCCATCAAGGCCCTCCTACAGGCGGAACCGGATGTCGTGGATGTGAACCAGGCGGCGGAGGCTCAACTTGACGCGGAGCGCGCGGATGCCGCTGCCATCGAGGCCGTCCTGCAGGCGGAACCGGACGTCCTGGACTTGAACCGGGCGGCAGAGGCTCAACTCGATGCAGAGCGCGCGGATGCCGCTACCATCGAGGCCCTCCTGCAGGCGAAACCGAACGTCGTGGACGTGAACCAGGCGGTGCTCGCGTCCGTGCAGAGCGCCCGCACGCTCCGCGTGAATGAGTAGCTGGAGGCCGAGGACAACCACGGTGCGGAGACACACGACGGCAGCTACGGCTGGTTCGCGCCGGCAGCCAAAGACGACGAGGCCGTCTTGTTCCGTGAGCAGTGATAGTTTTTCTTTATGTTGTTGTTTTTAGGGATCTTTTGTTGTGTAAAAACATATATATTTGCAAGTCGCCTGACTTTCATCATTTGGGTCAGTCGAATATTTCAGGCGGTTGGATGAATATCCTACATCTCCTAACCCTTCTTCTTTCTCACCTCTTCTTCTTCCCCAACAGACCACCACATGGGCCGTACGGATCTTCCCCAACATGCGGTTGGATAAACATACTGTATGAACGAAAATTATATGTCAGCGGTAGGACGGCTGAGTTTGGTTTGATCACATGCGGTAGCATGTGTCAGTGAGGGTGCGTTCCCTTGGTTGGGTTTGTGGCGTGCAGGAGCGACTGTGTGAGGGTGCGGTGCGACCGCGACAGCCGTGCGCAAGTGTACCTCCTTTTTATTTTGAAAACTTTAGGCAAGCTTGGCAAAAATGTGTGGCGAAGTATGGCAATGCAAGGCCTAGACCCAAACAGGATACAAGTACGTACGTACTACTTGTGTTAAAAAAGAAAGGCGGGGTTTTCCTTCGTGGGATTGATCGATACAAATCCTCGTTTGACGTGTCAATTAATGCGTATTTTTTTCTCCAACGCCCAAAGAGCTAACCATCTCACTCCTCATTGCTTGATTAATGCAATGCCATGCAAACCAACCTTCTCACTTCTGCATGCATGCAAGGGTATATTAATGTCCTTGGTTGCTAGTACGAGGCAAACCCCATCAATTTTGCCTCGATTAGTGTTAGTGGCCTTCTGCAAGTTGTAATTTTGATACTGGCCTTGTATACAAAAAAATGGAGGTTGTAACTATTTGACTTCGTTCCCCATTGCGGTGACGTCGATGATATCTCGAATGTTGTGGCTTTGGCGAAGTGCGTTCAACGGAGCACACCATTGAGGGAGACCAGGGTAAGTCATTCACAAGTGCCGCCTGCAAGCCGAGACAACCGCCTTCTTTGCATCCAGGAAGTCCGTTGAACCAAAGGATGAGTAAATGTACTAGTACTACACAATAGCGTCATCCGTCCAGCTTAGTGCGGTAAGGTGGTTTCTCGAAGAAGACGATGGAGAAGCGGAGTCAGCGAAGAGTGAAATGATGGTTGCTTCGTCCGTGCATTGTGATTTGATGCCTCACTGCTTTGTGATTTGTGATAGAAGGGACAGGGGAGTAGACTTTGTGCTCTATACTGTACATGCCTCCAAGCATGGGAGAAAGAGGAGAGAGGTTGCATTTTTCTATTCCTTCAATCAATCAATTAGGGAGCTTCGGTTCCATATTTTTGGCTTTGGCACCACCCTCCACAATGGTTCCCATCGATGCCAAAAGTTATTTTCACATTTGGCTACACATTGTGGATGCCCTTAACCGTACCACTTGGTTTTGCTCCTGTGTGCTATCTATATAAATCTCGATTATATTGATCTAAAAAATTATAGTATCAAGATTAGTAAAAAGGAGGTGATTTTGCCGCGCGGAAGGCGGGGGAGGTTTCTTATTTTTAGAGGACGTTGGCCTGCCGGTTTGCTAACATGCGGTCCCATGTGTCATTGCTTTACCAAGCCGATCCGTGTCCCACGTGAGGCAGAACAACGGCAGAAGCAACACCTGGTTAACTTGAAGAAGATGAGGGAGAAGCGGATTCAGCAACGAGTGAAATAATGGTTGCTTCGTCCCTCCAACTTCTTTTTTTAGCATTACTTCGTCCCTCCAACTTAACTGCGGGAATGGTGCAGCTTTGTGATTTGACGCTTCATTGCTCATTACTACGATGGCGCCATGACTGGGTGCTTCACCCCTGCTGCTCTGCACTATTATTTTGCTATGGCACGTGGACCCGATTGCTTGATGTCCCACATGTCGGCGAAAGGGACTAGAACATTTATGAAAGCGAGCGCTCCACTCTTACGACGGAGGAGTACACGACACGGCGGCCCAGTGAACTGTTACTTGTACTATAGTACTACTATAGTTTTGCTGTTTCGCACGATCCATCGATACAAACCCGATTAAACAGGCAAGGGCGGGATTTTTCCCGCGCGGTAGATGATACTAGCCATACATTTCAAAGGCAATTTTAATGTATGCAAACTGAATAATTAAGTAACAATATGAGATCTAGTAAAACTAAAAACACATATGATTTATTGTGTTAGAGTGTAGTAGCAGTGCTGTATTGCATAGTTGGTAGATGTAACATGCGAGAACGTGTAGAGGTGTACTTTTGGAGGGCCTACAGAGAGAAATTGGGCATAAAGTGGATTCAAATATTTGTATTTGTCTTCATAGCATTTGTAACTCATATCTACAGTTTGTACAGTAGACGTGAATGCTTGTTTGCTATTACGAAACCAGTACAGCAATAATGGGGTGGCGTGCGCCAATTTAGGTACTAGCATGTTGGCCTACTCGGCTCCACGGAGAGAGCGAGAGAAGAGATAAATACACGGGCGGTCAGTGTATTTCAAACGAAAAGCGTAATACGGTCATCGGACTTCAGAATACGCTCACTACGCTCACTATATACGTTTTGCGGTGATTATACGGTCACTTGCTCACCGTTCAGTATCGGATTGCACTCTGTTGACCGGCCAAATAGTCTGCGTGGCACTATGTTGACTGGTTAAATTGACCATGTTCCTTGTGGGTCCCACCTGTCAGTTCGCATAGGAAAAAGGTAAGATAAACACAAATTTACGCAGGCGTGACAAGACTCCAAGCCGTGCGGGGGAACCACCTGGTTGTGTATGTGTCTGTCAGGGCCTGATGTGTTGCACATGCACATGTAGGTTGAGCACTTGAGAGTGAGAGTGTGTGTTGGTCGTGTGGTGTGTGCATGCATGCGTGTGTGTGTGTGACTGTGCATGTGAGTGTTGCGTGCATGCGTGGCTGCGTGTATACGTGTGAGTGTTGCGTGCATGCGTGGCTGCGTGTGAGTGTTGCGTGCATGCAGTTCGTGTGCATGCGTGTGTGTGTGTATAATCACCACACCAGCTCATGTGTGTTAAACGAGATGACTCAGCATACCAATACAAGGCCACATTGTCTGCTGTGCCCGTGGTCATGACTTCGAACCACCATCCAATATTTTTTTATCATTTGTTTTCATTCTTATACACGCTGACAGGTGGGCCCAATGGTAGTGAGATAATGTGATGCAACACTAGAGGTGCCACGTGGAGCATTTAACTGGTCAACTAGTCGTGTCTTGAGCAAATGCAGAGCTGTACGGTGAGCCCGTGACTGTATAATAACCACAAAACATAAATGGTGACCGTAATGAGTGGATTCTGAAGTCCAATGTACTTATCATGATTTCGCTTCAAATACAATGATCGTCACTGTATATATCGCGAGAGAAAGATGAAACCTGTGTGAATGTGCTGGTGGCGTACTTTTAGAGGACCTGGAGATAGTTTGTGTGCGTACGTGAAAGGGGCGTAGAGGGGGTGTATGCGATGGAGAGAGAGATGCTCTTCGTTTCTCTTTATTATGACTAACTTTATATATAGTATAAAAATATAAAAAATCATAGTGCAGAATAAATATCATTGGGTGCACCATGCAATGCAAATTAACGTTCATACTCCTCCATATAACTTTGTAATGTTGTATATATGTAGAAATTCTAAAATAATTTTTTGGCCACACTTTGTGTGGTTTTATTCAAAAGGAATGTTGTATGTGAAATAAACGTGAAGAGAGGGCTTTTTAGATCAATGGGGTACGTGATGTAACATGTGTGAATGTGTAGTTGACGTATTTGGCAAGGCCTAGAGAGGTATGTGTATGTATTACGTATTCGAGAGAGGCATGGATAGAGGGGCCGGCGGGGGGGGGGGACGTGGGAGAGATAGCACGAGAAATGAGAAAGGTCTAGAGAGAGAGAGACGAATAGGATGTCACGGCGAGAGATGCCCTTGAGTGTGTATATGCAAGGGGGGGAGGGGATAGAGGCACGAGGAGAAAATATTTTGTGTGGTGTCTGTGTTGGTATGTGTGGGTGTGAGAAGATAACGAGACCTAGGGGCAAAGGGTGTGTCACCGCATGAGGTCCGGTGGGCCGAGGTGAGGCCCTTGGTTTGGTTCCGTCCTGCACCACATTGGTCGGCCCGTGACGCATTCAGGGAGACCCATGGAAGACTAGTCGTACAAGACAAAGATACCAGAGTCGTGAAGGACTCTGTGTCCACTGACAAAGCCGGCTAGGATTTGTAACCCTAGGTCCTCGGACTAAGGTAACCCCTTATCTCTGATATTACCATTCATCCAACCTAACTTTAAGGGGCATCCTACATAATGCTCTGCTAGAATCATACTCGTCAATTAGGAAGAGATGTGGAGACAATGCGTGCGAGACAGGCCTAAAGATAATGTGCGTGCGGGAGACACGTAGGCAGGTCTATGTATATAGAAAGGGTCGATGGGGATTTTGTGTGTGTATGCGTGTGAGAGGAAGAGTGCTTGTGATAAAGGTTAGTGAAAACAGTCATAAATGGTTGCGAGAGGGAGGGAGGGTGATATCGAGAGCATGTCTGCGAGAAAGACACCTCGGGAGAGAGTGTGTGAGCATGTGTGAGAGACCACCGATTGATATACACCGTGTGCGCGTATGTGTGAGAGAGAAAGTCAGCGCGTGTGTGAGGAGGGGCCTATGGAGAGTGAAACTACACATAAAAGACTGATGTACATATTAATTAAAAATATAAATTGTATCCAAATATTAGGATGGGATCATGATATTTGCAATTCGCGTAAGGAACAGTCATTGATCCATCAGACATCTATATTCTATCGAATTTGAGCATGTCTATGTTACTATTCGACATAATTGATCCACAGAGTCAGTATTTTGAACTCTAGACAATGCATCGCTTTAGCAATTCGAATATAAATGTGAGTATAGTTCATGTTGTGTGTAAAGCACATTATACATACAAAAGTTACATAATGAACATTATAAATAGCTAGCTATGAACTAGCATACATTTGAATTCAACTTAAGATGGTTTAAAAAATTTGAATTCAACATGAAGTCCATTCAATTATTTGAATTCGAGATCATGGCAATTGTAAATCATACATAAATTATGGGGGCACCAATCTTTGCTCAGCTTTTGTACATAATAGCATATATAGTCGTGTACAAAATAGATTCAAATTTACCTCCTCCATTCCAAAATAATCGTAGTTATAGGATTTTCAAGTGTCAAAATTTCAAAAAGAAGCGCATAATTTAATGAGGTTTTCAAACATACAAGGTCAAATTTAACGTTGTCTATTTAGGTCAATCCTCAAAGTTCAAGAGTACTCTAAACGTGAATGCTTCTGTTTCAAAATTTCGAACGAAGCACCAAAAGAGCCTCTACTCGCGCGAAACCGCGTGAGACCAATGTTTGGTAGAAGGAAATTACTTTTCTAACTCCGACCCATGAAGCCTACCGGCCCGACGTCTATAGGTCTAAACCGGGGTAGTTTGTAACTTCATCTAGATGCCACGCAACCGCCTCCGAAAAACATTCATACACCGTGGCCGCCTAAACACACATTCGCTCGGCCGAAATCGCTCCCGCCAACTATTTGGGACACCTAGGATTACCGTCCTACCCCCGACCCGTAGTAGTTCCGAAATTTTAGAGGAGGGCAAAGTTTGTACTTTCCCCAAATTTCAAACAAGCACGTCCCATCTGTTCAAAAACAAAAACAAAAACAAGCGCGTCCCAGACCGAAACATGGTTCCCCTTTATCTCCCCCCGCCACCACCGCCCCCCGTCCGATTCCCCATTCGTACTCCGTGGGCGCCAAAACTACCTCTCCTCCAGCCGCGAAACCCCGGCGTCCTCCGTCCGCCACCCCATCCCACCCATCAACCGCTGCCCTCCTCCGTCACGCCAGAGCTGATACCCCGACATCGTCGTCCACCGCAACTGCAACCGCAATGCTCTTCACGGCTAGTAGTTGAAGCCGAGGCCGAGCTGCCACCAAGACGCCGACATGCGACGTACCCGAGCCAGTTCAACCACGTCATCCTGCGCCTCACCGCTGCCGCTCCAACGTCTTCCACCGTCCACCGCACCGGAGCTGTTCCCTCTATGCTGTTCTTCACCGCCTCGGATCTGCTTCCCCTCCGCCGACAGACGGCCACCGCAAAACAGTCAACAATTTGGCCATGGGTTCGTCCAAGGCTCCACCCTCCTCTAAAACATTGGTTCCCCTGGTAAAAAGAAGAACATCACCGCGATATCAGGAGGACACAACACTAGCAACCGGATCTGGTACTCCTCTTCCCTTATTCGTGCAAATCTTACATGTCTGCTTGCACGGTATTCATCCCACAGAAGACACTAGTTGATCGCTTCTTCCTACACCTTCTTCCTGATACTAGATGTTCCTAGTAACTCGCGATGCACAAGGTTTCTCCTCATATACTATTTCACCTTAGCTAGAGGTCCGTCGCCCGCCTGGATTTCAATTCCTGGTCAGTTGATTCCCAATTAAAGGAAGCATTCCCCGGCGTAACAGGCGCTAGTCCGCCTATTACGCCAGGGAAGCAGCGCCTCGGTGTTTATCTTAGCGGTGTGTGGGGCCTAGGAGCTGGTGGCACCCGATCTAGAGGTCGGCTGGGCTTAAAGGGATGGCCTGGGGGCGCTGCCAAGCATTGCGGTGGTGTGAGGTCGAGAGGAGAGCGGGGCGGCGGAGGCAGGGGTCCGGGCTGGGGGTCACTGGCGGTTCGAGAAAGATCGTCAACAGTGACTGACGGGAGGTAGACGAAGGCCATTTGCCCGTTCCTTGTAGATCAGACGGTTCATAAAAAAATCGACTGACCTATTTATTTTCAGTCGATTGTTATTCTGATAGGACCACATGTGGTGGTGTGCTGGAGGAGTACCTGCATTTCCTAGCCATCCCTGTGCTCATATATTACAAAATCATACGGAGTAGAATCTAATTTTGTTTGCCATGCAATGTTGTAGAGCTATCATATGTCTCCTATCATTTATTTTTCAGCCACCTGCTATCTGCTACTTTTACAGTGCACTAGTTCTGCACACACTTCACCCATACTCTCACTATTGTTTTTTTATGCATGGGTATTTCAGCCTTTGCCGACCGGTTGATAGAAGCATGAAATAAAAGAGATAAGTTGCTCCAGCTTTCTTCGTGCTTAGGCAAGACACGTTTGGGCGCTATGAAGGGTGTAGTGTCAGCAGATGGAGACGGTAAACATAGCTCCGGAGTGGATGATCTCGCTCGCCATGAACCACCATCCCAGGTGCTTGCTTTAACTTCGCGGTGTCATATGTGGTTGCATGTTGCATATGGTGTCTAGCTTGTATTCGAAAGGTCGAAGTCGGTCTTTATTAAGATAAGGAAAGATTTTTTTCACATGAACCACCATCCCGGGAGCACCAGAAGCCAAATAGCTAGTCAGGGCACTGGCCGAGCCAGTGACAAGCCCAGCACAGACAGACATCACCTGCAAGCCAACTAAAAAGCCATGGTGGTGGTGAAGCAGCCCGCCTCCCACCAGGCTCTCAGGTCCTCGATGATCATGCTCACCACTCCAGATGGGTGTCTAGCTTGTATTGCTTCCAATTTGGTTAAATTGCATCTGCTTAGCTTACACATTATACTTTTGAATATGACATGCCTTCCTGTTTTTGGTTCATACTACTACATCTATCTATTAACCATGTTCTTACATCAAACTAATGTTCTTGGGTATCCCTCATCAATCACTTATGATGAGACAGACAGGCTCGTGGACTGCTGTAAGAAAAGATCCTCTTTTAAAGAATGCAGTGTCAGCCTCCCCACATGATTCTCAAGAAACAGCAATGCTAGATAAAAGATAGTCAACGTAGCTCTGTAGTTGATGACCGAATTTCCCCTACACCACCATCGCCGGTGCTTGCTCTAACTTGGTAGCGTGATATGTGGTTGCATGTTGCATATAGTGTCTAGACTGTAATTCTTCCAATCTGTTTAAGTGCTATTCTGCTTAGTTTATACATTATACATGTTAATGTGACATGCCTTCCTGTTTTTGGTAAATAGTACATCTGTCTATTAAGCATGTTCTTACATAAAACTACTGTTTTTTTTTGTGTCCCGCATCAATCAATTATGACGAGACACCTTTAGTATATGCAGAGTGATATTGGTTGCATCTTTCATATGATTTATAGCATGCACTGCTTCTAAGTTGTTGAAACGCCATTTATGATGGGACGCTTTTAACTTGGCAGTCATATTGGTTACATCTTTCATGTGGTGTCTAGCTTGCATTGCTTCTAATTTGTTGAATGGCTTCTGCTTAGTTTACATAAATAGTTGTGAATATGCCATGCCGTCCTATTTTTCGTACATATTCCATCCTCGTATCATGTGTTTGCCTTACATGAAAGTAGTGATTGTCAGTATCATGCATGAATGAGTTCTGAAGAGTGAATTTTATTGCTTTTTCTTGTCGGTTTTACTTGACAATGCAAAATCAATAAAGCGGAAGGAAATTAGCAAGGCAGCGGATAAAGATGCTCCTTCCAAACAACTGAAATGGAGGGTCTCTACAGATTCTACTCCGCCACCCCCCCCCCCCAAGAAGATTTGCAAGACAACACACGCATAGACACTCAACATAGTTGTGTTGATGATGAGCACGTCTTCCCTAGTCCACCATCACAGGTGCTCCCTCTAACTTGGCACTGCTATATGTGGTTGCATGTTATGTATGATGTCTAGCTTGTATTGCTTGTAATTTTGTTGAATTCCATCTGCTTACTTTATACATTATACTTGTGAATAAGACACGAGTTCCTGTTTCTAGAACATAGAATATCTGTCTATCACACCATGTTCTTACATCAAAGTACTACTGTTGTGTAACTTGCAACAATCACTTATCATAAGACACGTCTAACTTGGGAGTGTGATATAGGTTACATCTCGCATTCTTTTCTAGCTTGTACTACTTCTAATTTTTTGAAATGGCACTTATGACGAGACAATTTTAACTTGGTAGAGTGATATTCATTGCATCGTTCACATAGTGTCTAGCTTTCATTGCTTCTAATTTGTTGAAATGCCTTCTGCTTAGCTTACACATCATAGCTATGAATATGCAATGCTGTCCTTTTTTCTTACACATTCAATCGTCCTATCATGCGGTCGCCTTACATTAAAGTAGTGCTCGTCAGCATCATGCATCAATGAGTTCTGAAAAGTGAATTTTTATTCATTTTTCTTGTGGGTTTGACTTGACAAGGCAATAAAATTAAGAAAGAGGAAGGAAAAAATTAAGGTAGGGACTGATGGCGGTCTTCCAGCGAAACCGGCATCCCAGGTGCTTTCTCTAGCTTGGCAGTGTGATACTGTCTTGCATGTTGCATACGGTGTCTAGCTTGTATTGCTTGTAATTTGATTAAATTACTACTGCTTAGTTTACACATCATAGTTGTGAATATGCAATGGCACTAATGATGAGAGACCTTTAACTTGGTAGTGTGATGTTGTTTGCATCTTGCATATGATTTATTTCTTGTATTGCTTCACATTTGTTTAAATGCCAGTTATGACGAGACACTGTTAACTTGGTAGAGCGATATTTGTAGCATCTTTCATATGGTGTCTACCTTGCATTGCATTGCTTCTAATTTATTGAAATGCCTTCTGCTTAGTTTACACATCATAGTTCTGATTATCTCATGCCGTCCTGTTTTTCGTACATATTACATCCTCCTATCATGCGGTTGTCTAACATCAAAGTTCAGTTCATCTCTATCACGCATCAATTTGTTCTGAAGAACTAAATTTTTATCCCTTTTTCTTGTCGGCTTGACTTGACATGGCACAGAGAAAGAGGAAGGAACACAGAATGGCAGGGGATGGTGTTAGTATTGAGGACGCACGGAAACGGAAGCGGAAGAATTATGCTGATTCTGCTGGTACTGATGGTGCAATAGAAGGTCAAAGTCCACCGGAAAATTGTACACACACGGTATCCCGTGCTACACCAGCTGCAAAACAATCCAAACAGAAACTAATAGCTGCCACCAAATAAGCAGTGACAGCCCTAGTTGTTGCAACACCTTCCGCAGTACCACCAGCTGCATGAGTTACTCGTTTGTCAACTCAGCTAGCAGCACGTTCCCAAGCTCCCTTGCCACCTAACACTGCTTTCGAAGCACTCTTGACACAAGACGATTTGGCAAGATCAGATGAACCTTGTGAGCTTCAACAGCAAGAAGGTAGTTGCTGGAGTCAAGTTACAGTTGCATGCTTCTTTATATGTAGTCTCACAGTTTGATGTACAGTAACACTTCCTATGTTCGTTGTTGGAGTAGCACCTAGGCGCAAGAGGAAACAGACATCAGGGATAATGCTCGATAGGTTAACTAAATCTAGAGGAGGAAGAATGGAGATCCGTTTTGAGGCAGGTTTAAAAAGGCCACGTCATGCTACAGAGTCAGCCAAGTTAGTATCAGAGGCAGCGGTTGCCATTAGGTGTCATGCACGTATCCTCCCAACATGGATTCAGTACAGGAATGACAAAGACGAAACCCAGTTCAACACCTTCCTCGGCCATTTATCTGTAAGTATGGTTATGTATGGAAATTAGTAATATCATCTTGGTCTGTCCCATACTTTCTAGGTTGCTGGTAATGAGACTCCCATAATTTTCAACAGATGAGGTTCAAGTTGGATAGCCAAGATGATGCAACCAGACAAGCATGCACCCATGTTTTCAAGTCTTCTCTGCGACAGTATCGGTATAACTTGAGGAAAACTCACTTTGAAGGCAAGGCTAACAGTGAACTTGCCCAAACATCTCGAGTGGAAAATATATCGGATGAAGCCTGGAGAGGCCTCGTTAAACACTGGTCTGATCCAAAGTATCAAGTACGTTATATATATGTGATCAGATCACATGTTGAACTCCTATTTACGAATGTGCCTCACAAATCTATCTTCTTGTAGGTGAACTATTCAAAGAACAAGGCCAACCGTACGAAAGTGAAATTCCAACAGACGACAGGATCTCATAGCTCTATCGCACACTGCGAGGCTCTTGTAATTAGCTGTTGTTTCACTCTTTTCGCTGTGCCATATTATCATATCTATATTGACTTGTTACAAATGCAGAGGAAAGCCCGCAAGGACCAAAAAGTACCAGAACCAAATGCTGCAGAAATGTTCAAGGACTGTCACACCAGCAAGACGAAGGCCATGACTACACCAGTCATAGCCGCTGTTGTAAGTCCTTAATCCTCATGCCTTTTAACTACTACTTACTCTGACTTGTGCATTGAACTGCACAGTTTGCAGCCAATATCTATTACTCTTTTCAATTTTATACACAATTGTGTTAGCGTATCATTGCACCTTACAAAGTTTAAAAGAGAGGAGTGATGTTCCTTTGATCTTGATCTGCAATCTAGTTCCGTGCTGGACTTGTCTGCACAACGTTACAATTGCCTGTTTGTCTGTTCTCTGTTGTTTTGTGATATGAATGATGTCATACTATGCTTACCGTATTGTAAACTTTGTCTCTTTATCCTTAGTTGTCAATACAATGTGAAGAAATAGACAATACATTAGCCAATGTACATGGCCATATGTTTGGAACCTTGTTTTATTATGTACTTTGCAGTAAAATACAACTAATATTTTACACGGGTTCACCAGAATAAGTTCTGTATATAGACCAAAGCTATTTTGTTTGGTTTTGCTGCCTCCTTAATATCTTTTGTTCTGGTACTACTAATGTAAAAACTCAGCTTTTTAGCAAGCTATGGAACAAATGGTGGAACTGCCACCTTCTGAAGGCGACGAGGCAACTATAACCGCAATGTCACCTCTTGCTGCAGTGGGTCAGTACCTGTCCACTAACAGTGCCAAAAGAACGTTCCTGCGTAATATTGGGTTGGTTGTTAAGGCAATCTCGTCCAAACTGCCTCATGATCAAGATATGCAAGCTCAAAACAATGTTATATCTGCGCTCCAGACACAAGTCCATTCCCTAACAGAGACCCTTTGTGAAACAAGGACAGCCATTGTTCGATGTCGTCAAGATATGCATGGGTTTGAAACCAGACTATCAGACATTTGCTATGTTGTTCAGGAGCCTAGGAGAAATGAAGGCGAAGGTTATGGTGATCCATCATACAGTACAGCATGAAAACGTAATAGTCAGGTCAAATGAACTGAGCTTCTGAACTTCTGGTGGTGCATTTACCTGCCGGACTGTTAACTTTTTTGCCAACCTTCCTTTTGTTTTATGGTTGTAATTTGTTTTGTTGCGGTAAAAAATTTGTTCTTAACGTGCAGCGACCGGCTGAAGAAAACAACAAGCCATTTTTGTATAGTGTAGGGTGTTCCCTATATTTGCACTGGTGGCGAACTTTGATGCCCAGTGGATGTTATCTGTGCAATCGCCTTAATAGCCTAGCATTAGTTTCTAGCTTATTTATTTCCCTAGTCTTCTTTTTCCTTGGTTTGCTAGTGGCCGCAAGAACCATGGGCCATATACGGACTGTGGTAACCTTGAGCCTGCTATGGGCCGTAGGACCCATGGGCCTCCTATGGGCCGTCGGATAAATGGGCCTCCAAAGGCCCGTAGATTCAGTGGGCCTCGAGCCGTTGGATAAATGGGCCAACATGGGCCATAAACGGGCGTAATTGGTATCGGGCCAACATGGTAACAGGCCGTTAACTGGCCGAAAGACAACAAAGGCTTAATTCTGTCACAGGCATAATGGGTCGTTAATGGGCGAAAATATAGGACGGGCTGGAAACGGCGCAACAGGTTAACAGGCCACAAACGGGCCAATTCTAACCACGGGCCGAATTTGGCCCATTAGGGGAACAGGCCAGTAATGGGCTGGAAGTAACCGAGGGCCGGAAAGGAGCCCAAGAATGTATGGGCCGTCAGTAGGCTGAAAGCTAACATGGGCTGCAAACGGCCCATGTGAATCATGGGCCGTTACTGGGCATAAAGAAATTTATTGTTTATTATGGGCCAGAGTCATCGCGGCCCATTAAAGGGCCCAAAGATACGAAAGGCCTCGTATGGGCCGAAAGACATCGTGGCCATACATGGGCCAAAAATGAAACGGGCTGGTATTATACTGGATGGCCCACATGACGCTGTTGGGCTGATTTCGGGAACGCCATAATGGGTCGTGAGTTCCCGGGCCGTAAAATGGGCTATATGCGAACTGACCGTTAACAGGCTTTTCATGGGCCGGCCGCTATCTTTTGACCAAGTCAAACGGGCCGGCCTTTGTAAGCTAAATGGGCCAGTGTTGGGCCGTCACACGTGTCGACATATCATAGGCGCGTATCTGACCCAATGATGAGCTGACACGTGTTTCCTCCGGCCAATGAGAATTTTACACGTGGAAAATCACCATTGGTCGTTGCTGTTAACGGGTTATTGGATCCAAAACCGGACCCGATAGATAAACGGCGACCCATTAAGGTGGATGCCACGTCTCGGTTACCCTTGACGAAAGCACTTCCATGACGCGTCATTTATTGTCATGGAAGTGAACATTTCCGTGATGATAATTTTGGTATTGTCATGGAACACTTCTACGACAGCACAGGTATGACTATCTTGATTCTGTCATAAAATCGTCATGGATGTACATGCATGACAGAAAACATGACCTACTATGACAAACACGTATCATCATGGAAGTGTATTTTTTTGTAGTGATTGACCTGAAAATTTACAGAGAATTTTTGTGGAATATATAAAAAATACTGGCGCACAAATTAACCAGAGGGGGTCCACCCAGAGGCCACAAGCCTGGGGGCGCGCCTAGAGGGCTTGTGGGCCCCCTGGACCTCCTCCGACCTCAACTCCAACTCTATATAACCCTATTCAGGGAGAGAAAAATCAGAGAGAAGGATTCATCATGTTTTACGATACGGAGCCGCCGCCGCCTCCTGTTCTTCATCGGGAGGGCTGATCTAGAGTCCGTTCGGGGCTCCGGCGAGGGGGATTCGTCGCCATCATCATCATCAACCTTCCTCCATCACCAATTTCATGATGCTCATCGCCGTGCATGAGTAATTCCATCGTAGGCTTGCTGGACGGTGATGGGTTGGATGAGATTTATCATGTAATCGAGTTAGTTTTGTTAGGGTTTGATCCCTAGTATCCACTATGTTCTGAGATTGATGTTGCTATGCTTAATGCTTGTCACTAGGGCCCGAGTGCCATTATTTCAAATCTGATCCTATTATGTTTTCATGAATATATGTGAGTTCTTGATCCTATCTGGCAAGTTGTAGACACCTATTACGAGTTATGATCCGCATACCCCAAGGTGACAATAATTGGAATTCTTTCCAGTGATTACCGTAGTATGAGGAGTTCATGTATTCACTAAGTGCTAATGCTTTGGTCCGGTTCTCTATTAAAAGGAGGCCTTAATATCCCTTAGATTCCATTAGGACCCCGTTGCCACGGGAGGGTAGGACAAAAGATGTCACGCAAGTTCTTTCCCATAAGCACGTATGACTCTATACGGAATACATGCCTACATTATATTGACGAATTGGAGCTAGTTCTGTGTCACCCTAGGTTATGACTTCTACATGATGAATATTATCCAACACAATTATCATTGCCGATCCAATGCCTATGAGCTTTTCACATACTGATCTTTGCTAAGTTACTTTTGTTGCTACTGCTGTTACAATCGCTGCAAAACTGCTACTGTTACTTTTGCCATTGTTACTGTTACTTCCATACTACTTTGCTACTAAATACTTTGCTGCAGATATTAAGTCTTTCAGGTTTGGTTGAATTAACAACTCAACTGCTAATACTCGTGAATATTCTTTGGCTCCCCTTGTGTCGAGTCAATAAATTTGGGTTGAATACTCTACCCTTGAAAAATGTTGCGATCCCCTATACTTGTGGGTTATCAAGACCATTTTCTGGCGCCGTTGCCGGGGAGCATAGCTTTATTCTCTGAGTCACATGGGATTTATATTTGTTGATTACTATGAGGAATCTGAAAGATATACAGAACCAAGATTTTTCCCTCTACTACAAAGGAAGGTAAGGAACTGCCATCTAGCTCTGCACTTGATTCACCTTCTGTTTTGAGTAAGCTTGCGACACCAACACCTGCTGTTAATTCTGATATGTCTCAAGTAATTGATGATCCTACTTCTACTATGCATGATGCTTATGGTGATACTACTGCTTTGCTTGATAATAATGTACCACTAGGTGAATTTCTTGATGAACAACTTGCTAGAGCTGAAGATATTGAGAGTGCTGAAACTGATGATATTTCTGAAACTGATGAAATTATTGAAACTAGACACTTTGAAACATCTACTAGACCTAGCTCTCCTAGATATGAATTTCCTGTTATACCTGAGGGTTATGTTATGGATGGAGAGGTAGCTAGGGACTTTCTTGCTTGTAAGGATAGAGATGATCTTAAGAAATTACTATGCAAGTGGAAAGAAAATCTTTGAATGCTAGAACGCAATATGATCCTAAGTTCGCTACTTCACCTATCTTTGTTACTGATAAGGATTATGAATTCTCTGTCGATCCTGAGTTAATTACTTTGGTTGAATCTGATCCTTTCCATGGTTATGAATCTAAAATTGTTGTGGCACATCTTACTAAATTAAATGATATAGCCACCATATTTGCTCATGAGGAAAAAATTCACTACTACTATATTCTTAAGTTGTTTCATTTCTCATTAAAGGGTGATTCTAAGTTATGTTTTAATTCTCTTGCTCCTGGTTGTGTGCGTAGTCCCCAGGATATGATATATTACTTCTCTGAAAAATATTTTCCTGCTCATAAGAAACAAGTTGCTTTACAGGAAATATTTAACTTTGTGCAAATTGAAGATGAGAGGCTCCCACAAGTTTGGGGGAAGCTTCTCCAATTACTTAATGCGTTGCCTGATCATCCTCTCAAGAAAAATGAAATACTTGATATCTTTTATAATGGACTAACTGATTCTTCTAGGGACCACCTAGATAGTTGTGATGGTTGTGTTTTCAGGGAACAAGTTGTTGAACAAGCTGAAGTATTATTGAATAATATATTGAGTAATGATAATGATTGGACTCTTCCTGAACCACCTCCTAATCGAACTCCGAAGAAAAGTGGTATTCTATTTCTCAGTCCTGAAGATATGCAAGAGGCAAAGAAATCTATGAAAGAAAAAGGTATTAAAGCTGAAGATGTTAAGAATTTACCACCCATTGAAGAAATACATGGTCTTAATACTCCCACACAGGTAGTAGAGGTAAATTCTCTCTATAGATTTGATGAAGGTGATATTCCTTATAATAAGTCTGCTAGTCAATGCTTGGATGAATTTGATAACTTTATTGTTAAACAAGAAAACTTCAATACATATGTTAGTAGGCAATTGAAACGTAATGCTTATATGCTTGACTGCTTGGGTGACTATATGTGTAGAACTGTTAATGATCTCAAGATTATTAGTAAACATGCTTCCATGGTAAAAACTCAAGTAGAACAAGTTCTCAAGGCACAAAATGATTTGCTTAATGAAGTGAATAGTAAGATGAATGGTCATGCTATTAGAGTTATGACTAGAGGTGGTAAACTGACTCATGAACCGTGTATCCTGAGGGCCATCCTAAGAGAATTGAATAAGATTCTCAAAGAATTAATATTGATGCACCTAGTCCTCCTAGTAATAAAGAGAAAAAGAAAGATGATAGGACTTTGCATGCTCCCAGTGAACCTGTTGTAGACACACCTGAGAATCCAAATGATATCTCTATTTCTGATGCTGAGACGCAATCAGGTGATGAACATGAACCTAGTAATCTTCTATATCTAAATAGGGGCACCCCACTAGCTGATTTTCGTAGCTCCTTATGAAGTCACGTCACCTGAATTATTATAGCCATTGATACAGTATAGCTAAGCAGTCTACAGCCGTTTGATCAAGAGTTGATGAAATTTACGGGGACCTGCCACCGCTAAGTGGAAAATAACTATTCGCAACGCCCTCTATTCTTCAGCTCAGTGTACGTGGTCTATAGAGCTGGGCTCTTTGGACAAGTTCTAAGCCCTTGGAAAATAAATCAATAGCCCATGTCTCCTCCGCACATCACTATCATCGCACATTGAGTCTTCATCTTTCCCGTGCAATCCCTAATTGCGTGATCCAGCCGCCGCAACCGCTCCTCGCCCAGTACCACGACCATCTGTCGGCACCGCTACTCCGCTCCTCGGCATGTCCCTTGGCCAGTCGCCCTCACCCTAAATGCTCGCTGGTCCGGGTCAGTCGTCGCCATGCCCAACGCTCTCTCAGCCAGCCGCCTCCATGCTCGATGCTCTCTGGGCCAACCGTCGCCGTCGCGATGGCGCCTCTCCGCCTGCTACCGCTACCATGACCAATGATCTCCCGCGCATTAATTCTCTTGCTACTAACACACTAATGGCCACCACTACCCTTCCACCTCCATGACGTATGCTATCCCGGCCATAATGCACCCACAAATGCACATGAAACTACCTCATACATCACCTAATTCATCACCCCTCATTACATCATTGGAAGAAAGTGGGTTTAAATAACCCTTTATAGTGCCATCGTCATCCATCACAGCACCTTCTCGCGACCTGGCGGAAGAGGCCTCTGGCCTGGTAGCTGCACACTCACTATTTCCAGCAGTCTATAATTTTTCCTTCCTGAAGCTCATGCCTTTGAATCTTTTGAGGTTGCACTTTGGACCAAAGGTTCTCTGCTCCACATTATGCTTCAAACATCCCTTTCTATTGGGAATTGTTTCATTACATCACACCTCTTTGCATTTGCTCCAGATTGTGCTTTACTCTCATTTTGTGATGTGCAACAAATTCTCCTCGAGGCGTTCACTGATTCCGCCCCCTTCCACTACAGGTATGTTTCTAAATCCTGGAACTGCATCATGGAATTGTCTTTCTTGGTTGTGCTATTCTGTGAAGCCCCCGAGTCAATCGTGCACTAATCATACACGCAAACATGCATGATCAAGCAGAGGGACTCACGGGAAGATATCACAACACAACTCTAACTCAAATAAACGGAGATCCACAATATTACAGACCAGGGATCACGAAGATCCGAATACATAAGTCAGTTATACAAATAAAATCTGGGTACAGACATAGATAGAAAAGTTTTGCTTTAAGAAGGGTAGCACAAACAACAACTCTAGATCGAAAGGCGTAGGCCTCCTGCCTGGGGCCTCCGATCCTAGTCCTAGTCAGCTGGCTCGATCCAGTAGTACGTGCCGTCTGGACCCTCCTGGTAGTAAGCTCCTGCGGGGACATCTGGCTCCTGGGCTCCATCGTCTGAGGTAACATCAAAAGGGGTATGGGTGAAAAAGAGGTAGCAAAGCAACCGTGAGTACTCATCCAAAGTACTCAGCAAGCAAGGATCTACACTACATATGCAACATTACCAAAGAAAGGCTGTATATGTGGACTAGGCTGCAGAAATGCCAGAATAGAGAGAAGACCTAGTCCTATAGAAGACTAGCATCTTCGCGAAGCCACCATCTTGCAGCAATTAGAAGAGTATAGAAAGCATTTTTATTAAGCAAGCATGTTGAGGCAAAGCCTAGAGATCCTTCCTCGACTCCCAGCGAGAAAACGGTCCCGAAGCTTCAATTAGTTAAACATGTATCCAGTTCAAGTAATAGATCGAGATACCAAACTGAGCGTCCTTTACCGTAGGACCGGCTATCGATAGATGTTTTCTTCCCTGCAGGGGTGCACTAGTGTTACCCAACATGCTCGATCACCTCTGGCCAGACACACTTGCTGGGTAATGCCCGGCATTGGGAGATCAACACGAAGCAGTGCCCTACCTAGGCTCAGTAGAGAGGTCAGCACGCCGGATTAACCTATGCACCCAGAGGTCTTGGGCCATCGCCCTGGGCACCCTGCGCGTTGCGTGGCTGGCCGGGGTGCAGGCACGACACTGAACTCGTCAGTGAAGTATCCAACCCATTCCCAGTGATCAGCCCACACGGTGAACCATGACGTCTGAAGAGCTTTCGGGAGAAACATACGACGTAGAGGGCCCCATAAACCATTATCCCGCGTGGTGGTAGTGCGTATAGGGCACGTCAACCCACTTAGATCAAATACCAAAATCCAATAGGCTCATTTAATAACACACGGAGACAAAATAGAGTTTCTGAAGCTCCGCCACAATATCACACTCGGGCGCCCTTCCGGGCAAGCCCGACATCATAGATCTCCCTGTGGGTACCCATCAGGGTCGACCCGCCTGTGACAAAGGTCAAAGTAACAGTGTGGTCATAACATCAAGGGGGAAACCCGAGGAATCACCCTCGGAGGATTCCACCTGATGAAATCAACAAGGTGAACGTAGGAGGAATCACCTCGAGGTTCACACTTGAGGGGTTGCACGACAGAGTCGTACCGGGAGTGGTTAAGGAGGAATCACCCTCGATGACCATGACCGAATAGCTATACTACAGAGTTATCATCAGGAGTGCTTTACGAGGTATCACCCTCGACACTCGATAGTAACTATGCAGAGTCGTACAACTAAGGGGGGGGTGTGGTGATGTGTCGGTCTCTGGTCGTCGATCACGTTGATCGAGTAGTCGATGATGAAGCAGAGGCAACAAGGGTGAAGTGATGGGGGTCACTAATGCTTCATTACCAACCTATACTAAAAAGTTGAAAAAGGCAGGTAAGGTAATAATAAGCATGTTACAAAAGCAGGCTATGCATCAGAATAGGAGCAAACAGTAACAGTAGCAAAATCTAATGCAAGCAGAAGAAAATTGAATGGGCGATATCGGGAGGCTCAAGGGGGGGGGGGGGCTTGCCTGGTTACTCTGGCAAAGAGGAGGGGTCGTCGGAAGGCTGCTCGTCCGGAGCGTAATCGTACTCTGCTGCGTCGGCATCGGTCTCGGCGTCTATCGAGAGAGAAGGAGGGGGAAAGAAACAATAAATTCACGACAAAAATGCAAACAATACGTATGACATGCCTAAATGATATTCATAGGTATTCTACTGCCTAACTAAATGTCGGAGTAAATGACCACGGCTAGCCCCATCGGCTCCCTTTGGTATTTCAGGACATCGGGGCAGGCTGCGCCCATCAAACATCAAGGACAAGGGCCGCCTTCTTGAGGCCGGCTGGTCCAAGCAGCCGGTAGCCGGGAGGCGGCGGAGTCCACAAGACGGCCATGAAGTGGGCCGACTCCTGGCAGGCGGCCTCCTGGGATGCCGAGTCCTAACGGGCGGCCCCTCGCTTCCTCAAAGTCAGTGCCAACATAAACATGATGCGACAGGGTGTGGGCCACGGGTAGCCTAACCCGGGTCCCTGAGCATTTCAAGACATTGGGCCGGATGCGCCCCTCAGGCATCAAGGATGAAGCGCCGCCTTCTGGTGGCCGGCTGGCTCATGAGGCCGGATGCCAGAGGACGGCCAAGCACCGGAAGACGGCCCCAAGACGGGCCAACTCATAGCAGGCGGCCTCCAGAGAGGCCGGCTCCTAGAACAGGCGGCCCTCGAAGCCCTCAAAGTCTACGCCCCCATTAAGAAGACAAGACAGGATGTGGCTACAGTATAGCCCATTCCCCCATATCCAGGGCACGGCGCGGCCACAGTGCTCCGTACAGGCAGAGATCTCCCCACGACGTGGCACTGTGGCCACCCCACCCTTGACGTCATTCCTATCAGGCGAAGCCCTGTTCCCACGACGGCCTGTCGGTATGGCCTGCAGGCGGCAGGCCCTACCAGGCAGCGAGAGACTGGAGGGCGGCAGAGCCTGACCAGTCGGACCGGTGGGAGGCCGGCCTCTAGCAAGCGGCCCCTCCTCCCTCGAAGTCCGTGCGCCATTAAACCAGAAAAGACACAATGTGGCTACAGTGATATCCCACCCGACGGCGGGACTGTAGCCACCCCCCCCCCCGACCAAGCATGCGTCATCTGCATTACGGCTACAGTAACAAGCAGCCGATGAGACCCGCAAGTGGCGGGAGCGGCCTGTCGGCTCCGAGCCAGACCAGTCGGCAGGGCCCACAAGGCGGCGGGCCCCAGCAGCTGACAGATAAGCCGGCGGCCAGAGACGCTGATCGCCGGACCCTACACCTGGCCAGATGACTATTGTACCCCTGGGGGGTAGGCCTATATAAAAAAACCCCAGGGCACCCATGCAAAGGGTTCGGGACCTGTGAAACCTAGACTCATTCAGAGTGAGGAGAGAGTCGACCCTGCTCTCTTCTACCTCTGGCATACAGCTCAAGGAGCACCTTGTACTCACTAGTGCCTTAGTGATCATGCGGAGACCCCGCAGAGCAGGACTAGGGGTGTTATCTCCTAGGAGAGCCCCGATCCTGGGTAAAGTACGCCGGTGTTTGTGTCTACGCCTCATCCCTCTTCCAGGCACCGGCAACGTTCTACTAGCTCCCACCATGATAAGCCATCCCTTGGCATATGTCGCATCCAACCCCCGACATTTGGCGCCCACCGTGGGGCTAGGTGCACCGCCGTCCGGGGACCTGTTCTGGACGGGAACCTTGTTCCTTCCTGGCGAGCGCAGCCAGCCCAGCACGCCAGACGGCGCCTGTGCCGACGCGCTGCGTGGCGTGGAGGTCGTCTGCGCGGCAAGTTGCCTCGCCGATCTTGTTGGCGAGATTCGCCTTCCCGACAAGCCCGTATCTGACGCGGGCACAGATGACCCCGAGAGGCGCCTCGTCGGCCTCGTCGACCAGCTCCACGTCGGCAGCGAGCCTGCTGCAGACTTGGAGTCGGTTGGCTCCACCGACCCGATGCTTGTCGATTCCGACACGGCGTCGCCCGACACATTCCCCACCAGCGTGGTGGTCTACGACGAACCGCTCCCTCACGCGAATAGTGGTGGAGGCACCGTCACGGAGGTGTTTGTCATCGAGCAAGGAGAGCACTCTGGCGGAGGTGGCCAGGATCCGCTGCAGGCGGCAATGCGGGACCTGTCCGCGCCCATAGCACCCGGTGCGAACGGTGAAATGCTGGAAGCATGCCGTATCGCGCTTCTTGACAGCGCCAACAAGTTGGCGGCCATGAGAGGCCTCACCGAGGCTTACTACCACGAGATCGACCGCGCCATCTGTGGCACACCGGCTGCTAGCGAGCCCAGCCGCGCGGGCATGGTCCGACAGCGTGGCGCAACCATCGCCAGCATGTTGGGGGCCGACCGCCAAGTCTACGCCACGCCGATGGAGAACTTGCGCGCCGCCCAGGCGGCGGCAGAAGATCTAGACCGCCTGGAGGGCGACGAGCGTCGCTGCATGACGGAGCGCGTCCAACAGCTCATCGATGCGGCCGCCACGCAGCAGGAAGCCGGCGGCCGCATGATGGAACCCGGCTTACAGGCCGGGAACCTTCCCCCTCGCCGAGAGCACGGCGTGACCTCCCGGACGCCAACGGACGGCGCCAGCAACGGAAGAGACCCTGAGCCGGTTGCAAGCCGAAGCCGCACCCGCATCTCCATCGAGCGCGACCAAGATGGCCGCCCACGAGCAGTGGAACAGCGGGACGGTCGTCCGCCTCCCCCGCGCAGGGAGAGACGCGCTTCCCCGCCGCCTGTCGACCACCCGACACTCAGCGACCGCCTTGGCCGCCGAGAAGGAGTAGGGGAGAACGATGCCCGCCACCTGATTGACCGCCTCAACCGGTCCCTGGCGCTAGAAGAAGAAGACGCATTGGGTCCGCCTTGCTTTGGCCCCCGCATCCGTGACGAGCCCTTCCCCAAAGAGTTCACTCTCCCAAGAGATACGCCCAAGTACACCGGCTCCGTGAAGCCGGAAGACTGGCTGGTCGACTACTCCACGGCCATCAGCATCGCAAACGGCAACAAGCGCGTTGCCGTGAAGTATGTTCCGCTCATGCTCCAAGGCACCGCCCGGACATGGCTGAATAGCCTGAAGCCCCGCAGCATCAATAGTTGGGTTGATTTCACCGAAGCCTTCAACCGCAACATCACCAGCACGTACAAGCGGCCACCAAAGCCTCGCCAGCTCTCCTTGTGTGTCCAAGGCCCCGATGAGTCGACTCGTGACTACCTCACGCGCTGGGCCGAGCTACGCAACTCCTGCGAAGGCGTGCACGAGGTGCAGGCCATTGAGTATTTCACAGCCGGGTGCAGAGAAGGCACTCTGCTCAAGCACAAACTCCTCTGCGACGAGCCGGCCACCCTCGACGAGTTGCTGATCATAGCGGACAAGTACGCCACGGCCGACTCCTCCATGAAGGCGGAGATTCAAGTTGATGCATCTGGTAAAGTGGCTCCTCAAGCTCCTCGGACCCCGGCTGGTGACGCCAGTCGGCGGCAGCAGCAAAACGACAACAAGCGCAAGGCACCACAACCGGCTTCTACAAGCCGGCAGGTGGTGACAGTCGAAGACCAGCAGCCGGAAGGACAGCCTCCTCCCAAGCGTCAGAAGGGCGGCAAGCCCAACTGGTTGCCCGCCTTCTCATACGAGCAGACTCTCGATGCACCCTGCAAGTTTCACAGCGGCGCGAAGCCGTCCAACCACACAACTCGGAAGTGCCACTGGCTCACCAGGATCGCCAAGGGCGATGGACTCCTGCCTCCTCCACCTGCTGGCCCGCCGCCTCCACCGCCCCAGCAGCCGGCGGTTCGGCCAGTCGGAGCAATCCAAGACGAGTTCCCTGAAGAGCACGGAGCTTACGTTGTCTTCACCAGCGTGACTGACGACAGGCGCAGCCAGCGTCAACAGCGCCGGGAAGTGAACGTTGTCGCTTCTAAAGCTCCGGAATTCATGCACTAGTCGGAGAGGCCGATCAGTTGGAGCCGATCAGACCACCCGGAGGTGATGCCTGCTCCGGGTTCTTATGCCCTGGTGCTGGATGCCACCTTCGCTACGGAGAGGCGGGCTGCTCGTTTCTCCTGAGTTCTGATAGATGGCGGCAGCAGCATCAACATCCTCTACCGCGACACCATGGAGAAGTTGGACATCAAAGAGAAACAGCTCCAGCCTAGCCGGACTATCTTCCATGGCATTGTGCCTGGCCTGTCCTGCTCACCGATCGGCAAGATCAAGATAGATGTCCTTTTCGGAGAGAAGGATCACTTCCGCCGAGAGCCAATCTGGTTCGAGGTGGTTGATCTTGAAAGCCCCTACCACACATTGCTTGGCCGGCCCGCCCTGTCCAAGTTCATGGCGATCCCCCACTACGCCTATCTCAAGATAAAGATGCCGAGCACCAAGGGCATCATCACCGTGGCTGGTGACTACCACAAGTCTGTCGCCTGTGCCGCTGCCAGCAGTCGGCCGGCCGAGTCCCTCGTGATTGCTGCCGAGAGGAGGCTCCTTGAACGGGTTGTGGAAATGGCAGGCAAGCAGCCGGAAATGTCGCCAGAACCTAAGGAGCCAGAAGCTGAGGGCTCGTCCAAGCCGGCGAAAGAAACAAAGAAGATACCCCTGGACCCGGAGCACCCAGAGAGGTACGCTATCATTGGTGCAAACCTTGACAGCAAATAGGAAAGCGAGCTCGCCGATTTCCTCCGTGAGAATCGGGACATCTTTGCATGGTCTCCTAAAGACATGCCGGGTGTTCCGACGGATTTCACCGAGCACAAGTTACATGTCCGACCTGGTGTCAAGCCAGTCAGGCAGCCCTTGCGTCGCCTGTCGGAAGAAAAGAGAGGAGTCATTGGAGAAGAAATAGCCCAGCTTCTAGCAGCGGGCTTCATTATGGAAGTATTCTTCCCCGAGTGGTTAGCCAACCCAGTCCTTGTGCTAAAAAAGAATAAGAAGTGGCGCATGTGTATTGATTATACCAGCCTCAACAAAGCTTGCCCCAAAGATCCATTTGCTTTGCCAAGAATTGACCAAGTGATAGACTCCACAGCCGGATGCGAGCTGTTGAGTTTTTTGGATGCATACTCAGGGTACCACCAGATCAAACTGAACCCAGCCGACAGGCTGAAGACCGCCTTCATCACACCATTCGGAGCCTTCTGCTACCTGACCATGATGTTCGGCTTGAGGAATGCCGGCGCCACATTTCAGCGTTGCATGCAGAAGTGTCTCCTCAAGCAACTCGGCAAGAATGACCATGTCTATGTGGACGATATCGTGGTGAAGACGGAGAAGCATGGCACCCTGCTAGAGGACCTTAAGGAAACCTTTGAAAACTTGCGTCGTTTTCAAATCAAGCTCAACCCGGAGAAATGTGTCTTTGGAGTACCAGCCGGCCAGCTTCTTGGTTTCCTGGTCTCAGAGCGCGGCATAGAGTGCAATCCTATGAAGATCAAGGCCATCGAGAGGATGGAGGTGCCCACCCGACTGCTGGACGTGCAAAAATTCACCGGCTGCTTGGCATCCATTAGCCGTTTCATCAGTCGGCTGGGCGAGAAGGCTCTTCCTCTGTACCAGCTTATGAAGAAAACCACTTTTTTCGAGTGGAATGACAAGGCGGATGAAGCTTTTCTCCTGCTCAAAAAGGTGTTGACCACTCCGCCTGTCCTAGCGGCTCCAACTGCTAAGGAGCCGATGCTTCTCTACATCGCCGCCACCAGCCGGGTGGTCAGCACAGTCATAGTTGTGGAACGCAAAGAAGATGGCAAGGCACAGCCGGTCCAGAGACCGGTGTACTACTTGAGCGAGGTGTTGTCAGCCTCCAAGTAGAACTACCCCCACTAACAAAAGTTGTGTTATGGCATGCATTTTGCCGCCAAGAAGCTGAAGACATACTTCCAAGAGCATCCAATCATGGTTGTTTGCACCGCCCCGCTTGCGGAGATCATAGGCAGCAGAGATGCATCAGGCCGAGTGGCCAAGTGGGCCATCGAGCTGGCCCCCTACACCATCTTCTACCAACCTCGCACCGCCATCAAATCCCAGGCGCTGGCAGACTTCCTCGTCGACTGGGCCGAGACCCAGTACCTGCCGCCAGCTCCAGACTCCACTCATTGGCGGATGCACTTCGATGGCTCGAAGATGCGCACTCGTCTGGGAGCCGGCATCGTCATCACCTCTCCCAAAGGCGACAAGCTCAGATACGCGCCGCAAATCCACTTTGCCGCCTCCAACAACGTGGCCGAGTACGAAGCACTCTTACACGGGCGCCGGCTTGCCAAGGAACTCGGCATTCGCCGGATCCTGTGCTACGGTGACTCCGACTTAGTGGTCCAGTAGTCGTCAGGCGACTGGGACGCCAAGGATGCAAACATGGCAAGCTACCGCTTCCTCGCCCAGCAAATCAGTGGATACTTTGAAGGGTGCGAGTTCCTCCATGTGCCGAGAAACGACAATGAGCAAGCCGATGCCTTGGCACGGATCGGCTCCACCCGGCAAGCAGTACCAGCCGGCGTCGCCCTGCAACACCTCCTCAAGCCGTCTATCAAGCCGTCACCAGAATCAGACTCCATCTTCATGCCGACTCCCCCTGAGGCAGCCGTCTCGGGGACTTCACCAAGTGACCTGGGGACTGCAGCAGTCGCACCAGGCCCGGGGACTCCACAACCCGGCCCGGGGGCTGCAGCAGCCGTCTCAGGGACTTCACCAAGCGGCCCGGGGACTGCAGCAGTCGCACCCGGCCCGAGGACTCCACAACCCGGCCCGGGAGCCGCAGCAGTCGGCCCGGGGACTTCAACAACACAGCAAGACGCCGTTGGCTCCACCCCGCCGCCTCCCCTCCCAACCGCCCTCGTGCAAATAGCAGTTCTGGCAGTCGAAGAAATAGCAGCACCTTCATGGGCGCAGCCCGTCCTCAACTTTCTGATGAACAAGGAGCTGCCGACTGATGAAATCTCGGCCCGACAAGTGCAACGTCGGGCAGGAGCATAAACCATTGTTAACAGAGAACTTGTGAGGCGTAGTGTCACTGGCGTGTACCAGCGCTGCGTGGAGCCGGAGAAAGGCCAAGCAATCCTCAAAGATATCCACCAAGGCGAGTGTGGTCACCACGCGGCTTCAAGATCACTTGTTGCCAAAGCTTTCCGCCATGGTTTCTTCTGGCCAACTGCTCTAGAAGACGCCAAAGATTTGGTCCAGAAATGTAAGGGGTGTCAGAAGTTCCGCTCCAAGCCACATTCGCCGGCTTCTGCACTCAAGACCATCCCCATTGCCTGGCCCTTTGCCGTCTGGGGGCTGGACATGGTGGGACCATTCAAGACAGCGCGCGGCGGCATTACTCATCTACTTGTCGCCGTGGATAAGTTCACCAAGTGGATAGAGGCCAAACCAATCAAGAAGTTGAATGGTCCGACCGCTGTGACTTTCATCGCAGACATCACCACCCGGTATGGCATACCACACAGCATCATCACCGACAACGGCACAAACTTCGCCAAGGGCGCCTTGGCTCGTTTTTGCGCGACGCAGGGCATCCGACTGGACTTAGCGTCCGTTGCCCATCCGCAGTCAAATGGCCAGGTGGAGGGAGCAAACGGCCTCATTTTGTCCGGCATCAAGCCCCGACTGATCGAGGCTCTGGAGCGTTCAGCCGGCTGTTGGCTCGATGAGCTGTCGTCCGTCCTCTGGAGCCTGCATACAACTCCAAACAAGTCAACCGGCTTCACGCCCTTCTTCCTCGTCTACGGTGCCGAAGCCGTCATCCCGACGGACATAGAATTCAACTCCCCTCGAGTCACCATGTACACTGAGGAGGAGGCAAAAGAAGCACGAGAAGACGGTGTCGATCTGCTAGAAGAGGGCCGGCTGTTGGCACTCAGCCGGTCCGCCATCTACCAGCAGAATCTACGCCGATAGTACAATCGGAAGGTCAAACCAAGATCTTTCCAAGAGGGAGACCTTGTGCTCCGGCTGATCCAGCGAACAGCCAGCCAACACAAGCTCTCGGCACCGTGGGAAGGCCCCTTCATCAGCAGCAAAGTTTTGGGCAACGACTCCTACTACCTGATCGATGCTCAGAAGCCCAGAGCACGCAAGAGAGACGACTCCGGCAAGGAGACAGAGCGGCCGTGGAACGCAAACCTCCTTCGAAGATTTTACAGTTGATACAGTATGTATCACGCTACCCTTTGTATTAAGTACGAAGACTCCAGGTTCCCCGAGAAGAACTCGGTGGCTACCCTGTTTTATCTGCGTGATGAGTATTACGCCTATAAATGTGTTATTTCATTATTCCGCCTGGCATCGGGTTCGACCAGTCGGCCCGGGGGCTCGCCGCCTTGGACTATGTGGCGCTTCCTGCAGCCGGACAAGTAATGCGTTTGCGCCTCAACTTTCTCCTGCCAAAGCCACAGTTCGTAGAGCAACTGTCCGGTGGGAAGGGGTTAAAGGCAGAAAAGGTGTCCGCATGAAAAATGGCTAAGGACCCAAAGCATGCACATAGTTCAGGCCAGCTTCCGCCTCATTAACCGGCTGCGGAGCAGCCGGTCGGCCGGCTTCTACTTATCTTACTAACGCTCTAGTCGGCTAAGTACTTGCTCTCCCGAAGGTAGCTAAGTACTTGACCCACCCGCAGTCTGCAGAGCGGCTGTTTGGCTGGCAAGACAGCAGCCAAGGGAGGGCGGCAAAGGAAAAAAGCCAAGGAGCAGAAAGCAAGGAAAGTCAGAGCTCGGCAAGAGCGCAACTTATGTAGAAGAGTATCTGCATGTCAATAGGCCCTTGGCCAGCATTCAACAGAGTTTGAAATACACCCCGTGGGTGGAATTGTGCGAATTTAACAAAGTTTGTAGACTGATAAAACAGGAAAAATAAAAGACAAGTCGGCGGCCTAGGGAGCAGCAGAGGGGTCCGACTGGTCGGCTGAGTCGGTAGTGCCGATTGGTGGAGCGGACGGCTGGTCAGTCTCCGCTCGGTCGCCTCCAGCAGCAGTCGGCGCACTCGAGCACGGCATGTTGTTTGAGGCACGATCAAGCTGAGACTGGTCGTCCGCCCCGACCTCCGGCATATCTTCTTCGCTCTCCCCGTCCTCCTCGCCTTCCCCCTCGTCGCTGGAGTCGATCATCTCGGCCGAGTTTTCGTTGTCCTCCGGGTTCAGCCCGAACCACTCCGGTGGCGCCTCGGCACCGTCCTCAGCCAGCTCGGGAACAAAGATGTTGGTGTTGGTGTACTCGGCGATCGTCGCTGCCCGTCTGACAAGATCGCGCTCCACCGCCACCAGCTCCTCTTGGGCCTCCTGCCGAAACATGGTCAACTGGGCTAGACTTAGCCCAGGGTACCACGCCTTGATGAATTCCAAGGCCCGGCGCGCGCCAGCCTGGGCTAAGGAACCCTTGCAAGCCTCAAGTCGGCCGGCCGCCACCTCCAGCCAGTCGGCAGTCCGACTGGGAGTGTGCGGAGCCGGCATGTCTGGCCAAAGGGCAGAGACCGCTTGGGCCCCGACATGCTGAAGACGGCGCAGCATCCGATGAGCCGGCCGGAGGTGGGCCTGGATGCTGAGGAGCTGTTCGCTAAGAGTCTGGGGGGGCGTTGGCAGCGATCTGCACGCTTTCCGCTCTCCGTTCTCTACGATAAGCCTCAATAGCCTGGTTGGCGGCGTCAGAGTGGCCAGGAAAGAAGTCTGCTCAGGAAGAAAGCAAAGAAATCAGAAATCAGAAGTCAGAAGCTAGACGCCGGCTCGATCGGCAACCGGCAGCTCAAAGAAAGAAAAAGAAGAAAGCTTACCATCAACTATGTCTTCAATCCTGCCGAAACCGGATTTCAGCAGCGCCTCCCTGTCAGTCCAGGCGGAGTGTTCGGTCTCGAACTCGGCGAGGAGACTGGACTCTTTTTCCTCCGCCTCCTTCTGGGCCTTCTGGAGAAGCTCCGCCTGCTTCGTCAGTTGCTTGGCCAATCGGTCACGCTCTTGGGCCAGCTCGTTGCACTCTGCCTCCTTGGCGCGCAACGCGGTGTTGGCCTCACCCAGCTGCTACTGCAAAGTAGCGTTGGCCTCTGCAAGAGCAGAGGAAGGAAAAAAATATCAACCATCAACAAAAAAGAGGTACGGCTGCCAAGGAGATCCGGCCAGACTGCTCAGCAGTCGGCCTAAATCTCGGGGGCTACAGCCCGCGGGTGCACTGGCGCGCCCCTGCAGAGAAAGAAAACGAAGACTTACTCCGGCTTTCCGACAAGGCGGCGGTCTGCCGGTCCAGCTCTCGGATGTTGGAGTTGAAGGTGATCGCGCGAAGGTTATGATAGTCCTATAATGAAGATAGCAGATAAAGTTAGCACTCGGAGCTTGCCAATTAAAGTTCCGAGCCGCCTGCTCAGCAGCCGGCCCGAAACTCGGGGGCTACACCCAGTGGGTGCGCTGGCGCGCCCCCACAGAGAGAATACAAGAATCAAAGACGAAGAAATAAAGGACGTACCCGAATGGCCGCTCGTGAATCCAAGAACGCACTGTTGCATTGTCGAAGAGCATTGGCCTCAGCTCGGAGTTTGGCCTGGACGTCTAGGATCGCCTGGTTTAAGGCACCGGTCCCGCCTCCACGCACCCACTCGGCGGGCGCGGGGCTGGTGGCTTCGGCATCTGGGACGGACGAGCCCGCAGCGCCGGCTTCTAGCGGTCGCGGCGCCGAAGCCGCCTTCGCGCCTCGGCGGCGCGATGGTGTGCGGGCCTCAGGAATTAGGCCCGTCACTACCTCGTTTCCGGCTGGCGGCACCAGCGGGGCAGCCGGCTGTTGTCCCGCGCTCCTCCAAACAGCAGCGACGGAGGCACGACTACCTCCGGCATGACGACATCGCCGCCTTCTCTCCCCATGACAGCCTGTTCGGCGCCGGCTCCCCCAGACGGCGACGTAAACTCTGGTGGTGGCGGCACGAAGCTCAAGGGAGTGACGAGTAGCGGCGCCTGACAGCGTGCGGCTCCTTCACCCAGCCTCTTCTCCGCGGCATCGGCTTCAGCCTCCGCCAGCCTCTTCAATGCGGCGGCTTCCGCCCTGTCCGCCTCTGCCTTCTCCATGCGGGCGGCTTCCTGCTCCTCGCGCACCTCCCGCGCGTTTCGTTCCCGCGCCTCCCGAAGGTCGGCTGCTGGGTCGATTCACCGGGTGGTGGTAGAGGTCTCCACCGACCCGATGACGGAGGCGGCGGCCGACTTGTCAAGGGAGAGCGAAGCACTATGTCAAGGAAAATAAAGCAAAGAAGCTCAGATAGAACCAACAAGAAAAGAAAGCACAAGGAAAAGACACTTACGCCGACACCATAGGAGGCACCTTCGGAAGCTTCAGGAACTTGGTCGCCTTTGCGGCGGCCTCCTTCCGCTTAGTCGCCGCGGTCGGGTTCTTGGCCTTCTTCGGCACGCTACCGAACAAGACAGTGCCTTGTTTGCGCTTGCGCTTGCCGCCTCGAGCAGCCGGCCCGGCAGAAGGGCCCACGTCCGCCTTGTCAGCGCCTCGCGCATGGCGCGGCTCGTCTTCCTCGTCATCGTCGTCAAGCCAAGTCTCAAGGCCGCCTCCTTCTTCGGAGCCGCCTGCTACGTCACCGCCAACTGCGGCGTCGTCTTCAAGGGCGGCCGCCCCCAAGTCAGGGTCATCCACGTCGCTCACTTCCCAGTCCGGCTGATAGCCTTCACCCGGCCCCACCACGGCGGCCGCCGCCGGAGCAGGCGGCGGGTCGGCGCGGGAGTATGGCCGCTTGCCGAACAGCTAGGACCCTTCCGACAGCTTGAGGTCGGAGATCTCATTCACCATACGGGCAACTTCGGCAGCGGCATGTCCCTCGTGCACATCCGGCTTGGGTCACGGTGCCCGCTCATCCGACAGATCAGATGAGGCCAGCCTTGGAGCGGGAGAACCCGGCGCTCGACAAAGGCGACCAGTAGGTCGGACGCCTTGAGGCCTTCTACGCCCGTCAGCACCCAGAGCCGGTTGATGGCAGCGGTGGCGTTGGCCGACACAGGTCTCGGCTTGTAGCCCAAGTTGGCCCGAGGCTCATAGGGCGGCAAGTTGATGAAGTCGATTGCCGGGTCGACGTTCTCCACGTAAAAATATGATTTCTGCCACAATTTGACCGACTGTGATAGCTTGATGGCGGGGAAGGCATTCTTCCCCGATGGACGGCGCACCGCGACGAAGGCACCGCACTGGGCCGCCTTCTTCCTGGCGGAGGTGCCCAGTTTGGTGTAGAAGAATGCTCCCCATAACTCGATGGTGGGGAGGATGCCAAGATAGACCTCGCACAACGTGACGAAGGCGGACAACAGCGTCATGGTGTTGGGCGTCAGATGATGCGTCTGAAGATGGTAGAAGTCGAGGAAGGAACGGAGGAATCCACTCGCCGGCAGGCCGAAGCCGCGGAGGAAGTGTGAGCAGAAGATGACACGCTTGCCTCCTTGCGGCTCCGGCGGCACGCCCACCTTGACGAAGCCCGCGCCGGGCAGCCGCCGTGTGGCACGAAGGAAGGTAAGGTGGTCCTCGATCACGACCGAGCCATCCCAGTCCCCTCCCTTCTCGCGCGCCATGGGGACCGAGCTAGACGGAGAAATGGCGCTGCGGCGGAGGCGAGGGCCGTGGCGGAGCAAGAGGCTTGGGGCGAAGGGGACCGACGGCGGCGAGCTGCGGCGGCGCCTCAGCGGAGCGCGGAGGTGCGGCGGCAGCAAGGAAAGGAGAAGGATGAAAATGGCGAAGGGAGAGGAGGGCGCGAGTGCTCTGCCGCTCCTCCTCCTCCCCCTACTTATAGCCCCTAGGCTATGAAGCTGAGGGGGCGGGGCGTGGGATCGTGGGATTAACTGCACCCACGACCCCACGGCCCCGCGGTTATCGCACGGGTTACTGCGCGCAGTGACCCCGCACGGAATCGCGACCGTCTACCTCGGCCACAGTGGATCCGCCCGTGCGCCGAGGACCAGTAGTAGTGGGCCCGGCCTGCTACCACGTCCCATCACGCGCGTGACTGGCGGGCTGGCCCGGCTAACTGGCGCCGTGTGGTGTGCTTGCTGCGGGCGGCGCGCCTAGAGGCTCGACCGCCCCACCACCTGGTTCCTGCCTCAGCGTTTCGAAGTTATCAGACAAGGGCGCCTGGTCGCGACCGACTCCCAGCAGGCGGCACACCAGGAGGCGGACGAAGCATTCAGCAAGAGCATTCGGAGAAGGAAGTTGCTGAGGCCTCTCGACTTATCGGCCGCGACACCTCAATAGCTTCGGGGACTACTGTCGGAGTAATGGGCCACGGGTAGCCTAACCCGGGTCCCTGAGCATTTCAAGACATTGGGCCGGCTGCGCCCCTCAGGCATCAAGGATGAAGCGCCGCCTTCTGGTGGCCGGCTGGCTCATGAGGCCGGATGCCAGAGGACGGCCAAGCACCGGAAGACGGCCCCAAGAGGGGCCGACTCATAGCAGGTGGCCTCCAGATAGGCCGGCTCCTAGAACAGGCGGCCCTTGATGCTCTCAAAGTCTACGCCCCCATTAAGAAGACAAGACAAGATGTGGCTACAGTATAGCCCATTCCCCCATATCCAGGGCACGGCGCGGCCACAATGCTCCGTACAGGCAGAGATCTCCCCACGACGTGGCACTGTGGCCACCCCACCCTTGAAGTCATTCCTATCAGGCGAAGCCCTGTTCCCACGACGGCCTGTCGGTATGGCCTGCAGGCGGCAGGCCCTACCAGGCAACGAGAGACTGGAGAGCGACAGAGCCTGACCAGTCGGACCAGTGGGAGGTCGGCCTCTAGCAAGCGGCCCCTCCTCCCTCGAAGTCCGCGCGCCATTAAACCAGAAAAGACACGATGTGGCTACAGTGATCTCCCACCCGACGGCGGGACTGTAGCCACGCCCCCCCCCCCAACCAAGCATGCGTCATCTGCATTACGGCTACAGCAACATGCAGCCGATGAGACCCGCAAATGGCGGGAGCGGCCTGTCGGCTCCGAGCCAGACCAGGCGGCGGGGCCCACCAGGTAGCGGGCCCCAGCAGCTGACAGAGAAGCCGGCGGCCAGAGACGCTGACCGCCGGACCCTACACCCGGCCAGATGACTATTGTACCCCTGGGGGGTAGGCCTATATAAAAAAACCCCAGGGCACCCATGCAAAGGGTTCGGGACCTGTGAAACCTAGACTCATTCAGAGTGAGGAGAGAGTCGACCCTGCTCTCTTCTACCTCTGGCATACAGCTCAAGGAGCACCTTGTACTCACTAGTGCCTTAGTGATCATGCGGAGACCCCGCAGAGTAGGACTAGGGGTGTTATCTCCTAGGAGAGCCCCGAACCTGGGTAAAGTATGCCGGCGTTCGTGTCTACGCCTCATCCCGCTTCCATGCAACGTTCTACTAGCTCCCACCATGATAAGCCATCCCTTGGCATATGTCGCGTCCAACCCCCGACACCCATGGCAGAAGAAGCCATGCTCCCATGACGGGCGGTCAGTACGGCCCGCAGGCGGCGGGCCCTACTTGTTCATGACAAGCCAGAAGGCAGCGAGCCCAGACCAGTCGGCTCAGTGGGAGGCCGGCTCCCAGCAGGCGGCCCTCCTCCTTCCTCGAAGTCTGTGCGCCATTAACCAGATACGACGGGGTATGGCTACAGTGGGTTCCCGCCAGGCGGCGGGACTGTATCCACGCTCCCCCTGACGAGGCCTTCGTCATCAGGGGCAATGCTACAGCATAAAGCAGTCAACGAGGCCCGTGGACGGCGGTACCCACCTGTCGGCTGAGATCGCGGCAGTCGGCGGACCTGCCAGGCGGCGGGCCCCGGCGGTCGGCGGAGAAGCCAGCGACCAGTGACGCTGACTGCCGGGCCCCGCATCTGGCCAGATTACCATTGTACCCCTGGGGGGTAGGCTTATATAAACCCCCCAGGTCACCCCATGCAAGGGGTTGGCTCCTTGGCAGAGGCCTCATCGAGCACTCACAGCACCACACACACACGCAGAGAGAGTGGAGTAGAGCTAGCCTTGCCCTTCTTCCTCCTCCAGCCAGGTAGCTCAAGGAGCAAGCTTGTAGCCACCTGTTGAAATAGTGATCATGCGGAGACCCCGCAGAGCAGGACTAGGGGTGTTATCGCCTAGGAGAGCCCCGAACCTGGGTAAGATTCGCAAGCGTACGCGGTCTCGCTCACTCCCGCTTCTGGAGCCCGGCGACGTACTTTTGTCCCCATCCACGATAAGCCATCCCCTGGCATATGTCGCACGATATCCCCAACACTAAATGATTTAGTTAATTTAGGAATTTATTTGGATTTATTTTATTAAAGTTGAGCACTATTCATTTATCGAAATCAGTCTAAAAGTTCCACGTTCAGGTATCTAGGGGCATCTGACAGATGACCGGACCACGTACTCGGATTCGTCTCGAAATTCTGAGCAACTTTCATGTATAAAGTTTTTTGATCGGAGCTACGGTTTATTTTATATGATTTTCTAAAGTTTTAATCATTTTCTGAATTATTTATTTAAATTGAAATTATCCAGAATAGTGAAAGGTGATGTCATCATGACATGCCCATGACGTCAGCAGGTCAAACCCAGCTGACCAGAGTCAAACCTGACCTGTGGGTCCAGTGGGACCCACATGTCGGTGACTCAGCTAATTAAACAGAGGCAGATTAAATCAATTAGGTTCATTAGTGGGTCGGGCCTACTGGTCAGTGAGTGATTATTATTTAAACTAATTAATTAACTAATTAACAGATTATCTATTTATTTAAAATCGTATAACAGGCGGGACCCACATGTCATGGACATAGGGCCGCCCAGTCAGCGTTGACCGAGGTCAACGGGGCCCAGTGGGTCCCTTTGTCAGCAGTAGAGAGGCGGGGCCCGCGGTGCCAGGTGGCAGCCACGTCGGCGCCGGCGCTGGAGAACACTCCGGCGACCAAAAGCGCGCCGGTCGTTCGCCGGAGCGCGTCAGAAACTCGCCACAGGGCACCATTTCGCGTGGTTTTGCTTGCGTTCGAATGAGTGGGCAGAGCCGCGTCCAACACGGGTGCTCTCCTGGTCGGAGGTGGCCGGAGAGGATGGCGGTGATGAGCTAGGGCGGAGGCCAAAGCACGAGCTCGTCGGGTTCGTCGTCTGGGCGCGCGAATGGGCAACCTAACTAGCTACGCGGGCTCTACGGCGGAGCGATCGGACGAGCGTGTAGTGGCTCGGGAGCGCGATGATCGCAGCCTCGGCGGTGGTCGGAGTACGGCAACGCGGCGGGATGGGTACGGCCACGCGAAGGACCAGGGGAGAAAAGGAGGGGGTAGCGGTGCTCACGTAGGGGCACATGGTGGCCGGTGCGAAGTTTAGTAGCTGCAGAGGAGGGAGATCCATGGCGGCGAGGTTCCGGTGGCCACGGTTGAAGTAGAGCTCGTGGAGGATGTAGCGGTGGCCCTCGTCTTCGATTCGTCGGCGCAGAGGGAGTAGAGGAGCACGGCGGAGGTCGGGGACACGGAAAGGCGGCGAGAGGGGCATGGTGGCCGTGAGCTTCACGGTGCCGCTGTCATGGCGGCGCTCGGTGGGGTTGGGGAAAGGGGATAGAGGGAGAGTGAGTGGCGAGGGGGGGAGTTGTGGCGCTAGGGTTCGCCAGAGGGGCACGGGGGATGCCCTTATCCACTAGGCGGGCGCGGGCGCGCGCTGTCGAGCAGCGGGAGAGGGGGGCTGGCGCAGCGAGCGCGCGCAATACGACAGCGGCTCGGGGAGGAGCAGTGTGAGGTGGGAGACGGTGCGGGGCGGCTGCGCCGGCGCTGTAGCTACTTAGGCCCAGCCGCTGCGGCCTTTTTCCTTTTCTTTCTTTTCTCTTCTCTGTTTTTCTTTTGTTTTCAGTTTTCTTTTCTGTTTTGCAAAACATGTGGGCCCATATATAGTTTTGTAAAATACAAGAGTTAGTCCATTAATCACAGTGAAATATCTAGCACTGTTATAAAAAGGTTTTGAGTTCATACCACTTCATTTTGATTTTATTAAATTATAAATAGATTAAATACTTCTGTTTTGTTGCTGTTAGAGTTACTTAATTAATTTAGTAAATGTTGATTACAATTTTAGGATTGCCCCTGAATTATTTGCTATTTAATGAACATTTTAGTTCCCAATTTGGAACAACATTTATTTTCACTGGAAATTAATTTGAAGTATGAATTAGGAGTTTGAAATGCAATGTGATGCAAATGATGACTAGGCACTGTTAAACTTGCTGACATGGCATTAACTAAGGGTGATCACTGTGGCTAATTACATGAGGTGTTACAATTCTCCTCATCTAACAAGAATTCTCGTCCCGAGAATTAAGAGGAAGATTGAAAGAAAGCGGGGTATTCTTCGCATAGGCAATCCTCGCGTTCCCAAGTGGCTTCATCTTCAGAATGATTCGACCACTGAACTTTAAGAAACTTGATCGACTTCTGACGAGTTCAATGTTCAGCTTGATCAAGAATGCGGACGAGATATTCTGGATAAGACAGATCTTCCCGCAATTCAAGCATTTCATGATCCACAACTCGAATAGGATCCTTGAAGCAGTGACGAAGTTGGGATACATGAAAGACATCATGCACTTGAGAAAGATTTGGCGGCAATTGCAACTGATATGCCACTTCTCCTCGACGGGCAAGAATACGGAACGGGCCAATGGAGCGAGGAGCTAACTTGCCCTTGATTCCGAACTGATGAGTGCCTTTCAACGGAGTGACGCGAAGGTAAGCTTGCTCGCCAGGCTGATAGACCATTTCCTTGTGCTTTCAGTCATAGTTGCTCTTCTGACGAGGCTGAGCAGTTTTCAGATATTCCCGGACGATGCGGACTTGTTCCTCAGCTTGTTGGATAATGTCTGGTCCGACGAGTGAGCGTTCCCCAGTTTCTGACCAATTCAGAGGGGTTCGACACTTACGTCCGTAAAGAACTTCAAATGGTGCCATCTTCAGACTAGCCTGATAGCTATTGTTGTAAGAGAATTCGGCATACGGGAGAGATTCCTCCCACTTCTTACCGAAGGAGATGACACAGGCTCGAAGCATATCTTCGAGCACCTGATTAACTCGCTCGACTTGACCCTGTGACTGAGGGTGAAAAGCGGTGCTGAAGGACAGGTGAGTTCCCATAGCTTCTTGAAAACTTTCCCAGAATCTGGAGGTAAAGAGGCTGCCACGATCCGAGCTGATCTCCAACGGAACACCGTGGAGTGACACAACTCGGGAAACATACAAGTCTGCTAACTAACGTGCAGTGATTGTCTCCTTGACTGGCAGAAAGTGAACAACCTTTGAGAATCGGTCAATGACGACAAAAATAGCATCATGACCCTTCTGGGATCTAGGAAAACCAGTAACGAAATCCATTTGGACCTTGTCCCATTTCCATTCAGGAATATCAAGGGGTTGTAGAGTTCCAGCAGGTCTTTGATGTTCTACTTTAATGCGGCGGCAAACGTCACACTCAGAAACATAACGATTCTTGAATACTACAGGGGCTGTTATTGATTGCAACAAGGGCAATGTCACTTTTCATGTTAATGGTAATGAGCATACAGCACACTTTCCGAAGAAACAACCTCAAGTGAATAGTGTCAATTCTATTGGAAAATTTTCAACAATTACTATTGGCGCTTTGAATTCCCTCTTCCTATTGTCAAAAAGAAATATGATATTCTTATTGTTGGGGACATGCATATCCCCGTTGAGGTAACCTAGTGTTATATGAAGATTCTCCGGTTTCATGTCATTCGAAAGAAGTTTGTTAGCGAGACTTGATCAACCTTGTTAATGGATTCCTTTTGACGGGCATGAGATGGATGAATTTAGTAAACACAACACTCTGTACCCACTTTTTACTTTCTGTTATTTAGAATAAATAAAGCAAAAATACAATTATTTTTCTGTTTTCTGAATTATCCGTGCAATAAAAAAGGACCAGAAAATAAAAGTTCTCCAAATGCCCTGAAAATTTAGTATGATTTTTTCTAGAATATTTAAGAATTTTTGGCACTGAGAACAACTCAGGGAGGTGCACCAATGGGCCACAAGCCCACAGGGCGCGCCCACCCCCCTTGGCGCGCCTACAGGGCCTGTGGGTCCCACGTGGTTCCCCCTCACTTATGCCATCACCCATCCACTTCGTCTTCCTCCAGAAAAATCCCACCATTGCTCAAACCCGTGTTCTTGCTCATTTTGCTGCCATTTTCGATCTCCTTGCTCGGAACTCCATTTCCTAAACTGTTTCGGGGGATTGTTCTTTGGTACGTGACTCCTCCGATGGTCTAATTAGTTATTGTTCTAGTGCTTTATATATTGCAATTTTTGCTGTTGTGGTGACCATGTTCTTGAGCTTGCATGTCAAATTTATATGGTTCAAAGTAGTTTTGTTGCATGATATAGCCTCTAGACACTTGTGGGAGTAGTTGATATCAATCTTGTTGAGTTTTGTTCACTTTTATTTTGAGTCACTAAAAATTTCAGAAAATTTCAGAGAAAAGAAAAACCATGAGGAGGTGGTTAAGGGGTTCTTCAAGCCGCAACTCCGAGGGAAATGAAAATGAGGAGAAGAAGAAGCCCAAGTACAACCTTCCTCGTGCCGCGGAGGTTCGGCCATGTGAATGGCCAAGCGATACATTCTTGAGGGAGGCAGGAATTTATGATGACTTCTACTATTTGGCGGAGAATGCCGGCATCACCGCCTTCCTCCAAGATAAGTGTGACCAATACCTCCTACTCACTAATACCTTCGTGCAAAATTTCCACTTTCGTTCTAGGAAGGATCCTCCCATGGTAGAATTTCACTTGTATGATGTGCATAAGCGAATAACACTTTATGATTTTTGCGATGTTTGCAAAATACCTTATCAGGGCAGCGTCAGTGAGCCACGTCCTAGAGACGTGGAGGATTTTATTTCTGAAACTACTGTGGGGGAAGAGAGAGGAGTGTAAGAGGCGAGAGTGGCTAGTTTACATTTTCCTGTTTTACGCTATTATTCATTATTTGCCGGGAGATGTTTGATTGGTTGTGGGTAGAGTGGAGGCCTCAGTGCCCCTGACCTTGCCATTCTGTGCCATGCTTTATTTGTTGATAGAACTTTTAGTTTGGGTGCTATTGTTGCTTGACGGTTGAACATGAACCTTTCGAAAGGGGCTTTTTTCGGAGGTGTCTACGCCTCCCGCCTTGCTAAACATTTTGAGGTACCCATTAGGCATGATGAGGAGGAGGAGATGTTGTTACCCGTTAAGTATTTAAACTATGCTAGTATGGTAGCACACGATTTTATTAAAAAAGACGATGATAAACGACTCCTCTACAACCTAGTATTTAGTCAGGGTACTTGTGATATTATTACTTTGCATGCAACTTCTTTGTTCGATATTCATTCAGCCAAGTACACCATTATGCCCGAGGACATTTATCTGGAGCCTAAGGCAACCTCCAGCACCTGAGCCAGCACCAATTCCAGTTCCCTCAGGAGGAGGAGGAGCCTGTTTATCAGTGGGAGCCACAGGAGCTCGGCAACCTGTGGAACCCTCAGGACCCTTTGCCATATCGCGAAGAGGGTTATTTCCAGCAGTGGCCCTAGACCAACTTAGGCCAAAAGCCTAAGCTTGGGGGAGTACGTATCTCTCACCGACATTACATTCATGTTCACGCACTCATTTCAGTTGTCAGTGTTCATACTTTTTCATTGTATTATCCATGTTAGTTTATTTTTCTTGTTTTCTTCTTGTGTGTTTGGAAAAAAAAAACTTTGAGAAAATCCAAAAAAATAGTTATCGCTTCTTTTTTTTAGTTTTTCTTTCTAGGATATTTAGTAGTAGTATTAAAAGAAAACCCAAAAAAAGATTTCTCGTTCTTCTTTTGCTTGTTGGGAGCTTTCCCGTGTAAATAGTTTTTCTTGTTTTCATTTTACTTTCTTCAGAAAAACAAAAGCTGCAAAAATATTTCAGTGTGTTTCTTTGAAATTCTTTTTCCTTTTCTTTGGGTCGTAAGGAGAAGACCACGATGAAAATGTTGAGTGGCTCTCATATTCATTATTGTTGATCTAACAAAGAGCCCATATTACCTTGTCTTCTCCTTTGAATAAATGTTTGCAGATTCCAGCTTAGTCCAATGCGCGTGCTCTCTTATTATTATTCACACCGTTCGGTCGTGCAAGTGAAAGGCAATAATGATGATATATGATTAAATGATTGAGATGGAGAAAAGCTGGTATGAACTCGACCTATTTTTTTTGTAAATATGATTAGCTCATTGTTCTTGATTCAGCCCATTATGAATGAAACATGTTTGCAATGACAATTAGATATTATAGTTACTCATGTCATGCTTAATTAGCTAGGAGTGGATAATGGTTTGTCTTGTGTGCCAACATGCAATTTAAAATGGTTATGATATAGTATGATAGGATAGTATCCTCCTTTGAATGATTTAAGTGGCTTGACTTGGCACATGCTCACGCATGTAGCTGAATCAAAAACAACATAGCCTCCACGATATTTATGTTCAAGGTGATTTATATCCTACTCATACTTGCACTCAATGTTGATTAATCTCAATGGATGTTTATGACCGTTGTCGCTCTCTAGTTGGTCACTCCTCAATCTTTTGCTAGCCTTCACTTGTACTAAGCGGGAATACTGCTTGTGCATCCACTTCCTTAAACCCAAAGTTGTTCCATATGAGTCCACCATACCTACCTATATGCGGTATTTACCTGCCGTTCCAAGTAAATTTGCATGTGCCAAACTCTAAACCTTCAAATAATAATCTATTTTGTATGCCCGAATCGCTCATGTAGTGACTGGGGCCTGTCAGTATCTTCCATGCTAGGTGGGTTATTCTCACGATGAGTGTTCATTCACTTGTCATTCACGAGAAAGTGGCTGGTAATCGGGATGCCCAGTTCCATGCTTGAAATCAAATCAAAATATAATCATAAAACAACACTCCCCCAGGATTGTTGTTGGTATGGACAGTACCCGTGGATTCAGCTAGCCATGGAGTGTCATTGTTGGTGGAGGGGGAGTAAAAACTACCATTCTGTTTGGGAACCGCCTATAATGTATCTTGCATGGAAGATAGTGAGATCTCTTAGTTGTTATGTTGACAATGAAAGCATACCGCTCAAAATTATATTTATCTCTGTTTTAAAAGCTCCGAGCTCTGGCACCTCTGCAAATCACTGCTTCCCTCTGCGAAGGGCTTATCTATTTACTTTTATTGTTGAGTCATCATCTTCTTATAAAAAGCACCAGCTGGAGAGCACCACTGTCATTTGTATGCTTTGTTACTAATTGATATTGAGTATGAGTGTGACTGGATCTCTTTTGCCAGGAATTATAATGTCTAGTCAGTCCTTGATCTTCGGGGGTGCTCTGCATTTATGTTTTGCTGTCTCAGAAAGGACTAGCGAGATACCATTATATCATATTGTATCATGATTGTTTTGAAAAAAGTGTTTTCATCTGAGATTCATTATTATTGTTCGCTAGTTGATTATGCTATTGACATGAGTAAATGTGAAACCTAAATGTTATTGTGAATATGGTTAGTTCATAATCTTTGCTGAAAACCTGAATATTGGCTAGACATATTTGCAACAACATGATCAAACAGAGTTTGTAAAAGTTTTTCTTTGTCACTTTCAGTTTGTCAACTGAATTGCTTGAGGACAAGCACTGGGTTAAGCTTGGGGGAGTTGATACGTCTCCATCGTATCTACTTTTCTAAACTCTTTTGCCCTTGTTTTGGACTCTAAATTGCGTGATTTGAATGGAACTAACCCGGACTAACGCTGTTTTCAGCAGAATCGCCACGGTGTTATTTTTGTGCAGAAATCAAAGTTCTCGGATTGACCTGAAAATTTACGGAGAATTTTTGTGGAATATATAAATACTACTGGCGCAAGAATTAACCAGAGGGGGTCCACCCAGAGGCCACAAGCCTGGGGGGGCACGCCCCCCCTGGGGCGCACCTAGATGGCTTGTGGGCCCCCTGGACCTCCTCCGATTTCCGGTGATTACCGTAGTTTCAGGAGTTCATGTATTCACTAAGTGCTAATGCTTTGGTTTAGTTCTATATTAAAAGGAGGCCTTAATATCCCTTAGTTTCCATTAGGACCCCGCTGCCACAGAAGGGTAAGACAAAAGATGTCATGCAAGTTCTTTTCCATAAGCATGTATGACTATATATGGAATACATGCCTACATTATAATGATGAATTGGAGATAGTTCTGTGTTACCCTAGGTTATGACTTCTACATGATGAATATCATCCAACACAATTATCATTGCCGATCCAATGCCTACGAGCTTTTCACATATTGATCTTTGCTAAGTTACTTTCGTTGCTACTGCTGTTACAATCGCTGCAAAATTGCTACTGTTACTTTTGCCACTGTGACCGTTACTTCCATACTACTTTGCTACTAAATACTTTGCTGCAGATATTATGTCTTTCAGGTGTGGCTGAATTGACAAATCAACTGCTAATACTCATGAATATTCTTTGGCTCCCCTTGTGTCGAATCAATAAATTTGGGTTGAATACTCTACCCTCGAAAACTATTGCAATCCCCTATACTTGTGGGTTATCTAGGGGCGGCCTCGAGCCATGTATCGAGAACTTCCAGCCATCTGGTGTTATGACCGAACGCGACCCTTCGCCCAAAAGTTGTCTTACGAGGGCGTTGTTCACACTTGAGCACTTTGACCTTCGAGGCTAAGTAAAACAAATGCTCCGGATTTCGGACACCGCTCAACTCCGAGCATGCATAGGAAAGGATGGAGAACTCAGCTCGCAAGCCAAAGACCGTTGGATATGCGGATGCCGGACACAAGCCCTGGCGTTGGAGGCTAGTTCGGGGGCTAGTGAGGGATTCCTGTATTAAGGAGTCCACGGGCCGCCGGCCTATGGCTTATGGGCAGGATTGGTGGGCTACTGTGAAGCCAAGCTAGAGCGCGGACCCGAGACCTGATAGAAGATCTTCGGAGCCGTGGTGTGCCATCCAAGTCAAGATTAGGCATGATCTTTCCTTCATTATAACCGATCGCATGTAACACTAACCCTACTGGTGTCTATATAAACCAGAGGGTTTTAGTCTTCAGGGCTAGAGCAACATCCAACACCCCATCTATAGGAGATATGCCCTAGAGGCAATAATAAATGTTATTATTTATCTCCATGCTCATTATTATGTTTATGTTCCATGCTATAACTACTGTGGTTCCTGAGCCCGTATATCCATAAAGGCTCTGGGGAAAACCCATGTGCACGTGTGGAATAATAAACGGTAAAATGTATTCCTAGTCATGCCTCTAAGACTAGCTCAAGTGTTGCATGATGATTATGTTTTCCCAATCATGGGCATGTCTATGCCAGCAGCTTTGAGGGCACAATGTTAGAAGAACATTTGTGTTGAATCAACCCGATTGATGTTATGCTATGAGTTACATTCGTCACAAGTTAAATGGTTAATAACACAGAGATGGTTAACGTTTGCATGATTCCTTAGACCATGAGAGTATCGAGTTTCTTCATGCTTGCTTCATGAACTTTGGGGTTTGTTAAACGTCATCCGTAAATGGGTGGCTATTACGGCGGCTTACGGGTTCATGGAAAAGTATGTCAAGTAACTTGATAGCTCAAGATTGGGATTTGCTCCTCCGACGTTGGAGAGATATCTCTGGGCCCTCTCGGTGTTATGGTATCCATCATCGTCTGGCCAGACACTTTGTGATTTGATCACGGGGATGCCGGAACACGGTAACGAGAAAAGAGAACAAATACCGGTAACGAGGTAACTGGCATAGTGGACAAGTTGTTGACCCATGGGGATGCCATCATGTCTCACCTCGGGTATTTGTAACATATCGCGAAGCAACAGGAATAGCACACGGCAACTGGAGGTTCACTCGAATATTCATTCGTGTGGGTATAGGGGTCAATATGGGTGTCCACGGCTCCGATGTTGATCATTGATCGGAAAGGGTTCCGTGTCATGTCTATACTTCACCGAACCTATAGGTTCACACGCTTAAGGGTCATCTATCTGCTGAATACTAGACAGGGAGTCTGAGAGAAAATCACCGAAAAAGTTTCGGACACCGAAAAAGTTTCGGACAGCAGAAAAGTTCCGCAGAGAGAGGTCACCGGATGAGTTCCAGTGAAACTAAAAAGTTGTTTCGGGGTATTCCATTAAGTCAAATTGGTTTCGGCACATGCCTGATAATTCTTGGAGGGTGCCAGAATCATTCTGGAAACTTCTGGGAATTTTCCGAGATGAAAACCGGAAATGTTCCGGAGCTGCCGGAACCGCTTCAGATACTTTTCGCAGATGAAATCACTAAACAGGAATTGTTCTAGAACGCATTGAAAATTATTATGGTGGGTACTGGAAATGTTCTAAGCCCACATAAATATTTTCAGTTCGAACGGACGCTGAAAAATGTCGTTGTGAATAGTGAAAGTGCTTTTTGGGTTACTTTTTGGAAAGCCACTTGTTTGGGCTTTATCCCAAAAGATCTAGGGATGACATGGATGGATTTGGAGGCCCTCTTGGCGGCCCCCCAAGGGGTGTGGCCGGCCACACATGGGGCTCCACCATGGAGCCCCTCTTGTTCCTTGGTTTCACTTATATGCCCTTGGTGGAAGGACTTCATTCATGTACTTTTGTGTTTTATTGTAAAACCACCCTACCCCTTGGGATTTCCTATAAATAGAGGTGGAGGGGCAGCCCTCCAAAATCATCCCTTGCTCTCATACTCATGCCATGCAATGACCTGGCTTCTCTCTCCCTCCCACGAAAAGAGTTTCGTAGAGCCGAAAGGATGTCTGGGTTCCTGTGGGAACTAGTTCTGGATGGCGAAGCCCTGCCGGATAGATGACACCGTATGTGTGCAACTCTGTAGAGAGGTCATAGTTTCGATCTTAGTGCCCGAGGGGCTGTTCGAGAGTGCCTCCTGAAGGGTTGTCCAAGTGACGGTCCGAGTTCTGTGGGTCCTCCCGAAGGGCTGTCCGCGACACCGTCCGGGGACTGTTCGACCGCCTCCCGGAGGGATGTCCGAGGGGCAGGTGAGGGAGTACATCCTCGCGGTTGGGAGGTTGTAAATACTAGCCACGGGGATCTGCACCGCCAATCGTCACCGACTCTACTTCCGCTGCGCTACGAGCCGGTAACGAAAATGATCAAACCTTGTATGCAGTCTCCGTAGTGGTCCTGGGCTGGTGCATAGGTCGAAAAAAATTTGTTTTCTGCTGCATTACCCTACAGTGGCATCATGAGCCATGCTATGCGTAGATGCAGGTTGCGATCTAGAATACATGAGATGTATGGGTGTTGCACAATATAATTAGGTAGTAGATGAGTTCTATTACTGAAAATTATTTGTGCGGGTAGCAGATGAAATCTGTTACCCGATATTCTTGTTGCTTCCCTAGAATTTGCATAGTCCTGATCTTGACGGCATGGTGGAATCTCACAAAGTTCTGGCAATCCGCGATCCATTCATGCTGCTCCTGAGTATGCTGATTGACAGATCAACGAAGTCCTAACAGTTCTTTGGGTTCCACCATAGTTAAAGAAAGATGGATGTTTTGCAGACGAAAGGGCAATGCAGATTTGATCTGCACGGGGGTTATGCGTATGACAAAGTTTAGTATGGGGATCAAGATTTTATTATCTCGGTTTTCATACACCCTGGGAAGTTAATCTAGCGCTTGAATTATCATACTTGATGATGGAAGTTGGTAGCTTCGGTTTGTTTCAAAACCTTAGAAGCCACGTAAAACAAGTTTTTGCATGAACCGATTAGAGACGTCTAACTTGGTTTTGCAGGAGGGTTTGCATGTGCATGTGATGTGGTATAGCAGTGCTCATATTAATTTGATTATGTATGAGATGACTATATGATGTAAATTGATTAACATGACCTGCGTGTCATGATTCGGCATGATGGCTGGAGCCATATGATTGTCACTTTATTGACCTGCGTGTCAACCTTAAGTAATGCATTATTTTATTAGCTATAGCGATAGCAATATTATGTGGTGCATCGACAAGGTGGTGGCAATCTTCGCGAAGGTGAACACTGACGCGAATGCCGAAGACGAAGAAATCCAAGACTTCTCCGTCAGAAAGGGCTATACCACATCATGCTATTATGAATTGCCTGAGATGTTTATCCCTTATGATGCACCCTTCTTGATTGCGCGGTAGTCGCTTTTTATTAGGGTGATCTCTCACAAAAATATCAAGTAGTTAGTGTTCTCCCAAGTGTAGCACCGTCACGCCACCTAACTTTTCGGGGTGCGCCATGGTTGCATGGGTACGAACGATTAGGGATGTGTGAGGCGGGTGAGGTCAAACCTCGTAGCAAGATCACTTGGTTGTCTTGATGTTCATGGCAGGATCGTCCTGAGCTCGGAACACACGCATCGAAAGATGAACAAGAGTCACATAGAGATGTGATCGGCAAGTTGGCCTACCGATTAAAATTCCCGTCATGAGATGATGATTCTATGGCGATGAATTGAAGTCTGGATCTTGAATCACTCACAATCAATTATGAGAGATATTGATTTGAGTGGGAGCGCACTGTTGAATTAACTTGTTTAATTCTCAGTGCAATTAATTTTGAACACTGTCTAAGTGTGTTTTGCATAATAGTTGTAGAAAAATGGCTCGCGTTTCCACCTTCCCTGTTAATATTGAATAGCTGTTAAATATATGGTTAAAACTTTATGGTTGGTAACGTAATGTGAGGATTGTCCTCAGGAGTGCCGAGAAGGACTTGGTCCTATCGCATACTTTCGGTATTCTCTCGCTTATGCTGTGGATCATGTGACTCTCGTCCTTCGATCCAAAAGCTAGAATTCCGTTTTTTAGTCAAGTGCAATACATTTGCTTCCATGAGACCCGAACTTCGAAAGTTTGGATAGTTATGTGATATTCATGGAATCTAAAAATCATTTTCAGAGACAGACAAAGGCTTAAAGATATGAGATATCCAAAGCAATGTTTGTTTGCAAACTATTAGTAAAGGAGTTTGCTATGCATTAGACTGATAAGAGAGGGATCCAGAAGAACGCCTGTCATATGATGAAAGGTGAATAAAACAAACAACTTAAAGAGAAAGGAAGTGTGCGAAGGGTGTTAGTGAAACTTTCACGCCTAGGAAGTCCGGGGCTAACGCCACTCTTAAGTTGGGTGCTTCTTCTGGAAGTAGGAGAAATACTAAAAGTTAAACTGTTAGAAGTATAAAGGCAATAAGAAAGAAGACTGGAATATCCAGATCATGTATGAATGTCATACAAGTTTTTGATGTATAGAAGGCTGGTCAAAGATATAGTTCTTGGGAATTATGGTTAAACATGTTAATCACTAATTCTTGGGTATTGTGAGACAATCACAAAGATACCCGCTCGATTGCATTCTGTTGCAACTCGATGTAAGAACTACTATGGCCTGAAAGACTAGCCAGGAATGAGGTTTTAATACACACTGGGAACATAGTAATAGTTACTATACCTTCCATCGGTGTATTCCCTATGTATTTACTTTCATAATTCATTTTAGAGTTTCATACACTCTAGCCCTTTGCATAAGGTATCTTGCAAAAAGGCTGTTCATAAGAGAACTTTTTATGTTCGATGTTATGAATAACATAAGGGCCATACTTTCATTGAGAATGAGATGTATGTTATGAATAATGATAAATAATATATTATCTCTGGATTTACTTTCATAATTCATTTTAGAGTTTCATACACTCTAGCCCTTTGCATAAGGTATCTTGCAAAAAGGTTGTTCATAAGAGAACTTTTTATGTTCGATGTTATGAATAACATAAGGGCCATACTTTCATTGAGAATGAGATGTATGTTATGAATAATGATAAATAATATATTATCTCTAGATTTACTTTCATAATTCATTTTAGAGTTTTACACTCTAGCCCCTTGCACAATGTTGTTGCAAAAGAGTTGTTCATAAAAGAACAATTATTGTTCAGTATTATGAATAACATGAAGGGCCATGCTTCCATCCAGATGGGATGTATGTTATGAATATTGATAGTAATATGATACATCCATAACATTGACACTAAATGTCGTAAGACTAAGAGAATATCACACAAGTGTGGCACTGCATTTGGTCACATTAGAGAAACCCTCATGGATAAATTCCATTATGATGGATTTTGAAGTCGTTTGATTTTGAATCATCTGACACTTGCAACTTTCCTCCGAAAAGTGAAGTGACTGAAATTCCATTCACAGGCCATAAGGAACGAGCAAAGAACTTATTGGTGATCATACATTTTGATGTATGTAGTTCAATAAATGTTGTTGCAAGTAGTGGATTTATCTATCTTCAGAAATGACTCAAGTAGATATGTGGAAATTTACTTGATGAGACGTAAGTCTGGATCTTTTGAATTTATTCAAAAGGTTTTCAAAAATGAAATAGAAGTTATTGTAACAAGAAAATTATGTTTCTACAATTCGATTGCAGAAAGGAATATTTGAGTTACAAGTTTAGCGAATGTCCGATGAGTTGTGAAAGGGGTTTCATAACTTGCACCTCCCGGAACACCACTGCAAATGGAAAGTCCGTGAAGATGTAATCGAACCATTTATGACATGGTAAGATCAAAGATGACATAAATAAATTTGCCATTATCCCTTTTAAAGAGTGATGCTTTAGAGACTGTGGCTTTTACACTGAAAAGAGCTCCATCAGGTCTGTTGAAATGACGCCATGGTATGGTACGCCCAACCATGTTATATCTTTTCTTAAACATTTGGAATATGGGGCTTGTGTAAAAGGTTACAAACCTATTCCAAATTAGACAAGTGCTACTTTGTAGGTTATCCCAAGTAATTGGGTATTCCTCCCTCACTATACCGAGGGAAATAGGTTTGCCACAAAGAATGGTATGCTTTTTGAAGAAAATTGTTCTTTCAAAAAGGTGAGTGGGAGAATAGTGCAACTCGACGAGATAAACAGTATCTTCGTCATAAGATCAAAGAAAAGGGACCTTGGAAGTAATTCTAGAGTTTCCTACTGCGACTGATACGGAAGTCTCAACAATAAAATGTATGGACTTCGATCGAACTTGCAACTGAACCACGTAGGCAAAAGCTCGTGCAAACCTCTCAGGTGCGCAAACGAGATATTGTTGTTAGACAACAATATACCTACAATACACAAGGAAGCGTTGATGGGCCCTGACCCCGGAATTGGCTAAATGCCAATAGAACACGAGTTAGTTTCCATATAAGTGATTCAAGATTAAAACCTTGATACACCTTTCGGAAGACATAGAGTCTAACGAATATTTATGGAACTTAAAACTGATACGGATAAAAATGTTTTATCCATAAAGCTCGACTTGTTGCAATAACAAGTTCAAGGAGTTGACTACGATGAGGTTGTTTCATCGTAGCGATGCTTAAAGTCGGTTCGGGTTGAACTAGCAATTAATACATATTTCAATCATGAGATATGAAACATGGATGACAATAGGATTTCCATCTGATGGAAATGAAACCAAGGACTTGCATGTGTTACAGTCCAAGGTATTTTGTTAGTCCAGAGGATGCTAGTAAGTATGCAAACTTCAGAGTTCCAGCAATGGACAGAAGAGAGCGAAATGGAGTTGGAATCTTCGTGTTTTGATGAAATAGTCAAAGGGGTTTGACTTCATCAATGGGTAACGAAGATGCTTATGATTCAAGAAAGTAAGTGGGAGCATAATAAAAAAAACGTTGTGTGCTTGACGCATTGTTAATTGGAAATAAATTTCTTGACACGAATTAGGACTTCATTTGAAAATAGTTTTTCGATGAAGTGCTTGGGCTAAATAGCCTTTATATTAGGGATGATGATCTATGGAGATAGATTTACCTAATGGGGCTGAGCAAAGATACATATTGACAAGATGCTAAAACCTTTTAGCATTAAAAACGTCAAGGAGTGATTCTTGCCAAAGTCACATGGAAAGAGTTTTTGCAAGACTTGGTGTCCCAAAACACTGATGAGCAAATTACATGATGGAGATTCCACACACTCTTGTGTTTTGATTAATCATGTATTCCATGGTATGTAACACAACCAGACATGTCCAATACTCCCAAAGTTGTTGCGAGTATAGATACCAAAGTGATCAAAAGTACTGATCATGGGACAACAGTGAAAAAGGTTCATTGAGTACTATAGTAGCACTGATGATATGTTTTCTCGCAAGCGGAGATCATGAAGAGTTCGTTGTAAAAGCTTACATCGACACAGTCTTCATCCATGCTCCAAGCGATTTTTGATTGAGGGTTTTTGTGTAACACACAATATGGTGGCACGGTAGTTGGAAATTGTTCCAAACAAGTTACTGTGGCGAATTCTATAACAGAGGCAAAGTATGTTGCTGCTTTTAAAAGCGACAAAGAAGATTTTGAATTATATAGTTCATTTATGAACTTAGTATGGTTCCAAGATGGCCATTGTCAATGGGACACTACTACAGGTAGTTGCTCCATAACTCAGTCTGAGGAATCCAGGTTCGACCTGTGATTCACATACATAATTTTGTGAAAGCGTGAAAATGCGAGGATATGCAAAGATACACACGTAGCTGAAGTCGTCAGATCCGTTGGACATTAGGCTATACCACAAGCTAAGCATATTTACACAGGTGTAAAGTGCATTAAGCATTAACTAGATTATTGACTCTAGTGCAAGTGGGAGTCTGTAGGAGATATGCCCTAGAGGCAATAATAAATGTTATTATTTATCTCCATGCTCATTATTATGTTTATGTTCCAAGCTATAACTGTTGTGATTCCCGAGCCCGTATATCCATAAAGGCTCTGGGGGAAACCCATGTGCACGTGTGGAATAATAAACGGTAAAATGTATTCCTAGTCATGCCTCTAAGACTAGCTCAAGTGTTGCATGATGATTATGTTTTCCCAATCATGGGCATGTCTATGCCAGCAGCTTTGAGGGCACAATGTTAGAAGAACATTTGTGTTGAATCGACCCGATTGATGTTATGCTATGAGTTACATTCGTTACAAGTTAAATGGTTAATAACACAGAGATGGTTAACGTTTGCATGATTCCTTAGACCATGAGAGTATCGAGTTTCTTCATGCTTGCTTCATGAACTTTGGGGTTTGTTAAACGTCATCCGTAAATGGGTGGCTATTACGGCGGCTTACGGGTTCATGGAAAAGTATGTCAAGTAACTTGATTGCTCAAGATTGGGATTTGCTCCTCCGACGTTGGAGAGATATCTCTGGGCCCTCTCGGTGTTACGGTATCCATCATCGTCTGGCCAGACACTTTGTGATTTGATCACGGGGATGCCGGAACACGGTATCGAGAAAAGAGAACAAATACCGGTAACGAGGTAACTGGCATAGTGGACAAGTTGTTGACCCACGGGGATGCCATCATGTCTCACCTCGGGTATTTGTAACATATCACGAAGCAACAGGAATAGCACACGGCAACTGGAGGTTCACTCGAATATTCATTCGTGTGGGTATAGGGGTCAATATGGGTGTCCACGGCTCCGATGTTGATCATTGATCGGAAAGGGTTCTGTGTCATGTCTATACTTCACCGAACCTATAGGTTCACATGCTTAAGGGTCATCTATCTGCTGAATACTAGACAGGGAGTCTGAGAGAAAATCACCGAAAAAGTTTCGGACACCGAAAAAGTTTCGGACAGCGGAAAAGTTCCGCAAAGAGAGGTCACCGGATGATTTCCGGTGAAACTGAAAAGTTGTTTCGGGGTATTCCATTAAGTCAAATTGGTTTCGGCACATGCCTGATAATTCTTGGAGGGTGCCAGAATCATTCTGGAAACTTTTGGGAATTTTCCGAGATGAAAACCGGAAATGTTCCGGAGCTGCCGGAACCGCTTCAGATGCTTTTCGCAGATGAAATCACTAAACTAGAATTGTTCCAGAACGCGTTGAAAATTATTATGGTGGGTACTGGAAATGTTCTAAGCCCACATAAATATTTTCAGTTCGAACGGACGCTGAAAAATGTCATCATGAATAGTGAAAGTGCTTTTTGGGTTACTTTTTGGAAAGCCACTTGTTTGGGCTTTATCCCAAAAGATCTAGGGATGACATGGATGGATTGGGAGGCCCTCTTGGGGGCCCCCCAAGGGGTGTGGCCGGCCACACTTGGGGCTCCACCATGGAGCCCCTCTTGTTCCTTGGTTTCACTTCTATGCCCTTGGTGGAAGGACTTCATTCATGTACTTTTGGGTTTTATTGTAAAACCACCCTACCCCTTGGGATTTCCTATAAATAGAGGTGGAGGGGCAGCCCTCCACAATCATCCCTTGCTCTCATACTCATGCCATGCAATGATCTGGCTTCTCTCTCCCTCCCACGAAAAGAGTTTCGTAGAGCCGAAAGGCTGTCTGGGTTCCGGTGGGAACTAGTTCTGGACGGTGAAGCCCTGCCGGATAGATGACACCGTATGTGTGCAACTCTGTAGAGAGGTCATAGTTTCGATCTTAGTGCCCGAGGGGCTGTTCGAGAGTGCCTCCTGAAGAGCTGTCCAAGTGACGGTCCGAGTTCTGGGGGTCCTCCCGAAGGGCGGTCTGCGACACCGTCCGGGGACTGTTCGACCGCCTCCCGGAGGGCTGTCCGAGGGGCAGATGAGGAAGTACATACTCGCGGTTGGGAGGTTGTAAATCCTAGCTGCGGGGATCTGCACCGCCGATCGTCACCGACTCTACTTCTGCTACGCTACGAGCCGGTAACGAAAATGATCAAACCTTGTATGCAGTCTCCGTAGTGGTCCTGGGCTGGTGCGTAGGTCAGAAATTTTTTGTTTTCTGCTGCGTTACCCTACACCATCAACCTAGGGTTTAGCTCGCCTGATCTCGAGGTAGATCTACTCTATAACCATATCATACACATCAAATACAATCAAGCAGGACGTAGGGTTTTACCTCTTAGAGAGGGCCCGAACCTGGGTAAACACCGTGTTCTTCGTCACTTGTGCCCCATTGATCCTAGATCCACACCTCGGGACCCCCTACCCGAGATCCGCCGGTTTTGACACCGACATTGGTGCTTTCATTGAGAGTTCCGCTGTTGGGTCACCGAAGGATCGATGGCTCGCCTAATCATCGGAGATGGCGTCATCTCCAGGGACCTCTTTGTCCTCGGCCAACTCTTCGCATTCGGCAGCATCGTGTTGCACGCCAACCCAACTGGTCATCTAGACCTAATCAAAAAAAAAATCCCATGAGCACCGGATTAGATTCGGCAACTAGGAGTACGTCGCGGACGCCCGAGGCGATCTGGTCCTTGCCGGGTTCACAGCCTCTCCCCGTACCCCTATGGGCCCCACTGTGCCGGCTCCGGAGCTTTCTCCCGATCCGATCTACAGATCGGCCTCAACCCTTCAGCCGGCCTCGAGCTCGGACGGTTCCACCCTGACCGGAGGCCAGGAATCCCCTTCAACCATGCCAGTGATGCCCGCCGAAGACCCAGCTTCAAGCCTCAACGCAGAAGCGGTTTTCAGACTTCAAAAGTCACTCTCGGCCGAACCCTCTCCTCATGACACGCCTCTGGCCTTGAACCCTAGTGACGGGTCGATGTTCAGAAGCCAGGAATCATCCCTGGCCGAACTCCCCCTCACCAACTTGGCCTAGAGCCCCAATACGAAGACAGCGTCCGAAGATCAGGTCTTGTCCTCGGTCTCTTATGTCTGTCCGGCCACAAGCCCGACCCCAGGCCTCGAGGCCACCTCAGCCCTGGAAGACCAGGATTTAGTTCGAACTTGCGTAACCCCTCTCCATGCCACGATGGAGTCTGATCCCGAGCGGCCACCACACGCCATCTTGGCAAACCTCGTTCTGTTAAATGAGGCGCTCGATCGAATCCGGATGATGGCTATTCAAGATAACTCGCCCTCGGCAGTACCTTGAGGCAGATTTTAGGGAATTTTTCGTCCCACCCACCACCCACCTAGTAGCCACAGTCAAGTACTTAACCGACATGTTGGACTACACCTCGAAAAATGCCTATTCCATGGACTAAGACAGTGGAGCCATAGCCAACGCCAACACCAACGCCGCTCCCCCCATCACCGGCCGCTGGACGGCCACGTCCACTTACGACGTCTACCTGGTGGACACTCCGAAAGATGACGACGGCACCCCCAGAAAGGTTAATGGCAAGCCCAGTACCAAGCTGCCAAAATGCCGCAGACAACGCCGCTGCTCCAAGGCACGTCGAAGCCAAGCGAGCAACACCGATACTGGAGAGAACAACTCTCCAGACAACGCGGACAACCTCGACGACCACGGTGCCGACGAACAAGCACAAGATGATCACGACGAGCACGAGGATCCGCTCAACCTTGAAGACCTCAATAACTCCGAAGACAGTAACTATCTCCCCCTTTTTGAAGAGGAGGTCAGTTTGGGTGAAGAAGATTTTATCGTCCCCGAAGACCCACTGGATCAAGAGAGGTTGAAACGGCAGCTGATTGCCACCGCGTGTAGCCTGAAGAAACGGCTGCCGAAGAGGAGTATGGTTATGAACGACAAACCAAGAGCTACCTGATGCGAAGACTACTGCCGCAATTCGACGATGAGGCCCTAGAGCACACACCTCCAAGGAATACTCGGGCAGAACAGCCGGACCGCCCCCCTCGAGGACGGGACAGGACAGCTGATAAAGCCGAACAACCTCCCGCTCCACCTCGCCGTCAAGGCAAGGAGCCATTATGGCCAGCCTATGAGTACGACCTACGACGTGACCTGGACGCTCGGGCAGGTCTCACAAGGTCCATTTATGGGCCCAAACATAATCCTCCCGTTAGACGGGACGGATACCAAGCCTGGTTAGACCGAAATGACAGAGCTCGGGAGCAACAACGAGTCCGGATGACAGATGGTCTCCGGCGTGACGTAGCCCGAGTCAGGGGCGCCACTCACCCTCTGTATTTCACAGATAGGGTGATGCAGCACCAATTCCTGGAAGGCTTCAAGCCTGTAAATATCGAGCCATACGATGGGACAACGGATCCAGCCGTATTGATTGAAGACTTTCTGCTGCACATTCACCTGGCATGATTAGACGACCTCCATGCCATCAAGTACCCACTGTTAAAGCTCAAAGGTCCAGCCAGACACTTGCTAAATAGCCTACCCGAGGACTCCATAGGATGTTGGGAGGAACTAGAGGACGCCTTCCGAGCTCCCCAGACGCCGATGACCTCAGTCACGTAATCCAGCAGCCCGGAGAGTCAGCCCGAAAATTTTGGAACCGGTTTTTGACCAAGAAAAATCAGATTGTCGATTGTCTGGACACTGAAGCTATAGCCGCCTTCAGGCATAGTATTCGAGATGAATGGCTAGCACGACAGGTCGGCCAGGACAAGATGAAGACGATGGCAGCGCTTACCTCCTTGATGACCCGCTTCTGAGCCGGAGAGGATAGTTGGCTGGCTCGAAGAAGCACCAACCCAGATGCCCCCGGCACCTCTGAAGTCCGGGATGGGAATGGAAAGCCACGGCGCAACAAGAACAAACATCGCCACAACGATGGTGAGGTCGACAAGATGGCAGTAAATGCCGAATTCCGCAATCCGAAGTCTGGGTCACAGAAAAAGCCTTCTAAAGGCAACCAGGACGGCCCAACCAAGTTGGACGCAATCCTGGACAGGCCCTGCCAGATCCATGGCACCCCCGAAAAGCCCGCCAACCACACCAATCGTAATTGTTGTGTGATAAAACAGGCCGGCAAGCTCACAGACAAAGACTCTGGCAAAAGCCCCTGAAGCGAGGACGATGAGGAGCCACGTAGGCTGAATAGTGGAGGCCAAAAACCCTTCCCTTCTGAGGTCAAGACGGTGAATATGATCTACGCCACCCATATACCAAGGAAGGAGCGGAAGCACGCACTGTGGGATGTGTACGCCGTTGAGCCCGTAGCGCCGAAGTTCAACCCATGGTCGGCTTGCCCGATCACCTTTGACCGCAGGGACCATCCGATCAGTATCCGTCATGGAGGATCGGCGGCCCTGGTACTCCATCCCATTGTCGACGGGTACCACCTCATGAGGGTCCTCTTGGACGGAGGCAGTAGCCTCAATCTGATTTACACAGACATAGTGAGGAAAATGGGGATCAATCCGTCAAGGATCAAACCCAGTAACACCACCTTGAAGGGGGTCATTCCGGGCGTAGAGGCCCGCTGCTCAGGCATGGTAAGTCTGGAAGTGGTATTTGGCTCGCCGGACAACTTCCGCAGCGAAGACTTGATCTTCGATATCGCCCCGTTCTGAAGTGGCTATCATGCCCTCCTTGGTCGAACGGTGTTCGCCAAATTAAACGCCATCCCACATTACGCATACCTCAAGCTGAAGATGCCTGGCCCCGTGGGTGTTATAACAATCAATGGCAACCCAGGGCGCTCACTCCGGACTGAGGAACATACTGCGGCCGTTGCGGCTGAAGACCAAGCCGTAGCCAACGGGCCGATGTATCAGCCTGCCATAAAGGCCAGAGATACAACTAAACGGGCTCAAGCCCGGTCCCCGTCATGGCAGCCCGCCTGCATTCGCCGTAAATAGGGATACGCACCCAACACAGTAGCGCTCTATGTGCCTCGATAATACAATTTCGCGCTCAAGATACCATGGGCAGCTGTGGGGGCTACATCAAACAACAGAACCATGTGTCCGGCTTAATCGAACCATGGTACTCTCACGTCCTCGGACGACAATGGGTACGACTTCGGAATCACCCAGCATCAAGCTGTGACGGGAAGGCTACCTATCAAGGTTCCCATTAAAGGCCCCCCTCACCAGCATGCGTTTTTCTACACGGACGAGTCCCTTACCCGGCAGAAGCAAAGGCCCAGACATGCAGCAGGGCACAGTTGAGGCTTCAACCCATGCATCAAGGCGCTGTGTAAACCTTTCTATGTAAAACTTTCTTTTCTTACATACCATAAATGCCTCGGCAGTTCAAATTGTACGGATAGACGTCCAGAGCTTATGGAAAATAAAAACATCCTTTACGGTGTTTGGGCATCCGCATTATCTAGCCCTCTTTTTTCTGTTTCTCTTTTTCCTGCTCTTTGAACAGCTGGGCATGCTCACATTGTGTAACAAATACAAATCGGTTAATTAACCAAAGGCTTGATCTTCCCATCAGCTCTACGTACTAAGTCCGGCACCACTTTCCGTTGTGTGTTCGGCGTCTCGGATATTGCACTATATGCATTAGTTCCAAACTATGTCCTGGGTCAATAGTTGGGTTGCCCAGCTCCTGTGCTTGCCTTCTTATGTTTCGCACGTTCGTCTAAGAAGGTAAAGGGAGTACCCATGTGATTGTACTTCTGGCTAGTCCAGCTAAGCACCTCAGGGGAGAAAGCCAAAAACTGACCGTCATAGTAAGCGTGAACTGGTCAGCGATCCGATGACAAGTGCCAAACTCAAAAATCATAGGCGATTTATCCGTGTCATACGCAGGGTTCATCCTAGCACAAACCACGTGATTACAAAGGCATGCCTTGGCTCCCACGTACATCACAAAGCACTGGGGGCTAGTCATTAGCACCCGCAGTCAAGCTCCTATGGCTAAGTGAAAGCAATAAAGCCGCATAGTCCGATTGCCTAGTCTCTCTCACGCACTAACCCCTTCGGGCACCGAGATGTCGGCTAAGGGTAACAGTGTGGAGACGAAACATCCCTCGTAATATTCACATGGGGGCTGAAGCCGATGACTGGTAACTTTCAGAATAATAAACGGACGCACAGGAGTCAAAATAAAAACACCATAATATATAACATACAAACGGGCCGTATTATAAAGCAAAAGTTTCAGTTGACAACTTAATACAATCACTCAATGATTACATCCTTGGAACACTAGCCCTCTATCGCCTGAGCACCATCCATAACTTGTGTGAAATACTGTTTGGGGCGGCGATGCTCCTTTCCAACCGGCGGGAGACCAGTGGCCATGTCCATTGGCTTGATCTTTGGCCAATGAACCATGATCTTCGCAAAGGCTAGCCTAGCTCCTTCAAGGCACATAGAACGCTTCATGGTATCAATCCGGGGCGCCGCATCACGCAGCCTCTGCACTAGGCCGAAGTAGCTGTCCAGAATGGGCTCTGTGTGCCACAGCCGGACGCAAAGATCCTTCAGGGCCGGCTCGGCCATCCGATGTAGCTCCATCAGCTGCTTCATCTGGTTGCTGAGGAGGGGAGGGTGCTCGGGAGCCTGGAACTTCAACCAGAAAAGCCGCTGTTCGGAGTCCTCCTCCCACGTGGCATAGTGCTCCGCCGCAGCCGCCGCACTCTTTGGAAGCTCGATGAAAATGCCTGCAGAGCGCCAGATCCGCGTCAGCAAGGCGAACCTGTTGCTGCCAAAAACACTCTAGAGTAAGTATTTCTTACCATCTGCGATTTGCTTCACTTGGTGGAGCTCCTCCCGGACACCCCGCACTTCCGTTCTGGCCTCCCAGAGCTCTTTGTCTGCCTTGGATAGCTCGGAGGACTGCTCTTTCTGCTTCTGCTCAAGGGCCTCACATTTTGTGATGGCATCCTTGAGCTCCACCTACACTTCAGCCACTCGAGCCTCGTGCTTCTCACCGGTGGTCTTCATCGTCTCAAGTTCGGCCACCGCCTTTTCGGCAGCCGCTTTCTTTTCAGCCGCCTCGGCCTCGGCCTTCTTCAGCGCAGCCTTGAGGCCCTCGACCTCCGCAGCGGCAGCTGCAGTCACCAAATACCATGTGCTCAGCATACAATCTGGAACGTAATTGTCCGGCGGTGTTAACTATGCATTTCGATAGGAGCTTACCTTGCGCCTCATCAACCATTTGTTGACGAGGTCAAGCTCCTCATCGGAGCGTCTAAGCTTCCGATCCATCTCCTCCAGGGCAGCGGCATTAGCAGCCGCAGCCAAGGATGATGCCTGCAATATCAAATCAATCATGACACTTTATTACTAACCTACGGATATTCGACCCTCTGTAAGGTTTTTTGCAATCCTTACAGAGTCTCGGAGGCTGTTATGCACAAGGCCTACTCAAACTTTGGCTAAAAAAGTTAAAACCGTTTTGCGGGGAAAGAACATTACGTGACTCGCCTCGAAGCCTATCAAAAGGCCCTGGACGGCATGGTTCAGCCCGGTATGGACGGACCGAACACCCCGTAGAACCACACCCATAAGGGCGCGGTGCTCGTAGACAATAACGGAGTTGTTCACCAACCCTTCCATCGCGTCTGGCCAGCCTGCCGCCGCCTGGTAGTTGGTGTTCGGTGCGAGCGGTGGGACCTCAACCCCTCCTCCGTCGAAAGGCGGGACCGGCACCTTTGAGGGCCTTGGGGGCTCTGGTGCGGCTGGCTGGGAGGGTCCGGCTGGTCCGGACTCTCCTCCCGTATTCGCCAGGAGGGATACACCTTCCTGGCCTTTGGTGACTGAGGCATCAGCCTCAGCCATGGTTGTGTCACCCCCCTTCCCCGTGTTCGGACGGGGAGGGGTCCTTCGGGACAGCACCTCCCTGGCCTCCTCGGGGACCAGGGGAGGCGCGGAGCGCGACGCTGATCTGCTATCCACCAATTCGGCGAGCGGAGAGGTCCCCTCTGAGGTCTGCTCGGCAGGGTAGTCGCGCGGTGGGCTGTGATATCACACAATCGGTTCCCATTAGTAAGAGACTGGTAAAATAAAGTAAGCAAGAAATGTCGAGGTTCACACCTCATGGCAGGGGGCTTGGCCCTGAGTTCCTTCTCCGGAACCGCTTCGGAAGCCACGGACTCCGATGAGGAGTCCAAACTATCGGGCAGGACCGGCTTGGGTCTGCACTGCCTCTTCTGGGCCCGATGGGGTTGCTCCTCGTCGACGTCCTCGGACGCCGCCTTCTTCTTGGAGTGAGAGGAGGCACTTTCTTCCTGTCCTTCTTCTTCCTCCCTGTCCTAGCCCGACGGGGCTACAGCATCTCCGGACTTGGTGTCCTAATGACCTCTTCGGCGGAGGCCTTCCTTGGCCTCCGGTAAATCCTTCTTCTTCTTTCCCTTCTTTTCAGGTGCCTTGTGAGGCGCCATGACCAGCAGCTCCTCCAGTTGAGCCGTTCGGGGCTATTCGGGCAGTGGAGCCGGACTGCTGATCTTCTCGGCCTTCTCGAGCCAGCCCTATAAAGGCCACAAAAAGAAGCTTAGACCGAATTTTGTGCAATATGACCACCCGAATATATACCGGGCAAGAGATCAACTACCTTCTTCGGGGGATTTGTGGCGTCGAGACTGATGTCTTCATTCTCGGCCAGCCAGTCCTCCTGAAACTTGAACAGCACACTCCACACCTTGTCGTGGGTCATGTCGAAGAGGTACTGCACAGTGGCCGGGTCGTCAGGGACCACATTGGACTGGCCCTTTGTTGACAAGGAAGGAGGCGTCGTCTGAGCATTATCTGGACCACATTGGTCAGCTTGGCGCCGGTCTCCATTATGTTGGAGACGCGTTTTTGCAACAACTTCACCTCACCGGCGGACCCCAAGTTAGGAACCTCTTTGGTCCATGAGGTCAATCTCGCTCGGGGACCGGATCTGAATTCGGGAGCCGCCGTCCAGGCCGCATCCCTTGGTTATGTAATATAGAACCACTCTGTCGGTGCAACAAACCCTGGGTCTGTTGCCCACACCGTGCACAGGCCCAAGATCAAGATTGCAACATCCAAGACAAAGCCAAGATGAAGAAATAGGCTCTTTGAGGAATCAAAGGGCAGGCTGAGAAGACCAAGTCAAGCCAAGAAGCAAGACACCACTAAGGGAAAACCTCCCTTGCCGGGTAGGAGAGCCTGGCGAGGTCAAGGTTGCCCCGGAAGCAAGCCTCAAGACCGCCCCGACAGGCTTGCCGGGTCCTGCAAAGGCAAAACACCCCGCCAGGGCTTCACCGCCCCACCTCGCAGCGACGCAAGTCATCGATCGGTGCGGTGTCAAGCCCCAAGATGACTAAGTGGCTGCCTTTTGCCACATGGCAGCCATTTCCTACAGGAATCGCCTCCAAATGACACCCGTCCAGCGACGTGTCATGCAGATAGAAGAGAAGGTGGCCAAACAGCCCGACAAGGCGTGCCGGGCAGGCCATGATGTGACACTAAGCGGGGCATTTAATGCGTACTACTCTGTCTGCAGAGTAGATATGATAGCACTGTTCGCTATCTAATCAATACACAATGACTGATTTGCCACTGTGGTGACCCCTTTGATCTACAAAAGGAGGCCCATGGCAACCATAGAAAGGATTCGGACCCCTGTACACTCATACGCGCGTAGCTGCTCTCGCCCCAAGGCAACCCTGTCGGGCAAGAGCGCTGCGTTTCCACCACCATCCACCATCAATCCACCAAAGCAGGAGTAGGGTTTTACGCCTCGTGGCGGCCCGAACCTGGGTAAAAACTGCCCGTGTGATCTCTGTCGCGCTGTGCTGCGCTCCTCCGCTCTTTGTGCAACGCGCTCAGTCCCCCTGCTGAACCAAAAGGGGCCCTTGACCCCATAGGTGGCCATAGTTTCCCATGTCATCTTTGGCGCGCCAGGTAGGGGGATCCGCTTGCGCGAACCTGAGAAGTGTACGTAGCCCGTCATCTTCACCGCCATCTTCTTCATCAACGGCTCCATCGTCCATAGCGCCCAAGAAGAAGCCCGGCACCGCAGCTCATCCATCCACCTCGAAGGCCCCGCCGCACGCGGCCGCCGACGCCATGGGGGCTGTGGGGACACCTGGGGGTGTGGACGCTGCGGGGGACGTGGTCGGCGCAGGCGGCGTCATTACCGCCTCCCCTGCGGCCGAAGCAGGAGCTGGAGGCACCAGAGAAGGACAGCACCAACTACATCCCAGCGACCATGCCCCACGAGGTACGAGAGGAGAGATAATTGTATCAGCACCTCCCCGTTCGGCCGAGGGGCACAGCCGCGGCGGGGATACTCGCCCTGGGGGGAATCGCAACTCCCCGACCGCTCCCACCGCGGGTGCGGCCGTAGAACATGCGCCACCCCCGGAATGAGCCGACCCAGCTGCTACGCTAAACGGAGCCACTCGTCCTCGAGCGCCTTCACCTCGTCACCATGCCATCCAAGTGGCTGGCTCACGACGACGAGAGCATGGTGCGACCTCTACCGGCACCGTCAGGAGCCGGGCGACGTTACGATCTTCATCGACATCCATGCCAAGCACCACTTCGGAGGCCATGGCGTGGGCTCAGCTGCTGTTGAAATTTCCACCGGCAGCTGATCAGATGGATGAGTGGAGAGCCACCATTCAAAGTCTGATTGGCTTCGCCGAGGCAGGAGGATCGCAGTGGGCTGGCCCACCACGGCCTCCTCGGGCCGCGACAACGGCCCACGCTGCTGGTCGTGCGGACGGGGCCACTCCTACGGTGCAGTCCCCTCCACGGCAGCCGACACGGGAGCCACGCAGCCAAGAACCTGACGACGTCTCGATGGCTTCGTCCGACCCTCGAGCACGTCAAGGCAAATGGCGAGGCCTGGAGGACAGGCGGAGGGAAGGCGCGCGTGTCATCACCGAGCGACACCGCGATGCCCACCGCCAGTCCGACAGGCGCGATGGCCCCAACATCGACGAGCCCGCACTCGCTGAGAGCGGGTACCTGCCCTTTGACGCTGGGTGCCCTGCCTTCACCCGCGAGCTGCGGCAACTCCGTTGGCCGTCCACTCGCACGTTCAAACCAGAGATACCAGAGAAATATGACGGGAGACTGAACCCGGCAGAGTTCTTGAGCATCTACACTATCGCTGTTCAAGCTACCGGGGGAAGAGATGAGAAGGTATTCGCCAACTACTTCCCTTTGGCACTCAAGACAAATGTGAGGTCTTGGCTGATGCACCTGCCGCAGAACTCCATTTCGACCTGGGCTGACCTGTGCCATGAGTTCGTTGGTGCCTTCACGGGTGGCCATCAAGAACCAGGGCGGCCCAGCGACTTGCAGCTTCTTCCGTAGAAGGAAGGTGAGAGCTTGCGGAAATACATGTAGAGATTTAGCCGAGTCCACAGGAATATTCCAGACATCCACCCGGCAACTGTGATAGCTGCGTTCCAGTCCAATTTGCGCAATCGTTGGATATGTTCCAAGATGAATGTTCGATTTCCCAAGACTGTGAAGGAGCTTTACATCCTGGTGGATAAGTGTGCTCGAATAGAGGAGGGGAGGAAGCTCCCCGGAGAAGAGGATGGCGTCGACATCGATTCAGAGGATGATGACAAGGCCACCAGTCAAAAGAAGAAGAACAAGAAGCGCAACAAAAGGAGCAAGGATAAAGCAGTGATGATCGTTGAGGGATCAGGCATGCCTAGTACCGACAAGAAAGCCACGGCTGAGATACTCGGCAAGGAAGTTGCCGCGTGCACTGATTGCCGGGAAGCCGTGGCTGCCGAGAAGTCTGGGAAAGGTGATGGCCCATATTGCAAGATCCATCGGACCAAGGGCCACGATCTCCAGGAGTGTCATCAGGTTGAGCAGCTTGTCAAGAAGCAGAGGGATGAATATGAGAAGCGAGATAAAGAGAAAAGTCAGAATGGCGCTGGCGGAAGGGGCCGGGGTCGCGGAGCAAGCCGCCCCGGCAAGGCTCCAAAGAATCAAGGGAAACCCATCGGAGGCCGTGAGAAGGGGGATTGCAATGATGAGAGTGATGGAGGAGATGAAGAGGAAACCAGCGAGCAGGAATTCCAGAAAGCCACTGACGCCCTGTGCATTGACGGGGGTGCATCTTTGCACTCCTCCCACCGCCAACTTAAACGGTGGGTGCGTGAAGTCAATACCGTGGAGCCAGCGGCAGACTCTCGAAGGCCGCTCAAGTGGTCCCGCACGCCCATCATCTTCGACGAAGAGGACCACCCTGACCGCACCACCGTGGTAGGGTGCTTGCCGTTGTTGGTATCACCAACAATCTGCAACCTCAAAGTCACAAAGATGTTGGTTGACGGCGGGGCCGGGTTGAATCTGATTTCTTCAAAGGTCATCAGCAAATCCAGATAGCAGAACAAGAGCTCAAAGTTACTGGTACATTTCAAGGAATCAACCCCGGCAGGAGTCGTCCTAAGGGGAAAATCACGTTACCGGTGACATTTGGGCGGAGTTGAATTACCGGACTGAGAAGATCATGTTTGATGTGGTTGACCTCCCCCTGCCATACAATGGAATCCTTGGTCGCCCAGCTCTGGTCAAGTTCATGGCGGCATCCAACTATGCCTACAACACCTTAAAAATGCCAGGGTCGGTGGCCGTCATTTCCATTCCATCAAACGAGAAGGACGCAATTATTTGCGTGGACAAGATGTACCGGGATGCAGTCGCGGCAGAGGCCATTGAAGCTGTAATCCCCGCCAAGGAAAGTAATGGAAAGAAGAAGGCTAACTGGGACGCCGGTAAGGAATCTGGGAAGCGTACCTCTTTGGGGTATGCTGCACCTGCTGATGACTCGCCGAAGAGTTCCAATAGCAAGAGATCCAAGGCATCTGCACCCGCTATGAAAAAGGTCCCGGCAGGGCTGGCTGGCGCTGATGGTACTTTCACTATCACCGCCACCCTCGATGACAAATAGGAAAGTGCGCTCGATGCCTTCCTGTGGGCGAATGTCGATGTGTTTGCCTGGCAACCATCTGACATCCCCGGTGTTCCCAGGAAGGTAATTGAGCACCACCTTGCTGTCTGCCCACATGCCCGGCCCGTCAAGCAAAAGGTCCGGAAGCAAGCTTTGGAGCAGCAACAGCTTATTACCGAGGAGATCAAGAAACTTGAGGCAGCTGGTCTGGTTAGAGGAGTGTAGCATCCAACGTGGTTAGCAAATCCTGTGGTGGTACGCAAAGCTAATGGGAAGTGGAGGCTATGCATAGATTTTACGGATCTGAACAAGGCATGCCCGAAGGACCCATTTCCCTTGTCGCGCATCGACCAGATTGTGGATTCCACCTCCGGGTGTGACCTGCTTTCCTTCCTGGATGCCTACTCTGGGTATCATCAGATCTTCATGTCCAAGGAAGACGAAGAGAAGACCACATTCATCACCCCATGTGGCACATACTGCTTCGTGCGGATGCCTTTCGGGTTGAAGAGCGCCGGGTCCACTTTCGCAAGAGCAGTCCAGATTAGTTTTGAGTCACAGTTGCATAGAAACGTTGAGGCTTATATGGATGACATTGTGGTCAAGACCAAGGACAGATCAACCCTCATTCCGGATTTAGAAGAGATGTTTGCTAATCTGCGCCAGATCAACTTGAAGCTAAACCCGGAGAAGTGTGTGTTTGGTGTTCCTTCCGGCAAGCTACTTGGCTTCTTTGTGTCCCACAGGGGGATAGAGGCCAACCCCGACAAGATCAAGGCTATCGAGCATATTCAAGCACCCAAGACAGTCAAGGACGTGGGGCGTTTGACTGGGTGTGTTTCCGCGCTTAGCAAATTCATTTCCAAGTCTGCCGAGCGTGCCTTGCCGTTCTTCAAGATTTTGAAAAAGGCAGGGCCCATGGAGTGGACCCCAGAGGCAGATGCTGCACTACAAGATTTGAAGGCCTACCTTTCCTCTATGCCCACTTTGGTTGCTCCAAAACCTCAAGAGCCGTTGCTGCTATACTTGGCGGCAACTAATCAGGTGGTTAGTGCAGCACTGGTGGCGCAGAGGGAAGTGGATGGAGCAGCAGACGTAGCTGGTGTCCCTTTCGAGGAGGAAAGCGAACACACCCCGGCAAGGGCAGATGTAGATCAAGGTGGAGAAGAGTAAAGCAGCGGAAGAAGTTCTCTGGTCACGGCAAAGAAGGAAGTGGCACTACTGGAATCAGCTTCTTTGCCGTCCGCCATGGCGGACGGCAAAGGCATGGATCACGGACGGCAAACATCTTTGTCGTCCGCTAGTGGACGGCAAACTGTTTGGATGAAAGCCTACCAGCAAAGGCCTTCTTTGCCATCCGCTTCTTAGAAACAGACGGCAAAGGATTACACCGTCCGCCATCCGAGGCCAGCAGACGGCAAAGAAAGCTGACGGCAGTGCGGTGGCGTGAGAGCCGTTAGGGGGTTAACGGCGTGCTTTGCCGTCTGCTGGCAGACGGCAAAGAGCCGAAATAGGCCAGCCCAGGCTGCTGCCACGTGGCCTCTTTGCCGTCTGCTAGTAGATGGCAAACTTCTTTGCCGTCTGCTAGCAGACGGCAAAGTGGCTATATAGCCCCTGGTTTTTCTGTTTTTTGTTATATCAATTCATTTTCATAGAAATTCAAACACACACACACACATATATATATATGACCAATATAGCATATCCAACATATATTACCAATAGTCATGAACACATATATATCCAACACATGTTATCAATAGTAGCAAGTTTCATCCATAGATATACATAGTTTCATCAATATTACACAGTTTCATCCATAGGTAGCAAGTTTCACAAAGTCAAAACAAAAACTAAAGACAAGCACTCCATCAACCTAAGCTTCCGTGATCTGAAGCAAATCTGCAAAATGGGAAAGAATTAAGTTAGAAGAAGAAGACTATAAGAAAAAGACTATTATGATGCAACTAAAATGTGAAGATTATTATGATGCAACTTATATCTGTAAAATAGGTCATCATCCTTGTGCTAAAAAAGAATAATGCTCCCAGAAGAATGGATGGAAAAGAGAATGTACCAGCAACTAAAGGTGTCGCTGTCGTGCGCGCATCCTGAGACTTGGGAACTCTGGTCGTTTGTGGAGAAGGTGAAAGCGCTGGCATGAAGTGTGCACTAGCATTCAAGACAGACAGGCACGCAGTAAGGACTCAAGGTGCTCGATGCACCAAGTCCTCCATGGTCACAACACTTCAGGAAACACGGCGCCTGCTAGTTGGTCCATTCGACTTATGCAACAACACCTTACTATCCTGCAAATATGATTCTGGTTCCAAAACCTTGTTCTTCCGAGCATATACTACAGGTTTCTGCAGGAATTAATGAGTAACTACACAAACACATCTCATGTGAGATGCTAACTAGAAGTAATTTCTTTTATCTCTCCAAAACAGAATCAACTACACAGTCAGCAGTGCAGTTTCATATTCAGCACAAAATTAGAGAAAATGTTCAGTTAATATCAAGTGCAGCACTGAGTCTCAACAAGAGCGGGAGAAGTGCAGCCAGAAGTTTCATTTTAAAACACACAAGGGGCCCTTTTTCTGCAGCTCAATGACTTGATGGATTCTTCTAAATTGCTGCAGATAACTATTAATGGTGTGAGGCTACATTGTTAGTATACACATGCACACAAGATCATCAGATTCAGTTTCAGTTTTACATGATTACAGTACTATATCCTAGGTGCTACAGACCGGTTGTATATGTCCAAGTTTGCATATAGATTAAAAAAACAGCAGGTGAATAATATTGGTTTGGATGCATGTTAATGATGTCAACAACCAACGTATCATCTATTGGCTAGTACAATAGACATACTAATAGTAACTAGCTCGGTATATCACATGTTTAATAGTTACAACTTACTTGAGCTACATATCTGGCATGCATGTTAATCTTTGTAGTGTGCTTTTATTTATTTTCTCAATAATGACGCATCGCTAACCAATACCTTCAGACACTAGCTAGAAAATCATACTTATGTACAGAACCCTGATAGACCATCCTCAAACCAACAATGTACTGTACTAACTAGCAAGTAAATTTCAAATTCACAACACAACCATGGCAATGGGGTGCAGGTGATGATGGAGATCATCTCAAGTGCATACATATGTTGGACGGATGCTCAGCTAAATAGCATGGTAATCATCCTGGTGTGCTTTGCTTTTATTTTTTTGTCTAATAATATAGTGGTAGCCAGTATATGTAGTAACTGAATTTCAAATCCAAAACACAGCAATGGCAATCAGCAATCGTAAACAGGTCATGACGGAGCTCACCTTGAGCGCATCGACAGTGAGCAGCAGGACAATGATCTTCTCGGAGAACCTCTGGCGCTCCTCGTGGTCATGCGAGAGGCGGCGCCTGTAGGAGAGGTTGTAGAAGAGGGACCTGAGCTCCTTGAGCTTGGCCTTGGCAACGGCGAGATCGCGTAGGCAGCGGAGCACCTGGGAGCGGTGGGCGAGGTGCGCCCTGTAGTTCATCTGGATGAGCAGCACGGCATCCTGCGGTGACAGCTCCTTGGCCTTCCCCTTGTCGTTCCCCATAGCAAAGGCCTGCATCATCAGAACAGAAGGGAAACAAATGTCAGGCAGTCAGTACATTGCTAGGAGGCAGGATTCTCAAGCTGATACTATCATTCAGAATTCAGAGCAGAGCGGAGTCTATCTATAGCCAGTACTAGCACAGATCTAGAGTGTGGACACTAGCATCCTCTAAAATTCCAACCTTTTTCTTAAATCTAGCGAGAGGTACCCATGGATCTATCTTAAATCTACTGGAAATCCCACATTTCATTCAGATCGGGCCACAAAAATCTCATATTTTCTTTTCCCCATCGTAACCAATCGTGGCCAGTACCTTGCGGATGGCGTCGCAGCCGACGGTGTTGTCCTCGGGGATCTCCTCGATCTGGACGCATGTCCTAGCCAGCTTCTTCTTCTGCTTGTCATCCTCCTTGATCTTCATCCCCCCCCCCCCCCCCCCCCCCCGCGAGGAAGAGCAGAGGAAGTGTGTTCCGCGTCGCCAGAGTTTACCCGCCGCGCGCGTCCGCCCCGCAGCCATCGGGTGCAGGAGCACCATCCACGAGGCGGAACCGCCCGTGGGACTTGCGGTGGGCGTCGAAGAGGGCGGAGCACAGTCGCCGCTGTCGCGCCGGAGTTGGTGGGGACGCCACCCTCGAAACCCTAGCCATGGGAAGGGGTCGGGGATGAGCTCCCGGGGCCGCGAGAGGCGGATCTGGCCGGAAGGAAGGGAAGAGCGGAGGCAGGGGAGCTCAGATCTGTGCTGCGCGCTGGCGAGGCACGCCGAAACACGCCGGAATCGAGCGGCGTAGGTGGCGGCGGCGATGGTTTCGGGGGGAGGGAGAGATGAGCGAGAGAGAGAGAGTGGGAGAGGCGTGCGGTGGTTTCTGTCTCGTTCTTCTTTTTCTTTTTTTCCTCATTTTCTTTAGATGGATGGATGTGGGATGGAGAGGTGGGGGCCGTTAGATAACAAAATTCTTTGCCGTCCGCCCTCCTTTGCCGTCCGCTTTGTTGCTCTTTGCCGTCTGCTAGCAGACGGCAAAGAGGGGGGCCGTTAGGTTTTTCTAAGCAGCTCGTTAGTGGGGCCCACCTTTCTCTTTGCCGTCCGCCAGCTGACGGCAAAGAATCTTTGCCGTCCGCTAGCAGACGGCAAAGAAATGGCTGATGGCAAAGACCTTCTTTGCCATCAGCCAGTTCTTTGCCGTCCATTTTTCGTAAGCGGACGGCAAAGACCTTCTTTGCCGCCAGCCAGCAGACGGCAAAGAAGTGGCAGACGGCAAAGAAGTGGATTCCAGTAGTGTGGTGCAGCGCCCAGTATACTTCGTCAGCTCCCTGTTGCAGGGGGCTAGATCCAGGTACTCTCGCATGCAGAAATTGATTTTTGGCCTTGTTATGGCCTCAAGGAAATGCGCCACTACTTCCAAGCCCATGAGATCACAGTTGTCACCCATTTCCCTTTGCAACGGATACTCCAAAACCCCGAGGCCACCGGCAGGATAGTGGAGTGGGCTTTGGAGTTATCCATCTTTGGTTTGAAGTTTGAGAGCACATCAACCATTCAGAGCAGAGCATTGGCAGAGTTTATTGCAGAATGGATGCCAACTCCTGACGAAGAGGTATTGGAGACAGTTATCCCCAGCAAGGAAGCGCCCAAGAATGGATCATGTATTTCGAAGGTGCCTTCTCCCTGCAAGGTACAGGGGCTGGCGTGCTTCTCATTTCTCCCACCGGAGAGCACCTGAAGTACGTCATCTAGATGAAATTTCCCCGGGAGGAGGCTACCAACAATACAGCAGAGTATGAAGGGCTCCTTGCCGGGCTCAGAGTCGCAACAGAACTGGGGATCAAGAAGCTGATCATTCGTGGAGACTCACAACTTGTGGTGAGACAAGTCAACAAGGATTACCAAAGTCCATTGATGGAGGCATACGTTGAGGAAGTGAGAAAGTTGGACAAGCGCTTTGACGGATTGCAAATAGAGCACGTACCCAATGCGGACAATAGCATCACTGATCATCTATCGAAGTGCGCTGCGCAGAAGCTCCCTGTGGAACCAGGAACTTTTGTTCTCCGTCTGACTCAGCCCTCCGTATCCCCGGCAACAATGGCCAAAAAGAGGGGGAAACTGGACTCCGGCAAGCCTCTCCCGGTAGAACCTCTCGAGGATCCCGGCAGAAAGCTTGTCGGGCACAACTCCCCTTCAGTCGCTGAGCTGCATCATCCCGCCAGGCCACCGGTCCCCGCGGTTGAGGATTGCACTCTCACGAATGAGGAGGTGCCGTTAGTCCTCGTTGCCGAGCCACAGGCTCCGCCTTGGGAACGGCACAAAGTCCATTTCCTCCAAACTGGAGAACTTCCCGAATAGCAAGAAGAAGCTGAAAGAGTAGCCTGGAGGGCCAGTATATATCAGTTCGTTGATGACACGCTGTACAGAAGGAGGCCCAACGGTGTGAAATTGAAGTGCATTTGCCGGGAAGGAGGAAAGGAACTGCTGGCAGAGATACACAAGGGTATGTGCGGCTCCCACATTGGATCAAGGGCATTGGTTGGGAAAGCTTTTCGGCAAGAATTCTACTGGCCCATAGCCCTCCAAGATGCGGTCGAGCTTGTCACCAAGTGTGAAGCCTGCCAGTTCCATTCCAAGAATATCCACCTGCCTGCCCAAGCTCTTTAGACAATCCCTTTGTCATGGCCATTTTTGGTCTGGGGGCTCGACATCCTCGGCCCTTTCCCCCGTGCTGCCGGGGGATTTGAATTCTTGTTCGTTGCAATCGACGAGTTTACAAAGTGGCCCGAAGTAGAGCCCATGAGAAAGGTGACTGCTCAGTCAGCTATCAAGTTCTTGAAAGGATTGGTGTGTCGCTTCGGAGTTCCTGCCCGGATCATCACTAACAACGGCACCCAGTTCATGAGTCGTGCCTTCATGCAATACGTTCATGCCCTCGGAAGCAAAATCTCATTCGCCTCTGTGGCCCATCCAAGGAGCAACGGTCACGCTGAGAGGGCGAACACTGAAGTGCTGCGAGGACTCAAGACGAGAACATTCGATAGGCTGCAGAAGTGTGGCAGGCGATGGATCGATGACCTACCGGTGGTTCTTTGGTCCCTCAGAACGACACCAAATCGAGCTACTAGGCAGACTCCATTCTCCCTAGTATATGGGGCAGAAGCAGTTATCCCCATAGAACTCATTTACGGCTCACCTCGGGTGCTTGCCTACGATGAAGTAGCGCAAGAGCAGCACCGACGTGACGATGATGTGCTACTCGAGGAGAACCTTCTCCGGGCTGCTACGTGTGCCGCACGCAATTAGCAAGCCATGTGTCGCTATCACAGTCGTAGGGTTCATGCCCGGTGTTTTGAGGAAGGCGACCTTGTCCTTAGGCGCGTTCAGTCCACCAAGGGTGCAAACAAGTTGACGCCGAAGTGGGAAGGCCCTTACCGGGTAGTACGAGTCACCAGACCTGGCGCAGTCTGTCTGGAGACTGGAGATGGCATTTGGTTGCAAAACTCATGGAACATTGAGCATCTCCGCAAGTTCTACCCATAAGGCACGGCTGTCGGGCCCTGCCCGACAGCCACCCTTTTGTACAGGCCTTGCCTCTGTTGCATGTAACCCCTTGTACAAAGCCAGGCGTAGACCCTGAGCAACAGAGAAATAAATGAAGCACTGGGGGGCCCCCGACAAATTGCATGCATGCATAAGCATATCATGAGCATTGCATGTTCAGGTAGATAAGATCGCATGAGGCATCATTTTCATCTGCATCAAACTGCAGGCTCCTACCGTGGATTCAGTCCCAAAAAAAAAGAAGGAGAAGACAAGACAAGCCTACATTGCGATCCCCGGCAAGCCCAAACAGATAAGTTCTTTCTCTTATCCATACGTGTTCCCTAAGTAAAAACTTGTGCATAGGAAAACATCGCCGCTTTCAAAACTTAGGTGCTCCTGTCCCTTGGCTCGAACATTGCTTCGGTCAGGGAGGTTGTAGTGGCCTTTGGCAAGAAAGTTGGCGGGGGCTGGTCCCTCTTCACGATTTGTGCCCGGTAGGCCCAGCCCTGCGGTAGCAACTTGAGGGTACCGGCAGGATAAGCCTACTGGGGGAAAACTTGTTTACTTGAGCGTATAGAGGCATTCTCCCTCTGCATGGACATGTTACATGCACAAGTGCCCGGCAAGGTTTATCTTTTTCATTAATATGCTGATCAACAAGTACAGACCTTACAGAACACAAACATGGATAAAAGGGATTACATAATTTGAACTAAAGTTTGGCAAGTGCCCACTTATTTTAGATTGAAAAAAGATAAGTGCCCCGTAATCCCTTTCTTGTCCATCTCCTCCTAGGCACTGCGGTGGAAGAGAAGGAGGGCAAAAGGGGTGCCTGAGCAAGACGCCCCACTCGACGCCATCAGGACCTGCCGGGCGTAGCCTGACAAGATCGAGAGTGGCGAGGCTGCGAAGGAGAGGGACGGAAGGAGCAGCTCGACGGTGCTTTTGTCTCCACCTCCAAGGCCAACCAGAAGCTCCAGCAAAAAGTGCTGGCAGGGAGAACTACCGAGGCTCAACTGGAAGACTGCTGGAGGAGGCAAAGGCACAAAGAGAGCGGCCCTCTCCCCAGCAACCAAGAGGCCAGTGATGATGGTGTCGGGGAGGGATGGGAAGAGCGGAAAGACAAGGCAGCAGGTCGGCAATACGAGACGAAGGCGTCGGTGCCATCGTACTCCGACCTGACGCCCTGCCACCCACCTTCTCCGTCTTCCCTTGATCTTTCTCCATCACCACTGCTCTAGGGAAACGCCGGCTCCATGAGTCGTTGCCTCCCCCGGAGAGGCTGCGGGCGGCAGCGGCGTCCGAGGCGCGTGACGGGCGTCGCTCCCCACCTTGGCGGGCAGGAAGATGCCGCCGTCTTCAACATTTGCCCTGACTCCACCAAAGGGGGCAATACCGGGATTACCAAGGGACCCGAGCACTGCACCCCTGACAAACACCGGAGCCACCAAAAACTTCAGCACCTGGGAGGAGGGGACAAACACGCCCCCGGGAGAGAAGGGCTCGGCGCCTCCAGCGCTGCAGGTGGCATATCCGCAGAGCCCCTTTTTACTCTGGACCAGGCTCACTCCCCGAGCCCCTTCACAAGCTTCCGGCGTCGCCCACCTCAAGCTCGAGCCCGGGGCTCGGCCCCGGTCTCTTTCTCCAAACATTGCAAGAAGAAAGAAGAAAAAGACGAGAAGAGGAGCGTGGATGAGCGCTTCCGCTTCCCCCCTGCCCCCCTTTTATAGGCAAGCTGGGGGCTGGGGGTTGATCCATCAATGGGTAACCACCGTCCTCCTCCACCAATCCATGAAGACTGGGCCCCTGCCTTAACGCTCTCCCGCACCACGCGCCTCCATTACCTACCCCACTCGGTGCATGCAGCATACGTGGCTGGGGATAAGGGCATGGTGGGAAGAGTGAATTGGCAGTTACTCGCCCGTGCATTAAAGTCATTCACGGGCCATTACAAGAATGGCCCCACCACAACTGGCGTTACGCAACGGGCGGAAAAACCGGAAACTGACCTGGGCTCAGATTAATGAAGAAGCAAAGAAGATCTCAAAGGGCAAGCAGCTATTTCCCCCTCGCCTGTGCACAAGTTAGGGCCTACCCTGACGACGCCCGGCAGCTCATTTGGGCTAGGCCCGGGGTCTCCTGTCGGTGCAACAAACCCTGGGTCTGTTGCCCAGACTGTGCATAGGCCCAAGATTAAGATTGCAACATCCAAGACAAGGCCAAGATGAAGAAATAGGCTCTTTGAGGAATCAAATGGTAGGTTGAGAAGACCAATTCAAGCCAAGAAGCAAGACACCGCTAAGGGAAAACCTCCCTTGCCAGGCAGGAGAGCCTGGCGAGGTCAAGGTTGCCCAGGAAGCAAGCCTCAAGACCGCCCCAGCAGGCTTGCCTGGTCCTACGAAGGCAAAACACCCCGCCAGGGCTTCACCGCCCCACCTCGCAGCGACGCAAGTCATCGATCGGTGCGGTGTCAAGCCCCAAGATGACTAAGTGGCTGCCTTTTGCCACATGGCAGCCATTTCCTACAGGAATCGCCTCCAAATGACACCCGTCTAGCGACGTGTCATGCAGACAGGAGAAATGATGGCCAAACAACCCGACAAGGCGTGCCGGGTAGGCCATGATGTGACACTAAGCGGCGCATTTAATGCGTACTGCTCTGTCTGCAGAGTAGATATGATAGCACTGTTTGCTATCTAATCAGTACACAATTACTGATTTGTCACTGTGGTGACCCCTTTGATCTATAAAAGGAGGCCCATGGCAACCATAGAAAGGATTCGGACCCCTGTACACTCATACGCGCGTAGCTGCTCTCGCCCCAAGGCAACCCTGTCGGGCAAGAGCGCTGCGTTTCCACCACCATCCACCATCAATCCACCAAAGCAGGAGTAGGGTTTTACGCATCACGGCGGCCCGAACCTGGGTAAAAACTGCCAGTGTGTTCTCTGCCGCGCTGTGCTGCGCTCCTCCGCTCTTTGTGCAATGCGCTCAGTCCCCCTGCCGAACCAAAAGGGGCCCTTGATCCCATAGGTGGCCGTGGTTTCCCACGACACACTCCTTCTGCCACACCTTGACGGTGTCGATGAACCTGCCCTCCGGCCATTGGACTCGGGTTAGCTTGCTGATCATCGCTCCGCCGCAGTCCGCCTGGGTGTCGCTGACCACCTTTGGCTTAACGTTGAACACTTTCAGCCACAGGCCAAAGTGTGGCTGAACTCGCAGAAGGGCCTCACAAACAATGATGAAGGCCGAAATGTGGAGGAGGGAGTTGGGGGCTAAATCATGGAAATCGAGCCCGTAAAAGAACATTAACCCCCTCACGAAGGGGTGCAGAGGAACTCCCAGCCCCCGGAAAAAGTGGGAAAGGAATACTGCCCTCTCGCCTGGCTTGGGCGTGGGGATGACCTGACCCTCCTCGGGGGCCCGATGGGCGATATCGGCCGATAAGTAGCCGGCTCGCTTCAGCTCCTCGATGTCGTTGTTGGTGACGATGGAGGCGTCCCACTTGCCATTGGCGCCAGATCCGGCCATGGCCGAAGCTAGGGAAGAGCTAGGAAGGGATTCGCCATGGAGGAATAGGGCTGGGCGCTGGAGCTCTGGAGATTGGAAAGGCAAAAGCGGGAGGTGGAAGAAGGCGTAAGACGATAACTATAGTTGTTCCCCTTTTTTTTATAGGCCGCGGAGGAGCCAAGTGTTCTCCTTTTCATGCCGCGGGCCTCTCCACTTCCCAATACGCTCGTGACGTTATGTGCGGGTGGGGGAATCGAAATCATTGATCATATCCCCTAAAAAATGGGGCACGATCTCTGCCTTGACGAGACGTGCCAACGGAGGGGCGGCCTTGAGCCGCGTATCAAGAACTTCCAGCCGTTTAGTGTTATGACCGGACGTGACCCTTCGCTAAAAGTTGTCAGACATGGGCACTGTTCACACTTCACTAAAAGTAAATTGAATGCTCCGGATTCCGGACACCACTCAACTCCGAGCATGCACAGGAGAGGATGAGAACTCGCCTCGCAAGCCGAAGACCGTTGGATGTGCGGATGCCGAACACAAACCCTGACATAGGAGGCTAGTTCGGGGGCCACTGAGGGAGTCCTGGATTAAGGGGTCCTCGGGCCGTCGGCCCATTACATATGGGCCGGACTGATGGGCTACTATGGGGCCAAGGTAGAGCACGGATCCGTGGCCGGACAGGAGATCTTCGGAGTCGTGGTGTGCCCTCCAAGTCAAGATTTAGCATGATCTTTCCTTCATTGTAACCGATCGCATGTAACCCTAACCCTACTAGTGTCTATATAAACCAAGTGGTTTTGGTCTTTAGGGTTAGAGCAACATCCAACACCCCATCAACCTAGGGTTTAGCTCGCCTGATCTCGAGGTAGATTGACTCTGTAACCATATCATACACATCAAACATAATCAAGCAGGACGTAGGGTTTTACCTCTTCGAGAGGGCCCAAACCTGGGTAAACACCATGTTCTCCATCCCTTGTTTCCCATTGATCCTAGATCCACAGCTTGGGACCCCCTACCCGAGATCCGCCAGTTTTGACACCCACACCGGTTATTTCTATTTTCCTATTTTTTCTAATATTCCAAAACTGACAGAAAATATTTTTACGGATTTTAAGGAGTCCGTTTACTTACCGTATCACGTACCTCTCCCTTTTCAGGGTTCTAGAGCATTCCGAAAGGTTTCTTTTCTGTGTTCCTCCGATGTCATAGTTTGAATAATATTGGTTTCAACATTAATAGACGTACCTGAGATATAGTGCTTAATGCTTTGTCCATTGACCACGTTTGGGTTAGTACCTTCGGTATTATTAATCTTCAAAGCTCCAGAGCGATAAACTTCTTCGATAATATATGGTACTTCGCATTTGGAAAGAAGTTTTCCTGCAAAAATCTAAAACGAGAGTTGTACACAAGAACATACTCACCAACTTTGAATTCCCACTTTTGGATTCTTTTGTCATGCCATCTTTTAAATTTTTCTGTAAATAATTTGGCATTTTCATAATCTTGGGTTCTCCATTCATCTAGTGAGCTAATATCAAATAACCTCTTTTCACCGGCATGTTTGAAATCATAATTGAATTCTTTAATTGCCCAATATGCTTTATGTTCTAACTCAAGAGGCAAATGACAAGCTTTTCCATTAACCAATTTATATGCAGACATACCCATAGGATTTTTATAAGCTGTTCTGTAGGCCCAAAGTGCATCATCTAATTTCTTAGACCAATTCTTTCGAGACCTATTGATAGTTTTTTGTGATATTAATTTTATTTCTCTATTGCTAAGTTCAACTTGACCACTAGATTGAGGATGATAGGGTGATGCAATTCTATGGTTAACATCATATTTAGCAAGCATTTTACGGAAAGCACCATGAATAAAGTGTGAACCACCGTCAGCCATTAAATATGTAGGGACTCCAAACCTTGGGAAAATAACTTCTTTAAGCATTTTAATGGAGGTGTTATGATCAGCACTACTAGTTGGAATAGCTTCTACCCACTTTGTAACATAATCAACAGCAACCAAAATATGTGTATACCCATTAGAGGAAGGAAAATGTCCCATATAATCAAAACCCCAAACATCAATTGTTAAACAATAAGTGAATAATTCATAGGCATTTCCTGACGCTTACCGATATTACCTATTCTTTGGCATTCATCACAAGACAAGACAAACTTACGGGCATCTTTGAAAAGAGTAGGCCAATAAAAAATAGATTGTAGTACCTTATGCGCAGTTCTATCTCCTGCATGATGTCCTCCAAGAGTGACATTTTCGTAGGATTTGTTCCTGTTCATTCTCAGGTGCACAACGTCTAATAATATCATCTACTCCTTCTTTATAAAGATGTGGGTCATCCCAAAAGTAATGGCTTAAGTCATACAAGAATTTTTTTCTTTTGTTGGTATGTTAAACTAGGTGGTATAAATTTAGCAACAATGTAATTAGCATAGTCAGCAGACCAAGGAGTGTTATGAGAATCATTTATTACAGCTAGTTGTTCATCAGGAAAACTATCATCAATAGTTAGTGGGTCATCAAGAATATTACCTAACCTAGACAAGTTATCAGCTACATGGTTCTCAGCTCCTTTCCTATCAGTAATATGTAAGTCAAATTCTTGTAGCAAGAGAACTCACCTAATGAGTCTCGGTTTAGCATCTTTCTTTTCCATAAGATATTTTATAGCAGCATGATCAGTGTGAACAATTACTTTGGAATCAACAATGTAAGATCTAAATTTATCACAAGCAAACACAACTGCTAAAAATTCTTTTTCAGTAGTAGCATAATTTTTTGGGCACTATCTAGAGTTTTGCTAGCATAATTGGTAACATTTAATTTCTTATCAACTCTTTGTCCTAAAACAGCACCAACAGCATAATCACTAGCATCACATATAATTTCAAAAGGCAAATTCCAATCAGGAAGTTGAACAATAGGTGCAATAGTTAAGGCTTTCTTAAGTGTTTCAAAGGCTTCTACACAATCATCATCAAAAACAAATGGATCATCCTTTTGTAAAATATTAGTAAGAGGCCTAGAAATTTTAGAGAAGTCTTTAATGAACCTCCTATAGAAACCAGCATGACCAAGGAAATTGCGAATACCTTTAATATCTTTAGGACATGGCATTTTCTCAATTGCATCAGCTTTAACTTTATCCACCACAATACCTCGTTCGGAAATTTTATGCCCCAAGCCAATGCCTTCATTAACCATAAAGTGGCACTCCTCCCAATTCAAGATAAGATTAGTTTGCTCACATCTCTGCAAAACTCGATCAAGGTTGCTTAAGCAATCATCAAAAGAAGTTCTGTAAACGGAAAAATCATCCATGAAAACCTCAATAATCTTTTCACAAAAATCAGAGAATATAGCAGGCATACATCTTTGAAAAGTAGCAGGTGCATTACATAAACCGAAGGGCATACGTCTATAAGCATAGGTTCCAAAAGGACAAGTAAAAGTGGTTTTGTCTTGATCAGGTTGTGAAACAGGTATTTGAGAGAAGCCAGAATATCCATCAAGAAAACAAAAGTGTGTGTGCTTAGATAATCTTTCTAGCATTTGATCAATAAAAGGCAGAGGGTAATGCTCTTTTCTAGTAGCTTTATTTAATTTTCTAAAATCAATTACCATTCTATAACCAGTAACAATTCTTTGTGGGATAACTTCATTTTTATCATTAGGAACAACAGTAATACCTCCCTTCTTAGGGACACAATGAACAGGACTTACCCATCTATTATCAGCTATGGGATAGATTATACCTGCTTTCAGAAGCTTTAGTATTTCAGTTCTTACCACTTCTTTCATCTTAGGATTCAATCATCATTGGTGATCAACAACGGGTTTAGCATCAGGTTCCATTTTAATCTTGTGCTGACATAGAGTGGGACTAATGCCCTTAAGATCATCAAGAGTACATCCGATAGCAGCACTGTGCTTCTTCAGAATTTTTAATAATCTTTCTTCTTCATGTTCTGAAAGGTTAGCACTAATAATAACAGGATATATCTTTTTCTCATCAACATAAGCATACTTCAAAGTGTCAGGCAATTGCTTTAATTCAAACACAGGATCACCTTTAGGTGGAGGAGGACCTCCTAGAGTTTCAATAGGCAAATTGTGTTTCAAAAAATACTTTATCTATTTCATTTCTTTCATGCAAGTGCATATCATTTTCATGGTCTAGCAAATATAGTTCTAGTGGATCAGTAGGAGGCACAGCAATAGAAGCAAGACCAATTATTTCATCCTTACTAGGCAATTCTTTATTATGAGATTTTCTACGAAACTTGGACAAATTAAACTCATGAGACACATCACCAAAGTTAACACTGACAGTTTCTTTCTCACAATCTATCTTAGCATTGACAGTGTTCAAGAAAGGTCTACCAAAAATTATGGGACAAAAATCATCTTGTGGGGAACCAAGTACTAGAAAATCAGTATGGTATTTTATTTTCCCACACAAGACTTCAACATCTCTAACAATCCCAAGTGGTGTGATGGTGTATCTATTAGCAAGTATAATAGTAACATCTATGTCTTGTATTTCAGCGGGTGCTATGTGTAACATCCCCAGCCTCACACTACAGTATTCCCCCTCTTATGGTGACCTTGACATCATGCTTTACTAAGCCAAATGCCACTTGCCTAAAATCTACTTCAAATAAAACATTCAAATGCATGACAAATATTTATTTCATCTGTCATGCAAACAAAATAGTTCATCATATGGCAAATAATCCCTAAATATTTGTCATGTTGAAACCAACCTTCTTTGGATTCTCAAAATGCCCCTGTGAATTAATTTAGAGGTCCAGCAGCATTTATTTTGGCCTTTCCAATTTCCAAAAATGCTTAGACTTCTCTAATTGACCCCAAACTTTTTGTGGCAGAGCATAATATTCCATTGTATTTTTGCGGACAAGTTTCAAATTTTAATAAATACATTTGGCAGCTCAAATATTTTGCTAATCCCTGCTGTAAAAAGAAAAGCAGAGAAGAAATAGAAAAAGGCTGAAATGATACTGTGTATCTGGGCCTAAGTGAAACAGTGCCAGGGCCCAGCCCATCTGGCCTTTTCTCCCTCCTCCCTCTCTCTCTCCCTCAATGTGTCGCCTGCGCCGTGGCTGGGCGCGAGCGCACCGGCCAGCCGGCGACAGCGCGACGCCACCGACACTCGGGGGGATAAGGCCGAGGCCCCATCCACTCCCCCTGGACGCCTCCTCCATTTCCCCCTTCTCTCTCTCCCTCTCCCTCGCTCACGCTCGCCTCTCTCTCTTTTCCCGAACACCACCGCCGACGTGTCGCAGCGAATCCATGGCCCCTGTGCCTCCCATGTGGTCTGGCCGTGCTCGTCGGCATCGCCGTGGACCACCATGACCTCTGGTGCTACTAGTTGGAGCCGTGGGGCTCTACATCGCCCGAACACCGTCGTTGTCAACCTCGGATCACAGGAGCTCGCCGGTGTCGATCCCCTGCACGGCAGCTCCAAAACCTCTCGCGGGCCAACTTGCGCCGCTCGGTGAGCGTTTCCCCTTCTGCTGGCGGCTCACTCACTTCCCGTAGCTAGCTAGCATCACCGCGCGCCATTGCCGTGCTCCGGCTGCTGCCTGTCCCGTAACTAGCGCGGTCCCAGTGCCCCTCGACGTTGCCTGCTCGCGTCACCGTGCTCCCGGAGCACCAGAGAAGCGCGTGCGCCCACCAGCTTGCCTCGGGCGAGCTCCTAGGCTCGAACCCGAATGCGCCCGAATGTCGCCGCCTACGCCCGTCACCGGCGACCATTCCGACCACCTCCGCCCCTGCCGTGGCTTCCATTCGACGTGGCGCTCGACGCCCGTTCGAACGCGCCCGACATCGCGCGTTTTGGCCCTCTGTGCAGTGATTCCGACGCCCTCCAGTGAGAGCGCCACCGTGGGAGCTCGCCGGAGCTCGTTCCGGCGCCGCGCTGACCTGGCCAGTGGTGGGGCCTGCTCTGGGAGGCTGCCAGTGGGCCCCGAAAGCCCACTTTGACTTCGCTGACCGGAGTCAACGCTTGCACTGTTCACACATGTCACTGACCAGTGGGCCCCCTCATTTAGTTAAACTAATGAAATAGTTTTTAATTAAAACCTAATTAGATTAACCTAACTAGCCACTGACACCTGGGGCCCACCCCTCTAATTAGTCTGTTAGTTTAGTTTAACCCACTGTTAAACCCACAGCGGTTGACAGGTGCGTCCCACCTGTCAGTTTGACCAGTCAACTGGTCTGTGGACTGCTGACGCAATAAACCTTTTCTGTTAATTTAAAATAATTCCAAAAAATGATTTAATCTTTGAAAATTCGTAGAATTTAAACCGTAGCTCGGATCGAAAAACAATATACATGAAAGTTGCTCAGAACGACAAGACGAATCCAACCGTGCTATCTGTTTCCGTGTCGGGACCTCCTACGGAGGTGAACCCGCAACTTTTAGCCTGTTTCTGTTAGATGAATAGTGCATACATACCGGTTAATTAATCCAACTTTAATCCTAAAATAACTAAAATGATTTAGACATGTCGTTAGGCAACGATGCACTGCACGTTAGCATAGCATGCTCTGTGTTGCATATGTTTGCTGTGTATTCATTTGTTTCCTCCCCCTCTTCTCTCTCGGTAGACCCCGACACCGACGTAGTCCCCGAGGCCGACGCAGTTCCGGAGTCCGACTACACTGTTGACAACCCTTCTCTTGCCGTAGAGCTTCCAGGAAAGCACCCCCCCCCCCTTGAGCATGCCTATATCGCCTATTCTCTTCTCTCTTGTGCTTGCATTAGAATTGATGCTGTTACTGCTTTACCTATTTCTGATGCATGACCTAATTTTGTAACCTGCTTTTGATAATTACCTGCTTATCCTAAACTGCTTAGAATAGGCTGGTTAGTGAACCCCAGTGACCCCAATTGTCTCGGTTGCCCCCGCTGGATCATCGGAAGACTCGACGACCAGGCCCCAGCATCGCACATCACAACCCCTTTCTCTGTACGAAACTACAGTGTTACTATTGAGTGCCGAGGGTGATACCTCGTATATCACTTCTGATGTTAACTCTGTACAGTAGCTATTTGGTCATGTCATCAAGGGTGATTCCTCCTTCACCACACCCGATAACGACGCTGTCGTGCAAACACCTCAAGTGTGAACCTAGCCGAGGGTGATTCCTCCGAGTTCACCTTGACGGATACATCGAGTAGGAATCCAAGGAGGGTGATACCTCAGATTCCACTGATGTTATGGACACACGGATACTTGGACTTTACAACTGTTACTTGGAAAGGCGGGTCGACCCTGAGGGGTCCTTGCGCGAGCCTAAGTGGCGAGTGATGTGGAGTCGGGTTGACCTAGAGGGTACCCGAGAGATAAATACGAGGCACGGTCGGGCATTCTTAGCCCTTGCAGCAAGTCCTCGAGACGGGGCGACGGGGTCACATCGATCGTGAGTCTTTGCTTGTTACCGCAAACCCCCAATACACTAACGATTTGGATATTTGATCCGAGTGGGCCTTTGGCCCGATAGCACTAACCATCACGTGGGAATAGTTATGGGCACTCTACGTCGTATGCCTCAGCCGAAGCTTAATAGACGTCAGTGACTGAGTGGCGCGCGCTGGGTTGGACTGGTAACGCCCTGCATTTGTATAAGGGGGGCTAGATCTGCTCACCGGCCGCGTTCGCAACATGCAGGAGTTCCCGGGGCGATGGCCCAAGACCCCTGGGCGCATAGGTTAGTCCGGCGTGCTGACCTCTCTGTTAAGCCTAGGTAGGGTTGCGGCGTATCGTTCGGCCAAGGCCGGGCATGACCCAGAAAAGTGTGTCCGGCCAGAGTTAATCTAGCGTGGTGGGTAAGTTCGTGCAACCCTGCAGGGAAGAACTAATCTATGCATAGCCGGATCCTCGGTAATGGACGCTCGGAGTTGTATCCCGATCGATACAACTAGAACTTAATGATGAGATGAGAAATTGATATTAGGGCTCTGGGATCGCTTTCTCGCAGGGAGTCGAGGAAGGATCTCTGGGCGAGGTTGATATTTAATACTGCTACTACTTTATACTGTGCTAATCTACACTCTTCTAATGCTGCAAGACCGATGAAGATGCTAGTCTTCAATAGGACTAGGCCTTCCCTCTATTCTGGCATTTCTGTAGCCCAGCCCACATATACAGCCTTTCTTTGATAATGTTGCATATGTAGTGTAGGTCCTTGCTTGCTGAGAACTTCGGATGAGTACTCACGGTTGCTTTGCTTCCTTTTTTTCCCCATATCCGTTTGATGCAACCAGATGACGGAGCCCCTGAGGCAGCTGCCCCCACCGACGGCTACTACTACTACCCTCCTGGCGAGTACTACTACGAGGAGCCGTCCGACGACCAGGAGTAGGTTCGGAGGGTCCCAGGCAGGAGGCCCGCGCCTTTTCGATTGTAGTGTTTTCTTTTGCCCCGCCTTTTAAAGGCATGTCTGTCTTTCTTTTATATCTGTACTCAGATATCTGATGCTTCCGCTGACGCTTGTATGCGAGCTTATGTATTCGAGCCCTCGAGGCCCCTGGCTTGTAATATAAAGCTTGTATTATTTTAATTTGTGTCTAGAGTTGTGTTGTGATATCTTCAAGTGAGACCTTAGGCTTGATCGTGTGCATTTGCGTGTATGATTAGTGCATGATTAATCCGGGGCGTCACAGGTTGGTATCAGAGCCGACTGCCTGTAGGAACCCCCTTTCCAACTCCTTGTCCGAAGTTGAGTCTAGCCGTCCAAAACTGTTTTACTAACTTGGCTGTGTGGCTTACGGGCCCATGTCGCCATTGGGTGGTATTAGGATCTTTTATTCCTCGTCTTTACTCTGGGACTCTGATATCCATTCTATTCGGGTTAACTGAATTTACTAACTACATTAGGTTCTCGTAATGGCTTTCCTTGCAGAGCCCCTTCATTCTGGATGGTTGCCTACTTCACCAGAAGACTTCGACGATACTCTCCGATCTTCTCCTGAGAACTTGTGTTCATTCCTTTTGCAATCCTTTAACACCGTTGAATCCTTATGGATAACTGCGTACCCTCGCCATTCATACTTCCATCCCTAGTTGTTCTTGTTATTACAAGATACCCGAAAGTATTCTCCGACTTTCGAGAATCCTTTTTCCGACTGCCTTGCAGCTCTTTTCCGATGAATACCCCTACGAATAATTCCTCACACTTATCGGGGATTCGTTCATCCCCAGTTGTTCATATGTCTCACAAAATTCTTCAAATGCAATTTGATCTCCCGAAAATCTTCTGCAGACTACTGCTCTTGAAATTCTTACCTTCTTGCATTACGGTTAATTCCATATGTTTAGCAATCTTCATTGACATTCCTTGTCAATGCCTTCGCATCCCTTCTCCCTCTGATTGATTACCGATACTCACATCAACTCCGTCATGAATCGCCAGATCCATTGTTGGGTTGTTATCCGACAGTGTCCTTAACATCTGAAATCTTCTGAGTTCTCCCCTGATACATAATGCCTTTGGTAAAATGTATCCTCTCCTTTAGTCAGACAAGCTCTACCATCGAACTTGAGTTATGTACTCCTGAAGTTCGTGGTATATGTTCCTAAGATACCCCTACGGGTTGAACCTATGTTTTCCCTAATCCATGTGAACTCGAAAGTTATGCGAGTCATACTCTTCTGGTGCTTCACCGGATAAATCTTTCGCACTACAATTTCTTCTAAAGCGAGGAGTGAATGAAATGTTATGCATTGAAGAAGTGGGAGTCGACCTTGAACCTTTGTGTTCATGCCCATGGACCCGATGTAGAACTCATCATGGAAGCTGCTCGTAAAAATAATTGTTCCCTTGGTATAAGTTCATCTTGTATCTGTGAATTGATCCTTTGCAATCGTGGTTCCGACCATATTTTCTCCTTGATTCCATTTCCCGGACAAGATAAAATACTTGACCTCTGCAGATCATTTCACCCGTCCAACCTCTACTCTGATTTATCTTCAGCTATTATCCCTAGTACTTGTTACTGGGAAGTTTAATACTCCATCACATCATTCCTAGCCTGATCGGCTATATCATCATCGTGCTAAATTTTAACCGTGCTACCTGGTTCTTATTCCCGGAGCACAAGTTTTCGACAATGAGTGAAGCTTACGCCGATCTTCCTCATCTTATCATTTCACCTCGAACAGCAAGCTTGATTTTGAGCTTGTGTCATATCCATGGTTTCAATAACCTTTCGCTTCATCATTCCTTTTGCCGAATGCCATCGTTGTTCAACTGCATCTCCGTAGAGCCTCACGACAAAATTTGTCGTGATCACCATCAATATACTGACTTGTTCTAAGATATCATTCGAATTCATGATGCAAAATACCATCTCTGCCCCTCGATGATTTGTGTTAACATCGACAACATCCTTGACTTCCTGCCAATACAGACTTGGTCATGTTTTGGGTATATCTTACGTTCCTCGACATTCTTGGAATTGTTCCTTTGTACTTATTGTGACTTTCAGATTCATTCTTGCTTGAAACACCATGTTAATGCTACCTCGAAGCATGACTGTGGTATTCCGAACAACAACAAGAACATTGGAAGTGCATAGCCAAATGTTTCTTGCTCTGTTATCCAAACACCGTTGTATGGATAACATCATGAATTCCCTTGCCCCTTTATCTAAATGGTGATGTACTTGTTGTTCTGGCATGTATATCATGCTCTACTTTTCCTTGGGAAAAGATACACTCCTAAATCTTGTGTATAAACACCTTTTCCTTTCCATTGGTATGTTTAACCTTTCTTGTGATCTATATGATATAAGCAGAAATAATCCCCTGCTTATAAAACACCCCGATGTACAACCTTGTTAGGAAGATCCTGTTCATATTGTTGATGACATTCTGGTAACCCCCGATGGACGAGAACTTTGCCTATTGGTCCGCCTCATTTTAACAAGCAGGAAACTGGTTCTCTTCGTCCCTCGCCCTTGGTACTGATGTTGTCGCCGACATAACTGATAGACTATTCTCTGACATACTTTGTTGTCGAGACCGGTAAGATGTCACCGTTCTCAATACTCTCGGTCGACCCTCATCACAGTTCCACAGGATCGGAACCTGACACCCCCTGTATATCCTTGATTCCGAAGTATCATATGACCTTGGCCTTGTGTGTTATCACGAACCACCCTCCGAGAGATGATCTAATCCCGATGCTCTGAACCCCCTTTTCACACTCTGTTTAGGTATCGATCGTTTATCCATTCCTTTGAAACTTCTTATTGTACATTCATACTTTTCTCTCAAGGTTTTCCTAAGTTTCAACTCGAGAGATTCTTTCTGCCATGTTCCCTGAATTATCTGCCAGATAATTGACCTTGCAAGGGTCAGTTCTCCCGAAGTTACTCTTTACTTCCCACTTAAATCTCGGGACGAAATTTCTTGTAGTGGAGGAGATTTGTAACATCCCCAGCCTCACACTACAGTAATCCCCCTCTTATGCTGGCCTTGACATCATGCTTTACTAAGCCAAATGCCACTTGTCTAAAATCTGCTTCGAATTAAAAATTCAAATGCATGACAAATATTTATTTCATCTGTCATGCAAACAAAATAGTTCATCATATCGCAAATAATCCCTAAATATTTGTCATGTTGAAACCAACCTTCTTTGGATTCTCAAAATGCCCCTGTGAATTAATTTAGAGGTCCAGCAGCATTTATTTTGGCCTTTCCAATTTCCAAAAATGCTTAGACTTCTCTAATTGACACCAAACTTTTTGTGGCAGAGCATAATATTCCATTGTATTTTTGTGGACAAGTTTCACATTTTAATAAATACATTTGGCAGCTCAAATATTTTGCTAATCCCTGCTGTAAAAAGAAAAGCAGAGAAGAAATAGAAAAAGGCTGAAACGATACTGTGTATCTGGGCCTAAGTGAAACAGTGCCAGGGCCCAGCCCATCTGGCCTTTTCTCCCTCCTCCCTCTCTCTCTCTCGACGTGTCGCCTGCGCCGTGGCTAGGCGCGAGCGCACCGGCCAGCCGGCGATAGCGCGACGCCACCGACACTCGGGGGGATAAGGCCGAGCCCCCATCCACTCCCCCTGGACGCCTCCTCCATTTCCCCCTTCTCTCTCTCCCTCTCCCTCGCTCACGCTCGCCTCTCTCTCTTTTCCCGAACGCCACCGCCGATGTGCCGCAGCGAATCCACGGCCTTTGTGCCTCCCACGTGGTCTGGCTGTGCTCGTCGGCATCGCCGTGGACCGCCACGACCTCTGGTGCCACTGGTTGGAGCCGTGGGGCTCTACATCACCCGAACGCCGTCGTCGTCCACCTCGGATCACAGGAGCTCGCCGGCGTCGATCCCCTGCACGGCAGCTCCTAAACCTCCCGCGGGCCAACTTGCGCCGCTCGGTGAGCGTTTCCCCTTCTCCTGGTTGCTCGGTCACTCCCCGTAGCTAGCTAGCGCCGCCGCGCGCCATTGCCGTGCTCCGACTGCTGCCTGTCCCGTAACTGGCGTGGTCCCTGTGCCCCTCGACGCTGCCTGCTCGCGTCGCCGTGCTCCTGGAGCACCAGAGAAGCGCGTGCGCCCTCCAGCTTGCCTCGGTCGAGCTCCTAGGCTCGAACCCGAGTGCGCCCAAACGTCGCCGCCACCTACGCCCGTCGCCAGCGACCATTCCGTCCACCTCCGCCCCTGCCGTGGCTTCCATTCGACGCAGCGCTCGACGCCCGTTCCAGCGCGCCCGACGAAGCGCGTTTTGGCCCTCTGTGCAGCGATTCCGACGCCCTCCGGCGAGAGCGCCACCGCGGGAGCTCGCCGGAGCTTGTTCCGGCGCCGCGCTGACCTGGCCAGTGGTGGGGCCCGCTCTAGGAGGCTGCCAGTGGGCCCCAAAACCCCATTTTGACTTCGTTGACCGGAGTCAACGCTTGCACTGTTCACACCTGTCACTGACAAGTGGGCCCCCTCATTTAGTTAAACTAATTAAACAGTTTTTAATTAAAACCTAATTAGATTAACCTAACTAGCCACTGACACCTGGGGCCCACCCCTCTAATTAGTCTGTTAGTTTAGTTTAACCCACTGTTAAACCCACAGAGGTTGATAGTTGGGTCCCACCTGTCAGTTTGACCAGTCAACTAGTTTGTTGACTGCTGACATCGCAGTGACATCATGCTGACGCAATAAACCTTTTCTGTTAATTTAAAATAATTCCAGAAAATGATTTAATCTTTGAAAATTCGTAGAATTTAAACCGTAGCTCGGATCGGAAAACTTTATACATGAAAGTTGCTCAGAACAACGAGACGAATCCAACCGTACTATCTGTTTCTGTGTTGGGACCTTCTACGGAGGTGAACCCACAACTTTTAGCCTGTTTCCGGTAGATGAATAGTGCATACATACCGGTTAATAAATCCAACTTTAATCCGAAAATAACTAAAATGATTTAGACATGTCATTAGGCAACCCTGCACTGCACGTTAGCATAGCATGCGCTGTGTTGCATATGTTTGCTATGTATTTATTTGTTTCCTCCCCCTCTTCTCTCTCGGGAGACCTCGACACCGACGTAGTCCCCAAGGCCAACGCAGCTCCGGAGTCCAACTACACTGTTGACGACCCTTCTCTTGCCGCAGAGCTTCAAGGCAAGCACCCCCCCTCCTTGAGCATGCCTATATCGCCTATTCTCTTCTCTCTTGTGCTTGCATTAGAATTGCTGTTGTTACTGCTTTACCTATTTCTGATGCATGACCTGATTTTGTAACCTGCTTTTGATAATTACCTGCTTATCCTAAACTGTTTAGAATAGGCTGGTTAGTGAACCCCTGTGACCCCAATTGTCCCAGTTGCCCCCGCTGGATCATCAGAAGACTCGGCGACCAGGCCCCAGCACCGCACATCACATCCCCTTTCTCTGTACAACACTGCAGCGTTACTATTGAATGCCGAGGGTGATACCTCGTATAGCACTTTTGATGTTAACTCTGTAGAGTAGCTATTTGGTCATGGTCATCGAGGGTGATTCCTCCTTCACCACACCCGATAACGACGCTGTCATGCAAACACCTCAAGTGTGAACTCAGCCGAGGGTGATTCCTCCGAGTTCACCTTGACGGATACATCGAGCAGGAATCCAACGAGGGTGATACCTCAGATTCACCTGATGTTATGGACACATTTATACTTGGACTTTACAACTGTTACTTGGAAAGGTGGGCCGACCCTGAGGGGTACCCGCGCGAGCCTAGGTGGCGAGTGATGTGGAGTCGGATTGACCTGGAGGGTACCCGAGAGATAAATACGAGGCGCGACCGGGCATTCTTAGCCCTTGCAGCAAGTCCTCGAGTCGGGGCGACGGGGTCACATCGATCGTGAGTCTCTGCTCATTACCGCAAACCCCCAATACACTAACGATTTGGATATTTGATCCGAGTGTGCCTTTGGCCCGATAGCACTAACCATCACGTGGGAACAGTTATGGGCACTCTGCGTCATATGCATCAGCCGGAGCTTAATAGACATCAGCGACTGAGCGGCACGCGCTGGGTTGGACTGCTAACGCCCTGCACTTGTATAAGGGGGGCTAGGTCTACTCACCGGCCACGTTCGCAACATGCAGGAGTTCCCGGGGCGATGGCCCAAGACCCCTGGGCGCATAGGTTAGTCCGGCGTGCTGACCTCTCTGTTAAGCCTAGGTCGGGTTGCGGCGTATCGTTTGGCTGAGGCTGGGCATGACCCAGAAAAGTGTATCCGGCCGGAGTTAATCGAGCGTGGTGGGTAAGTTGGTGCACCCCTGCAGGGAAGAACTAATCTATGCATAGCTGGATCCTCGGTAACAGACGCTCGGAGTTGTATCCCGATCGATACAACTAGAACTTAATGATGAGATGAGAAATGGATATTAGGGCTTTGGGATCGCTTTCTCGTAGGGAGTCGAGGAAGGATCTCTGGGCGAGGTTGATATTTAATATTGCTACTACTTTATACTGTGCTAATCTACACTCTTCTAATGCTGCAAGACCGATGAAGATGCTAGTATTCGATAGGACTAGGCCTTCCCTCTATTCTGGCATTTCTGCAGCCCAGTCCACATATATAGCCTTTCTTTGATAATGTTGCATATGTAGTGTAGATCCTTGCTTGCTGAGTACTTCGGATGAGTACTCACGGTTGCTTTGCTTCCTCTTTTTTCCCCATATCCATTTGATGCAACCAGATGACGGAGCCCCTGAGCCAGCTGCCCCCGCCGACGGCTACTACTACTACCCTCCTGGCGAGTACTACTACGAGGAGTCATCCGACGACCAGGAGTAGGTTCGGAGGGTCCCAGGCAGGAGGGCTGCGGCTTTTCGATCGTAGTGTTTTCTTTTGCCCCGCCTTTTAAAGGCATGTCTGTATTTCTTTTATATGTGTACTCTGATATCTGATGCTTTCGCTGACGCTTGTATGCGAGCTTATGTATTCGAGCCCTAGAGGCCCCTGGCTTGTAATATAAAGCTTGTATTATTTTAATTTGTGTCTAGAGTTGTGTTGTGATATCTTCAAGTGAGTCCTTAGGCTTGATCGTGTGCATTTGCGTGTATGATTAGTGCACGATTAAGCCGGGACGTCACACTCTGTCATTCATAATTTCTTGGTATAAGGTAAAAGGAATAGCACTCACACTAGCACCTAAGTCACATAAACAATAATAGCAATGATCTTCTATTTTAACTGAGACAACAGGCATGCCAACAATAGGTCTATGTTTATCTTTTTCATCAGGTTTGGCAATTCTAGTAGCTTCATCACAGAAATAAATAACATACCCATCAATATTTTCTACCAAGAGATCTTTTACCATGGTAACACTAGGTTCCACTTTAATTAGTTCAGAGGGTTTAGGTGCTTTAATATTACCTTTGTGAACCATGGTTGATATCTTAGCATGTTTCTTTATCCTAACAGGGAAAGGTGGTTTTTCAATATAAGCAGTAGGCACAACTGGATCAACATTGTAAATAATAGTTTCATCTTTAGCTATAACCGTTTCTTTAATTTCTTCTTTAATAGGGGATGATATTTAAACCACTTCTCCTTAGGGAGATCAACATGAGTAGCAAATGATTCACAAAAAGAGGCTACTATCTCAGAGTCAAGTCCATATTTAGTGCTAAACTTGTGAAAAGCATCAGTATTCATAAAAGATTTAACACAATCAAACAAAAGCTTAATACCTGACTCTTTACCTTCGTTGAGTTCCCAATCTTCAGTGTTGCGTTTAATTCTTTCTAAAAGATCCCACCAGAATTCAATAGTCTTCATCATAAAAGAACCAGTACAAGAAGTATCGAGCATGGATTGATCATTATGAGAAAGTCGAGCATAAAAATTCTGAATGATAATTTCTCTTGAGAGCTCATGATTGGGGCATGAATATAACATTGACTTAAGCCTCCGACAAGCTAGAGTGATACTTTCTCCTTCACAATGCCAAAAATTATATATATATTTCCGATCACGATGAACTAGATGCATAGCATTTTTTTTTGTGAAATTCCAATTTCAATCGATTCCAGTTCCAAGATCCAATATCATCGCATAGCTAAAGGGAAAACCTTCTTCTTGACTTCATCTCCGGGTAAACCTGCAAGCTTAAACAATACACAAGTTTCATCCACATGTATAAGATGCATATCAGGATGCTCAGTTCTGTCTCCTGCATAAGGATTAGCTAGCAGTTGTTCTATCATACCTGAAGGAATTTCATAACTAATATTTTTAGTAGGTGTAGTAGGTTGAGGGGAAACTCTTTGTGCTTACGGTCGAGGTGAAGATACCCCGAACAAACCCCTCAAAGGATTATCTTCCATAGTAACAAGTGGCAATAAATTTCAGCACGTAATATTAAATTTTCCTTACCGATTTCCACTTACCAAGAGCGCTTCTCTCCCCGGCAACGGCGCCAGAAAAGAGTCTTGATGACCCACAAGTATAGGGGGTCAATCATAGTACTTTCGATAAGTAAGAGTGTCGAACCCAACGAGGAGCAGAAGGAAATGACAAGTGGTTTTCAGCAAGGTAATTTCTGCAAGCACTGAAATTATCGGTAACAGGTAGTTTGATAGCAAGATAATTTGTAACGGACAAGTAACGGTAATGGTAAATAAAGTGCAGCAAGGTAGCCCAATCCTTTTTGTAGCAAAGGATAGGCCAAAACGGTCTCTTATAATAAGCAAAGCGTTCTTGAGGGTACACGGGAATTTCATCTAGTCACTTTCATCATGTTGGTTTGATTTGCGTTCGCTACTTTGATAATTTGATATGTGGGTGGACTGGTGCTTGTGTGCTGTTCTTACTTGAACAAGCCTCCCACTTATGATTAACCCCCTCGCAAGCATCCGCAACTACGAGAAAAGTATTAAGATAAAATCTAACCATGGCATTAAACATATGGATCCAAATCGGTCCCTTACGAAGTAGCGCATAAAGTAGGGTTTAAGCTTCTGTCACTCTAGCAACCCATCATCTAATAACTACTCCACAATGCATTCCCTTAGGACTAAAGATGGTGAAGTGTCATGCAGTCGACATTCACATGACACAACAAAGGGAATCACAACATACATATCATCAAAATATCGAACACATATCAAATTCACATGATTACTTGCAACATGACTTCTCCCGTGACCTCAAGAACAGAAGTAACTACTCACAAATGATATTCATGCTCAAGATCAGAGGGGTATTAAATAGCATAATGGATCTGAACATATAATCTTCCACAAAATAAACCATATAGCAATCAACTACAAGATGTAATCAACACTACTAGTCACCCACATGTACCAATCTGTGGTTCCGGTACAAAGATTAAAAACAAGAGATGAACTAGGGTTTGAGATGAGATGGTGCTGTTGAGATGTTGATGGAGATTGGCCTCCCAAAGATGAGAGGGTTGTTGGTGATGACGATGGCTTCGATTTCCCCCTCCGGGAGGGTGATAACCAACAAGTATAGGGGATCGCAACAGTTTTCGAGGGTAGAGTATTCAACCCAAATTTATTGATTTGACACAAGGGGAGCCAAAGAATATTCATGAGTATTAGCAGTTGAGTTGTCAATTCAACCACGCCTGAGAGACTTAATATCTGCAACAAAGTATTTAGCAGCAAAGTAGTATGATAGTAATGGTAACAGTAGCAGTTTTGTAGTGATTGTAACAGCAGTGGCAACGAAAGTAACTTAGCAAGGATCCATATGTGGAAAGCTCGTAGGCATTGGATCGGCAATGATAATTGTGTTGGATAATATTAATCATGTAGCAGTCATAACCTAGGGCGACATAGAACTAGCTCCAATTCATCAATATAATGTAGGCAAGTATTCCGGATATAGTCATACGTGCTTATGAAAAAGAACTTGCATGACATCTTTTGTCCTACCCTCCTGTGGCAGCGGGGTCCATAAGGAAACTAAGGGATATTAAGGCCTCCTTTTAATAGAGAACCGGAACAAAGCATTAGCACCTAGTGAATACATGAACTCCTCAAGCTACGGTAATCACCGGAAAGAATCCCAATTATTGTCACCTTGGGATATGCGGATCATAGCACATAATAGGTGTCTACAACTTGCAAGATAGGATCAAGAACACATATATTCATGAAAACATAATAGGTTCAGATCTGAAATCATGGCACTCGGGCCCTAGTGACAAGCATTAAGCATAGCAAAGTCATAGCAACACCAATCTCAGAACATAGTGGATACTAGGGATCAAACCCTAACAAAACTAACTCGATTACATGATAAATCTCATCCAACCCATCATCGTCCAGCAAGCCTAAGATGGAATTACTCACTCCCGGCAGTGAGCATCATGAAATTTGCGATGGAGGAAGGTTGATGATGATGATGGCGACGGATTCCACCCTCCGGAGCCCCGAACAGACTCCGGGTCAGCCCTCCCGATGAAGAAGAGGAGGTGGAGGGGGCTCCGTATCGTAAAACGCGATGAATCCTTCTCTCTAATTTTTTTCTCCCCGAATAGGTATATATGGAGTTGGAATTAGGGTCTGAGACGGTCCAGGGGCCCCACAAGCCTGGGAGGCGCGCCCCCAGGGCTTGTGGCCTCAGGGTGGCCCCCCTCTAGTATCTTTTTCCGCCAGTATTTTTTATATATTCCAGAAATATTCTCCGAAAATTTTTAGGTCAATCCGAGAACTTTGATTTCTGCACAAAAATAACACCATGGAAATTCTGCTGAAAATAGCGTCAGTCCGGGTTAGTTCCATTCAAATCATGCAAATTAGAGTCCAAAACAAGGGCAAAAGAGTTTGGAAAAGTAGATACGATGGAGACGTATCAATTCCCCCAAGCTTAACTCATTGCTTGTCCTTAAGCAATTCAGTTGACAAATTGAAAGTGACAAAGAAAAACTTCTACAAACTCTGTTTGATCTTGTTATTGCAAATATGTCTAGCCAATATTCAGGTTTTCAGCAAAGATTAAGAACTAACCATAGTCACAATAACATTTAGGTCTCACATTTACTCATATCAATGGCATAATCAACTAGCGAGCAATAATAAGATATCTCGGATGACAACACTTTTTCAAAACAATCATGATATAATATGACATAATGGTATCTCGCTAGCCCTTTCTGAGACCGCAAAACATAAATGCAGAGCATCCCTGAAGATCAAGGACTGACTGGACATTGTAAGTCATGGCAAAAGAGATCCAGTCACAGGCATACTCAATATTGAATAAAAACAAAGCATATAAATGACAATAGTGCTCTCCAACTGGTGCTTTAATAAGAGGATGATGACTCAACAATAAAATTAAATAAATGGCCCTTCGCTGAGGGAAGCAGGGATTTGCAGAGGTGCTAGAGCTCGAAGCTTTTGAAACAGAGATGAATATAATTTTGAGCGGCATGCTTTCATTGTCAACATAACAACCATGAGATCTCACTATCTTCTATGCTAGACACATTGTAAGCGGTTCCCAAACAGAATGGTAAAGTTATACTCCCCCTCCACCAACAAGCACACTCCACGGCTAGCCGAATCCACGGGTACCGTTCATGCCAATAACAATCCTGGGGGAGTTTTGTTTCATTATTATATTTTGATTTTGATTTTGATCATGGAACTGGGCAGCCCAATTACCAGCCACTTTCTTGTGAATGACAAGTGAATAAACATTCATCGTGAGAATAACCCACCTAGCATGGAAGATACTGACAGCCCCCAGTCGCTATATGAGCGATTCGGGCATACAAAACAGATTATTATTTGAAGGTTTAGAGTTTGGCGCATGCAAATTTACTTGGAACGGCAGGTAAATACCGCATATAGGTAGGTATGGTGGACTCATATGAACAACTTTGGGTTTAAGGAAGTGGATGCACAAGCAGTATTCCCGCTTAGTACAAGTGAAGGCTAGCAAAAAGATTGAGGAGCGACCAACTAAAGAGCGACAACGGTCATAAACATGCATTCAGCTGAATCAACATTGAATGCAAGCATGAGTAGGATATAAATCACCATGAACATAAATATCGTGGAGTCTGTTGTTTTTTATTTCAACTACATGCGTGAAAATGTGCCAAGTCAAGCCACTTGAATCATTCAAAGGAAGATACCATCCTATCATACAACATCATAACCATTTTAAATGCATGTTGGCACACAAGACAAACCATTATCCACTCCTAGCTAATTAAGCATGGCATGAATCTTATATTTATTAATTGAAAGCATCATACGAAGCTCCACGTTAATCCACATCATTAAGAACATCTTAATCATTCTTAATCGTTGGATCTATGTAATTGATCTATCTGAACCCTACAATTTACATTACCCCTATAGTGGAAAAATATCCAATCTACACGTAAACCAGACCCAACCTGCACATAATTAACGTCTGAAAAAACCAATCAATATTCTCCTAAACTAACAATGTCATAGGCGTCGAAATCTCACAAGAAAAACGACATTATAGGAGTCCATATCTGACAAGAAACAGGACCATCACCACGTTTTACCTAAACAAAGACCATCACCACGTTCCTCTCCTTTCACGTATAGATTCAATCTGATGCGCTCCTGCCATGCCTTTTTGCACAACCACAATACATGGCAGGCAGCTCCTCCTCTTTTCTTGCGTCCAAAAAAACCACGATCCAACTCCCACCCAAGAAAACCGGTGGCAGCTGACGCAGTTGATGCTGCCGATGGGCGTGCCATGTCGGAGCTGCACAGAGTCGCCGGTGGTCGGGTTCCACGTGAGCAGTTCGACCGTCCTTTATCTCTCCATCCCGTTTCTAATGTCATCGTCGACTTGAATCTTCCATCCGTACTGCGTCCATCAAGTAGCACATGACTCAATCCATCTATCCCCTCCCATCCAACCTTAAATCTTAGCTTATTCCAAGTTTTGCAATTCAAGATGGCTGATGCATGGGATGAGGATGTGTATGCACGATAATTTGAAAAAACGAGGGCGACATGGATAGTTGAGGCCGCCGAGAGTGGAGGAATTATGTTTGAGTGGTGGCGGCACGCAAGTATAACACTCTAAATCCAATTTGAGTGGATCTATTATGTCTCATCAAGAAAAATCGGCCTTTTCCATGTCTATCTTGCAGCACTTCTCTTTACCAGATTATATATTGGAGGGAGGGGAGAAGAACCAGCAGGGGTGGTCTGTACGAGCATCTCTCCGATGATGATGATGTTTGGTTGGGTTCCATTGGTAGCACGGGCATGAGATCACCCAACTCCTCGATCAATCCCTACTGTCAAGATCCTGCAAGTCTCTCTTGGCTCTCAGCTGCAGTACAGGTTGGCATTCTCTATTTAATTGCTTTGGTTATCTTCGTTCTAATGGATGTTTCCTCACTTGACTCCCCAAGGGAATCAAGGTACATGGCGTGATGCAGATCAATAGACAATAGGTCAGGTAGGCAGGACAAAAATATGAAATAATCATGTTTGTTCTTTGTTTGATGTTTTCTTGGTCTGCGCACATGCTTTTCTAATATTTCCCAACGGATTATAGGAATGAGCTTCATACAGATAGACGGAAATATGTTTGTGATCAGTCAAAGACAATGAAAACATTTACTGAAATCTGTATGTGTGGAGCCTATGAACATTCTCATCTGATTATTTGGAGACATGTGTTGTGAGTTTCTTTATCTCTGAAGCTCTTGCCTTCTATACGTACTGAATTAAGAAAGCGGCAATGTTCTGGAGAAGATCCAACGCTGCAAACAAGTCATCATAGTAGTTAGCAAACTATTGCATATTTTCAGTTAGGCTTCTCTACATATATATAATACTACTATACAATACTGGGGAAAGACATCACGTTCTCTCTCTTCCTTTTGACATGAGTGGCTGAGTATTATTAATAATAGTCCTCATGATTGCACGGTGAGATTATCTTCAGCAAAAGAGATTTGAATCAGTGGTAGATGAATGGCAACGTACAAGTGCCTTGATGACAGCTATTCGTGTTACAGTATGCAGCCTGAGCCATGCAAGCAACAATGGTAACTGACAATGGTATCATGTAGTCTAGACTGGAGTAGCGCATAGTTATATTTGATTATTTATTTCTGCAGGCAACAAAGGTAATGACGTTGTAGTCTTGGCTAATGTTTCTATTTAATTAGCTTTTTTGCACAATGGCTCGTACATATATGTACGTGCATGGAGCAACTCATTGTTCAGAACTGACAACATCATTAAATCCAGAAATTCGTATACATACAAAGAAGGAAAAACAATGAGCTATCCATATGGATGATGCATAACAATGTTCTCATATTTACAGACTGAGTATGCATGTAGATATTTGTATTCAGTGATTTAAATGTACGTCTTACACCAAAATATTTAGAGATCCCCAGTTCAATATATTATTTGTATAAATAAACTGATGATTAACTAAGGGCATATATAATAAATTCAAGGCATCTATCCAACATTTATGTAAATAAAAGACAATATAACAAAGAGAAAAATCATACATTTAATTTAGTGTCATTCAGCTTCAGTATTGGTAGAAATAAAGTTAGGGTAACTATTCATTTTTAATGGAATAGATCGGCCATGTACCGATGATAATGTAGGCAATGTGTTTTTTATGGTTACGGAATTTCATGTATTCCCAGTAGGACAATGTGCATGCATTCATTCTCGGCGACCAAAACATGAAAGCAAATGATTGCCCTCTCATCTTGATATGATAATACGCCTTTGCAGGAATCAAGAAAAAACATATTCAACAGATTTGTGGTAAATTCTTTATTTTCATCGCACCTCACAATTTGTTACAAGTAAACATAGATTCCCACAAATTTTATATTTCAAAAATTTTTTAGATCGTTCGAAGGAAATGTACATAAAACGGACTTCACATTTGCAACTATGTGGACCAGCAAAACCGCCTTCATATTCATGTCAAATAAATATCATATTCGGAAATGTTGAGAGATGGGACGTCCAAAAAGGAAAAAATCATGCAAACCATCTAATCACAATTTGATCGAACAATTGTAGTTCTCTTTCCCGGAACCATTGAACAAAATTTCATGTTTATAACATTATTATTATTGCCCTGAAATTCCACTTCTTCAGTTTAACAAATCATAAATAGTAAATATTTGCTAGTCCGTGCTGGTGCACGGGTTGATGACTAGTAACTATAATCTTTAATTGTCATTGAAAACATGTCTCATTCATAATAGGCTGAATCAGGAACGATGAGCTAATCATATTTACAAAAACAAAATTGGTCGAGTTCATACCAGATTTTCTTCATCCCAATCATTTCATCAAATATCGTCATTATTGCCTTTCACTTGCACAACCGAACGATGTGAATAATAATAAGAGTGCACGCAAATATTTTTGGACTTTATCAAAGTTTTTCAAACACACAAGAAGAAAGCAAGAAAAATAAACTAACATGGATAATACAATGAAAAAGGATGATCACCGACAACTGGAATGAATGTGTGATGCATGAATGTAATGTCGGTGAGAAATATGTACTCCCCCAAGCTTAGGCTTTTGGCCTAAGTTGGTCTATGGCCACGGCTGGCCGGGATGATGTCCAAAGTCATAGTTGGGATTGAACTGGATTGCAGCCGCTACTGCTTGGAGGGCTGCCTCGTTGAGGCGAGCGGTCTCCCTCGCTCTCTCATACTCGTCTGCCTCCTCCCTAAGTATGAAATATCTTCGTTTTACCTGAAAGTCAAAGAAGGCAGGAGCAGGAAGCGTAATATAGACGACGCGTTGCCTGTCAAAGATTAGTCTATACTGAAAAGGCAACTCGCCCCTCTCAAGAAACTGGAAGCGTTCCATAGCATCATAATCAAGGAAAGCAGGTGGCAACTGAATATCATTTTCTTTTATTGGAACCCCAAGTTGATGAGCTAAACGTGTGGCATAAATTCCACCAAAGAAGTCCCCAGCTAAAGCATCATTATGTAACCGCCTTGCAATGATAGCTCCCAAGTTAAATCGTTTATCATTCATTACCACGCTCTTGAGGACAATAAGATCTGATGCGCAAATGTGGCTATGCTCATGTTTAGGTAAACAATCTACCTATAAAGAGAGCAAAATAATGTAATGCAGGAAAGTGAATGCTCCCTATAGTAGCTTGTGTTATGGATCTAATTTCACCTACAGTAATGGTAGCAAGGAACTCAGCGCAATCAGATTTACTAGGTTCAGTACATATGCCCCATTGCGGAATTTTGCATGCATCATTAAATTCTTCAAGGTCCATGCTAAATGATTTATCATAGAGGTCAAATAAAACAAAATGTGTATTGCGATGGACCGAATACTTAAATCTCCGCACAAAGGAATCAGTAAGGTTGTAGTACTGCAAACACTTATCTGACACGAAGTCCGTCAGGTCAGCGTTATGCACGAATATATCAAATTTTTCCTTGAAACCTGCACGAGTCATGAAGTGATCTGACGGCCATTCACAAGGCCGCACTAGAGCTTCCCGCAGTGGTTCAAGGTCTGGCTCACATATCGCGAGCCTCGGGGCTTTCTTCTTCGAGGAACCACCTTGGAACATTTTCCTAAACATTTTCTTCCTCTGAAAAATTTCTGAAATTTTTAGTGACTCAAAATAAAAGTGAACCAAACTCAACAAAATTGATAGCAACTACTCCTACAAGTGTCTAGAGGCTATATCATGCAACAAAACTACTTTGGACCATATAAATTTGACATGCAAGCTCAAAAACAAGGTCACCACAGCAGAAAAAGTTTGCAATATATAAAGCACTAAAACAAAAACTAATTGGACCAACGGAGGAGTCACATACCGATGAACAATCCCCCAAAACAATTTCGGAAACAGAGCTCCGAGCAAAGAGATCAAAAATGGCAGCAAGATGACCAAGAATACGGGTTTGAGCAATGGTGTGATTTTTTCTGGAGGAAGACGAAGTGGATGGGTGGCTGGAATAAGTGAGGGGGCCTACGTGGACCACACAAGCCTGGATCGCGCGCCTAGGGGGGTGGGCGCGCCCTGTGAGCTTGTGGCTCACAGGTGCGCCCCCCCCCCCCCCCCCCCCCCCCCCCCCCCCCCCCGGGGTGTGTTGTGTGCCAAAAATTCTTAAATATTGCATAAAAAATCATACTAAATTTTTAGCGCATTTGGAGAACTTTTATTTTTTGGTCATTTTTTATTGCACGGATAATTCAGAAAACAATAAAATAATAGCATTTCTACTTTATTAATTCTAAATAACAGAAAGTAAAAAGTGGGTATAGAGAGTTGTGTTTGCTAAATTCATCCAGCTCATGCCCATCAAAAGGAATCCATTAACAAGGTTGATCAAGTCTTATTAACAAACTTCTTCCGAATGACATGAAATCGGAGAATCTTCGTATAACACTAGGTTAGCTCAACGGGGATATGCATGTCCCCAATAATAAGAATATCATATTTCTTTTTTACAGTAGGAATAGGGAATTCAAAACCTCCAATAGTAATTGTTGAGATTTTCCCAATAGAATTGATACTATTTACTTGAGGTTGTTTCTTCGGAAAGTGTACCGTATGCTCATTACCATTAACATGAAAAGTGACATTGCCCTTATTGCAATCAATAATAGCCCCTCCAGTATTCAAGAAGGGTCTACCAAGGATGATCGACATACTGTCGTCCTTGGGTATATCAAGAATAACAAAGTCCGTTAAGATACTAACATTTGCAACTACGACAGGCACATCCTCACAAATACCGATGGGTATAGCAGTTGATTTATCAGCCATTTGCAAAGAAATTTCAGTTGGTGTCAACTTACTCAATTCAAGTCTACGATATAAAGAGAAGGGCATAACACTAACACCGGCTCCTAGATCACATAAAGCAGTTTTAACATAGTTTCTTTTAATGGAGCAAGGTATAGTTGGTATTCTTGGATCTCCTAGTTTCTTTGGTATTCTACCTTTAAATGTGTAATTAGCAAGCATGGTGCAAATTTCAGCTTCCGGTATCTTTCTTTTATTTGTAACAATATCTTTCATATACTTAGCATAAGGAGACATTTTCAGAATATCAGTCAAACGCATGCGCAAAAAGACAGGTCCAAGCATTTCAACAAAGCTCTCAAATTCTTCATCATCCTTATTCTTTGAAGCTTTAGGAGGAAAACGCATGGGTTTCTGAACCCATGGTTCTCTTTCTTTACCATGTTTCCTAGTAATGAAGTCTCTCTTATCATATCTTTTATTCTTAGGTTGTGGGTTATCAAGATCAACAGCAGGTTCTATCTCCACATCATTATCATTACTAGGTTGAGCATCAACATGAACATCATCATTATCATTATTACTAGGTTCATGTTCATCACCAGATTGTGTTTCAGCATCAGAAATAGAAATATCATTTGGATTCTCAAGTGTGTCTATAATAGGTTCACTAGAAGATGCAAAGTCCTATCAACATTCTTTTTATTTTTAGATGGACTAGGTGCATTAGTATTAATTCTCTGAGAGTCTTGATCAACTCTCTTAGGATGGCCCTCAGGATACAAAGGTTCTTGAGTCATTTTACCACCTCTAGTCATAACTCTAACAGCATGATCATTCTTTTTATTATTCATCTCATTAAGCACATCATTTTGTGCCTTGAGAACTTGTTCTACTTGGGTTTTTACCATGGAAGCATGTTTACTAACAACCTTGAGATCATTAACATCTCTAAACATATAGTCACCCAAGCATTCAACCATATAAGCATTTCATTTCAATTGTCTACTAACATATGCATTGAAGTTTTCTTGTTTAATAATAAAGTTGTCAAATTCATCCAAGCATTGACTAGCAGATTTCTTATAAGGAATATCACCTTCATCAAATCTATAGAGAGAATTTACCTCTACTACCTGTGTCGGGGTATTGAGACCATGTATTTCTTCGATAGGTGGTAAATTCTTAACATCTTTAGCTTTAATACCTTTTTCTTTCATAGATTTCTTTGCCTCTTGCATATCTTCAGGACTGAGAAATAGAATACCTCTCTTCTTTGGAGTTGGCTTAGGAGGTGGTTCGGGAAGAGTCCAATCATTATCATTACTCAATATATTATTCAATAATACTTCAGCTTGTTCAACAGTTCGTTCCCTGAAAACACAACCAGCACAACTATCTAGGTGGTCCCTAGAAGCATCGGTTAGTCCATTATAAAAGATATCAAGTATTTCATTTTTCATGAGAGGATGATCAGGCAAAGCATTAAGTAATTGGAGAAGCCTCCCCCAAGCTTGTGGGAGACTCTCTTTTTCAATTTGCACAAAGTTAAATATTTCCTGTAAAGCAGCTTGTTTCTTATGAGCAGGAAAATATTTTTCAGAGAAGTAGTATATCATATCCTGGGGACTACGCACAGAACCAGGAGCAAGAGAATTATACCATGTTTTAGCATCACCCTTTAATGAGAAAGGAAACAACTTAAGAATATAGTAGTAATGAATTTTTTCCTCATGAGCAAATAGGGTGGCTATATCATTCAGTTTAGTAAGATGTGCCACAATAGTTTCAGATTCATAACCATGAAAAAGATCAGAATCAACCAAAGTAATTAACTCAGGATCGACAAAGAATTCATAATCCTTATCAGTAACAAAGATAGGTGAAGTAGCGAACATAGGATCATATTGCATTCTAGCATTCAAAGATTTTTCTTTCAACTTGACTAGTAATTTCTTAAGATCCTCTCTATCTTTACAAGCAAGAAAGTCCCTAGCTACCTCTCCATCCATAACATAACCCTCAGGTATAACAGGCAATTCATATCTATGAGTGCTAGGTCTAATGGGTGTTTCAAAGTTTTCAGTTTTAATAATTTTATCAGTTTCAGAAATATCATCAGTTTTAGCGTTCTCAATATCTTTAGCTCTAGCAAGTTGTTCATCAAGAAATTCTCCCAGTGGCACAGTATTATCAAGCATAGTACTAGTATCATCATAAGCATCATTCATAGCAGAAGTAGCATTATCAATTACTTGCGACATATCAGGATTAATAGCAGGTGGTGGTGTCGCAAGCTTACTAAAAATAGAAGGTGAATCAAGTGCAGAGTATGATGGCAGTTCCTTACCTCCCCTCGTCCTAGAGGGAATGATCTTAGTTCTTGGATCTTTCAGATTCTTCATAGTGATCAACAGATATAAATCCCAAGTGACTCAGCAAATATAGCTATTTTCCCTGGCAACGGCACCAAAAAAATGTCTTGATAACCCACAAGTATAGGGGATCGCAACAGTTTTCGAGGGTAGAGTATTCAACCCAAATTTACTGATTCGACACAAGGGGAGCCAAATAATATTCACGAGTATTAGTAGTTGAGTTGTCAATTCAACCACACCTGAAAGACTTAATATCTGCAGCAAAGTATTTAGTTGCAAAGTAGTATGATAGTAATGGTAACAGTGGCAATAGTAACAGTAGCAGTTTTGTAGTGATTGTAACAGCGGTGGCAACGAAAGTAACTTAGCAAGGATCAATATGTGGAAAGCTTGTAGGCATTGCACTAGTAGAAAAACGACTTTACGTGAGCCCCATTAGTCCCGGTTTGGATACGGACCGGTACTAATGTGACCATTAGTCCCGGTTCCAACGGCTAGGGGGGCAGGCATCATTAGTCCCGGTTCATGTTGAACCTCTAGTACCGGTTCGTGACACGAACCGGGACTAAAGGGGTGGTGGCAGGCTGGTGGCAGGCTGGGGCCCCACGAGCATATTTAGTCCCGGTTCGTGACACAAACTGGGACTAGAGGTGCACCTTTAGTCCCGGTTGGTATAACCAACTAGGACTAAAGAGATCACTATATATAGTGCTTCGTCCAGCCCGAGCCGAAGCTCTCTGTTTTTCCCCTCCTCTTTGTTTTCTTCCCCTCAAGCTAGCTCGAGCTCACCTCCATTTTTGCCAAAATTTGCCAAGATTTGAAGGCACCCCATCCATCCAAGTGTTTACAAAGGTTAACAACTTTGTCCTTTCATCTCTCATTGCTAGATTAGCTCTTGCAATGCTCTATAAGTATAGTGATTTGTGGGTTTTAGTTTGGGAGTAATTATATGTGGTAGTTTATTTGATTTATATGCAATTTGAGCTCAAATTAACTTTTTAGTTTGCATATGTAGGTGTGTTTTGCTTAGCGCCTTCCCATCCCTAATGACTGCATCCTCTACCGCGGTGAGTATGAGGATTTGAATGCATGCCCGGTATGCGATGCATTGCACTATAAGATCAGCCGTGATGACCCTGGTGATGTTGAGGGCGAGCGCCCCAGGAAGAAGATTCCTGCCAAGGTGATGTGGTATGCTCCTATAATACCACGGTTGAAAGGTTTGTTCCAAAACAAAGAGCATGCCAAGTTGATGCGATGGCACAAAGAAGACCGTAAGAAAGACGGGAAGTTGAGAGTACCCACTGACGGGTCGCAGTGGAGAAAAATCAAGAGAAAGTGGGACAACTTTGCAGATGACGCAAGGAACGTATGATTTGGTCTAAGTGCAGATGGCATTAATCCTTTTGGGGAGCAGAGCAGCAATCATAGCAACTGGCCGGTGACACTCTGTATCTATAACCTTCCTCCTTGGTTGTGCATGAAGCGGAAGTTCATTATGATGCCAGTACTCATCCAAGGCCCTAAGCAACCCGGCAACGACATTGATGTGTACCTAAGGCCATTAGTTGAAGAACTCTTACAACTGTGGAATGAAAAAGGTGTACGTGCATGGGATGAGCACAAACAGGAGGAATTTGACCTACATGCATTGCTGTTTGTAACCATCAATGATTGGCCTACTCTTAGTAACCTTTCAGGACAGACAAACAAGGGATACCGCGCATGCACGCACTGTTTAGATGATACCAACAGTGTATATTTGGATAAATGTAAGAAGAATGTGTACCTGGGACATTGTCGATTTCTTCCGAGCAGGCATCCCGTAAGAAAGAAAGGCAAGCATTTCAAAGGTGAGGCAGATCACCGGAAGAAGCCTCGCCACCGTATTGGTGATGATGTACTTGATATGGTCAAGGATTTAAAAGTAATCTTTGGAAAGGGTCCTGGCGGACAATCTGTTCCGAATGACGTTGATGGACGCGCACCCATGTAGAAGAAGAAATCTATATTTTGGGACCTACCCTATTGGAAAGACCTAGAGGTCCACTCTGCAATCGACGTGATGCATGTGACGAAGAATCTTTGCATGAACCTGCTAGTCTTCTTGGGTGTGTATGGGAAGAAAAAAGATACACCGGAGGCACGGGAGGACTAGCAACGTATGCACGGAAAAGACGGCATACATCAGGGTCATGATAGCTACGCTCTTACCAAAGAAGAGAAGGAAATCTTCTTTGAATGCCTGCTCAGTATAAAGGTCCCGTCTGGCTTCTTGTCGAATATAAAGGGAATAATAAATATGGCAGAGAAAAAGTTCCAGAACCTAAAGTCTCATGACTGCCAGGTGATTATGACGCAACTGCTTCCGGTTTCATTGAGGGGGCTTCTACCGGAAAATGTTCGATTAGCCATTGTGAAGCTATGTGCATTCCTCAATGCAATCTCTCAGAAGGTAATCGATCCAGAAATCATACCAAGTTTAGAGAATGATTTGGTGCAATGTCTTGTCAGTTTCGAGTTGGTGTTCCCACCATCCTTCTTCAATATCATGACGCACGTCCTAGTTCACCTAGTCGAAGAGATTGCCATTCTGGGTCCTGTATTTCTACACAATATGTTCCCCTTTGAGAGGTTCATGGGAGTCTTAAAGAAATATGTTCATAACCGTGCTAGGCCAGAAGGAAACATCTCCAAGGGCCATGAAAATGAGGAGGTCATTGAGTTTTGTGTTGACTTTATTCCTGACCTTAAGCCGATTGGTGTTCCTGAATCGCGGCATGAGGGCAGACTGGGTGGAAAAGGCACGCTAGGACCGAAAGCAATAATATGTATGGACGGGCATTCTTGGGCGCAAGCACACTACACAGTTCTATAAAATTCCTCCTTGGTGGCTCCGTATATCGAGGAACACAAGAATATTCTACGCTCCAAACACCCGGAGCAGTCTGACGATTGGATTACACATGAATAAACGGGGACTTTCGCCGGTTGGTTGCATACACGTCTCATGCATGACAACGCTGTTGAAGATGAGCTGTACTTGCTGTCCCAGTTACCATCTTCGAATATATTGACTTTCAAAGGGTACGAGATAAATGGGAATACATTTTACACGATCGCCCAAGATAAAAAGAGCACCAACCAAAACAGTGGTGTCCGCTTTGATGCAGCAAACACCAATAGGCCAAAGGACACATATTATGGTTACATAGAGGAGATATGGGAACTTGACTATGGACGTGGTTTGAAGATCCCTTTGTTTCGGTGCAAATGGGTCAATCTGACAGGAGGCGGGGTAACAGAAGACCCGCAGTACGAACTGACAACGGTGGATCTCAACAATCTTGCGTACGCAGACGAACCATTCGTCCTAGCCAATGATGTGGCGCAGATTTTCTACGTGAAGGACATGTCTACCAAGCCAAGAAAAAGAAAAGATAAGGAAGCGAATACATCATACGATGAGCCAAAGCGCCACATAGTTTTTCAGGGAAAAGAAACATCATGGGAGTGGAGGACAAGACAGACATGTCAGAAGATTATGAAAAGTTTCATGAAATTGCTCCCTTCACAGTGAATATTGACCTGAGCATCCAGTTAAATGATAAAGATTGTCCATGGTTATGGCGCAAAGGGACACACGCGAAGAAAAAGTTTTATACCCAAAGATCCCACTCTGGGATGTGACCGGCTTCACTGTCATCACTTTCTTCTCTAGTGAGTTTCCGGAGTTATATATCTGAAAAGTCCAACTTCGGACAAACCGGAGGGAATCTTTGTAATAGTTAGGGTACTTATGTGTTTTGGCATTTGAAACGCGAAGAAATATTATCTACAAACAAATTATTTCATGCATTACGTAGGACTTCATTCGCTATTTTTTTGAGCTAAATGACCCTGAAATTCATCTGTTACAAAGGAATTTCATTTTTAAAAACTTATTTCAACGTCAGACTTTTTGTGCGTTCAGTATGCACCATTCAAAGCCACGTCATCAATTTTCAACCCTTTCTGACTTCATTTGCTATTTTTCATGCATTTACTGATTTTTTTTAGCTAAACGACCCTGAAATTGAAAAGCACTACAAATGAACTCTGAAAAGGTTGAAAGTTGGCATGGTATCATCATTTCACCCACATAGCATGTGCTAAAAAGTTTGAGAGGGTTACGGCAAAAACTGGATGCACTTCGTGTACAAAATGGACAATCTCTTTCAAAGTATCAGGGTTTCGGACGAAAACTCATCTATTACAAAGCCATTTCATTTTTCAAAACTTATTTCAACTCCAGACTTTTTGTGCGTTCAGTATGCACCATTCGAAGCCACGTCATCAATTTTCAACCCTTTCTGACTTCATTTGCTATTTTTCATGCATTTATTGATTTTTTTTTTAGCTAAACGAACCTGAAATTGAAAAGCACTACAAAATGAACTCTGAAAAGGTTGAAAGTAGGCATGGTATCATCATTTCACCCACATAGCATGTGCTAAAAAGTTGAGAGGGTTACGGCAAAAACTGGATGCACTTCGTGCACAAAATGGACAATCTCTTTCGAAGTATCAGAGTTTCGGACGAAAACTCATCTGTTACAAAGGCATTTCATTTTTTTAAAACTTATTTCAACTCCAGACTTTTTGTGCGTTCAGTATGCACCATTCAAAGCCACGTCATCAATTTTCAACCATTTCTGACTTCATTTGCTATTTTTCATGCATTTACTGATTTATTTATTTTTGCTAAATGACCCTGAAATTGAAAAGAACTACAAATGAACTCTGAAAAGGTTGAAAGTTGGCATGGTATCATCATTTCACCCACATAGCATGTGCTAAAAAGTTGAGAGGGTTACGGCAAAAACTGGATGCACTTCGTGTACAAAATGGACAATCTCTTTTGAAGTATCAGGGTTTCGGATGAAAACTCATCTGTTACAAAGGCATTTCATTTTTTTAAATAACCTAAGAATTACCATATTGAATATAATGATAAAACACACTAATATTAAACAGCAAAAAAAAGAATCACTGAAAAATCTATTTTTAAAGTAAAGTTATTCACAAACTAGTGATTCACACAAATTTCAAATAATTCAAATTTAAACTATTCAAATTTGAAAACTACTGGCACTAACAGAAAGTTTAAAAATTTTTTACCTAAAACAAAAAGATTCACTTAGAAACTCTAAATAAAGCAAAAAACTACTCAGAAACAAAAGAAAATAAATAAAACAAAAAACAAAAAAAACTGAAAAATAAATAAATTAAAAAAAAAGCCCACCTACTGGGCCGTCACGGCCTGCATACGACTAGAAACCCAACCTCTAGTTAGGCCAGGATGCAGGCCCGCAAGGCCCGCAAGGCCCAGTAGGCCCAACAGGGCAGAACAAGTTCAATAGGCCCACAAAGGCCTTCTTAGAGAGGAGCTCGAGGGAGATGCCGCGGCGGGGCTTATAAGCTGGTGCGAGCGCCTCTCGCTAAGCGAGGTGGGACTAAACTTGCCCTGCACCGTGCCTGCGCGAGCACCAGCCTTTAGTCGTGGTTGGTGGCTCCAACCGCGACTAAAGGCCACCCTTTAGTCATGGTTGGAGCCACCAACCGCGACTAAAAGCCTGGCTTCCTGCCGCTTGGCCTGGCCAAAATTGACCTTTAATCCCGGTTGGTGGCTCCAACCGGGACTAAAAGTGCCTCCTATATATACAACACTTACAAATTTTTTACTCCATTCTCCCATAGACGCCGAACCAGACGCCGCCAGGCTGCCGCCGTTGCCCGCGCCGATCGACGCCGCCAGGCTGCCCTCGAGCCCGTCCTCGTCGTCGTCGACGCCGCCGCGCCTCTCGTCTCCGATCCGACGCCGCCGCGCCTCTCGTCTCCGATCCGACGCCGCCCCCGACGCTGACGCCGGCGCCGCCCCCGACGCGCGCCGCCCACAACGCCGGCGCCCGCGCGCCTGCCCTGACACCGCCGTCGATCACCGCCCACACCCGCCGGCCTCGACCGTCGCCGGCCTCGACCTCGCCCACTGTGAGCTCGCGCCGCCCCGGCCCTCCGGCGATTTTCTTTTCACTAGCATGTTTTAGATTATTATTAATTAGTATACAATGTATGTATATATGTATGTTTAGATGCTTAGTTATAGTATTAATTAGTATATATGTATAGCAATTTTGACATTTTTCAGAGGAATTTTGACATTTTTTTTTCACTAGATGATTAGATGTATAGAAAAAAATTGAGGAATTTTGACATTTGAGGAATTAATTAGTATAATGTATGTATAGAAATTTTGAGGAATTTAGACATTCGAGGAATTTTGACATTTTGATCCAATGTATAGAAATTAGTATATATATATATATATATATGTATGTATGTATGTATGTATACAATGTATAGAAAAAAGTTGAGGAATTTTGACATTTGATCCAATGTATAGCAATTAGTATATGTATGTATACAATGTATAGAAAACATTTGAGGAATTTTGACCAAGCATAGAAAAAATGTTAAATTTGCATAGAATTTGTTCTCGACGTCAACGATGCCCTGCCCGCATCCTCGTCGTCGACTCATTCGCGACGACGTCCTGCTTCAGAGGCGCCATGTCCGGGACTGGGCTCCGCCGGGCTGGCACTGGGAGGTGCTACCTTCAGGGGCGCGCATCTTGGTGAGGAACCCGCCTCCCGTCGTCAACCCGGAGCTTCTTTGGTGGCGGGCGCGTGGGCCACATTCGGTGCGGAGGCTGGCGTCCCCCGCGGAGGTGGTACGTCACCGTGTCAGGGAGGAGGACGAGCACGTCCGTCGCTACATGGTTGCGTTGGATGTCAGGTTCTCCAATACCTGGCAGGTTCTTCAGGGATCTCACCCGAGCTATGATCCCGTGATCGTTCCTTCTCTTTGGGTGTCCACCGCGAGTGATGTTAGCTAGTGATGTTATATATATGATAATATTCGAGATGTATTAGTGATAATACCCGAGATGTATTCAAGATTATATTCGAGACGATGTATTCGAGATTATATTATTCGATAATATTCGAGACGATGTATTCGAGATTATATTCGATGATGCATATTATTTGGATTATTCGAGATGTATATTATCTACTATGATTCAGTTTTTCCTTATTGATTGCATGCATTCTAATTTGAATACTAAATTGTTGTATCTTTCTTCTGGATTAGTTAAATAAAAGCTATGGACAATACCGGCAGAGAAGGAGAAGAGACTATGTTCGACATCATACGCTTCCCGAGCCCAGATGAGAATGAAGAAGATGACGGCTCGCAATATCTGAACAATACCGGTGAGGGTATGATATTTGATGAAGACGAACGAATAGATGAAGTCCACAACAATGATGACGAAGGAAATGTTGTTCTTCAAATAACAAAGACCGGTGAGGTATATTTATATAAGGCATCTGGTGATCATCACATGTTTTAATTGATTTGTATATATATTAACGAATCGATCTTTCTTCTTTTAGCCCTCCGGATCGAGCAAATCTTCTACAAGCAGCAGGACAGCTCGAGGCCCGGCCAAAAAGTTGCAGGTTGGTGTAAAGTACAACATCGATGCCATCAAACCAAATGGCGAACCGCTTGAACCAAAGAAGAATGTGAACAAGTTCATTCGTCAAAGCGGAGTTATTGTCAGGGACCAAATCCCGGTCTCCGTTCAAGAATGGAAAAAGCCAGCAAAGGTAGATCCAGATGTTACTTTTGTCTCCGAAAGAGCAAAAGATCTGCTTTGGGAATCGCTCATGTCACATTTCACCCTACCAGATCGTTTGACAGATGCAGATCTGGAGAAAGTCAAGAAGAGTGCTCTTAAGAAGATGGCGATAGCATTCAACAACCACAAGAAAAATATATGGGCCGCATACGTCAAAGCAGGAAAGCAGACTCCAGAATTCAAGGGAACACTAGAGAAGGCAAGAGATCACTGGGACGCATTCATGAAGTTCAAGGAATCGGAAACAGCTCAGGAACGGTCGAGAAAAAACAAGATTAATGTTGCGAAAAAGAAGTGGCACCATAATCTGGGGCCAGGTGGCTACGAGGTGGCCCGGCCTAAGTGGGATATCGCTGAGCAAGAGATGATTGTTGTATGGGTCACTCCAGTTACATTGAGCTGGCCCCCCAAGTGCAGGACTTGGTTTAATGCGCATGGGGGGAAGTTGGACCCAAAGACAGGGCTGGTTTTAGAGCGGGCAAATCTTAAAGAAGCCTCCGACGGTTTACTTGTTGCAATAGAAGACTCGAACGGGGGTGTTCACGCCCAACAGAGAGAACGACGAGCTTACGCGCGCCCTGAAGAATCCTGAACACCCGGGAAGAACACGAGGCAAAGGCGTTATTCCGTGGTTTGAGGGGTTTGCGGATTGGAACACCGATTACAGATGCCGTGCAAGAAAGAGGCAGCAGTAGGAGGAGAAGAGGAAGCTAGAGGAGGAGAAGAGGAAGGAGGAAGCAGACCGCCTTCAACTGGTAGAATCAAAGCACGCGGAGTTGGAACGCGCTTTCAGGCGGCAGCAGGAGCAGATAGACTCACTTAGCCAGGAAAGGGCGTCTCAGCTGCAGCAGCAAGCAGATTCAGCATTGGATAGCACCGTCTCATCTATGCCGAGAAGCAGCGTGGGTTCCACCCAGGCCGATGATGCACTGCTGGCTAGATACCCTGTGGATGATATCAAAGATAGGACTACTTGTGAGCTACACATGAAAGTGAAGAACATATCCATGAAGGTGGCCGATGGCTATGCCTTAACAAATCCCCCTGAAGCAACCTTCCATTGTAATCCGATTCCAGCTGGCTATGCTCGTGTCGGGATTAATGAAGTGATGTCAGGATATTACAAGCTAGAGCTTGACATTCCTGGAGGTGACGAGGAGAGCACACTGGGAGAGGCCATACATCGTATCATTCTATGGAAAAAGGATTGCATCGTCTTTCCAAGGCCACCGACTCCTGCTGCAACAAGTCCGCCACCGCGTCAGCCGAGTCCTGCTCCTCCAAGTCCGGCGCCGCGTCAGTCGACTCCTGCTCCTCCAAGTCCGGCGCCGCGTCAGTCGACTCCTACTCCTCCAAGTCCGGCACCGCGTCAGCCGACTCCTCCTACTCCAAGTCCGGCACCGCGTCAGCCGGCTCCTCCTCCTCCAAGTCCGGCACCGTGTCAGCCGTCTCCGCCGCCTCAGCAACAGCGGAAGAGAGGCGCCGCAGCTACAGTGGCTAGCGGTACAACAGGCAAGAAATTCAAATATGGTCCAAGCCTCAAGCCTCTTCCGAAGTTGCCTTACCACCTGACTGACGAGGAAAACGACGCCGAAGTGACTGCCCAAGTGATGGCCCATTTTGCACCGAAACCCCCCCCCCCCCCCCCCCCCCCCCCCCCGGGCGCCGCCAAAGGAGAAAGTACCTGAGAAAGTCATACAACACTTTATTGATAATGCTCAACCGGCTGTGAAGCATAGCGACTCAGACTATGAGCACTGTATCAAGAAGTCATATCGTGCACAAAAAGAGAAGGAGTCGAGCTCAAGCTCGAGCCAAGCAGTTGGCAAAAAAAGCGGGAAAACTGTTCCCCAGCTGGGAGAACAGGCAGTGCAATCGATCCCCCCGCTCATTGTACAACCACATGGGAGTAGTGCCGATCAGCTGGTAATAACCGACGATCATAGAAGGCAGGCTAAAGAGGCCGGTGTCACTGTTCAACAACTCCTAGGCATCGAGGAATTCCAAATGTTTACAGAGGAGGAATTAAAATGGAAGTTTGTCCGCGGGCAACCTCTGGTCAAGCCTGAGGAGATCGCACTTCTATCAACGAGAATGTATCAATTGCATGAGTGGTACCTGAGAGAAGTAAAGAACGGGCGAGAGTCCCTCATGATGAAAGTCAAGGAAGAGCATTGCTTCCATGCAAAAGATTTGTGGGTTGAGTTTGAAGAAATGTTTCAGTTATTCAATCAAGATGCACTCGACAAATCTATCGTCAGTCGCTATTATCTGTAAGTGATTTCTTTCTGTAATTTAAGTCTCTAGCTAGCTGTGCTCGTTCATTACCTGTAATTATCCTCACTATATTCTTTTCTGTGGTATTATGCAGAATGAAGATGTATGAAATGAAAAGAGGTGGCCGCTATGGCATTGGGTTCATTGACCCAAATACCATCAATTGTAACATGCCAATTTTCAATTTGGATGTTAATAATTAGATCATTCGTATGCATCCATGATTTATGCATTTTTTTGCCCCGTTGACTTTCATTTGAATCAGATCCAAGGGACTTTGAGCAACTCAAGGACCAAAAGAGAGAGTTGCAAGTTTTCCCTAAAACCAGTTTGAAAATTTCAAAGTTGGGAATTTGGATCAAATTTGGTTTCACCAAAATTCATTTCCATTATTTCAAAAATAAAATAAAGAGAGATGATAAAAGGACTTCTTCAAAAACAGAGGGGAAATATTGGATATTTAATTTGAAATCAAAATATAATTTTTGGGTTTGATTTGCAAATTATTTTGATGCAAATTTTATTAGCATAGCAAAAATGTTTATTTTTAAAACTTGCATTTTAGGCCGGATAAAAGTTCACAAGGTCATATATAAGACCATGTAATTGTGTGAACTTTTCTGGTATTTTTAGAGTTTATTTTTATTGTATTTCGGTGCGTTATTGTTTCAGAAAAAAAACGATTTAAAAAAAAAAGAAAAATCTGCCCGCGCTGGCCAGGCCAACCGGCCCAGCCAGCAGCGCCAGCAGGCCAGGCGCGCCCCGCCCCAGCGCAGGCGAAGCGGCCAGAGGCCAACCGCCCCAGCGCCCACGTTCAGAAAATAAAAAAAGGGCGAGCGCCCCAGCGCCCAACTCCCCTCGTACGCTCTCCCTCCCTCACGTAACCCTCTCTCCCTCGTTGACTTTCCCTCCGCCTGGACCCCACCTCTTCTTTCTTCTTCTTCAACGTACAGAAACAGAATTCTGTCCGTACACGCTCTCGACGCCGCTCCGCGACCGATCTTCGTGGAAACCCTACCCGGAGTCCATCCCTTCCCCAAGCATCATGGCCTATAAATAGGCGCGACCTTCCTCTCCCGATTCCCCTCGAAACCCCTCGCCAAGTCCACCTCTACAGCCCGTGTTCGTCGTTCCAATCTGGCCACAGAAGCTGTAGTTCATCGCAAGTTTCCAACGCCGGTGAGAAATCCCGAGCCTTCCTATTTTGTCTTTCGACTTCTCTCGATCCCTAGACTTTGTTTGACAAGGTTTGGCATGCCCTCTGCATCTACAGACACCACCCCAACGTCGTCGTCTTCACCGGAGCGCCCGGAGCACCAAGCTTCGTCACCTCGCCCCGCAGCCGTCCGACGTACCCAAATTACTCCGTCGCCACCTCCGGAACCGTGACTCTCCACCGAATCTACTCGACACCTCCGCCGCTGCCCCCGACCACCGGAACCGCCCCATCGCCCCCAACTTACGTTGTTTTTCTCTGTATATGTACGAGCTCTATTCGTTCAGTTAAAAAAAATTGTTTTTTATAGGTTTAGTAGACCGTTTTGTTTTCATTAGATCGGTTTTAGTTATGGTTTTTTTAGCGGTTTAGTTCGGTTCAAATCAAACCAGCCGATCAGTTATAAAAAATGCACATGTACGTTTTGTTAAGTTTCGTCCGAGCGTTTGATAATTTCAGATCGCCCATCCCCTTTAGGCCAACAGCTCCCGTACGGTTTTTTTTCCTTCAGATTCTCTATCAATTTTTCTTTTAGCGTATCTTTTAATCTATAGATCCGAATTAATTGATTCTTTTTCCTACAGTTTCATAAAAATCCCACCTATCCAGAGAACCAAACGAAAAATATTTCTGAAAGTTTTATAATTCGAATTCAATCAGATCTGAATTCGAACTTCGTTAGGCCATAACCTGAGTTTCATAACTCCGTTCTAGGTGATTCTTTTTGCAAATCGAAGCTTATGACGTGCACCTTCTGTTAAGATCAAGACCATATAATTTTACTACTGTCAAAATTACATTCTGTACAGAAATTTAATTTGGTTCTTTAGGAGTTTTTCAAGTGTTTTCATCGTTTCTTTTTGGGATCTTTGAGTGTTATGCTTATGTATGTTATTGCTTGCTCACGCTAGATTGTCCGGAGTGCCAAGAGTAGAATTGTTAGGACTTTGAGTGCGGAGTACTTCATCAACTTTAACAGGCAAGTTGCACTTTGATCATACCCATCCTATGTTTTTATTATGCATGTAGTGCCCTCTATCAACACAGTAATATGCATGTGTAGGACTACTATGCTATGTTAAACCCAGATAGGATAGCCATATGTTAGACGGATCCTAATAGTCTTTGCCACCACATTGGGAATCGTTATAGTGTAGTTATTGCTTAGCCATGCTATGGTAGACGTGGATTGGGTACCGTGTGATTCATGAAAGTTGCGAGAGAACTTAAGCAATGACTACATTAACAACTTACATGTATTGTATTTCCTCGGAGGCTCTGCAATACCAATTAATCAATCATCTGGGCGGAAAGGTTTGTTGGGACTAGTCGACAAGTATGTATCCTCCAGGAGGCTCTGCATTACTCAGGAAAAGGTGGGGAATGCCGCCCAGGTTCAAAAAGGTTGGACATGCTTCATATCAAGTAGCTTCCGTGCGCAGCCTCATGCCATTATGGGCTCTGGCTTGGTTAACCCTAGTTGTGACTCTGGCCGGACGGTGCTACGAGATGTAGAAGAATGGTAGGATTGGATGGGCACCGGCAGTGGCCCAGAGGAACTCTTCGGAAGACCATGTTTCGTTCATCCCGTTCTCAAACACCAGGAAGTGCGAGGACGTGAAGGGAGGGATCGATTCTTGTGGGGAAAGTGCGCAAACCGCTGCAGAGTGTATAAACTAATCATGATTAGCCGTGTCCCCGGTTACGTACAACTTTGAGCAACTGGACTTGAAACCTTTGGAAGATCTTCTCATCCCAAATAATTATTGTGATGTGGGTTTAATTAAACCATGATCCCCGGGGGCTCTCATGGAAATAACAATTTGGGAACCTATGATCCTCGGAGGCTCTCATAGGTGGGTTAAATTGGAGGCGGTCCAATTTAACAATAGGTTAATAAAAATGAAAAGAAACAAAATTAGGCTAGTGAGTAGAAGTAGGACAAAATTGGCTTTATGCAAAATAAACCTTAGAGCTATCCACTTGTTATATCCTTGCATGTACTCCCTCCGTTCGGAATTACTTGTTGCAGAAATGGATGTATCTAGACGTATTTTAGTTCTAGATACATCTATTTCCGAGACAAGTAATTCCGAACGGAGGGAGTAGATGATAGGACTGTTTTCATACTTTGGGTGTGACTTGCCAATACATTCAATGTATTGACCCTTTGTGGCTGCAATGTTTCATGTTGCAGATCTTTCAGACGAAGAGTAAGGTGCGATAGGTCGTTGTTCTGCACTCAGTTTTGCCGTGGAGTTGATGGACTCATTTACCTTCGAAGCTTCCGCAGTTATTTTATTTAGATGGCCTTCAACCATATTATTGTAAAGTGTGTGATTGAACTCTGTTATAATTCCTCGAGTACTGTGTGTGTCAGCATACCGATCCAGGGATGACACTTAAGCACAGAGACTTCAATCCATCGGGGTCGGGTCGCTACATTAATCAAGAGACGTGGTCACAAGAATGGTCGAGAAAAGAAACAGAGAAAAGCTTGCTACAGTTTTTGAAGCGACTAAACACCCAACCAGAAATAGTACTTCCTTACAACTTCGGGTGAGTGACACTGTCTTGTACTACAAATTATGTTTTTGCTTACTAGATGTTGATAAGTAGTGTAGTTGATGAGTTATGCACATGCCCGCTTAATTATACAAACGTGTGCGCATGCAGTTTCCACTAGATCCTGCTAATCATTGAAGTTGATGAGGGAAAAGTTCAAGTACTGGACTCACTATATAAAGAAACATCTGAATACGCAATCGTGAGGGGGATGGTCGACAGGTAATTTCAATCATTATCGCACTATGTTGGCCTCTTTAGTTCATTTCCTGATATCAACTAATTAATAACTTCTTTATTCATTTTCTTTGCCGGCGGGCAGGGCTTGGCAAAAGTTCATCAAAGAGATTGAAGGCGAATGAAAACAATAGCTGAAATGGGTGCGACCCAAGGTAATTAAGTAGTACTAGCTAGCTACGTCCGTGCATCTCTTTAATTCTAGTTTCAATACCATTATCATGCTTGATTAATTATTATCTGATTGAATTTTATTCTCGTAAAGTGCCCGAGGCAGGCGCCGGGGAATAATTTATGCGCATACTACGTTTGCGAGAACATTCGCATTATTATGTCCGAAAGGAGCAAAGATGATAGACAACTTTGGGTACGTTTGGCAGAACACTATTAACAATTTTTATATCATTATTTAATATATATACACACAACTAATATATTCATATTGATCTCCTTCCTTTAAAGATGTCGGAGATGCGGGATAGGCCCCTACCAACAGATCGCGTACGAGCAATTCAAGAAGAAATAGCGGGATTTTTGCTCGACTAGATCATAAATCCCAAAGGAGAATATCATTACACCTAATGCCTCCATGTAATGATCCGCAAATTGTAGGAGAAATTGTATATACCAAATTATATATATATATATATATGTGTGTGTGTGTGTGTGTGTGTGTGTGTGTGTGTGTGTGTGTGTATGTGTGTATGTGAATGGTCGTACGAGAAATTCGATGATATATATATGATCGGTTCTACGATAAATTCTATTTATATATATATGCATAACGTGTACAGTATGTAGTAGCGTAAAATATGTTTGAAATGAAAAAAAATTAAATGGAAAACACAAAATTAAAAGGAAAAATAAACAATAATTCATAAACCTACCAACCGGGACTAAAGGTCCCCCAGCCTCCGGCGCCGGCTCGTGCCACGTGGTGAGCCTTTGGTCCCGGGCCGTGTTGAACCGGGACTAAAGGGGGGGGGGCTTTAGTCCCCACCCTTTAGTGCCGGTTGCTGAACCAGCACTAAAGGCCCTTACGAACCGGCACTAAAGCCTGATTCTGCACTAGTGTTGGATCGGCAATGATAATTGTGTTGGATAATATTCATCAGGTAGCAGTCATAACCTAGGGCGACACAGAACTAGTTCCAATTCATCAATATACTGTAGGCATGTATTCCGTATATAGTTATACATGCTTATGGAAAAGAACTTGCATGACATCTTTTGTCCTATACTCCCGTGGCAGCGGGGTCCATAAGGAAACTAAGGGATATTAAGGCCTCCTTTTAATAGAGAACTGGAACAAAGCATTAGCACTTAGTGAATACATGAACTCCTCAAACTACGGTAATCACAGGAAAGAATCTCAATTATTGTCACCTTGGGGTATGCGGATCATAGCATGTAATAGGTGTCTACAACTTGCAAGATAGGATCAAGAACACATATATTCATGAAAACATAATAGGTTCAGATCTGAAATCATGGCACTCGCACCCTAGTGACAAGCATTAAGCATAGCAAAGTCACATCAATCTCAGAACATAGTGGATACTAGGGATTAAACCCTAACAAAACTAACTCGATTACATGATAAATCTCATCCAACCCTTCACCATCCATCAAGCCTACGATGAAATTATTCACTCCCGGCGGTGAGCATCATGAAATTGTTGATGGAGGAAGGTTGATGATGATGATGGCGACGGATTCCACCCTCCGGAGCCCTGAACGGACTCCAGATCAGCCCTCCCGGTGAAGAACAGGAGGTGGCGGCGGCTCTGTATCGTAAAATGCGATGAATCCTTCTCTCTGATTTTTTCTCCCCGAATAGGTATATATGGAGTTGGAATTAGGGTTGGAGACGGTCCAGGGGCCCCACAAGCCTGGGAGGCGAGCCCTAGGGGGGTAGGTGCGCCCCCAGGGCTTGTGGCCTCTGGGTGGCCCCCCTCTGGTATCTTTTTCCGCCGGTATTTTTTATATATTCTAGAAATATTCTTCAGAAATTTTCAGGTCAATCCGAGAAATTTGATTTCTGCACAAAAATAACACCATGGCAATTCTGCTGAAAACAACGTCAGTCCAGGTTAGTTCCATTCAAATTATGCAAATTAGAGTCCAAAACAAGGGCAAAAGAGTTTGGAAAAGTAGATACGATGGAAACGTATCAGAGGGAAGTTCCCCCGGCGGAATCGCTCCGCTGGAAGGCAAAAGTGCTCCAGCCCAAGTTCCGCCACGAGACGGCGGTGCTCCATCCCGAAAGTCATCTCCTTATTTTTTTTTTAGGTCAAAAGACCTCATATACCAGAAGATGAGCACCGCAGGTGGGCTGGGCTGCCCACCACCCACCAGGGCGCGCCTGGGGGGCCTGGCACACCCTGGTCTCTTGTGGGCACCAGGTTGCCCCCCTCCAGTGGTTCTTTTCTCTAGTATTTATTAAATATTCCAAAATAATTCTTCGTAAATTTTCAGCTCATTTGGATATGTGCAGAATAGGTATCTCTGACGTAGCTTTTTCAGGTACAGAATCCAGCTGCCGGTATTCTCCCTCTTTGTGTAAACCTTGCATATTATGAGAGAAAAGGCATTAGAATTACTCCACAAAGTGTTACAATGCATAAAAACACTATAAATAATAGTAGGAAAACATGATGCAAAATTGACATATCGCCCTTCTGGTCCAGAAAAAATTAATCCAAAGATTTTTTTTCCTTTTGGACTTTATTTGATATTGATTCTCTGAAAAGCCAGAAACAAGCAAAAACAGGAACTGGCATAGGGCACTAAGTTAATAGGTTAGTCCCAAAAAATGATATAAAATATCATATAATTGCATATAAAACATCCAAGATTGATACTATAATAGCATGGAACAATCAAATATTATACTCCCTCCGTTCCAGAATATAAGGTGTATTGGTTTCCGTGCAAGTCAACCATTTAAAAGTTTGACCAAGATTATAGAACAAAATAGAAACATCTGCAATACCTAATAGATAAAATATGAAACTACCTTTCATAATCGATCAAATGATATAAATTTCATATTGTGGATATTGATATATTCTTCTAAAAACTTGGTCAAACTTGCACTCGTTTGACTTTTGAAAAAACAAATACACCTTATATAAAGGAACGGAGGGAGTAGATACGTTGGAGATGTATCACACTATACGAGCAGAGTTAGAGATTTCTTAAGAACTATAATGACTTCCTAACAATCATCATCAAAAAGAAAAGGAATGCCTTTTTGCAAAATATTAGTAAGATGTCTAGAAATTTTCAAGAAATATTTAACAAATCTCCTATAAAAACTAGCATGACCAAGGAAACTTCGTATGCCTTTAATAACTGAAGGACAAGGCATATTTTCAATAGCATCCACATTGGCTTTGTCAACTTCAATACCTCTTTCAGAAATTCTATGCCCAAGGCTTTATGGGGGAGGGGAGAAATTCTATGCCCAAGGCCAATACCTTCATTTACCATAAAGCGACCCTTGTCCCATTTCAAGACAAGGTGAGTTTCCTCACACCTCTGCAAAACCATGTTAAGATTGTTCAAACAATCATAAAAAAAAGTTCCATAGACGAATAAATCGTCCATGAATACTTCCACGGTCTTCTCATAAAAATCATTAAAGATAGCAATTATACATCTTTAAAAAAATAGCAGGTGCTTTACATAACCAAAAGGAAAACTTCTATAAGAAAAAGCTCCAAAAGGACAAGTAAAAGTTGTTTTCTCTTAATCAATTGCTTCTGTCGCAAAAGGTGAAATATCTCCAGCCACCTCTTGCTAGAGATATAAAGAAATATCTCTTATACTAGCTCCAATACTACACAACCCATGATAACAATGAGTACAAATCTTAACAGAAATAACAAGCACACCAACAGCATTAGGAGAACTTCTACGCTTAACATGCTTTCTGACAAAATTTACTAACATGTCCATCAATATCATTAGTAAACACATATTTAATCATAGCTATTTGAGGTTGTGTTTCGGTTTGATCATAAGGTTCATCAGACATCTTTTTTTACTTTTATTAGTGACTATAGTTACCATAGAATGTTGCTTTATTCTAACAGGAAATGGAGGTTTCTCAATGTAAACAGAAGATAACACAAGATTAACAGTGTGAATAAAAATCTCATCCTCAGCTATAACATTCTCTATAATAACATGCTCAAAGGGGTCATGATATTTTTCCCACTTTTATTTAGAAATATCAATAGGAGCAGCAAAAGATTCACATAAAGTGACAAAAATCTCATAATCATGTCAATACTTGCGACCAAACTCTTTCAAAACAGAAGTTTCAGAGAAAAAACTAAATGTATTCATATTCAAAATTTGTACCTGAATCTTTACCTTTGTCGATCTCCCAATCTTTGGTGTTACATGCTATTATTTTGGAGAGATTCCATTTATTATCGGTGTTCTTCTTACTAAAGCAGCCTCAAGAAGACATATCAAGTGTTTCTTTATCATGTTGCGGAAGTCTCGGATAGAAATTCATAAGGATCATCTCTTTGCAAAACTAATGAGTGGGACATTTGGGCATCAACGACTTGAGCCTCCCCCAAGCTTGGCTCATGCTTTCTCTGGAATGAGGCCAAAAATTATGAAGATAATTCATGTCTTCATGTACCTGTTGACCTGGGTGAAACTGTTGGGAGATAAACTCAGAACATATAACATTCCACTTAATAGCAAAAGATTATCCAATAACCTAAAGTATGATAAAGCATTTCCCTCCAAATATAAAGGGAATATTTTCTTCAACATACTATCCTTAGGCAAACATGAAAGCTTAAAGAGAACACATAATTCATAAGTGTTCCTTGGAAAGACCAGTTTCTTCACCCGCATAGTGGTTAGTTCTCACATGTCCAAGAAAGCCAATAGGAATCTTATATGGTTTTTTAGAAGGTGGAGGTTCTCTCCTAACTGATGGCTTGGAAGTGCACAGGGTTTAGTCATAGCTTTTTTGAAGTAAGAGTATTGATCCCACAAAGAGCACAGGAATCAATCTTTTGTCTCCTGTAGGGTTTGAATAGCAATGCATGCAAGTTATATGCAATCCAAAGAGAAAGTAATATGATGAAAGTGGTGTAGCGAACAGTGAAGTAAATTGTAGAAATAAAATAAAGTAGTGCGGGACTTGAATGAAAGTTGTTGCAATCGATAGGACTAAGGCGTTCCGAGGGAGTCTAGATTCCCCACTAGTATGCGTCTAAACGACCGATGTCCAAGCAAAATGCTACATCAGATTCCTAAGCCACTTTTTATGTTTTTATTTTTGGGTAGAGCCAGTACAGATACGCGCATACAAGCGGCAGCCCCGTATCACATACGCCACCACCGTTCTTCCCCACTTTGCTTACCAAACGGTGATTAAGGGGAAAAAGGTCCTCATGGACGAAGTCTATAAGCGGTCTCCATTTATCCCCTACTGCAACGATCCAGGACGATGGGAGATAGGCCCTGTTACTAACCTACATCCGCAACCAACTGGTTCGCCAACAATAATAACCTTCCATCCAAAATTGACATATGTTGGATGCCCGACTTCACCGAACATCAAGAAGACTATATAACATAATAATAAACATACAAAGAGGATATTAAATCCTAATACCAAACGATTTACTATATACTAGAGTTCCTCCATATCCTCGAGAACTAGGGAAATTACTCGCACATCAAGGGCGCAAATGAGATGAAATGAATTATGATAAACATGATGATCCCACACAAGCAATACAATATTGAATCCACTGTAACAATTGTGTTACAAATGGATAGCGATGAGGTGATAATGGTGATGAGGACAATGAAGCCCTCTTGATGCAGCATTGCGGTTGACATGGCAAGTTGTGGGTCCCATAGAGGAGAGAATGGTTAACGACTACAATCTAACTCTTCTCAGCGAAAAAAACTACGATCAAACGCATCCCCCCCCCCCCCCCGGTTGACGTGGCGAAGTGGTGGGTCCCATATGGAACCAGACAGCCCAAAGATGATGGCAAACTCACAACAGCTCACGAAGATGGCGCTGACTGGCATGAACCTAATTTCTTCACAAGTGTTAGTGACACACACCGAAATTCATAAGTTTGAGCAACAAAAATATGCAACTTTGTGAGTGGCATGGACCAACCTTTTCCCAAAACTTATGGTTATTCTAGTATTTTGCATTTAAAGCTAGGAGTAGCGCATTTTGGTGGACAAGTTCCATGGAGCTCATTTTTTATGAAAAATAATAATCAAAATTCACATTTTGAAGTTTAAAAAGAATCTTAAAAAAATAATACGTGTTCATATGGATGCGTTGTTTTACATGTGTGTAAAGTTTGACGATGAAATACATTACGGTCAGAGCTACACAAAAAGACAAATTCATGCATTTTAAATAGTGAATGGTGCATGTACTGTTCATCATTTTCAAAATCATGAATTTGTCTTTTTTTCTATAGCTCTGACCGTAACTTATACCATGTCCAAATTTCATACATATGTAGTATACATCCGTCTAAACCTGTGTGTGTGTGTTTTTAGAACTTAAAAATGTGTTTTTCAAAATTTTCAAAAGAAAGAGCTCCATGGAGCTCCTCCTCCATTTAGCATTTTCGCAAAACCAGCTCCTTTCTTCAAAAGCTGAGAGATTCATCTGATGCATGCCGGATGAGTGAAATGGTCGACTTGGTCGTACGCGTACAACAGCCCCCACGCGAGCGCCAGATGCATGCATATGCATCCAGGGGGCGTACAGGTACGTAGGCATGTAATTGGCCGGCCGGCCGAGCCAAATAATTGGAGGAGGCATGCAGTCATCACGCAGAGGCTGAGCTAGTGATGAGCTCTCCCCTGAATTGCCACCTGCTCAGCTGGCCGTCCATCTCATCAACCATCACCCTCGAGGTCGTGCCCGGCCGGACCTGGGCATGACAGGTTGTTAGAACTAATCTTGTCATATGTATGTGCCCGGCCGGACCTGGGCATGACAGGTTATTTTTCATTCGGGTCTGTCTAGAACTCAGTCGACTGAGACTTAATGAGGTCTCAGTCGAGTGACGTTAGCGTAGTTGTGGTGCTGCAAGCGGCATGACTGGATGCTGCAAACGCGGTGAAAAATGTTGCAACGATACTGCAAGCAACAACAACATATGCTACAACCGCTCTGATAAAAATACTACAACCGTCAAACGAGAATGTTGCTGCCAGTGAGAAAACGTGCTACAATCGACGATGGAAGACATGCTACAACCAGCAAGACGGATGTTGCAACCGGCAGTAAAAAAATGTGCAAACGATGGGAGAAAATGCTGCAAGGTCGATTGATACTTCGTTAAATCTCAGTCGACTGATTTTTAGCAAGCCCGTTTTCATTATGCATGTAACATAATTTAGGGAGTAGCTAGTCCGGTGTTGCTTACGTACAGAGAAGGCGAGATGCCGAGCCGCCATGCGATGCGGCGAGCACGGCGAGATGCCGACGGCAGTGACAAGCGCATGGATGGCAAAGTGGACCGGCTGGATGGATAAGTTAGATGCATGCAAGTGGTTAGCTAGCTTCATGGGTGAGTTTGTTAGTGGCCGGTTGTGATGGCCGGGTCATGCGTGTGTACGTGCTGGTGGCCGAGTGTGGGAACGTGCTAGTGGGTTAGTGCATGGAGTCATGGATTAGTAGCGTGAGTGGTGGGCCAGCTTGTTGCTGAGCCGCGTGTGTATATAAAGTGATCAGATGAATGAGAAAAAAATTCAAGGCCGTGAGGGCTGGGGCAAAAATGTAGTGTATGTGCTTTCACCTGGAGACAAGAGGCAAAGCTAGTTTCTCCATGGTGAAGTGTGTGTGCGCGTGTGTCTTCTGCCCCTACGTGTGTGTTCTGTGTAGAGTTTCAACACGTGTGTATGTGTTCTTGAGAGAAACTACAAGAGAGATGATAGAGATTGAGAGAAGAGAGAGTTGTGCGATGCAGCCCAAGGTAGAGGAAGAGCGGCGCTGCGAGGAGGCGGCACCAACACAGGTCGCTTCAACTTTCAACACCCAGCTATCCAGCCAGCGATCCATCCGTAGATGCAACGGCGAACAGAAGTGATCAGGCATCTACATTGAATGATTCCGCATGTGGCTAAATTTCGTGTTTTGACCCTTTTCTGAAATCTATTCGAGATCTGACCCTAGTCTGAAATTTTTTCGAGATCTGACCCTTTTGCTATCGTCAGGGTCCATGGCGGTAGGGTATAACAGCCTACCGCCAAGGTCCTTGGCGGTAGGGTTGCATGCCCTACCGCAAATTCCTCCTAAGTATTGAACACAGTGCGTGCTCGTGCCTACCGCCGAGCATCTTAAAGGTAGGGTTGTACAGGCTACCGCCAGTCTGTTTGGCGGTAGGGATGTTTCCTACCGCCAAGGTCCCTAGCGGTAGGCTGTTACACCCTACCGCCATGGACCCTGGCGATAGCAAAAAGATCAGATCTCGAAAAAAATTCAAACTAGGGTCAGATCTCGAATAGATTTAAGAAAAGAGTCAAAACACGAAAATTTGCCTCCGCATGCACGCAGACGCAGCTGCATGAGTTGAGTGCACTAATAATCAATCTCCAGCATGCGTACGTACGTGTCGATCACCTCCTGGCTAGTGTATCTGGCCAGCAGGTAATGTATTGCGCGCGCTGGCCGTGGTCGTGGACGCATCGGACAAGGCTCTGCTGCCGGCAGGCGCCTCCGGACGCCGGCAAGACTATGTGGGCGCGGCAGGCGGCGACCAGACGACGACGTTGGTACGACGTTGTACCCTGCAGACAGTGCTTAGGCAACAGGTACATGGCGTAGCCTGTCCGATCGACTCCGACCGCACGCGCAGAGAGCTGCATGCTTGGAGCTTTGCTTTGAACATGTAGATGCATGAGGTACGTACGTACACAGTTATGCAGCCTGCTTGCTGCCTTCATTCTGGCGCTGAAACTCAGACATGCGTGCCTGAAATCTCCCAGCTAGCCGGTCGGTCACGTGTTTTACAATACAATGTAACTATCATATTCAGCCCATTTCCAAATATAGTACTGTCTAGCTATAGTTTCTTTTTGAATTAAACTTTGTAAAGTTTGATCAAATTTATAGAGAAAATATACAATACCAGATACATACTTCCTCCATTTTTGTTTACTTTGCATATTAGCTTTGTCTTGTGTCAAGCTTTGTAAACTTTGACCAGGTTTATAGAAAATAATATTTTTTTGATAAAAAAGGATTTTCCCCTGCCCCATTTTATTGATAAAAACGAGGCATTACAACCAAATCATATTGTTCCTATCTCTCGAGTCTCGGCCAAAGTATCATGGCCAGAAAAGGACACAAGTTTTCAAACGACATACACTAAAAGTCTCAAGCCTACAGATGAAAACAAACTGAATGCAATGATCTAGCTAGAGAAGTATTTCTTCCTGCCGACTCCAGCACCAGGAAGAAGCCATCCACCATCTTCATCCGCACGCGGGCTCAGACCCAAGCAATCCTCAATAGCTCACCTCTTCGCCGATCCAGCAGTAGCAGGCATTTTTTACATGGAAGCCATCCACCATCTTCATCCACACGCAGGCTCAGACCCAAGCAATCCTCAATAGCTCGCCTCTTCGTCGATCCAGCAGTAGCAGGCATTTTTGCATGAGAACCGACTTTGAGCCGGTGCATAGGATCTTCCATTGGTGTACCAACCTGCTTATTCGCCCTAGCAAAGGCTTTACATCTGTCCAAACCAGGCCCTGAAAGAACTTTATCATTACGGACACTCCATAAGCTCCACGTGGAAGCAACACACGCCATACTAGCAACTTCATTTTTCTTGAAATTTGACCACAAGGAGGAAAGATCAGGGACAGAGCCTGGTATAGGAAAATCAAAGATCTAAGTGACATACCAAACAACATGAGAAGCAACACACACAAACATGAGGTGAGACACAAACTCCAACTCACAGCACTACATGCAGGTAGGATCATCTACATGGTATCTTTTGTGAAGGTTCTAGTGAGTATATTATTGTTAGCAACTAACCACAGGGAGGCATGGAATTTAGAGGGAACATGAATTTTCCATAACAATTTCCAACAAGGAGTAGAAACTTCCCCAAACTTAATCAACTTATAAAAAATATTTAGTGGAATATGAAACAGAAGCTTCTAACATCCAAACAGGTTTATGAGGTTCATCAGAAGGAATAAAAGAAAGAAATAAGGACAATAACTATTGCCATCTATCCTATAAACTGGCATCAACACATCCCCTAAAGGAGAGTTTAATTTCATGCCCATTCCAAACTTGAGACACACTGCAGTTTTGCTATTGACAAATGTCAAAAATGTCCCAAAACTGAGTTTTCAAGGTATAATACCCAATCCAAATTTCATGCCATAAATTAATTCTAGTTCCACCACCCAACACCCATTTATAGAAAGGCCTAACAGCCGCACTGACCTAGGTGAGTCCCTTCCAGAAGAAGGACCCCACATTCTGCTTGGACAAAGGCAGATTAGGTTTATCAATTTTATACTTATGATTTAGCAGGACAACCCAGTCCTTATCAGAAGATTGGAATAATCTTTTAATCGAAGAAGCAAGTAAATATAAATTGAGTTCCTTAAGATTAGGGATACCAAGCCCTCCAAACCCCTTTTTCTGGGACACAAGCCCCAGATTAGCAAGATGATATTTACGCACATCACCACAATCACCCCACAAAAAATGAGCCATTTGTGAAGAAATGGCTTTATGCCAATTTTGGAAAGTTAATAATGGACACAATGTACATGGGGATACTGGCAATACAAGTACGAATTAAAACTAGCTTTGCCTCATAACTAAGCAACTTCCCTCTCTTGTCACATATCCTCTTAATAATTTTATCAATAATAGGTTGGATATCTTCCCTGCGAAGTTTCGGGAAGTCCAAAGGCACCCCCAAATACTTCAAAGGGAAGGATCTATTTTTGCAACAGAAAATATGTGAAAAAAAATTAACCACATCTTCTTCCACATGAACTATAAGAAAATCACACTTATTAAAGTTAATTTTCATTCCAGATAACGGGTCAAAACAAGATAAGATCCATTTAACATTCCTAGCATTTTCAATGTTAGGATCCAACAACAAAAGGGCATCATTAGCATATTGTAAACTAATAATCCCACCAGGGACAATGTCAGGCAAAACACCTGAAATTAAACCAGCCCTAGTAGCTTTATAAAGTATTCTAGAGAAAACATCAGTCACTAAATGAAGTAAGATAGGGGCCAGATGGTCCCCTTGTTTAAGCCCCATACCACTTACAAACCAAGGTCCATTACAATCATTACATCTAACACAGAAAGAGCAATTCTGAATAGTACTTAGGACCCACCTAATCCATTTATTACCAAAGCCTGTAGAAGTGAGCATTTCCTCAAGGAAATCCAGTTCACCCAATCACAAGCTATGTTTATAGAAAAAATCGCTAATCAATCTCACATTAGATTCATCATTGAAAATATATATATTTGTTATTGTAAATCTGTTGTTTTCTATAAACTACGTCACGCTTTATAAAGTTTGACTTGAGACAAATTTAAATCTAATATGTAGAGTAAATAAAACTAGAGGGAGTATTATCTATATGTACATAATTTTCTTTATAAATTTGGACAAAATTCATAGAACTTGACTTAAAAAACATGTGCATCACATTTTAGAACATGGGGAGTAGTAGATAGCTAAATTAGATTACACATTAGATATTGCAGTATACCTCCATATGCCTATTTGTCCACTGTATTTTTGGGCATATACTATATGTCAATAGAAAAGGTGATTTTTTTTTTGTATTCCATCCTATGAATAAAGGGGCTCGTCTTACTTTCTTTTCATTTTTTCCACATTACAATTTGCATTAGGAAATCGAGTCGCAGTGAGTCAGTGCATGTAGGTTCATTTATGATCAACAACTCTACGAGCCAACCCAAGAAGCCTAAAGAACCACTATCACTCATCCTATGTAATAATTGCTATTATGTTGCTTTAGTTTTTTAGATGGAGAAAGTATTATAAAAGTATTTTACATGAGGATATATCCCTCACTCTACATTGATTGATTTACGCATCCATTTTCTAGGAAAAACGTAATCGTACAATAATTTCCACCTTACTAATCTAAATATATTTTTCCTATATAAAGAAAGTTATTTATTTAACTGCCAACTTTCCATATAGTCATCTCTATGTTTTTCAAACGGTGTGAGTATATGATCTATGATGTTAAACCGTCATGTCTTGTCGGCTCACTTCACTTCATCCTGGGTGTGCCGCCACACTCATTTGAGTCCTGCCTAGAATAATGTCACTCCCTCTAGCATATCTCTAGTAACTAGACATTCTATAAATGTGGCGAGAGATTTATTGTTAAGAGATCATCTCTTAATTAAGAGAAGTCAAAGCCTTTTTTCTGGTTTCTCTTTCCTCCACATCATCATTTATCCTATGTGGCACTGCTAAGATAACACCATTGTATGTGCCCTTAGTCTCTTTATACATTTTCTCCACATTGCAGTGTGTACTAGGAAATGCAGGATCATTTATAATCAAAAACTCTACGAGCCAACACATGAAGCCTAAACAACCCCTTATCACTCATCCTATGTACTCAAAGTTATTTATTTGATTGGCATCTTTCGAGATAGTTATCTCTATATTCACTCATTTGAGCCCCGCCTAGAATAATGTCACTCCTCCTACTACATTTGTGCTAATGGCTCGCTCTCATTGATGTTCAATACTGGTTGCAACTTGGAAGTATAGTTAAGTTACTATGTGAGGAAGCTTTAGTTCTTCTAGTTAATTACTTTTTATGTTAGTTTCTTTTATCAAAGTGGGGAAATGCTATTTGTTGATGCCACGGATGAAATGGATTGTCCGAAAAATACATGCATTCTTTTGTGAAGTTATGCCTTACTGATTTCAAGACTTGAAAATACTAACAATGTCAAATAGATGTTCCAAGTAGAAATCCTTTATTACCAATGTCTCTGTTGCAGTGACATCTTTGAACTAGTTCCCTTTTAATGTGTTTGTTTTAGTGACTCTTCTCTCCACTACATTTTGTTGCTGCCAACTTCCTTTTTGTCCCGAGCCTGATTCATTTGGCAGAGTATACTGCATTTTTGTGGCGGGGGTGTGCTTTACACTATGTGTGTATTATATAAGATTTTTGGATAGTGTGTACTATACTTTTGTATAGGGCATTCCATACTTCCTAATTAATATTTCTCGATTCAACGCTTGTCATTTCCAACCTCCAAATGGTTTTTCATGTTAGATCTTTTGACCAGATTTGAGATGGGTATTGTATTTATAATCTTCATGTGACTACACGTCCTCCGTCCTTAGGCCGTGGCATCCATGACCATAAAAGCATTGCTAATAACATAACTAGCTCTTCTCGCAAAAAAAAATAACGTAACTAGCTCATGACTATATACTATTGTCATGTCATTTTGAGTCATCATTAGAAATCACCTATATAATGTGTGGCTAATAGGTTGACCATCTTTTTCACCTTCTCTCTTATTCTTTCCTTTGGATTTACTATGTGTTTGCTTTGGAGCATACGCAGGGTTGTTGTATGGTAGCCCGATCCTCAAAAAAAAACTATTCTCTTGTCGCTCTTCTCTAAATTAGAAAAATCACTCTTTCCGTTTCAGATTAGTTGAACTTATTGGTTTGTCCTAAGTCATAACTCTTTAAGTTTGACCAAGATTGTAGAAAAATAAATTAACACCTAGAACACCAAATTAGTTTCACGGCATTCTGAATATGTACTTCCGTACTACTCCCTCCATCCCAAAATTCTTGTCTTAGATTTATCTAAATACGGATGTATCTAGTTATATATATTTGATGTTGTAGACCATACCATGTTTTTCTATAAACTTTGTCAGACTTTTAATAAATATTGAAAATTCAATAATTTGGAAATGAGGGAGTATACCATATAAATAACGACGTGACGGCCGGCCGCAGGAGACCGAGACCCGGACGGCGGTGTGTATTTCTATCTTACGGCAGCAACTAATCAACTCCGGCAAGTTGTAAGATTTCATATACTATATATTTCTACGTGCGTGTGTGTGCACAGTGAGTGAGAAAGTAACACAGTGGGCGGCGGTAACATGATCCAAAGCATTGGACGGTAGCTGGCTCGATCGGCGAGGCCGGGTTTTAAATTTACTGATTGACGCATGCGAGAATCCGCCGGATGCATCGATCATATCTCCGTATCCATTCGAATTAAACTTCGCCGTCAGCAGCATTGGCAAAGATGCGCGAGCTATGCACATATAGCTATAGGTGCTTCGCTTTGTTTTGGTTTTGCCGACAGAGACACGAGATCGTCATCGGTCTACCGCTGTCTGTTCGATCCATACATCCCACGTCATGGCGTCAACGCTCCCAACGCATCGATACATGTGCATGCATGCATGGACGCATGGCCAGCTCGCCGTGCACCAACGGCCAGGGTCACTCGCACCTCCATGATCGGCCCCGATCGCACGGCCGTCCATCGCCCACGCATGCACATGTACGCAGGAGAGATGTTCGATCGAGTGGTAGCGAGAGAAATGAAGCGGACACGGACGCACACACACTCATACACGCATTGACACACATTGTCACAGGACTCTAGCTAGGTACTCGCACTGTAGTCTATAGTGGCTCGTATTTGTGTCCGTATGGAGAGGTGACGAAGTAATTACTGACAGCACGCAGGCAGGGACAGGGATGGACGCCCCGGATTTGATGGATGGATGGGATCCGACGGATGGGCCCGGGCCGGCAGTGGTGAAAGGTGACGGGTGCAGGCTTTATATTTACTTTACTCCCTTGGCTGCATCCTATCCTTCATGTGCCCGCTGCTCCCTTTTGGGTCGTGAACATGAACTGCATATAGTACTACACCATGTTGCAAATTGAATCTTTATTTCACCTCCGGGCCTCTTTGGTTTCACCACGCTGTAAATTTTGATCCCAACATGCAAACTAACCGTTAACATGCATCTTAGCTAGCTCCCGGATGCATGGATCAGAGAACATGTAATACCACTTAACTTGAATGTCTACGTACAAAGTTAGTGGGTGTCCATATACAAGTAACTAGTACTAATCCAGCACAAACTGGATCAAGTGGATATATGTCCAATATCAGGGTGCAAGAAAGAAGAGACAAAATCTATAATTATGCATCATCATATGAATTCTTTTTAGATTGATCGACGGGAGCTTATACGTGTCTCTTTCTGTAAAAAAATCAAGAGAAGAGAAGAGAAGATCTTAGTGGAGATTTGCGGCAACCGGTTAGTGTGATGGCACGCTGAGGTTTGTTGACCCGAAGAAAGAAGCAAAACAAACCCAAAGCCATATATAGTAGAACTACTATTGCAGTACAGTTGGAATATTCCAGAAAGCAAAGGCAAGGCTAGCTGTAAGCATATATTAGTATTACTTTTCTCGTCCTTTTAGCTTCACCTTTTCCTAGATAGATAGAAAAAGAGGCAGAGGGAGCAGACGCCACGGCGACGACGTGCGTGCAGTGCAGTGACTGCATGCAATGCAAGTTATACTACGTGCAGTAGCCAGAAATCCATAGCGAGGTTCTGCGGAGGTTATTCGCGCCCGCTCCATGCAGCCATTTTTCAAACCAGCTTCACCTCCGGTAGGGTCACGTAGGTCGGCACATGCATGCATGCACCGTGTGGTCACCGATCGATGGATGGACGATCGTGCGTGCATGGGATCCCGTACGTACGCGTTGCATCGACCCATCACATGCATGTATGCCGTTGTTAATTTCGCATGCAACAGCAGCTTTTCTTTTACTGGTGTACTAATTGAGTGGTGGAGTGAGTACGTTGCATGTGCATGGTGTGTGCGTACGTGCCAATCACACGCACACACAGCACGTACTCGCGGTACCATATATCTACCTATCTATCTTAAGTTAGTTGCATGCAGATGCAGGTAGCTCTGTCACTGCTGAACCGATCGATCGAGCACGGAGCGCCTGACTAGTGTGTAACGCCCATGCACCTGCTGGCCGACCTTTCCCACCTGCAGTACGTACTGGACTCTACTGGCTGCAGCCATATATGATATTTACTACTACTACGGCGATTAAAATAGCAGATAACTATGTAGGGAGCCCAACAAAAGTAAACAAAATGTTCAAAAACTAACTTTGTTCACTAGTTTGTATTACATTAATTATAAGATTCAGTAAAAAAAATTAATCATAAAAATCAATATGGAACGATACTAGTCCTACGGACATCGAAATAGTTATTTCTCGGGCGATTAAAAGATCCGTCAAGGTATTCTAATTGTTTAGTGAATATAGGATCGAATTTAGAAAGGACGGAGACTCGGAATAGATTTCGCAGTCGACAAGTTTTCTTTGGAAGTTTGACTAGGACTATTCCGAAATTCAAGAACTGTTAATGAACAGGAGGAATGATGGTGGAATGTAATCCAAGTAAAAAGACATGGACATCTCCAAAGTACACTATGTATCTTCAAAAACAGTGAGTACGAGCATATTTAAATTGATGCAAAGTCAAGTCAAGCAATGGTAGGGACTCGGAAGAGAAGTTATTAGATAACAAAAACAATGGTGCTTTGATGGCTGAACCCAAGCTATGGCAGGGCTAGCTAGCAGGTAGGTGACTATAAGCTGGTCCGGGGCCCGGCAGCAACGAAAGCATGGATGCTTGCTTCAAGTGCATGGCTGATATGGCAGCTAGCTTGTAACAAACGCAAAAGATGCGCTTGTTTCGTTCCCAATATGATGGCTCGCGAGCTGTACACACATGCATGTCCAGCAGCATCATATCTCTCACTCTCGATCGATCAAGTAGCTAGCTAGCTAGCCATGCGTCTACACGTCTGTCAATATGTGTAGAGGCACTATATATCGATATGATGCATTGAAGCGAGTTGGTTCGGTTTACTCCAAAGGGAAACATTTCTTGACCAGAGCTGGCTCCATCGATCATGCGTGACGTACGTACATGCGTCTCTGTGTGGCTAGTGGCCGAGGCCAGAAGCCAGTAAAAGCGCCTCTCCCTTTTGGAATCTCTCCTTGCTATGGCCGTGGCGATGGCGATGGCTAACTACCACTGTTCATCGCCACTGCCATTATTATTGCTCGAGGTGTCTCTGGGCTCTGGCTGGCAACGCATTGCATGTTGTGTTTTGTGTAACAGTCGGTAACTGCACTGTACTCTCACTCTCTCACTCTCTCCGTGTGTGTGCAGCAGAGAGAGAGAGAGAGAGAGAGAGAGAGAGAGAGAGAGAGAGAGAGAGAGAGAGAGAGAGAGAGAGAGAGGGCCTGCTTAGCTGGCTGGCTCATCTATCTTGTGGTATTTATAAGCCAGACTGCCTAGAGGGTTTGGCACATATCACCCAGACCCAGGGCCTTTGGTAGTTGCTATGAGACTTGGAGAGAGTAGCTAGCCATGTGTCTTCTGCCTTCTCTCCGGCCCTCTTCCTCCTCTCATCTTCCTGATGAAGAGCTTGCTTGCTACCTAGCTTGTTCCCCTTCCATGCATCAACACATGCTTGATGAGGAATCTTCCATTCTTCCCATTTTCTTCTTCTTTGTACCACTTCTTCTAGCTAGCTTGGTGAGAGAGGGCAAAAGTCAGAGAGGGTACACATATCGTCGGTCGAAATCTGCTTGCTGCAGCCAGCCGGTGATTTCTGGTGTGGCATCATCAAGATTCACACAATGTATGGCATGCATGCAATGCTCTCCTCCTTCCTCATCCGTGCATGGAAGGTGGATGGATTGATGAGCTTGCTAGCTAGCCAGCGTACTATGTGTGGGAATCTTGATGATGCTGCATCGGTGATCAATGGCTAATTAGTGATCAATGAACCAACCTACCTTGACGACGCTCGCTCCTCACAAACTCTCTCCCCTTTTTCTACGCAAACCCTCTCAGATCTAGTCGGGCCGGCCGAGGTCCGATCCAGGTAAGATTAAGATGACATTAATCATCATGACTCTGTACCAAGCTTTCTAGTTGTAGAGCTCTTTCAATACGTCCCTTAGCTAATGGCATTTATATATTTCTACTAGTATAGCTAGGTAGGTATGCAGATGCACTTCATAGTTCATGCTAAATATATATATAGATCGAGTTCACATGGCCAATCTCAAGGGTTTTTTGTTTGCTTGGTTGAGGCTGAGCTAAGTTCAAGTTAGTGAGGCTATTCTCTTTATTTGTTACTAACTTCTACTGTTAGAGAAAATGGTAGAAACTAATAACTAAAATGTAATTAAGCTTGTAGCGGTCCATTTGTCCGGTACATTGGCATGTACATAGTACAGTATTCCCTTCGATCCGTATTAATTAACCGTGGTTGATTTAAGAGGAAGTAGTTTCTTGTAACTTAGGTACTACTGCAATAGCTATGTCGTGTAACCACATTAGGACGTACGTAGTGATTGTTCATAAAAAAAATAGTCATAGTGATTGTTCAAAACACAAAATAGTACGTGCTGTGGTAACCGCAATGGCATCAACTAGCTAGCTGGCCGTTGATCCACTGACGTACGTGCTGTGGTACACCGTACGTCAGTACATAGTACTGCATGCTCAAACTCGTGACTATGATCGTGCAAAAGTCAGTTACACACATATGGCCCTTTGGTACTATGGGCGTACACCGATCGATATATATTTTTTATTTTAGTGGAGAAAAAGTGAAGATTTGCATGATTATTCTCGCTGATCTCTAGCTCTCAAAAAATGGCTGCATGATCGACCACACCTTGTTCTGTGCAAATTAATTAATTGATTCTGGTGTACTGCGTGCATGGATTTTTTTTGTTTATTACAAGGATTTTTTTGCATGTTTATTTTTTCAATAATATTTGCTTGTTTATTTGATTGATCACAGTCTAATAAATCCACCCTTTGTGAGAAAAAGAAACGATCGACATGGCTGGTTGCAGGTCATATATTTTGTTTAAGGTGGAGCTGATAGTAAGCTAGTGCATTCATCCAAATGCTATGCGCACACACCAACATGTATGCACCAATTTGTCCTGATGCATGCATGCGGATCCATGGAGATCTCTCTTCTGTCTCTCTCTGCACATGTCCACACCACTCGCGCCTTCTACGGGATTAGACTCCTGTACGTACCTACGTACGCTACGTACAGGCTAGTCCTACCCCCTGCGTAGAGTAGTAGTACCTGAGCTAGGCACTGTAGCACAGCTCAGCTCACTGCAAGCTAGCTAGGCCATGCCACTCAGTTGCACATAGCAATAAATCACATGCATGTATGGATCCATCGGTCGAGACCGATCGCGACGTTGCGTAATGGCATGTGCAGTGTACGCACGTACGTACCTAGGTCTGGGTGTAATTATTTCCTGTACAACGTTGTACACGGCTCAGTTGTGTGTGTGTTTTGTAGCCAACAGAGGAGAAAAGAGACCCATGTTTCGGAAATTCAATTCGGCTCCCAGGAGCACGTGCTCCCGGGCCCAAAAATAATTTTTGAAATGTCAAAGACAATCAAAACAAAAAATTTATGTGTTTATCTCTCTCCTCCCCTGATTTTAGGGGGGTGGCCCCCTTCCTTCCCTTAGTTCCAATCCTGATCTCCCACATAGGACTGCCCGTTAAACACATAAAATATTTTACGTGGTTGTAGCATTCCCCCTCTGTTTCGCATGAAAATTGTTAAGCATGCTGGCGACAATAACAAACATCTATAAAAAAAATCAAAATTTTTTGAAAACATTTACTATTTTTTTTCGTGTTACTGTTCATCCAGGATCATGTGCTCCCGGGAGCCAAAACGCCCCTCCCCTGATGTTTGGGTTAAAGCTTCTCACTCCCGGTTTTATTTACCTCAGGAAGGGACCCACGGCTAGCATATTCGTATTGATCAATAAAGTCGATCCCACAAAATAACTATTGTTTTTTAAAAGAAAATTAAGTTTCATGGAAATTTAGAAACTCAAGCTACTTGTTTGTATCTTCCTGAGAAAAATAAATAAATGTCGGTCTCAGATGTGACATCCTGTAATATCATGAATTGGATGGAGGGTGATATGGGCGAGATGCTGTTTCCCCTGAATCCTACTCCCTCCATTCCATAATGTAGTGTGTATAAATTTTTTTAAGTCAAACTTTGAGCAAGCTTTTAGAGATAACTATTGAAATCTACAATACCAAATATATAATGTATGAAAATTCATCTTATAATGAATCTAATGATATAAGTTTGGCATTCTAGATGTACATATTTTTCTCCAGAAATTTGGTCAAATTTTATGATGCCTGACTTTTCAAAAAATCTATATGCACTACATTATAGAACAGATGGAGTACTAGAAACCGGAGCACGTGAATTTGCAAAATTGGTTTTTTTTATGCATAACATGATACTGGTAGAAACTCAGAGAGGGACAATGTGCACACAAGACATGCATAAATAAATATCTTTGTTATGCCCTCTAATCTAGTGCGAGGAATCCTATTGATTTTCTATATGATTGTACTGACTTTTGTTGTCTCACTCCATTGCTCTCAATATTGTCCATAAAAAAAATGGGATCCACATATTATAAAAATGGTATAAAGTCATTGAAACCAAGGCCTAATGTGTCACACTAAGTCGGTGGGGCCTAAATGTGACAAAAATCACTGCCTCAAACCTCTTAACAAATATATTTTTCTAGTATTACAAGAAATAACTATTACATACATTAATATCAGAATTTGAGATTGCTAACAATAGTGTTTTAGACAAGAAAAACTATCACCCCACTGTTTCAAAACACCAGGAACCAAAGATGGTCGGACCCTATTATACGCTTTATGTGAAGGATATAGTGCACTTCACTTGAAGAACATGTGCATGGGCCAGCCCATGTTCCAGATTTCTTTTCTTTTTGATAAGGTTTCGCTCAGTAACCACTTCACCCAAAAGTCCAATGGATGAAGAAGGTTGGACGATCCACATATACTTCAACATCCCTCCACACATGCAGACACTCTCGCCTCAAATGTGGGCACGATAGGCACTTGCCTCCGTGTTTGTGGATGAGGATGAGCAAATGCGCTAGCCAGGATGATAACTTGAGATCTTTGACTCTAATGCCATGTAAGGTTTCACTGATCAACTAGTTCATCCAAAAGTCTAAACTGATGGCGAAGGTTGAGTGATCAGTATATACTTCAACGTTTTCAAATATGTAAAACAAATCGTGTCTGTGACCATTTTTTAAAAGTTTTTACTATTGAAGATGATTCTTCTTCATTTTTCACAAATTTTTTATTTTACATTGCTGATATTTTTATTTTGAGCAACTTCTGAAATTAATGATTATTTTTTAGCAAATGCTGAAATTCAATAAAAACATTGTTTACGAGACAAAAAAATGTATGACATAATGGGCTATGCCAATGCGAGGCCCATTTAGAATTGTTGATGATGTGAAATGCTCACTCAACATGAGAGAGAATATGTCTCGCTTCTAGCGAGTCCCAATGACGCGTCACCTGCAGCGCCCCGGGTATTGGGCCTGACTCAACAACGCTATACCTTCAATGCACGAGCAGCACCAACGGTTCTAGCTTCGTTTTCTTTTATCTATTTCACTTATCTTTATATTTTGAAATAATGTAAATACATATGTCCAAAAAAATATTGACTTTGTTTTTTGAAACTAGTGATCGTGCACATGCAAATGCACGTTGTCATCGCGGCAAAAAACATGCCCTCATAGGGTATATATACACCACCCATTGTTTACTTCCATAACATATGTATAATATAAAATTTCTATCATGATAAAATATCACAAGAATTTTGGGCTCATTGTCAGCATTATCGATAGAAACTATGCGATATCTGCAACTTCTCATACCTATATATTATACATGAGAAAATATTTCTTACATTGATTTTAAACCATGTATCGTCATAATGTTGAAGCATATGATCACTAGTTAAAGTAATAACTTTGGAAACTCTCACCCTCTAGTCTCAATGATCATGCCATGGTCTATTGACACATTTCCACATAAATGACAGGCAACACACATAATTGTTGGGTGAAGTGAGGTCTGATTATGCTCAAAGTGTGCACCATTATGACCATGAATATAAAGATAGTAGACTTAATGGTGCAGTAGAATTAATCTATTGTCTCAGTAGTACACTATTCATGCACAATGGCTGCGATAAAAAAAAGTCTAATATAAAATCTGTTGGGGAACGTAGTAGTAAATCAAAAAATTTCCTACGCATCACCAAGATCAATCTAAGGAGAGACTAGCAACGAGAGAGAGATGAGTGCATCTTCATACCCTTGAAGATCGCGATGCGGAAGCGTTGCAAGAACGCGGTTGGAGGAGTCGTACACGCAGCGATTCAGATCGCGGTCGATTCCGATCTAAGCACCGAACAACGATGCCTCCGTGTTCAACACACGTGCGGCCCGGTGACGTCTCCCGCGCCTTGATCCAGCAAGGAGGAGGGAGAGGTTGGGGAAGACAGCTCCAGCAGCACGACGGCGTGGTGGTGGAACTTGCAGTTCTCCGGCAGGGCTTCGCCAAGCTCAAACGGAGGAGGAGGAGGAGGTGTTGGAGAGGGGAAGGGCTGCGCCAGGGGAGAGGTTGTGTCCTCCCTCCCACCCCTCCACTATTTATAGGCTGGGGGGGAGAGGGGGCCGGCCCCCTAGATCCCATCTAGGGTTGGGGCGGCGGCCAAGGGGGGGAGGAGTGCCTCCCAAGTCAAGTGGAGGCCCTCCCCCTTTAGGGTTTCCCCTCTCCCATGCGCATGGGCCTTAGGGGGGCTGGTGCCCCTAGCCCATTAAGGCTAGGGCACCCCCTTACAGCCCATGCTGCTGTATTGGATGTGGTGGAACCCTTTCCGGACTTCCGGACCCCTCCGGAATCCTCCGGAACCTTTCGAAAGCTTCCCGGTACAATACCGAAAAACCCGAACTTTTTCCGGAACCCCAATAACAACTTCCCATATATAAATCTTTACCTCCGGACCATTCCGGAACTCCTCGTGACGTCCGGGATCTCATCCGGGACTCCGAACAACATTCGGTATTCACATACTATTTCCCATAACAACCCTAGAGTCACCGAACCTTAAGTGTGTAGACCCTACGGGTTCGGGAACCATGCAGACATGACCGAGACATCTCTCCGGCCAATAACCAATAGCGGGATCTGGATACCCATGTTGGCTCCCACATGTTCCACGATGATCTCATCAGATGAACCACGATGTCGAGGATTCAATCAATCCCGTATACAATTCCCTTTGTCTACCGGTATGATACTTGCCCGAGATTCGATCGTCGGTATCCCTATACCTTGTTCAATCTTGTTACCGGCAAGTCTCTTTACTCGTTCCGTAACGCATGATCCCGTGGCTAACTCTTTAGTCACATTGAGCTCATTATGATGATGCATTACCGAGTGGGCCCAGAGATACCTCTCCTTCATACGGAGTGACAAATCCCAGTCTCGATTCGTGCCAACCCAACAAACACTTTCGGAGATACCTGTAGTGCACCTTTATGGTCACACAGTTACGTTGTGACGTTTGATACACCCAAAGCATTCCTACGGTATCCGGGAGTTGCACAATCTCATGGTCTAAGGAAATGACACTTGACATTAGAAAAGCTTTAGCAGACGAACTACACGATCTAGTGCTATGCTTAGGATTGGGTCTTGTCCATCACATCATTCTCCTAATGATGTGATCCCGTTATCAACGACATCCAATGTCCATGGTCAGGAAACCGTAACCATCTATTGATCAACGAGCTAGTCAACTAGAGGCTCACTAGGGACATGTTGTGGTCTATGTATTCACACATGCATTACGATTTCCGGATAACACAATTATAGCATGAACAATAGACAATTATCATGAACAAGGAAATATAATAATAACCACTTTATTATTGCCTCTAGGGCATATTTCCAACAGTCTCCCACTTGCACTAGAGTCAATAATCTAGTTACATTGTGATGAATCGAACACCCATAGAGTTCTGGTGTTGATCATGTTTTGCTCGTGGAAGAGGTTTAGTCAACGGATCTGCGACATTCAGATCTGTATGCACTTTACAAATATCTATGTCTCCATCTTGAACATGTTCACGAATGGAGTTGAAGCGACGCTTGATATGCCTGGTCTTCTTGTGAAACCTGGGCTCCTTGGCAAGGGCAATAGCTCCAGTGTGGTCACAGAAGAGAGTCATTGGGCCCGACGCATTGGGAATAACTCCCAGGTCGGTGATGAACTCCTTCATCCAGACTGCTTCCTGTGCTGCCTCCGAGGCTGCTATGTACTCCGCTTCACATGTAGATCCCGCCACGACGCTTTGCTTGCAACTGCACTAGCTGACTGCCCCTCCATTCAAAATATACACGTATCCGGTTTGTGACTTAGAGTCATCCAGATCTGTGTCGAAGCTAGCATCGACGTAACCCTTTACGACGAGCTCTTCGTCACCTCCATAAACGAGAAACATATCCTTAGTCCTTTTCAGGTACTTCAGGATGTTCTTGACCGCTGTCCAGTGTTCCATGCCGGGATTACTTTGGTACCTTCCTACCAAACTTACGGCGAGGTTCACATCAGGTCTGGTACACAGCATGGCATACATAATAGACCCTATGGCTGAGGCATAGGGGATGACGCTCATCTTTTCTCTATCTTCTGCCGAGGTCGGGCATTGAGCCGTGCTCAATCTCACACCTTGTAATACAGGCAAGAACCCCTTCTTGGACTGATCCATATTGAACTTCTTCAATATCTTGTCAAGGTATGTGCTTTGCGAAAGACCAATGAGACGTCTCGATCTATCTCTATAGATCTTGATGCCTAATATGTAAGCAGCTTCTCCAAGGTCCTTCATTGAAAAACACTTGTTCAAGTAGGCCTTTATGCTTTCCAAGAATTCTATGTCATTTCCCATTAATAGTATGTCATCTACATATAATATGAGAAATGCTACAGAGCTCCCACTCACTTTCTTGTAAACACAGGCTTCTCCATAAGTCTGTGTAAACCCAAACGCTTTGATCATCTCATCAAAGCGAATGTTCCAACTCCGAGATGCTTGCACCAGCCCATAGATTGAGCGCTGGAGCTTGCATACCTTGTCAGCATTATTAGGATCGACAAAACCTTCCGGCTGCATCATATACAACTCTTCCTTAAGGAAACCATTAAGTAATGCCGTTTTGACGTCCATTTGCCATATCTCATAATCATAGTATGCGACAATTGCTAACATGATTCTGATGGACTTCAGCTTCGCTACGGGTGAGAAGGTCTCATCGTAGTCAACCCCTTGAACTTGTCGATAACCCTTAGCGACAAATCGAGCCTTATAGATGGTCACATTACCATCCGAGTATGTCTTCTTCTTAAAGATCCATTTGTTCTCTATGGCTTGCCGATCATCGGGCAAGTCTGTCAAAGTCCATACTTCGTTTTCATACATGGATCCTATCTCGGATTTCATGGCTTCAAGCCATTTGTTGGAATCCGGGCCCGCCATCGCTTCTTCATAGTTCAAAGGTTCACCGTTGTCTAACAACATGACTTCCAAGACAGGGTTGCCGTACCACTCTGGTGCGGAACGTGTCCTCGTGGACCTACGAAGTTTAGTAGCAACTTGATCCGAAGTTTCATGATCATCATCATTAACTTCCTCTCTAGTCGGTGCAGGCACCACAAAAACATCTTCCTGAGCTGCGCTACTCTCCGGTTCAAGAGGGGGTACCTCATCAAGTTCTACTTTCCTCCCACTTACTTCTTTCGAGAGAAACTCTTTCTCCAGAAAGGATCCATTCTTGGCAACAAAGATCTTGCCTTCGGATCTAAGGTAGAAGGTATACCCAATAGTTTCTGTAGGGTATCCTATGAAGACGCATTTTTCCGATTTGGGTTCGAGCTTTTCAGGTTGAAGTTTCTTGACATAAGCATCGCATCCCCAAACTTTCAGAAACGACAGCTTAGGTTTCTTCCCAAACCATAATTCATACGGTGTCGTCTCAACGGATTTCGACGGAGCCCTATTTAAAGTGAATGCGGCAGTCTCTAAAGCATAACCCCAAAATGATAGCGGTAGATCGGTAAGAGACATCATAGATCGCACCATATCCAATAGAGTGCGATTACGACGTTCGGACACACCATTACGCTGAGGCGTGCCAGGCGGCGTGAGTTGTGAAACAATTCCACATTTCCTTAAGTGCGTGCCAAACTCGTGACTCAAATATTCCCCTCCACGATCTGATCGTAAGAACTTTATTTTCCTGTCACGTTGATTCTCAACCTCACTCTGAAATTCCTTGAACTTTTCGAAGGTCTCAGACTTGTGTTTCATTAAGTAGACATACCCATATCTACTTAAGTCATCAGTGAGGGTGAGAACATAACGATAACCACCGTGAGCCTCAACGCTCATTGGACCGCACACATCAGTATGTATGATTTCCAATAAGTTGGTTGCTCGCTCCATTGTTCCGGAGAACGGAGTCTTGGTCATCTTGCCCATGAGGCACGGTTCGCACGTGTCAAATGATTCATAATCAAGAGACTCCAAAAGTCCATCTGCATGGAGTTTCTTCATGCGTTTGACACTAATGTGACCAAGGCGGCAGTGCCACAAGTATGTGGGACTATCATTATCAACCTTACATCTTTTGGCATTCACACTATGAATATGTGTAACATCACGTTCGAGATTCAATAAAAATAAACCATTGACCAGCGGGGCATGACCATAAAACATATCTCTCATATAAATAGAACAACCATTATTCTCGGATTTAAATGAGTAGCCATCTCGCATCAAACGAGATCCTGATACAATGTTCATGCTCAAAGCTGGTACTAAATAACAATTATTGAGGTTTAAAACTAATCCCGAAGGTAGATGTAGAGGTAGCATGCCGACGGCGATCACATCGACCTTGGAACCATTCCCGACGCGCATCGTCACCTCGTCCTTCGCCAGTCTCCGCTTATTCCGCAGCTCCTGTTTTGAGTTACAAATATGAGCAACTGCACCGGTATCAAATACCCAGGAGCTACTACGAGCGCTGGTAAGGTACACATCAATAACATGTATATCACATATACCTTTGGTATTGCCGGCCTTCTTATCCGCTAAGTACTTGGGGCAGTTCTGCTTCCAGTGACCGTTTCCCTTGCAATAAAAGCATTCAGTCTCAGGCTTGGGTCCATTCTTTGGCTTCTTCCCGACAGCTTGCTTACCGGGCGCGGCAACTCCCTTGCCGTCCTTCTTGAAGTTCTTTTTACCCTTGCCTTTCTTGAACTTAGTGGTTTTATTCACCATCAACACTTGATGTTCCTTTTTGATCTCCACCTCCGCTGATTTCAGCATTGAATATACCTCAGGAATGGTTTTTTCCATCCCCTGCATATTGAAGTTCATCACAAAGCTCTTGTAGCTAGGTGGAAGCGACTGAAGGATTCTGTCAATGACCGCGTCATCCGGGAGATTAACTCCCAGCTGAGACAAGCGGTTGTGCAACCCAGACATTTTGAGTATATGCTCGCTGACAGAACTATTCTCCTCCATCTTACAACTGTAGAACTTGTCGGAGACTTCATATCTCTCGACCCGGGCATGAGCTTGGAAAACCATTTTCAGCTCTTGGAACATCTCATATGCTCCGTGTTGCTCAAAACACTTTTGGAGCCCCGGTTCTAAGCTGTAAAGCATGCCGCACTGAACCAGGGAGTAATCATCACTACGCGACTGCCAGGCATTCATAACATCTTGAGTTGCTGGGAAAACAGGTGCGTCACCTAGCGGTGCTTCAAGGACATATGCTTTCTTGGCAGCTATGAGGATAATCCTCAGGTTACGGACCCAGTCCGTGTAGTTGCTACCATCGTCTTTCAGCTTGGTTTTCTCTAGGAACGCGTTGAAGTTGAGGGCAACATTAGCGTGGGCCATTTGATCTACAAGACATATTGTAAAGATTTTAGACTAAGTTCATGATAATTAAGTTCATCTAATCAAATTATTCAATGAACTCCCACTCAGATAGACATCCCTCTTGTCATCTAAGTGTTACATGATCCGAATCGACTAGGCCGTGTCCGATCATCACGTGAGACGGACTAGTCATCAACGGTGAACATCTCTATGTTGATCGTATCTTCTATACGACTCATGTTCGACCTTTCGGTCTTCCGTGTTCCGAGGCCATGTCTGTACATGCTAGGCTCGTCAAGTCAACCTAAGTGTTTTTGCATGTGTAAATCTGGCTTACACCCGTTGTATTCGAACGTTAGAATCTATCACACCCGATCATCACGTGGTGCTTCGAAACAACGAACCTTCGCAACGGTGCACAGTTAGGGGGAACACTTTCTTGAAATTTTAGCGAGGGATCATCTTATTTATGCTACCGTCATTCTAAGCAAATAATATGTAAACATGATAAACATCACATGCAATCAAATAGTGACATGATATGGCCAATATCATTTTGCTCCTCTTGATCTCCATCTTCGGGGCACCATGATCATCATCGTCACCGGCATGACACCATGATCTCCATCATCATGTCTTCATGAAGTTGCCTCGCCAACTATTACTTCTACTACTATGGCTAACGGTTAGCAATAAAGTAAAGTAATTACATGGCGTTTTTCATTGACACGCAGGTCATACAATAAATTAAGACAACTCCTATGGCTCCTGCCGGTTGTCATACTCATCGACATGCAAGTCGTGATTCCTATTACAAGAACATGATCAATCTCATACATCACATATATCATTCATCACATCCTTTTGGCCATATCACATCACACGGCATATGCTGCAAGAACAAGTTAGACGTCCTCTAATTGTTGTTGCAAAAATTTTTACGTGGCTGCTATAGGTTTCTAGCAAGAACGTTTCTTACCTACGCCACAACCACAACGTGATATGCCAATTTATATTTACCCTTCATAAGGACCCTTTTCATCGAATCCGATCCGACTAAAGTGGGAGAGAAAGACACCCGCTAGCCACCTTATGCAACTAGTGGATGTCAGTCGGTGGAACCTGTCTCACGTAAGCGTACGTGTAAGGTCGGTCCGAGCCGCTTCATCCCACGATGCCGCCGAATCAAGATAAGACTAGTAACGGCAAGAAAATTGACAAAATCGACGCCCACAACAACTTGTGTTCTACTCATGCAAGAAACTACGCATAGACCTAGCTCATGATGCCACTGTTGGGGAACGTAGTAGTAAATCAAAAAAATTCCTACGCATCACCAAGATCAATCTAAGGAGAGACTAGCAACGAGAGAGAGATGAGTGCATCTTCATACCCTTGAAGATCGCGATGCGGAAGCGTTGCAAGAACGCGGTTGGAGGAGTCGTACACGCAGCGATTCAGATCGCGGTCGATTCCGATCTAAGCACCGAACAACGATGCCTCCGTGTTCAACACACGTGCGGCCCGGTGACGTCTCCCGCGCCTTGATCCAGCAAGGAGGAGGGAGAGGTTGGGGAAGACAGCTCCAGCAGCACGACGGCGTGGTGGTGGAACTTGCAGTTCTCCGGCAGGGCTTCGCCAAGCTCAAACGGAGGAGGAGGAGGAGGTGTTGGAGAGGGGAAGGGCTGCGCCAGGGGAGAGGTTGTGTCCTCCCTCCCACCCCTCCACTATTTATAGGCTGGGGGGGAGAGGGGGCCGGCCCCCTAGATCCCATCTAGGGTTGGGGCGGCGGCCAAGGGGGGGAGGAGTGCCTCCCAAGTCAAGTGGAGGCCCTCCCCCTTTAGGGTTTCCCCTCTCCCATGCGCATGGGCCTTAGGGGGGCTGGTGCCCCTAGCCCATTAAGGCTAGGGCGCCCCCTTACAGCCCATGCTGCTGTATTGGATGTGGTCGAACCCTTTCCGGACTTCCGGACCCCTCCGGAATCCTCCGGAACCTTTCGAAAGCTTCCCGGTACAATACCGAAAAACCCGAACTTTTTCTGGAACCCCAATAACAACTTCCCATATATAAATCTTTACCTCCGGACCATTCCGGAACTCCTTGTGACGTCCGGGATCTCATCCGGGACTCCGAACAACATTCGGTATTCACATACTATTTCCCATAACAACCCTAGAGTCACCGAACCTTAAGTGTGTAGACCCTACGGGTTCGGGAACCATGCAGACATGACCGAGACATCTCTCCGGCCAATAACCAACAGCGGGATCTGGATACCCATGTTGGCTCCCACATGTTCCACGATGATCTCATCGGATGAACCACGATGTCGAGGATTCAATCAATCCCGTATACAATTCCCTTTGTCTACCGGTATGATACTTGCCCGAGATTCGATCGTCGGTATCCCTATACCTTGTTCAATCTCGTTACCGGCAAGTCTCTTTACTCGTTCCGTAACGCATGATCCCGTGGCTAACTCTTTAGTCACATTGAGCTCATTATGATGATGCATTACCGAGTGGGCCCAGAGATACCTCTCCGTCATACGGAGTGACAAATCCCAGTCTCGATTCGTGCCAACCCAACAAACACTTTCGGAGATACCTGTAGTGCACCTTTATGGTCACACAGTTACGTTGTGACGTTTGATACACCCAAAGCATTCCTACGGTATCCGGGAGTTGCACAATCTCATGGTCTAAGGAAATGACACTTGACATTAGAAAAGCTTTAGCAGACGAACTACACGATCTAGTGCTATGCTTAGGATTGGGTCTTGTCCATCACATCATTCTCCTAATGATGTGATCCCGTTATCAACGACATCCAATGTCCATGGTCAGGAAACCGTAACCATCTATTGATCAACGAGCTAGTCAACTAGAGGCTCACTAGGGACATGTTGTGGTCTATGTATTCACACATGCATTACGATTTCCGGATAACACAATTATAGCATGAACAATAGACAATTATCATGAACAAGGAAATATAATAATAACCACTTTATTATTGCCTCTAGGGCATATTTCCAACAAAATCATGGGGAAACACTATAATCACTAAATATAAAAGGGAGAAAAATAATATACTTGTGTGGAGAACATGGCATTTCGCATTTGAGCAAGCAGTATAATCTTTTTTAACATGGTCACGCTCACCAGATCGAGACGAAGGTGCACCTGGTTGATATAGATATGCGATACACCAGTTTCTGTACGAAAAGGACAAATGCAAATTACAGACAATTGACAACAAATGTGTAGGGTAACGCAGCAGAAAACAAAAAATTTCCGACCTACGCACCAGCCCAGGACCACTATGGAGACTGCATACAAGGTTTGATCATTTTCGTTACCGACTCGTAGCGCAGCGGAAGTGGAGTCGATGACGATCGGCGGTGCAGATCCCCGCAGCTAGGGTTTACAACCTCCCAACCGCGAGGATGTATACCCTCATCCGCGCCCAGGACAGCCCTCCGGGAGGCGGTCGAACAGTCCACCGGACGGTGTCGCGGACAGCCCTTCGGGAGGACCTTCGAAACTCAGACGGTCACTCGGACAGCCCTTCGGGAGGACTCACAGAACTCGGACCGTCACTTGGACAGCCCTTCGGGAGGCACTCTCGAACAGCCCCTCGGGCACTAAGATCGAAACTACGACCTCTCTACAGAGTTGCACACATACAGTGTCATCTATCCGGCAGGGCTTCGCCGTCCAGAACTAGTTCCCACCGGAATCCAGACAGCCTTTCGGCTCTATGAAACTATTTCGCGGGGAGGGAGAGAGAAGCCAGATCATTGCATGGCACTTGTATGTGAGAAGGGATGGAGTTTGTGGGCAGCCCACTCTCCTCTATTTAGCGGAAAGCCAAGGGGTAAAGTTGGCATTCACAAATACCAAAAGTACCCCCACTTTATGTCATTTACATAAAGAATAAAGCAAAAAGGAGTGCCATGTGGAGCTCCATGGAGCTCCACCCTCCATGGCCGACCACCCCTTGGGGGGGCCCCCCCAAGGGGGCTTCCTTAGTGCCCAAGGCTTCTAGAAGCCTTTTGGGAAATTTCCCAAAAGGTGCTTTCCATAAAAATTCCCAAAAGGCACTTTCACTATTCACGATGACATTTTTCAGTGTCCGTTCGAACTGAAAATATTTATGTGTGCTTAGAACATTTCTATTACCCACTAAAATAATTTTCAACGCGTTCTGGAACAATTCCAGATTAGTGATTTCATCTGCGAAAAGCATCTAAAGCGGTTCCGGCAGCTCCGGAACATTTCCGGTTTTCATCCCGGAAAATTCCCAGAAGTTTCCAGAATGATTCTGGCACCCTCCAAGAATTATCAGGCATGTGCCGAAACCAATTTGACTTTATGGTATCCTCTGAAACAACTTTTCAGTTTCACCGGAACTCATCCGGTGACCTCTCTGCGGAACTTTTCCGCTGTCCGAAACTTTTCGGTGTCCGAAACTTTTTCGGTGATTTTCTCTCAGACTCCCTGTCTAGTATTCAGCAGATAGATGACCCTTAAGCGTGTGACCCTATAGGTTCGGTGAAGTATAGACATGACACGGAACCCCTTCCGATCAATGATCAACATCGGAGCCGTGGACACCCATATTGACCCCTATACCCACACGAATGAATATTCGAGTGAACCTCCAGTTGCTGTGTGCTATTCCTGTTGCTTCGCGATATGTTACAAATACCCGAGGTGAGACATGTTGGCACTCCCGTGGATCAACAACTTGTCCACTAAGCCAGTTACCTCGTTACCGGTATTGTTCTCTTTTCTCGTTCCTGTGTTCCGGCATCCCTGTGATCAAATCACATTGTGTCTGGCCAGACGATGATGGATACCGTAACACCGAGAGGGCCCAGAGATATCTCTCCATCGTCGGAGGAGCAAATCCCAATCTTGAGCTATCAAGTTACTTGACATACTTTCCCATGAACCCGTAAGCCGCCGTAATAGCCATCCATTTACGGATGACGTTTAACAAACCCCAAAGTTCATGAATCAAGCATGAAGAAACTCGATACTCTCATGGTCTGAGGAATCATGCAAACGTTAACCATCTCTGTGTTATTAACCATTAACTCATGACGAATGTATCTCATAGTATAACATTAATTCGGGTCGATTCAACACAAATGTTCTGCTAACATTGTGCCCTCAAAATTGCTGGCATAGACATGCCCATGATCAGGAAAACAGAACCATCATGCAACACTTGAGCCAGTCATAGAGGCTTGACTAGGAATACATTTTATCGTTTATTATCCCACACGTGCACATGAGTTTCCCTCCAAGCCTCGTTTTATTTGTAGACTCGAGAATCATTGCAGTTATAGCATGGAACATAAACCTAATTATGAACAGGGAGATAATCAATAACATTTATTATTGCCTCTAGGGCATATCTCCTACAAAATGATACATGAACCTTCTTTAGAGTACATATATCTCTAATTCTCTTTAAGTTCACATCTATAATTTTCATACATGATTACAGCCCCTGTATTTTCCATCTCTATTTTTCTCATATGAGCCATTTACTCATATTGCCAATAAAATAGCAGCTCCTGCTACTTTCATGAAAAAAAGGACTTGCACATACATGCAAATCAGAATGGCTAGAGCATGGTTAAATGTGGTACCAATGAAATTTAAGTGGTTACGTAAGGTTGCTTAATTCCTACCAAGAGAACTGATACACACAGATCAGAGCATGGTTAATTTCTACCATCAGCCATAGCACATCATAGGCCAACTTGAAGGCAAGAATTTGGATAAGAAGAAACACAAGTATGGAGAAATAACTAAAGCAGTCAGATTATCCACCCTTTACGTACATACATATCTTCTATCACTGTAATGTCAAAAAAGGAATATTCTGATCCATTTTTTTTTTCAATTATAGATGGTGAACCAGAAAAGCTGCATTTGTTCCATCATCTACCTTAAAAGTGAGTTCACAAACTCTATTGTGTTTGTTCAATTAAGAGTAACCTTTGATTCTGAATAAAATCCCCATGGTGTGCCACTACTTACTACACAAACATGTGTGTCTGGATGATTTGAAAATACATAATGGGTGTCGGAGTTTTGGCAGCCAATCAAAAGAAATATAAAATGCAGTGGTTGCCTGCAATTTACCATTCCACTCGAACCGCGTCGTCATGCACTATGTGGGAGTATCCACAAACAATTCAAAAGGACATGAAACAACAGTTCAACCAAAGAAGGATTGTGGAAAGTAGAGTGAGGAGAGTACCCAAGTTTCTTCCGGATTAAATAATTCACATAAATTTTCATGATTAAATTGATGAATGGTTCATGTCAAGCAAATAACAACAAATGTTCTTCCTGATTACATAGATCAACGATTCAGAAGAGAGTTAATGTAAATTGGTAGGATACTGGCAAATCATCTTATATAGGAATTGAAGTTGACATCTGTATCAACCGAAGCTGCTACCAATGCCATCGCAAAAAAAAATAAAAAGAAGCTGCTACCAATGGAAGCCACATTGATCAAGTTGCAACCAACCTGTGGGGCACTCAGTTGGCGAGTCAAAGATAGGCGACCAGGGGAACGGCGATGGCGGGATCCTGTCGTTTAGCAGGAAGCAGAGGAGTATCGGTGGCGGCGGCAGCCCGCTGATGGCCGTCCGTGTGGCAGCAGAGGAAGACCGGCAGGCAGCGGCGGCGGGAGCCTGCTCCCGCGTTCTTGGGGCAGCAGAGGAGGATCGGTGGGTGGCTGTGGCGGCGGAGCCCGCGCTCGCGTTTACCCGCAGGGAAGCAGAAGAGGACCGTTGGGCAGGCGGCGACCCGCACTCACGTCCATCTACAGGCGGAGGGCGTGTGCGTCGTGTGCTCGGCAGTTTGATTTGGACCAAGTGGTATTGCGGGATAGGTGGGACGGTTGGGATTAGTGTTTTTTTCGAGTGGGGTGGGATTAGTGGCTTGCTGTGTTAAACATTGGGAGGTTCTGAACCTTTAAATTATGTAGATGGACGATGGATATGGCTGGGATATGCCCCCTCTTGTGCTTTTATAAGGGTAGTAGATAGATGCGTCACACATAAATGTCATGGAGTGTAAAAAATGTTCATAGCAAAAAAAATGTTAATAATTTTGGTTTAAATGTTCATACGATGTAAAAAAAATTAGCATGACTTAGAAAAATTTATTATAGGATTTAAAAATGTGTTTCATGACATGGGCAACATGTTCATGTGTTTCAAAAATATATTCACAACATTTTTAAAATATGGTTACACAATGTAAACAAATGTTTATATAGATTTGAAAAATGTTTTGTATCATTCAAAAAAATGTTCAAGATGTATTTGAAAATCAGTTTTACATGTATGTGAAAAGAAAGAATTCCTTATTTAACACTATCTTAAAATTGGATTCCCTATTTAACACTAACAAAATATTTCTCCCCTATTTAACATGGACTCTAAATTTTATTCCCAATATAACACTTCCGTCAAACTTTTGAGCTAACAGTGTTAAATAGCACTTGAAATGACAATACTACCCTTGGCACTAGTATATCCTAAAATTTTCACTCTTTTCCCCGTTGCCCCCTGTTCTGTTGGTTTTAGAATGCTGGAGCAAATCACCAGAGGGCTGCACACGTACGCGCAAAAGCTAGCTCAAAGAGCTTGCCAAAAAAAACTAGCTCAAAGAAGCAAGCAGCGTGGGAATAATGCACGCACGATCTTTTTTTGCGGGGAAAAAAGCATTTCATTAATTAATCATGGTTTTACAATCCTCTGAAATAAAAATGCTAATATCCTCGGGTGCTTTTGTTAAACAACACGCAGTGCGTTGTTGTCCACCGCCGATCGCTGCCATAGCATGGCTTGCTTTGTTTTGCAGTCTGCCAATCTTTTGGATTTTAGCTTGCCTCTCTTGGAGAAATGTACTGACTTCTGCAACTTGGAACAAGTTGCTGGACCGGTCCAGAGTGCCGGAATAATGCGCGCACGATCTAGCCGTACGTGACGCACGTACATGTGAAAGACTAACTTCATGGATAGATCAACTCGGCTCTCTCGGCGGAAACGAACGCAAACACAACATGTCAATGGGCGTGGCACGTCTCGTGTCTGTTATCTAATTTAATCTTTTACAACGTAATCTGATATTTGATCTTTTAATTCCAATATAAGTTAGCCAGAGCATAACCCAGCTAGCCCAACCAGGCCTAGCGAGCACCAGGAGAGCCTCAGCCAGCCTCAATCCGACCGATGAGCCTGGCCTCAGGTAATTAGCTTGTCCAAATTATTTTTGCATAACCTTTTGGCCACACTGAGTCGTGTTATCCCACCTTTAAATATGACACATAAATAAACTGGCAGACTGACTAGATGTTTGAGGGCAAAATCGTCATTTCATATGCCATTTAACACCGTTAGCTAAAAAATTGTATGCTAGTGTTATATTGGGAACAAAATTTAGAGCTGATGTTACATAGGGAAGAAATATTTTTTTCAGTGCTAAATAGGGCATCCAATTTTAAGACAGTGTTAAATAAGGAATTCTCTCGTGAAAAAATGTTCAAACATGTACATTGGAACTATTTATACAATGTAAAAAATGTTCACATAATTTCAAAAAATATTTCGTACCGTTAAAAAAAGGTTTCAACATCTATTTGAAAAATGTTCACAGCATATATTTGAAAAATATTCAATGTGTATCAAAAAATATTCCATATGTATATGAAAAATTTACAATGTGTATTGACAAAAAGAGACACGTATTGAGAAAATAAAAACGAAAAAGGAAATTAAAAGAGATACTGAAGAAAACTGTGAAAACCATTAAGGAAAACAAATAGAAAAAAGAGGAAACAAACTGCATAGACGCTTCTAAAATTGGATCAAACCAGTTCATAGAAGCATCCGAAAACCGTTCCCGATAACTACACTATTGGGCTGGAAAAATCTTGCGTAGCATTTAAATATATGTTTCATATCATTTTAAAAAATGTGCACGTGTTTCAAAAATATTTTCTTGACGCACTCAAAATATGTCTGCACATTGTAAAAATATATTCGTTTAGTTTTAGATACTATTTTGTACCATTCAAAACAATGTTCAATGTGCATTTGAAAAATGTTTTTACATGTATTAAAAAATATGTTCAAACATTTATTTTTTTTAAACAAATGTATACAATGTAAAAAAAGGTCACATAATTTAAAAAATATTTTGTACCTTACAGAAAAATGTTTCAATGTGTGATTTGAAAAATGTTTTACATGTATTTGAAAAGTATTAATCTTTTATTTGAAAATAATCAACGCATATGAAAAATATATTCCACGTGTATATGAAAGATGCGCACCATGTATTGAAAAACTAGACATGTATTGAATAAAGAAAAGGAAAAAAAAGAAAAGAAAAGGTAACATGAAGAAAACTGTGAAAGGATTAAGAAGAACACATATAAAAACCAGAAAAAAAAACACATGGAAGCTTCTAAAATTGGACCAAACCGGTTCATAGAACCTTCCCAAAATTGTTCCTTGTAGCTATAGTATTTATAAAAGATGGTTCTCTTCTTACGGGTGAGCTTTATCCCTCGCGACTACACTCCCCCATTTAGGTCCTAAAGTACTTTAAAAAATAGAAAGAAATTACGTCCGTAAGTTGGCCCCATGTTGGACCAAAATTTAGTTGGGCTAGGCCATAAAAGGGCATCAAACAGTCAAAAGGGCCAGACCAGCTGTCCCAACAACATCATCCTTGTTGTAAAAAAACTCCTCATTCTAAAAAATGTAAAAAAACAAATCTCGTCCTTGTTTCTTGGGGCCTCTATGTCCCGCTTCACACAAGATAGAGGGAAGTGTCGCTAGAAGGGCGGCACGAGATGGGTCGGGCCAGGTGCAAGGAGGCCATGTCCTCGCTTTTCCATTTTTTTTATATTTTTGCTTTTATTATTATTTTTTATATTTCAAAATATTAAAAATAAATGTATTACAAATGATACTTTCCATAAAAATATTTGTAAAAAATTAACCAAGCAAGTAAAAAATGTTAAATGTGTATAGAAAAAATGTTACTCATTTGTACAAAAAAAATACAATGTGTATAGATTAAATGTTACTCATGTATACAAAAAATCCAATCTGTATCGAAAAAATCATGTTTTATAAAAAGTGTTAATCAAGATTTTGAAAACAATGTTAAACAAGAATTTGAAAAATGTTAATCTAGCATTTGAAAAATCTTAAATGTGTATAGGAAAAATGTTTAAGATGTGATTAAAAAATGTTAATGTTGCCTTTGAAAAGATGTTAATCAAGCAATTAAATTTTTTTAATGTGTATAGAGAAAATGTTTCTCACGTACACAAAAACTGTATAAAAAAATACAATGTGTATGAACAAATTTGATAGTGTATTTAAAAAAAAGATAATTAAGCATTTGAAAAAATTCATAAAGAAGTATTTGAAAAATGATAATCAAACATTTGAAAATGCTAAAAATGTTTATTGAAACAATATTGACCATGTATTAAAAAATATTAATCTTGTGGTTGAAAAATATTAATCAAGTATTTAAAAATCTTTAAAAAATATATAGAAAAATTATTGAGCATGTATTAAAAAACTCTTAAACTTGTATTTGAAAAATGCTAAACATGTATTAGAAAAATGTTTTTGACGTATACGAAAAATATAGAATGAAAACCAAGAAAGAAAGAAAAACGAAAAAAGCCAATGAAAACCAAAAAAGAAACAAAGCAAACGAAAGAGAGAAAAGAAAAAAAACTGAAGAAACAAGTGCAAAAGAATGAAAAACAGCGCAAACCAATGAAGAAAGAAAGAAAAAAGGAGGCAAATGAGAAAGAAAAATTGATGAAAACCATGAAGTAAAAAAACTAAAAAACAAGTATAATGACAAAAAATAGAAAACGGGAGGAGAAATAAGAAAAGAAAATGAAAAACAAAAGAAAAAGAACAAACACATCACCGAATAGAGCGACGAACGAACGAACGTGGCACACGCTGTTGGGCAGGGCCATATGCGTGCACGCTGTCTGAAATCTTTAGGCAAGACGGATGCTAGTCGAGAGCAACTACTTAAGAGGTACCAGCAGAGGAGTTGAGGTTTTATACATCTAATGTTGACCCGATCGACATGACCTCCCTGAAGAAACCCACCACAGAGTCTGATCCCCCGCTCAAGTTTAAGTCGGCCGAGGACACGAAACAGGTGGATTTTAGCCCTGGCGACCCATCCCATCAGTTCACTATTGGAACTGGCATGGATCCGAAATAGGAAAGCACGTTTATTGAGTTCATCCGTGAGAATCGGGACATCTTTGCATGGAAACCTTCTGACATGCCTGGTGTACCGAGAGAATTCATTGAGCTCCACCTCAACGTTGATCCTAAGATGAAACTAGTTCGGCAGTACCTCCGTCGTTTTAACGAGGAGAGACGAAAAGCTATTGGTGAAGAAGTAGCTCGACTCCTTGCAGCCGGATTTATCATTAAAGTTTTTCACCCAGAGTGGTTAACTAATCCAGTACTTGTACTGAAGAAAAACGGGACTTGACGAATTTGTGTTGATTACACGGACCTTAACAAAGTCTGCCCTAAGGATCTGTTCGCTCTGCCTCACATTGATCAGATCATTGATTCTACTGCTGATTGTGAGAGTCTATATTTCTTGCATGCTTACTCCGGTATCATCAGATATTTGTGGGAGCCCCGCAAGGGTCACTTTGGTGGGTGCTCCTATTCCGCACCTTCGGCGCCGCGGGAACCAATTGGCCCACGATGCGCAGCACAATGAATCTGTCTCACCAAAAAACATGTGAAAAGTGCGTGTACAAGGACTCGAACTCACGCCGCTACAACGCACGAGTTGGTTACCTAACCACTATAGCTCCTGATCGATACTGATTGTAACACCCCTATGTAATAGCCACCATGATCAGCTGTTAATAATGCCAAGTCATATCATATGCAGTGATTAAACATAGTGGTTAACCAAAGTAAATCAACTCCATTTTAAAAAAAAAAATCAACTTAAATTCATAAGTGAAATATAAAGTTGATCCAACTCTGCTGGAAAAATGTCCATTAATTAGCAAATATTCCAGAAGCATTAATAAAAATATAACCAAAGTTATTTGGAATAATTAACTCGCTCAAACAAATTGAAACATAACCAAAACAGAATATTTAAATCCAATTAAAGTCATATCTAATTCAAATGGAATTCAATTGTTGTCCAAACCAATTTTTGGTGAAGGGTAATATTGCATTGCAATATTTGGGACAACTCTCACAATTTACAAAATAGCAGAAGCGGCCTAACCATTATCAAATCTGAAAGGATTAAAGAAAACAGAATGAAGAAAATGGAAAAAGCCCTCTGCAGTTAATCTGGCTGGGCCTGAGTGCACAGTGCACTCAGCCCAGCCCAACTGGCTAGCCCACTCGGCGCATCGTTCCCCTCCCCCGCGCTGTCACGCGCCCACGCTGACACCTCGCCGCCGGCCTCGCTGTCGCGCATCCGAGCCTCCCCGGCGAGGATAAGGATGGCCGCGGGCTCCTCTCTCTTCCCCGCAACCCTATCCACTCCCAGTTCTTGCCCCCTCGCTCGCCCCTCCCTCTGTTTTCCCCAATTCCGTCAGACCCGACGTGGTCGCCGCCGTTCTCGCTCGATCCCGCGGCCACCGAGCCCCTCCGGCCCCGCCAACTTGTCCGAAAGCGCCAACGCCATCGACTCCTTCGTCCGGTGCTGTTGGATTGAGCTGGGGAGCGCCCTGTCGCCGGATCTTCATCGTCTTCCACCTCAGGACCCGCCGTCGTTCGCCGTCGACTCCGTCGATTTCTGCAGCTCCTAAGCTTCCACGGGCTTTACTTAGCCGCGCGGTGAGCTTCCCCCTCTCTCCTTTTCTCTCCTTGCGCTGCGTTCTTCGCCGTAGCCACCTCACCGCCATGGCCGCACTCTGGTCGCCGCCGGTGAGCTCATAGCCATCGTTGCCGTGCACTAGACGCCGCGTTAGTGGTACCACCGAACTTCTGGTGGTCATGCGCATCGCACGCGAGCGTCGGCTTGGCTCGGACGAGCCCCTACGCTCGAACCCGAGCACGGCCGAGCTTCTGTTGCCGCCGATGTGGACGCCGCCGTCGCCAAAGGGCCTCTCCGACCACGAGACCACCGCAAATCGACGCGGTATGGTCTCCGCTTTCCAATGCGCCCAAAAGCGCGGTGAACGGATCCCCATAGGCGATTTCCGGTGAGGTCCGAGGCCGCGCCGCCATGAATATGGTCGCCGGCGACTGGCCGCCGGCGCCGCTGACGTGTCAACGTCGTTAACCACTAACCCGTGGCTCTGTGCCACTGACTGGTGGGTCCGACCACTGTAGCAATTAGGATTAAGTTAAACTAACCTACTAACTACTGTGTCACCGACAACTGGGCCCCATCTCACTAAATAGCTAATTAGAATAATTTAAAAGTCTATTTAACTAACAGTGGCTGACAGCTGGGTCCCACTGGGCCCAGTTGACCAGTCAACCTGCTGACTGGGCTGGACCCAGTCAATGACAGGTGGGTCCCACTGGACCCACTGTCCAGTCAACGCTGACCCAGTCAAATGCTGACTGTGCAGTTGACTGGCCCCACCTGTCAGCCTCTCAGCTCTCTGCTGTGTACACTGTGCTGTGTGCACTTAGCAATTTCCCTTTTAATTTCGGATTTGAATTAATTCCAGAAATTGCAGAAAATCAAATAAACTTTGGAAAATCGTAGAAAATAAACCGTAGCTCGGATTGAAAAACTTAAAACATGAAACTTGCTCAGAACGACGAGCCGAGTCTGATCGTGCCGTCTGTTTCTCCATCGGAACCTCCTACGTAGAAGAACTCGTAACTCCGGACCCGAATCCGACAGATGAATAGTGCACACACGTCGGATATTAAATCCCAGAATAATTCTAAAAATAACTAAAATGACTTAGATGCATATTTAGGCAACCCTACACTGCATCATAGCATCACACGCACCGTGTTGCATTTGTTTGCATTATGTTTACCTGTTTCTTCCCCCTCTTCTCTCTCGGTAGCTCCCGACGTTGACGTAGCTCCCGAGGCAGACGCCGCACAGGAGTACGACTACGTCCCCGACGATACTACTGAAGACCTTGCCCTTGCCCCCGAGCAAACAGGCAAGCACCCCCATTTTGAGCATGCCTATATCGCCTACTCTTTTCTCTCTTATGCTTGCATTAGAACTGCTACTGCTACTGTTTTCCTATATCTGCTGCATAGCCTGATTATTGTACCCTGCTTTGTTACCTTACTGGTTATCCTAGACTGATTATTATAGGCTGGGTAGAGACACGACAGAGACCTCCACTTGATCCCGACTGCCCTGCTGGATATCAGAAGACCCGATCATCGGGATTGAGGACCAGACCCTGGCACCGCACATCACTACCCCTTAGTTGCCGACACTGCTGGGTTACCGTCGAGTGCCGAGGGTGATACCTCGTTAGCACTTCTGATGTTAACCTTGTAGGTTAGTTACTCGGTCGTGGTAAGCGAGGGTGATTCCTCCTACACCACCCCCGATAACGACATCGTCGCGCAACCTCTCAAGTGTGGACCTCGAGGGTGATTCCTCCTTCGTTCACCTTGATGATAACATCGAGCGGGAATTCCATCGAGGGTGATTCCTCATGGTTCCCTTCGGTGTCCGACACACAGTTACCTTGGATATTATGACTTGACTATGAACCACGATACTAAAGACGGGTCGGCCCTGAGGGGTACCCACGCGAGCTTAACGCGAAGTGATGTGGAGTCGGGTTGACCTGGATGGTGCCCGCGAGATAACTACGAGGCGTGGCCGGGCATTCTTAGCCCTTGCCGCAAGTCCTCGAGACGGGGCGACGGGGTCACATCGATCGTGAGTCTCTGCTCGTTTCCGCGCGCTCCTAATCCACTACGGTTTGGATATTTGATCCGAGGGGCCTCTGGCCCGATAGCACTAACCATCACGTGGGCATAGTATGGGCGTTCTGCGTCGTATACTTCAGCCGAAGCTTAATGGACGTCAGCGACTGAGCGGCGCGCGCTGGATTGGACTGGTTACGCAACCGCGCTTGTATTAAGGGGTTGCTAGGTCTGCTTCCGGCCGCCCACGCAACGCGCAGGAGTTCCCGGGGCGATGGCCCAAGACCCCTGGGGGCATAGGTTAGTCCGGCGTGCTGTCCTCTCTGTTAAGTATTTGGTCGGGTTGCGGCGTGTTGCTTAGCCGAGGCCGGGCATGACCCAGAAAAGTGTGTCCGGCCGGAGTTAAGCGAGCGTGGTGGGTAAGTTGGTGCACCCCTGCAGGGAAGAAACTTCTATCGATAGCCTGTCCTACGGTAACGGACACTCGGAGTTGTATCCCGATCGGTACAACTAGAACATGTGATGAGAATTGGATAGTACGGCTCTGGGATTGCTTTCTCGCAGGGAGTCGAGAAAGGATCTCAGGTCGAGGTTGATGATATTACTACTACTACTTTACATTATGTTCATCTGCTCTCTCCTGATGCTGCAAGACTGTCGAAGATTGTTGAAGATGCTAGTCTTCGATAGGACTTGGCTTTCCCCCTCTACTCTGGCATTTCTGCAGCCCAGTCCACATATACAGCCATTCCTTTGACAATGATGCATATGTAGTGTAGATCCTTGCTTGCTGAGTACTTCGGATGAGTACTCACGTTTGCTTTATTTTCTTTTTCCCCCATTTTCCATTTGATGCCACCAGACGACGGAGCCCCTGAGCCAGAAGCCCCAGCGACGACCAGTACTACTATCCGCCTGGCGAGTACTACTACTACGAGGAGCCGTTCGACGACCAGGAGTAGGATCGGAGGGTCCAGGGCAGGAGGCCTACGCCTTTCGATCGTAGTTTTTATTTTTACCCCGCCTCTGTGAAGGCTTATCTCTCTCTCTGTAATATATCTGTACTCAGATATCTAATGCTTCCGCTGACGCTTGTATGCCATCGAGCTTGTATTCGAGCCCTCGAGGCCCTGGCTTGTAATATTAAGCTTGTATGACTTTATTTTATGTTTTAGAGTTGTGTTGTGATATCTTCAAGTGAGTCCTTAGGCTTGATCGTGCGCATTTGCGTGTATGATTAGTGCACGATTAAGCCGGGGTCGTCACACTGATTGATAGCACCGCGAGATTACTTAAGAACAACTATATCCGCACTATTTATTAGATTTTTGAATCAGTTGAAAACAATTTGGAAAAGTTGAATTTTTTATGAAAAAGAGTTCATCAGATTTTGAAAAAAGTTCATGAATTTTAAAAAAGTTTGTCGACTTTGAAAAAGATCATTGAATTTGAAAAAAAGTTCATTGAATTAATTTTTTTTATCAATTTCGAAAAAAGTTCATCGATTTTGAAAAAATTTCATCAATTTTGAAAAAAGTTCATCAATTTTTTAAAAATTTCATCAAATTTGGAAAAAATTCATCGATTTTGAAAATAGTTTATCAAAATTGAAAAAAGTTCATCAATTTTAAAAACAAAGTTCACTGATTTGAATAAAAGTCATCAATTTTGATAAAAAAAGGTTCATCAATTTTGATAAAAAAAAGGTTCATCAATTTGAAGAAAAAGTTCATGAATTTGAAAAAAATTATTGAACCTGGAATAATAATAAAAAAACAAAAAACAAAAAAAAAGAGAAAAGGAAAAAAGGAAAAAGGAAAGAAGAAAGAAGAAAGAAGAAAGAAGAGGTTAGTGTTCAGATCGAGCAAGGTGGCGTGGTGTTTTGATTCACCGCAGGTGCTCATTTTTTGTGTTTCAGAAAAACAGAAAGAATGGGGAGATGGGCCGGCCCAGCACAGAGGTGTTGTGTGCGCCCGTTCGCAAAGTCTATACTAACGGGCGCCTGAAGCGCCAAATAGGATGCGCCCACTTTGGTTGTTGAGAGCGCGTCAAGTGGTGTGTCCAGCCACCGCCACGTCCCGCATGCGGGGCACACCATTAGGATTTTGCTTTTTATATAATTTTTCTGTAGTTTTCGGGGTTTAAATGTTTTTCTGGATTTTTTGGCTTTTTGGTTTTTGTCTGGTTTTTCGTTACTTTTGGAGAAAAAATTGAAAATAATGTTTTTGCGTGAAAAAAATTATGTTTCCACGAGAAACACAGATTTGCTTCTTGTGGAAAGCATATTTGCGTCCGTGAGAACAGTTGTGCCTTTCAGAAAGGGAAAATATATGTTTTTTTTTTGCTTCCATGAGAAGCACAGATTTGCTTCTCGTGAAGGCACAGATTTGTTTCCGCGAGAAGCAAGGTTGTGCCTCTCAGAAAAGAATATTTTTGCTTCACACGGTTTTACTTCTTGTATAGGCACAGATTTGCATCTGCAAGAAGCACGACTTTGGTTCTTGGAAAGGAAAAAAATGTGTGTTTTTCCACGACAAGCACAGATTTTTCTTCTCGTCGAAGTACATATTTGCTTCCGCGAGAAGCACATTTATGCCACTCGAAAAAGGAAACAACATTTTTTTTCTTTTATGAGAAGCATGGAGGCACAGACGGAAGCATAGTTGTGCCCCTCAAAAAGAGAAAATGGTAAAAAAAAACTATGCATCTGGCTCTGTTTTTTGCGATTTTTTTGTCGAAACCTATTAACATGGAGATCAAGTTTCAAAGATCTTGATGCGATAAATCCAGCGGTGAAAATAATTCGGGATTTGGACGCACAGTTCAAGAGATAAAATATTTTAAATAAATGAATCTGTGAAAAAAGGAAAAACTCTCAGTTTGCGACAAGTGATGCACATGCAGTGTGCCACTTGTCAGCACGTGAAAAGGTGGGAGTGACCTTTGTAAGGGGATACCTTTAACTAGTGATTTTGATGCTAGTCTCGTTGTAGGGCTGGTTATAGTGGGAAGTAATTTGGACTAGTAACATGCATATGCGAAAGTCCCCTTCTACTCCCGAGCTCAAATGAGCTCGGGATGAACTGTAAATTTCAAAAAAAAAAAATGAAAACAAATACGAAAAAATTTGGTGCAAACTTTGACAAATGTTTTTAGTGCTTGCAAATTTTCATTCCGAAATAACATTCATGGAATTCATGGTAAAAAAAAATAGACACTCCAAAATGCTTTGGTAATGCGAATGTACGGGTTTTGACTTCTGGATTTCGCTCTGTATGTTGTCACCTGTATGTCCGTCTTCGCCCATCTTTGTGAGAACTTTGTGGAGGTGGTGCCCAACGTGCCCCTGTTCAGTCACTTCTATTCACTGCGGATTGAAGGCGATGACATCTCCGGCAGCGTGACATGGATCCTGAGGTCTGCCAGGAAAGATGAGTACCTCGAAGGAACCTGGCACAAGAAGTGGCCGGAATGGAGGGCGGAATGGTGTTGGATTAAGATGAAAGACTTCTCGGAGTACTGCGCCACCGCGATCGAGAAGCTCAATAGGAACCCACACTGGTCAGATGTGGGCCCTAAAGATGAAGGATTTGGTCTTGTTTGTGACCGGATACAGGATCTCTGTGCTGCCGGCTTGACCCTTGAGATGGTAGGTGCCGATTTCCTCTGGCGCCACGACTTTCACAAATGTTATTTTGGGATAAAAATTTGCAAGCAGTGAGAACATTTGTCAAAGTTTGCACACAAAAATTCAGTTTTTTTATTTTTAACTATTTTTTTCTATTTTACTGTTCATTAGGGAGCATATGAGCTGAGGACTAGATACTCCGCGTCCCATGCATATGTTACTACCTTCATAATGAGCAGCAATATGAGTGTGGTATCATGTAAACCTTTATTTATTTAGATGTAGACTCATTTTCCGTCGTGGTACATTATGCTACGTAACATATTATGTTATCACACTCCTCATTAACTACTTGTATATAACACGCTGGCAACATTTACCAACGCCCGATCCACCTCACTGGGCCAAGCTCTCTGTTGCGGCCTACCCCAACCCATCTTGCAGAAAAATCATGCATAGATACGAAAACAAAGAAGAGTAAAAAGGACAATTGTAAAATCCAGTGGCATCACCGACATGTTCATTGGTATGATATCATTTTTAAATCATTACATCAGACATAGAACAGCGCGAGGCAATTAAAAACGGACCAGAATTTGATGAACACAGGAATTTCTAGGAAAGGTCAGAACGACACATGGATCCACGGATCGTTCTCACAACAATAGATAGATAAGAGCATGCATGCATGTGTGAGCCTGCTCTACATGTCTCCTCGTCCTTTCTGCTATCTCTAGCTCCCATTATATATTTTGCCTGCAAAAAATTCAACTGCTTTTCTTTTAGAAGATACTACTAAATATGCATATCTTATCTTAGTAGATGCACAGCTGCTAAATATGCATATCTTATCTTCCCCCACGTCCACATTTCTTTTTAGGGGAAGCAGGATCCCATGGTCACATCCGAGAGATATGTATATAATTACCCATGGAGACTATATATGCTTGTCCAAGAAGAATACATTATCATGCAGATCGATGCTTTCTCAATAATGTGGGATCAGTTCCTTAATAATGTTGACCCATGCAGGATGTGACACATACCATAACTAAAAAAAGGACAAGTAAAGTTTTCCGTAGAAAAAACTCAGGTGTAATATTTTACCACATAAAAAAAGATGAAATTGGGAGCTCTCTTATATGTATTTGTACAGACTGTGTTGCATTCGTAATAGATACATAGAGACATGTAAAGCAGTGCCCACGGGAGAGTGCACTGATTCAATTCAGTTACAACGAAGATGCACATACACATATGTAGTGCGCACACACAAAAGGGTTTTCCCAGGATAAGAAGAAAATGAGGCGACCGTAGATTCTCCTTGTTCCGCCGGTGGCTCCTCGGGTTCCCCTTCCCTCTGCCCGCCGCTACAATGGTGGAGGGTGGGGCAACCCTGGATCTATGTGTGTAATGTGTGATTTGTAGGGTCTGCTAGTTCCTCATAGTTAATAGAGTTGCGGCAGCGGTGACGATGAGAAAAATGCCTCCTTGGCTTTCCACATGTCGATGGAAACACGTAGAGCGACGTCGACATAATTTTGTTTTTCGGTTCATTCCTCATCCAATGAAGCTCAACTAGATGCGGCTCCATCAAAGACCTAGGCCAAAGGAGGCAACGACCTCTGCACATGGCGTGTCGCTGGTGGATTCGGAAGGAAGACTTTGTTGATTTAATTAAGGGCTTGCTTGTAAGTTTATAGTTCTTTAAAATGTTCTAATAAGGGTTGGTTTTGTCTAATAGTATATGACCCTAGTATTTCCGCAAAAAATAAATATATGCGCGCATGCACATACACACAACTATATGCGAGTGGCGCTCATAATTACATTTCAGAATGACTGGTCAGACAAAATTCATCAACATCACTAAACTTCCACTTAATGCACTGGCACGTGTTTTCCTATGACCCACCTGGATTTCAACTCTAGTCGAGAAACCCAAACTGAACCCAAGCCTTTTTGTAGAAAAGGTGGTTGAAACACCTGATTTCTGCATCATCATGATGCACACAACCATATTTATTGAAGTTGATATACAAGACAACAATGCCTAAGTCATCAAGATGTGAAGTGGAAAACATCGGCAACTACGGTGGAACTATTATAAGATACGAACTTAACACCTACGAGAAAACCAAATTCTTCCGAAACAACGCCTTCAAGTAGGGATAAACACCCTCACGCCACCGCTGCCACGTCCAACTAGAGATGATCTGATGAAGGATTTTTCATCCTGTTTATTAAGATCAACCATTGAATGACAGCACATCAGCATGAATAGGATGTCTTCAACAAGGTAACGAAGTAAGTTCATCGCTGGAGAGCCAGACCAATAAAGGCCAGAACAAGAGTTTTCTCTTGGGACATGAAGCGGTGTTCCAGTCACCATCATGATGATGGATCTTTCAAAAATATTCGGCTAGTACTGCGTGGCATGTCTGAGTGGCCCTAGCAGACCAATGAGATTTCCCAGCGTAGACGATTACCACGACCATCAGGAGGGCGGCCATGTCGTGGTGCTTCAGGCTACTGCCACTCCACACCGATGTGCCCCAACCTACAATATCCATCCTGCTCTCGGAACTGTTTCGTCGATTTCCTGTGTGTCAACCATCAGTGTACACCAGCCCCATTAGTGATGATCGCTTGCACTGTGAGCCGCTTGCTCGCCGAAGCCCTCTAAATGCCTTCTCACCGCCGTTCAATGCCAGATCTTCCATGCGATAAGTAGCTTACTGCCGGACACCGCAAGAGACGAGCATTGTGGAAGTATGTGGAGAGGGATGCGGCATGATGGGGATAGTACTCCGGAAGCGAGAAGGGCACAACTGGGTTTCTCTTTTTGAGGTAGGCATAGATCGTTAGGTACACAAGGCAGGATATGATGACACTAGCTAGGCCGAATCGAGGCGGGCAACTTCCACTGCTAGATAATGCGCAATCCTCTCGTCATACTAGAACTAGCTATGGGAGGAGATGTTCAACATGGTCATTCATCGGAAGGTGCCTATTTATGCTCCCTTTGTGATGTGCTTCTTGAACTCCGCGTGGGCGGTTCGCAGGCCAGGAGATCCCCTTTCTTCTCCAGATAACCTCACAGTGCATGAGGTCAAGCAGTTGAGGAGGAAGAAAAGTGTCGAGCCTCGCTTTCCTGCTGATGACCCCAAGGATCTTCGAGTGACAGTGATTTTGAGTTGGAGTCTCGGGCCAAGCCATCTTGGGTGACCAAGCCCACAACCAAGGTGAAGAAGACCTTCTGCATGCAGACTCACATCCATAAGAAGCTCTATGAAGCCCATGTGTCTGAGAAGATGGCTCGCCACTGACATATTCTTATGATGAGGCATCTCAACATGCAGGTTGATAGTGGGACAGAGAAGAGCATCACTCCAGAGGAGAGGTGGAACTACGAGAACAACAAGTGGTCTGATGAGGATGAGTCTGCACCTCCTACTGCTGATACCTCTGCCACCACAGATGATGATATCATGGAGAATGACGAGGAGTCTGGTGGTGATGATCCAAAGGAGACGGAGGAGTCAAAGGAGGACTACTGAGCTCTGGGGCGTTCGCATCGCTCTTTTCCTTTTTGGTGTCTTGATGCCAAAGGGGGAGAGACTTCTGGTAGGTCTCGGGATTTGCTTGGGTGTGTTTTATTTGCTTCGGTTGTTAGTTGAACTATTTGCTTTGAGTTGGTTTGTGAACTTGGTTGTGCGAGACTATCGTTGTGCATGGTGGTAGACATGAGATCCCGAGCTATTTATCTTTTTTAATTATCTTGTCTCGTTTATTTGTAGAGCCTTGCCTTTTATTGTTGCCCTTATTTGTTGCTCTACTTCATGTCATTGCAAATGCATGCTTATTGTATATTCACTTCTTTTGGAATCTATGGCCGGTCTATAGAATCTAGGGGGAGCTGTGATCCTAGAGCACTTTGCATTCCAAAAGGAAAATCAAAATAGTGCTCACATCCGGGGGGAGCCCCTTTATATTTTCTATACCTCTTTGTGTAAATCGTGTTTTTGTCATCATCCACCAAAAAGGGGGAAATTGTTAGGGCATTTCCCGCCTTGACTGTTTTGATGATGATGACAGTACATTTTGCGAACTAATCGTGTGCCCTAGTGATACGTCTCCAACGTATCTATAATTTATGAAGTATTCATGCCATGCTTACAACAATTTTATATGGTTTTGGTATGATTTGGATGGAACTAATCCGGACTAACGCTGTTTTCAGCAGAACTACCGTGGTGTTGTTATTTGTGCAGAAATAAAAGTTCTCCAAATGCAACGAAACTTTTTGACGATTTTTTTTGGAACAACAGAGGCACTAGAAGCTTCCTAGGAGGGCCAGAAGAGCCACGAGGAGGGCACAACCCACCAGGGCACACCAGAGGGGCCTGGCTTGCCCCGGTGGGTTGTGCTCACCTCGAGGACCATCTTTGCGTGATTCCAATGCTGAAAAATCCTATAAATAGAGAAACCATCAGAAATAACCCAAGATTAGAAGTTTCGCCGCCGCAAGCCTCTGTAGCCACGAAAAACCAATCTAGACCCCGTCCCGGCACCCTGCCGGAGGGGGAAATCATCACCGGTGGCCATCTTCATCATCCTGGCGTCCACCATGATGAGGAGGGAGTAGTCCACCCTAGGGGCTGAGGGTTTGTACCAGTAGCTATGTGTTTAATCTCTCTCTCTCTCTCTCTCTCTCTCTCTCTCTCATGTTCTTGAGATGTCACGATCATGATGTATCGTGAGCTTTGTTAATATAGTTGGATCATATGGTGTTTTCCCCTCTCTATCTTGTTGTGATGAATTGAGTTTTCCCTTTGAGATTTTGTTTTATCGGATTGAATATTTTTATGGATTTGAGAGCACTTGATATATGTCTTGCATATGAATACCCGTGGTGACAATGGGGTATTATATTGATTCACTTGATATATATTTTGGCAATCAACTCGCGGATTCCTGAGGTGACATTGGGGAAATCTATGCATAGGGGTTGATGCACGTTTTCGTCCTACTTTCTCCGGTAGAAATCTTGGGGCACTCTTTGAGGTTCTTTGTGTTGGATTGAGTATTATGAATCTCAAATTGTTTGATGCATATCGTATAATCAACTCATGGGTACTCGCGGTGACATTGTAGTATCTAGGTGACATTAGAGCTGGTTGATGTGTATCATATGGTGTTATTTTAGTACGAACTCTTGGTTAGATCGATCGGAAAGAATAGCTTGGTGTTATTTTAGTACGAACTCTAGGATAGATTGATCGGAAATAATAGCTTTGAGGTGGTTTCGTACCCTACAAACAATTTCTTCTTATGTTCTCCGCTAGATAGGAACTTTGGAGTGATTCTTCATCGCACGTTGAGGGATGGTTATATGATCCAATTATATTAGCATTGTTGAGAGATTGCACTAGTGAAAGTACGGACCCTAGGCCTCATTTTCAAGCATTGCAATACCGTTTGTGCTCCGTTTTATCAATTGCTACCTTGCTATTTTTTATTGTTCCTATTACAAAAATCAATATCTACTATCATTACTATGCTTGTATCACCATATCTTCGCCGAACTAGTGCACCTATACAAATTACCATTGTATTTGGTGTGCTGGGGACACAAGAGACTTTTTGTTATTTAGTTGCAGAGTTGTTTGAGAGAGACCATCTTCATCCTATGCCTCCCACGGATTGATAAACCTTAGGTCATCCACTTGAGGGAAAATTGCTACTGCCCTACAAAACTCTGCGCTTGGAGGCCCAACACGAGTCTACAAGAATAAAGTTGCGTAGTAGACATCAAGCTCTTTTCTGGCGCCGTTGCCGGGGAGGTGAGTGCATGAAGGTATATCTTTAGATATTGCAATCGAATCTTTTAGTTTCTTGTTTTATCACTAGTTTGGTTTATAAAAGAAAATTACAAAAAAATTGGAATTGAGGTGGTCTCATATTGTTCATCTTTATAATGTCTTTCTTGAAAATGATGGATCGGAAAATTGTGCTCAATTGATAGAGGAAGAATTCTATAAAATGTTTGACAAAAAATCTTTGAATGATGAGCATGATTGCAATGTTGTTAGTATGAATTCTTTGAATATCCATGATGCTAATGATATGCAAAGCCATAAGCTTGGGGATGCTATGTTTGGTGAAGATGATATTTTTAGTCCCCCAAGTTTTGATGAGAAAATTTATTATGATGATTGCATGCCTCCTATTTATGATGATTATATTGATGAAAGCGGGTTTGGAAGAGTGTAAACTTTAGATAATATGTATCCCACTATTTTGGAGGGTGTTGAATCTTATTGTAATGATAAAAGTGGATTTGGAGAGGTCATGACTTTATTTAGTGATGAATCCACTATTTTGGAAGAGGTTTCAAATGACTATGATAACAAAGTTCTTATATATGACGATTATGGTGATGACATATATGCTATAAATAATAATGATAACCATGAAATTCGTCATCATGATTTTAATTTTCAATCACATGATAATTATTTTATTGAATTTGCTCCCACTACTATTGATGAGAATAAATTTGCTTATGGTGAGGGTAATAAATTTTTTATGCATGTGGATCATGAAAAGAATGCTTTATGTGATAGTTATATTGTCGAATTCATTCATGATGCTACTGAAAATTATTATGAGAGAGGAACATATGCTTGTAGGCTTCTCACTAATATCAAGTTTCCTCTCTTTATGTTGAAAGTTTTGAAGTTGCACTTGTTTTGCCTTCCTATGCTTGTTGATGCTTGTTCCCATAAATTGTTTGCTCACAAAATCCCTATGCATAGGAAGTGTGTTAGACTTAAATGTGCTAGTCATATGCTTCATGATGCTCTCTTTGTGTTTCAATTCTTATCTTATGTGAGCATCATTGAAATCATCATGCCTAGCTAAAAAGGCATTAAAGAAAAGCGCTTGTTGGGAGACAACCCAACACTTATACCTACTGTTTTTGTGTTATCATATGATTATGCTACTTTAGTACTCATGTTTTATAGCTTTTGTTTCAATAAAGTACCAAGTAAAGCCATTGGGATAGAGTGGATGATAGTTGACTTAATTCTGTGCAAAAACAGAAACTTTTTCTTCCAGTAACAGAATTGTTTAAATTCACTGCAGCATCGAAAAACTCTTAATGTTTTACAGATGATTTATATACAAATTGTCTACGTTTTCCTAAATTTTAAGAATTTTTGGAGTTGCATAAGTATGACTAAAATTCATATCTTTACATACTGTTCTGTTTTTGACAGATTCTGTTTTCAATGCATAGTTTGCTTGTTTCATGGTTTCTATGGCTTATATTGCTTAATATAAATTGCAAAAATTGTAGAATACAGTAGGCATTGTGTGATAACAATTATGAATCTTATCTTGACAGTACCAAAGTGAATGATTTGTCTTTATCTTACTAACTCATCTCACGAAGTTCCGTTAAGTTTTGTGTGATTGAAGTTTTCAAGTTTTGGGTGAGATATCGATATGAGGAGAATAAGGACTGACAAGAACCTAAGCTTGGAGATGCCCAAGGCACCCCAAGGTAATATTCAAGGAATATCCAAGCAACTAAGCTTGGGGATGCCCCGGAGGGCATCCCCTCTTTCGTCTCCAACATTATCGGTAACCTTACTTGGGGCTATATTTTTATTCGTCACATGATATGTGTTTTGCTTGGAGCGTCATATTATTGTACTAGGATTTGCTTGCTGTTATTTAGAATAATTTTTTGCATCTCTTACTTCGATAAAAATGTCAAGTATAGCCTTTGCCATGCTTATTTTGCAAGTCTATATATTGCTGTTTCAAAACAGAAAGTTTATCGCTGTTGCAAAAATTCCCGAGAAAAGTCAGAATATGATAAAATGTTCAAACTTTTTGCACAACAAGATATGATAAATTTCCTACAGTGTGTTATATTTTTAGAATTTTTGGAGTTAAAGAAGTATTGATATTCTTGCATCCTTTACAGACTGTCCTGTTTAGACAGATTGCTGTTATGTTTGCATATGTTTGCTTGTTTAATGATTCTATTTGACTATAGGAGTATTAAATATGCAGATGCATTTAGTATGCAATGTTGAATAATAATATTAGTGATTTGCTACAGTATAGAATGATAAGGTTATTGCATTGATTTATACTAACGTATCTCACGAGTTCTTGTTGACTTTTATGTGGATGAAGTTTTTAAGATTTAGGGAAACCGTGATATAAAAGGAATTAAGGAGACACAAAAGCTCAAGCTTGGGGATGCCCAAGGCATCCCAAGATAATATTTCAAGAAGTCTCAAGCATCTAAGCTTGGGGATGCCCCGGTAGGCATCCCACCTTTCTTCATCAACAATTATCGGTTAGCCTCGGTTGAGCCTAAGTTTTTACTTCTTCACATGATGTGTGCTATTCTTAGTACTTCATTTTATTTTGTTTTGCTTGCTGTTTTAATAAAATAGTTAGACCTGAAAGTTTTTAAATAAGAGAGAGTCCTCAATTAGCTACCCCTTTATTTAACTACTCGTTTGATCTTCATTTATATCTTTTTGGAGTAGTTTGTTATTTACTCTTGTGCTTCACTTATATTATTTTGGGAGTTGATACTAGTGATGAAAATTTGAACAAGCTATGAAATTGGTCCTAATATGATGAATATCCAAGAAGGATATAATAAAAACTTTCATGTAGATCATTGGATATGATAAGTTTGATTCCTTGCAATAGTTTTACGATATGGAGATAATAATATATGAGTCATGTTGGTGAGTAATTATGCTTTAGTAAGAATATTGGTGTTAAGGTTTGTGATTACCTATGCAATCATGAAGTTCAATAGTTATGCAATGAAATTACATCCAACTTATGGTGCATTATTTGGTGTTAGTTATGCTCAATGCTCGTTTATGTGAATTTTCGTTTCTTGGTTGGTTGCTTCTCAATCTATTTGCTAGCCTCCATTTGTACTAAGTGGGAATACTACTTGTGCATCCAAATTCTTAAACCCAAAGTTGTGCCAAATGAGTCCACCATACCTACCTATATGCGATATTTCCATGCCGTTCCAAGTAAATTTGTATGTGCCAATTCTAATTTTCAAAATAAATTTCCTTTTTGTGTGCTCGTACCGCTCATAAAGCGGCAGAGGGTGGCTAATATTTTTCATGCTAGATGTGTTATTCTCAAGATGAGTGTTTATTCACTTGTCATTGCACAAGAGTACGATGGTAATAGGGATGCCCAGTCCCGAAATGAAAAAGAAATATACTTTATGTTATCAAATAATAAATTCCTTGGAAAGTGTTGGTATGGACGGCACCCGTGGATACGGCTAGTCGTGGAGTGTGAAAGTATGGTGGAAAAAGGAATAAACTTTATTTTATGTTTGGGAACCGCCTATGATATATCTAGCATGGAAAGTGTTGGAAATTACTCGGTCGTTTTCGTTGACGGGAAAAGTATGCCTCCCAAAGTATTTTTATCTCTCAATTTAAGCTTTAAGCTTCATACATTTTTTCCATTCTTTGATTGTCATGTCTTCATCGGTTTTAGAAATCCGGTATGAACAGCGGTGAAGCCTAGGCAGACTTGGCCGTAAGCTAATAACATCAAGGCGACCTTTCGGAAACATCAGATCAGGCACACAATCCTTCGGGATTTTCTGTTGAAAAACATAATAATAACGTCGTAGTTAGCAATGTAGTTTAGCTTTAGAGGAATATATGCAAAAGATGCACGGATGTCGTAATAGTAAAAAATCTTACCATGCCATCTCCATGGATGTTACCGTAGTTCAACACGTGCACTAGTGGCACGTATTGACCATAATGTGCAGGAGTTTCATAATTGATATTGTAATTCTCAACATCAATAATAAATGAGATAAGATGTTCTTTCTCCTCATAAGTTAATTCAGAGCCATCAGTGTAGTAGGTTCTGTCTACCATCTTCCGTACATTTTTTGAAGAATAAAAATAAGCTGTCAATGGAAATAAGATGTGAACTATTTTGAAATAACCAATATAAATTACTTAATAAATATGTTTGAGAAACTCACATAGAGATAGAAGTGGAAGCGTATCAATAAGGACCCAAATGTCCATATTCTCTTCGTCGATGTCATCTTCAGGATCACCAAGATCGAAGGTGACATGCATACCCTCCTGAAAATCATATGTCTTGCACAGTGCTTCCCAATTGGAGCAACCAAAATGGGATACGCTCTCCGAATTGTATAGCTTTACAGCAAAATCATAACCATGATGGGTCCTGAGATGAATTATCTTTGTCTGCATATTTTCATGATCTTTGAAATTCAGATGCTCCTAGACATAGCGTCTTGCATGGCATGGTAAAAGACGAAAATTACACGTTGAATAAGCAGAAGTCATGCTTAATTACGAAAAAAGACTTGTCGTTGCGTACCGTTTCAACATCGAAGGTCTCGTCGAGCTTAATAGTGAAGCGCCAACCGTCTACCAGGTGAGGCATGTCGCACAGACCCTGGTCGTCGCCGCAGTAGTCGCACTCCGGGATCCTATCGTCGTCGTCAGACATTTCCTATGTTCATAATTCAAAGATTAAACTTCTAAAATTCAATATATGTACTACAAAAACTAAATTAGATCATTATTATTCATCACGGGTTGGCTATCAGTCTGTCGAGTCTTTTCTTGAAAACTCTCAGCTCACGTGGTGTATATATTCAACCGTCGGTGATGGTAGATCCTCCCTTCGTTCCCGAGTGCATTACACCAAATTGTCTAGCACACGGGAACGAAGGAGAAGCTACCCCCACGACAACAGTCGGGATTCTTCATCTCTGACATTTGCGACCGCCGGTGATGGTAGCTACTACTGTCATTCCAAAGTGCATTACACCAAAATGTCAAGCACCTTGGAATGAAGAAGAAGCTACCCCCACAACAACAGTCGGGATTTTTTGTCCTCTCATATATTGTGGAGACTCTCCCTCACTGATTCCTCTCTGACATTTGCGACCGTCAGTGATGGTCGTTCTTCTCTTCCTTCCCGTGCATTACCAAAAGGTCTATCACGAGAAAGAAGAGGAAGAATGAACCCCACGACAACAGTCGGCATTCTTCTTCTCTCATATATGGTGAACACTCCCTCAGTGTTTTTTGACTGTCATATATGGAGCCCCAACAGACTTAAAGTCAACCCAAAATGTCGTTTAATGCTCTTTCCGACATTTCCAACGCACTCGGTATTTCCTATATTATAGCACAAGCCATGCCAAAATTCACGGAAAAATCCCGCATGACCTTTTCTAAAAAAGGACATATCGAGCGCCTGAAATTTCCCGGAACGAAAATTAATCAACACTCCGGCAAAACATAGGTCACTCGGAGGTGTTCCCTGCAAACATAGTCCACTTGGGCAAGCACATATCCTATTTGAGCAACACTAGATATACATGTTTATATCTACATCATATTTGAGCAACACTAGCTAGTACACAACACTACATATACATGTTTACTCACTATAGACGATGGCTGTCGAGGGTGCGGGTGTCGTCGGTGATCTTCTTGGCATTGTCGACCGGCTCGTCGGTGATCTACGTACCCTGCGCCACATGAGCATTCACACATGAGCATTTAAACTTGATGCTCATTGCATTTCAATGGTTGAAAATATTAACAAAACCATTTCTATATATCTTATATATAATCCTAACATAACTAAATTTGGCAATATAGGTCTCTCTCTCTAAACTAGTTCTATTAACCACTTACTAAATAAACTAGTTCTATTAAACACTTACTAAAAACAATGCAATGTAAGTGTTCTACTCTATTGAACACTTACTAAAATTACTATTACCCTAGTTCTACCCTAAATTTTCTTACTACAAACTTCTATTACTAAATTTAATACCTAAAAATTTCTATTATTAAAATTTCAAAAACAGAGGGAAGTGGAGGGAGTAGGAATGAAGGGAGGGGTGAGGGAGGGAGGAAGGGAGGAGGAGGACGGATGAGGCAGGGAGGAGGAGGACGGATGAGGCAGGGAGGGAGGTGGGAGGGAGGAGGCGGGAGTGAGGAGGAAGATGAAGGTGGAAGAATGGAGGGAGGGATCGGGAGAGGGACGAGGAGGGGAGGGAGGTGGAAGGGGGAGGGATGGAGGAACTACCTCGGTGGAGGAGGAGCAGGAGCGGCGGCGGCGGCGGGCGACGACGATGGTCGGGGAGGGCCGAACGTCGGCAGCGGTGGACGACGGGGTGCGGGGGAGAGTGAGAGTGGAGTGGAGAGGGGAGAGTGAGGGTCAGCCAGTGGAGAAGATAGGATGGGTTTAGCAGTAGCGCGTGTTAGGGTAAAGCGCTACTACTAAACGCCATAGCAGTAGCACGGTTTCAGCAAGAGCGCTACTACTATACTTAGCCTGGCGGCAACGGTGTGACAATTATAGTAGTAGCGCCTTTTCTTCTTGACGCGCTACTGCTATGTATATAGCAGTAGCGCCCTTTATGACAGCACGCTACTGCTAAGTAGCAGTAGCGCCTGTTTTTATCCAGCGCTACTGATAAGATTCTGTGTATAGGATTTTCCCTAGTAGTGCGAGTGAACCGGTACTACCGGTGAATAGAGCGGTTGTACCGCTCCAGACTTGGCCACCACCCGTACGTTGGTCCGGCGGTTGCCCCCGCTCAAGAGCCGCTCCAACCACCGCTATGGGATGACTCCTTTTTGTCTATGGGGCAGCTGTTGGGTGGTGGTGGACCAGTAGTTCCCTGGCGGCTCCGGCCTACCGGTACTACCGGTGCTTCCACCGGTTGTACCGCTTGCTGCACTTCTGCTGGGTACCCCGTGAATCCCAGTTGTACCGGTGCTTTGAGTGGTTGTACCGGTGCAGTGTAAAAACTGTTGGAACGGTTCGATTTGGGGGACACTATATAAGTAGCTGGTTCTTCTACCTACCATTTTACCTCTTGCCTCTCTCTCTCTCCTCCATTAATGCCCTTCAAGCTTTCTTGCCCGATCTCTCTCTTTAGCCACTTAAACTTGTTGATTTGCTACAGATAGAAGGAGGAGACCTAGATAACACTTCCACCAATGGAAACTTGATTCCCCCATACTTTCTTGTGCGGATTCTGTTACTCTTGGGTGTTTGGGCACCCTAGATGGAAGAGGTGACCTCGGAGCCACAATCCATTGTGGTGAAGCTTCATGGTGGTGTTGGGAGCCTCCAATTCAGTTGTGGAGAGAGCCCCAACCTTGTTTGTAAAGGTTCAGTCACTGCCTTCAAGGGCACCACTAGTAGAATCACGGCATCTTGCATTGTGCGAGGGCGTGAGGAGAATACAGTGGCTCTAGTGGCTTCTTGGGGAGCATTGTGCCTCCACACCGCTTCAACGGAGACGTACTCCCCTTTGAAAGGAGGATCTTCGGTAACACATCCTCGTCTCCATCGACTCCACTCGTGGTTACTTATAAGCTTTACGTTGTGCAAGCTAATCTTGTGTTGTACTCCCTCTGTTTCTTTTTACTTTGCATATAAAATTTTGTAAAAGTCAAACTAAACAAAGTTTGACCAAATTTATATAAAAAATATCAACATATACAATACCAAAGTTATATGTTATATGATTTAATTTCGTGATGCATCTACTAATATTGATTTTATATAGTGAATATTGGTATTTTTCTCCTATAAAGTTAGTCGAACATTACAAAGTTTGACTTTGAGCAACTTTTATATGCAAACTAAAAAGAAACGGAGGGAGTATCATTTGCTTGTTGGCTTTGTTGTTGTTGAGCTCATCATATAGGTTGTCCACCTAGTTGCATATCTAGACAACCTATTTTGTTACTAACCCTAATTTGTTTAAAAGAGCTAAAAATTGGTACTTGCCTATTGATATGTCCATTTTGCATCAAGTTTTCCTACTTTTATTTATAGTGTTTTTATGTAATACTCCCTCCGTTCCAGAATATAAGGTGTATTGATTTCCGTGCAAGTCAACTATTTGAATGTTTGACCAGGATCATAAAATGAAATAACAACATCTACAATATCTAATGGATAAAATATGAAACTACTTTTCATGGTGGATCAAACGCCATAAATTTCGTACTGTGAATGTGATATATTTTTCCAAAAACTCGGTCAAACTTGCACTCGTTTGACTTTTGAATAAACAAATACACCTTATATAAAGGAACGGAGGGAGTATAACACTTTGTGGAGTAATTATAATGCCTTTTCTCTCATAATATGCAAGGTTTACACAAAGAGGGAGATTACCGTCAGTTGAAATTCTGGACCTGAAAAAGCTATGTCAGAGATACCTATTATGCACATCTCCAAATGAGCTGAAATTTGACGGAGAATTATTTTGAAATATATAAAAATATTGGAATAAAGAAACACCAGATGGGGCCACCTAGGTGCCCACTAGGCACCAAGGCGCGCCTGCCCCCTGGCGCGCCCTGGTGGGTAGTGGGCCCCTGGCCCACTTTCAGTGTCCATCTTTTGGTACATAAGGTCATTTACCCTAGAAAAAATAAGGAGAGGACTTTCGGGGCTGAGCGCGGCCGTCTTGAGGCGGAACTTGGGCAGGAGCACTTTTGCGCTCCGGCGGAGCGATTCCGTCGGGGATACTTCCCTGGGGGGGGGGGAATCGAAGCTATCATCATCACCAACAACCCTCTCATCATGGGAGGGCCAGTCTCCATCAACATCTTCAATAGCACCGTCTCATCTCAAAACCCTAGTTCATCTCTTGTGTTCAATCTTTGTATCAAAACCTCAGATTGGTACTTGTGGGTGACTAGTAGTATTGATTACATCTTGTAGTTGATGCTAGCCGGTTATTTGGTGGAAGATTATATGTTCAGATATATTATGATATTCAATACTCCTCAGATCTTGAGCATGAATATGTTGTTTGAGTAGTTACTTTTATTCTTGAGGACATGGGATAAGTCTTGTCATAAGTAATCATGTGAATTTGATATTCGTTCGATATTTTGATGATACGTATGTTCTGATTCCCTTAGTGGTGTTATATGAACGTCAAGTACATGACACTTCACCATCTTTGGGCCTAAGGGAATGCATTGTGGAGTAGTTATTAGATGATGGGTTGCTAGAGGGACAGAAGCTTAAACCCACAATGCATTATGGAGGGTTTTGACCTAGAAAAAATCAAAAGGAAGCTTTCGGGACGAAGCGCCGCCGTCTCGAGGCGGAACCTGGGCAGAAGCAATCTAGAGCTCCGGCAGAGCGTTTCTGCCGGGGAAACTTCCCTCTGGGAGGGGGGAATCGAAGCCATCGTCATCGCCAACGATCCTCTCATCGAGAGAGGGTCAATCTTCATCAACATTTTCACCAGCACCATCTCCTCTCAAACCCTAGTTCATCTCTTGTATTCAATCTTTGTCTCAAAACCTCAGATTGGTACCTGTGGGTTGCTAGTAGTGTTGATTACTCCTTGTACTTGATGTTCAGATCCTTAATGATATTCAATACCCCTCTGATCTTGAACATGAACATGCTTTGTGAGTAGTTACATTTGTTCCTGAAGACATGGGAGAAATCTTGTTGTAAGTAATCATGTGAATTTGGTATTCGTTCGATATTTTGATGAGATGTATGTTCTCTTTCCTCTAGTGGTGTTATGTGAACGTCGACTACATGACACTTCACCATGATTTGGGCCTAGGGGAAGGCATCGGGAAGTAATAAGTAGATGATGGGTTGCTAGAGTGACAGAAGCTTAAACCCTAGTTTATGTGTTGCTTTGTAAGGGGCTGATTTGGATCCACATGTTTCATGCTATGGTTAGATTTATCTTAATACTTCTTTTGTAGTTGTGGATGTTTGCGAGAGGGGTTAATCATAAGTGGGAGGCTTGTTCAAGTAATAACAACACCCAATCATCGGTCCACCCACATATCAAATTATCAAAGTAGCGAACGCGAATCAAACCAACATGATGAAAGTGACTAGATGAAATTCCCGTGTGTCCCCAACAACGCTTTGTTTACTATAAGAGATCGTTTTGGCCTGTCCTTTGCTAAAAAAAGGATTGGGATACCTTGCTGCACCTATTGTTACTATTGCTACTTATTACTTGTTAGAAATTATCTTGCTATCAAACTACCTGTTACCGACAATTTCAGTGCTTGCAGAAATTACCTTGCTGAAAATCGCTTGTCATTTCCTTCTGCTCCTCGTTGGGTTCGACACTCTTACTTATAGAAAGGACTACGATTGATCGCCTACACTTGTGGGTCATCACCTATTCACCCCCCCTCTAGTCAACCATATCCATCCTTTCAGTAGCAGATCGAGAATGTATTTGTTTTCAGTAAAGAATAATAGACCCAGGGGCCATAGATTCACTAGTGACATCTCTCTCAAATCATACAAGCAAGTGGCAAGGTAAGCAAATTACAGTTGGACACCGATTAATATTGCAATATTTATGACTATGACTATTCACCGAAATAGGCATTGCGTTCGTGATAAGTAGACCGTTACTCCAACTGCATCTACTACTAAAGCTCCGCTCAAAACCGCTATCCAGTATGCATCCTGAAGTATTAATTTTACAAGAAACAGTGCAATAAGCATGATGACATAATGCAGACAGTAAAACATCAATCAATATGACGAGACACAGTCGTTTTACCCTTAGTGACAACAATACAAATACGTGTCTTGTCCCTTTCTGTCACTTGGATATAGATCACCGCAATATAGAACCCACTACAAAGCATGACTCCCTCTGAAGAAAACCCATCTTGGCCAAAGAAGATAGATAGATCGGAGAGCATGCACAACTATTTAATTATACAACAAGAAAACCTCAAAAGATTCAATTGAGTTCAGTGAATAATCTGATTCATAAAGTGACAAATCATCATGTCCCAATAAACACACCACCAATTACATCGGATTGATCTCAATCATGTGAGGCAGCTCACGAGAACATGGTATTCAAGATTCAAAAAGAGAGAGAGACTCATCTAGCTACTACTATGGACCCTAAGGTTTCGATGGAACTACTCACACATAGTCATGGAGGCAGCAAGGTTGAAGAATTCTTCGTAGATGGATTCCCTCTCCGCCAGACCTCCAGAACAGGCCTCCAGACCGGATCTTCGAAAACAGGAACTTGCGGCGAAGAAAAAATTCCTATAAAAATATGGCGAAGGGTTTTAGTATTTATAGGAATTTATGGCGGTGAAATTGATGAAATGCAGTAGATCTGGGACCCACACCCCTGGCAGCGCGCCCTAGGCCCTGGGCGCACCAGGTGGGGGTGGGCTCATCTTGCCTCCTTTTGCACTCCTCCGAAGCTTCGTGGGTCCTCTGTTTCCTGAAAAAAAATCGTATTAAATTGGCATGGCATTTTGACCTTCGCAGATATTGATTTCCTGAAATATAAAAACATGCAGAAAACAGGAACTGGCACCGAGCACGGAATTAATAGGTCAGTCTAGAAAAATAACATAAAATGGTATAAAAAGTATTCTGAAGTTATAATATAATAACATTAAACATTCAAAAGTTGTGATATGTTTGAGAAGTATCACACACCATCAACTTGTAGTACAAGACATGTATATTACCCGGTTCAGTAGATCTAGTTGAAGTTGGCTAGGTATTTCGTATGTAAGCTGGCTCAGGCTCATGTAACTTCTTGGAGTAGACAAAAGTCATCGTGCTAAGGCCCCATAGGACCAGCGCACGTAACTTCTTGGAGTAGACAAAAATCATTGGAGCGAGCCGGAGGCACGTCACCATCATCGCCCCCCCCCCCCCCCCAATCGTTGGAGCCGGGAAACTTTCTTGGAGTAGACAGAAGTCATCGTGCTAAGGCCCCATAGGACCAGCGTACGAGGGCAGCAACCGCCGCCGATGAAGAAAAGCGTAGATCGGAAGGATCTGACTTGCAGACATATGGATGCAAACGAAGGAAGAACAAATTCAAGCGTGTCCACCAAAAGACGAACGCCGACCGAATCCCACGAGATCCGCCGGAGACACACCTCCACACGCCCTCTAATGAGGCTAGATGCACCGCCGGTACAGTGGCTAGGTGGGGGCAACCTTATTCCATCTTTAGAGAGCCGCCTTGCCTTGCCTTCTTGAGTAGAACGCAAACCCTAAACAAACACAAAAAGACACCTAAAAATGAGCTGGAGCCCTCCCACAGGCAAGGGCTGAGAAAAAAAAAACGGCTTGAGGATTTGAAATCTGATGATCAATGCGCAAGTATACCACCTGAGTGCTTGCCAGGCCCCCACACATAACCCAGTCTGGTCAAGTCACCTTTAATTAGCAGACCAGCTTTAGCACAGGAACAATTGGTTTAGCCGATGATTAGCGACCCCAGCACTCGCACTAGCGGCCGTACAACCGTCCTCTGCATCTCCATAATTCATACGGACACGGATCATCAGCTCAGCTAGGATGGGAGCCTAGGATTAGGAGCGCCAGCCGCCGATAATGGAGCGCACACCCACCCATCCACATTGCATGTTTAGCCATATCTAGCATCCCCCGGTAACCCTTACCCGCCATGCGAAATGCCTCCCGAGAAAGAAAGAAAGGTGAAAGGAGGCCTCGTGTCCTGCTTGGAGCCACAAAGCCGATGGCCACATGCTTGGCGACCGAAAGTAACTTCTGGTTCCGGTAAAAGTAAAACACTTGCAGGAGGAGATTGAAAAGATTGAAAAGGTTGCCTTGCCTTGCCGACCGACGAGACGGACGCCGTGCAACGGCTAACATGGGGTGATTTGATTTGACGGTGGCGCGCGGAGCGGGTGTGGCCGGCAGCTTTGCGCGCGATCATGTGGCGTGATTCAGAGGTTATGCACAGTGATCGCAGTAAATCTGAGACCGACTGACTGTGAGCGAGAGCACTACTCCTACCAGCTTTAATTCTTAATTTTTATTTGTACTGCATGTAACCAGTTGCTGCGTGCGTGGTTGTGCGTGAAATGAAGAAATTGGGAGGGGAGACAGTGTAGGTACCGACAGAATTTTCAGAGCCGCGTAGGCGTCTGCATCTGCGGCGGCTTTTCTACCGTCTTGAGATGGTCGGCGCGGGCAGGTGGATCCGACGGGCCACAAGAATCCACTTCCACCACCACCATCGATCGATCGGTCACAGACGGAATGTACTCTGCTGCTGGGAGCGTCGCGTTTGCGTTTTCATGGCGGTAGCGGCAGAGCACAGTGAACGACAGTGAGAGTGAGTGAGTGAGTGGTGCGGTGGTAGCTAGCTAGCTGGTGCCTGGCTGTGCGTGGTGGGAGAGGGAGGAGTTGTCTTCCATCCGTCGAAAGGTTGGGGCCGGGGTCGGGGTTGATTTGTTTCGGAGCGAGGCAGCTGAGCTGAGGAGGGGAGGAGACAGGGCGGCCCCATTCCCACTCCCTCACTCTCTGCTCTGCAGCTAGCACACCATTCGCTCCATTTCTTCTTCTATCCCTTGCTCTGCTCGCCCTGCTCATTCCACGCGCGCTGTCCACTCCATCCATCCATCTCCACCTCCACCGACCGACCTGCATTTACGTTTCAGTCGCCGGCGGCGGCGCTGTCCACTCCATCCATCTCCGTCTCAACCGACCCACCTGCATTTACTCCCGTCTCCGGCGGCGGCGGCGGCGGTAGAGCTGAGCTGATCTAGCTTGGGGGCGGGGCATGGAGGGGGGCGACAAGTGGAAGCTGTCCAAGAAGGGGCGGAGCAGATCGGGCCGGAACTACTACTACGGCGACGCATCCGGGGCCAGCACCAGCGCCGGTACCAGCGGGGGGCTGAGCCGGAGCTACTCGGCCAGCGTCACCGCCACCCGGGACGGCGCGGGCGCCAGCGGAAGCGGGAGCGGGAGCGGGGGCTCGTCGTCGGAGCAGCAGAAGAAGGAGGAGGCCGAGTCCCGGCGGCGGCTGTCCAAGAAGTGCGTGGAGGCGGTCAAGGAGCACCGCGCGCGCTTCTACATCGTCCGCCGCTGCGTCTCCATGCTCGTCTGCTGGCGCGACTACTAGCGCCGCCGGCCGCCACATTCTTTCAATCGGTTGCTTCTTCTTTCCACTGCTCCTGCTGTAGCTACGTACCGGCGTGCATTTCTTTCCCCCTTGTCGGCCTAGCCGACCTCTCCATCCGTCTCAGCCTACATAATCTTCTTAGCTTCTTCTTCTTGCTGCTGCTTAATTTTGTTGTTGATGTTTTTCCCCACCGCGATTTGGGCATGTACAGTACATCAGCCATGAGCACCACCACAAGGTAATGGTAATCTGGCTAGCTAGCAGTCCCGTCACCATCAACCACCATTACTAGCTAGCTCAGGAGCTCCATTCTGCTCTGTTTTTCTTTGTTTTCTCATCTTCTCCTAGTACTACCAAGACTTAAATTTGTGCAGCTAGCTCCATTTGAATTATAAATTTGCCCTAGTACCAAGTACCTGGTGTTTGATTCTGAGTGAGTGAGGGAGGCCCTTGATGAAGAACAAACATGCAAGATGAATCGATGTTGTTTCATTTCGTCTTTATACTGTCTAATTGGTGGTCCTTGTTACAAGGACTATCAATTATCTTGTTCCTTGCGATTCAAATCCAATTGATTGTTGAGTTAGCAAGGTGGTGGCGGCCGGTCAATTGACCGGATGAGGCTCAGGCACGCACGCACGCACGCAGAGATTGAATCAATCATTGTGTTAGTCTTAGTGGACGCCGGTCGTCGATCTGCTGCTGCTGATGATGATGGGGGGAGTACAATTAGGTGGGGGATGCAATGCAGCACAAGTGAGTGAGAGGGAGCTTGTCAATTTGTTGGTGGGATTCAGGCATGGCGATAATGTTAGCTAGCATGGTCCCCTCGCTCATGCTCGCCAGATTCAGTCAAGCCAATCAGTAGACCAAATGTTCGCTTAATCTCGCAGCCGTCGCCATCGCCGTCGCCGTCGCCGTCCGTCGTCGGCCATGCACGGCTGCCATCATGCAGGGCTCACTGTCTTCTTTTTTACTGCCAGGTTATTACTTACTTTCACACGATGGACGTACGGGACACATGCGCGGCACGTGCGAGATTCCCGTTGGCTGTTAACTGGTTTTCCGATTCGCCAAGGGCCATGCAAATATATGTATGTATACGCGCCTGCATGCGTACGGACTGTCTGGCACTGTAATTTTTTTACTGGTAATTTGTGGTACGCACGAACTTACTACGTTCCAACTTCCAACTACCTCCCCCCACAAAAAAAAAAACTTTATCCATCTCCCATCCAAAATTGTAAAATAAATTTTACTATGCACGTAACACTACATATATGCGAAGTTGATGCTATTTAGAACTATTTGTTGAGATTATGATGATGTTTAGTATAAACTTTTAACGGTGGCATCCCTAAGGTTGAGATTCTAGGTCCGCCGCTAATTCCCGGACGAAGGGAGTATTATTTTCGCTTTTTTTTTTCATGTGCGTGTACGTGCTCTCTGGCTCTGACGGTGTGAGAGTGATATATGGTGGTAATTTGGTTGCCACTCCTCCATCTCTCTGTGTGAGAGTACAAACATGTGCAGCGGGGCCGAGGGGAAGGACGCTTGCCTCTCCTCCATCTCTCTGTGTGGAGTACCCTCGGCCGGCCCGGCCAGCGCTGTCACGTTCACGTCCACTGCTACTGCTACCCATCGAGCTATTTATATTAGCTCCTACTCGTCGTACCAACCGTGAACCACCCATGCACCGTGGATGCTGTTGAAACTAAGAAAAAGCACCACCTTTCCGACGGATGGGATGCGTCCAAGGCGCGAGCGTGCACCTCGTACAAAAGAAAAGGAAAGAAAAACATCGACTCTCTGCATAGCTAGAATGCACACCAAATACACTTACACCATTTAAATTTTACCAACCATATAAAGTTCAACCTAGACCAAAGAGCCTGGCTAAGAACACAGAGACGTGAGAGCAATCCGGAGATTACTTTCAGTTTGGCTAGTTAAGCAAACGGGGCATGCGTCCTAAATTCTAAATTGAGCTCATTTTCATGAAAAAAGATCCTATCCATGCACAATTCGGCAATGGTACTCGATATTCAAGAGAAAGAAGAAAAGCATAACTCAGTAAAGACAATATGTGTCACGCTCTCTTCTTGTGCCGAAGATCGTACTATCTTTGGGGAATTGGGATACGTTTATGTTTTATTTGCACTCAAGATTTTTCTTCACCGTGCCATTCTTTTTGGAGACCTCAGAAGACGAGGATAAGTTACTTATGCTAGGTGACTACCATCTGAGAATGTTGGGACTCATGTGTTGAGGTGGTAGTACTACCGTGTTGGGTGTGTTCGTCGTGCTGCCTATGTGGTCGCGTGGCTCCATGCACTAGTAGAAAACAAGACTTTGGTCCTGAGCAGATCAGAGTATTAGTCCCGGTCGTGTTACGAACCGGGACTAATGGGAGCATCAGTCCCGGTTCGAGAGGCTAGGACGCCGGCCGGGCCTCGGCAGGCATTAGTCCCGGTTCGGCTGGGTACCCTTTAGTCCTGGTTGGTGGCTGGAACCGGGACTAAAGGGTAGGCCATTAGTCCCGGTTTTAGACACAAACCGGGACTAATGTTTTGCCTATATATATCCACGCCCCCCCCCCTCCCATCTCCTCAGTTTTTTGGCTGTGGAAGGGTGGTGGTGTGGGCTACTCTGTTTTTTGCCTATATATGCACATGAGGTGTTCGATGAAATGCCGGAGCCACACTTAAGCTTTCTCCTCTCCAAGCTCGACCTCCAAGCTACATTTTCGCCAAGATTTGTTTAGATTTGGCGGTGCACGAACTACACAAGTGTTCTAAAAGGTTAGTAACTTCATCCTTTCATCTCTCACTGCTAGTTTAGCTCATTTCAAATGCTCTAGAACTAGAGTGGTTTGTGGGTTTTAGTGGAGGAGTGTATGTGGGAGTTCATTTGATTTAGATGCACAATTTGAGCTCAAATTAACTTCTTAGAGTCTGCATATGTGTAGGGTGTCGTCCCGTCCCTGTCCCCGTCGTCACCGCCGTCGATCGCCCGCGCCGATCTCGTTGCCGGCACCACCGTGGTGAGCCTCTTGTTCTTATCTTCTTTTTAAAAGAAAAAATTCTTACTTGTATGATTTAGATAGCTATTTGCATGGTTTTCTTACTTTTATTATTGTTTGTTATTATATAGTGCCATGGTTTTGGTATCCGCCCCGTCGGCTCTCGTCCGGTCTATGATTCAGATGTGGTATATTATCTTTTATAACTATTTGTTTCATTTAGTGTTTATGACAATTATGCCGACCAACTTGACATAGATGTCTTTATCTAGGAGGTATGTGAACCGGAAATTCCAACCGACCCTTTTGTCGAGAGGTTAAATTTAGTTAAAAAAGAAAACAATTATTTGAAAGAAAAATTGAAAAGAGTTGAAGAAGAGAAGATGAAATTGGAGTTGCATGTTGCCGATGTCGTCGATGATCACAAGATCCAGATGGATGCAATGCGCTTGAAGATTAGAAATATTAGAAAATATGCCATTAATAATGAGGCTTGGTATCATTATGCTGTTGGATCAATTGTTACCTTATTTGTGATTTTGATTGCATTTTTTGTTGCATTTAAATGTTTTACATAGTTGTATGTTAGTTTCAATGTATGTTTTAATTAGATGCTCTAGAGAGCTGTATGTTGTTCTATGAGAATTATGTATGAACTTTATATATTTATTTTTTCAGTAATAACATTTGATCACTACTGTAGTTTGGTTTTAATGTGATGATGAACTTGTATTAATTTTGTCATTTCTCTATTCATGATAATCTGTAATGGTTTTTGATACACTTAATTATATAATGCACGTAGATGAACCGGCAATGGATGTACGGTGACTGACGCACCTCCAACTACATTACGGGCCTGCATATTTTTCTCGATGTGGCTGAGGCAACCAAGCAGAATGGTTTTATGTATTGTTCATGTACTGTCTGTGGGAATACGAAGGATTACTCTGACTCGAAAACCCTTCACTTCCACCTGCTTGAGAAGGGTTTCATGCCACACTATAATGTTTGCACCAAGCACGGGGAAAGAGGGGTTATGATGGAAGACAATGAATAAGAAGAGGATGATGACAACTATCCTATGTTCCCTGAATACGGTGATACTGCATCGGGGGAAGCTGAAGATCAAGAGGCACCAGACGATGTGCCCGATGATGATCTTCGCCGGGTCATTGTTGATGCACAGAGAGAATGCGAAAGTGAAAGGGAGAAGTTGAAGTTCGATCGCATGTTAGAGGATCACAAAAAAGGGTTGTACTCAAATTGCGAAGATGGCAACACAAAGCTCGGCACCGCACTGGAATTGCTGCAATGGAAGGCAGAGAATGGTGTATCTGACAAGGGATTTGGGAAGCTGCTGAAAATAATGGAGAAGAAGCTTCCAAAGGATAACGAATTGCCTGACAGTACGTACAGAGCAAAGAAAGTTCTCTACCCTCTAGGATTAGAGGTGCAGAAGATGCATGCATGCTCTAATGACTGCATCCTCTACCGCGGTGAGGAGTACGAGAATTTGAACACATGCCCGGTATGCGGTGCATTGCGGTATAAGATCAGATGAGATGACCCTGTTGATGTTGAGGGCAAGCGCCCCAGGAAGAGGGTTCCTGCCAAGGTGATGTGGTATGCTCCTATAATACCACGGTTGAAACGTCTGTTCAGAAACAAAGAGCATACCAATAGGGCAGAGACGAACGATAGGCATGTACTGCCTGCATTACAGAGGAGCTCGAGAGCTTAGCCGCAGCGGGGCTTATAAACCAGTGCGGGTGCCTCTCGCCAAGCGAGGTGGGACTAAACTTCCCCTGCCCCACGGCTATCCTTTAGTCCCGGTCCGAGCCACCAACCGAGACTAAAGGCCTGGGCTTCCCGCCCCTTCACCTGGTGAAATTCACCTTTAGTCTCGGTTGGTGGCTAGCACCGGGACTAAAGAGGGACCTTTAGTCCTGGTTTTCGCCACCAACCGGGACTAAAGGTGGGGCTATATAAGAATGACTTAGGAGTTTTTCTCCCATTCTCTCCCCCGACGCTGAACCAGAGCATGACGCCGCCAGGCTGCTGCGCCGGAGATCGTCGTCGCCCCCTCGCCGCGCCTTGCCCCGACCTGCCCCGACGCCCTCATCGCGCCCTGCCCCGACACCCTCGCCGCGCCCCGCCCGCGCCTCCTCCCCGAGCCCCCGACGCCGGCCGCCGCTCCCTGCCCCGACACCAAGCCCTACCCCGACGCCGCCGCCCCCAATGAGCTCCCCTCTTCCCCTGCGCTGCCACTTCCTCTGCTTGCCGCCGCCGCTGCATACTTGTTTTTTTATGGAAGTGACCGCACGGTCCGCCACTGTGGTGGTCGGCGGTCGTTGCACCGGCCGGCCACCGGCCTGTCGGTGTGGTGAGACTGGCGTGGGGGTCCTTCTGTGAGGCATCGATGGCCAGGAGGGATTCGGGGTAGAGGCACTGTGCTTTGCCCAAATTTTGGTTTATCTCAGATTCTTGCACAGAAGGTGTTTGACAGAATGCCAATTGCATCTAGGCATTTTTGAAAATTTTGAATTTTTTTGTGGTGATGCTCTGGTGTAAGAAAAGATTTCTATCAAAAATTCAGAATTATTGGAGCAGGGGAGATAAGATTTTTAGCAAGGATTCTGAATCTGGTCCAAATTTCATTCAAATGAAATTTGAATTATTTGAACTTGAGGACAGAATATTTTTGAAGAAATTGTATGGGGGTACTGATGTTTTGTTGTGGTAGGATTGGTGAGGCCAGAACTGCTAAGGGTATCATATTTCCTTTGCAATTTTATAAGAATCAATAATTGTTGGAAAATTGGATTTATAGATAATTTGAATAATAAAAGGAATTTGCGTGGATAGAATGGGTATGGATTCTGCCATAGGGCAGGGGAGGTGCTTGAGAATATTTTTGGAATTAAAATTTGGGTCTAAAAGGGCCCCAGTTTCAAAAAAGGAAACAAACCAGACAATTAAAGAAAAAAATCACTCCCACAATAATTTAAAATATGAAACTTTTTCAAAATATTTGTGAAAAGAAAACCATCGATGGATGTTAGATGGATATAGATAGATATGTATGAGATGTTAGATGGATAGATAGATATGTTTAGATGGATGGATGATCATTTTGTCTTTAGAGTTTATTTAGAGTTCATTTTGATGTTCATTGAAGAAACTTTTGTTGTGGCAAAGTTATGAAATTTAGTAATGTTGTGGCAAGCTTTTGACCTTATATGGCAAAGTTGTGGCAAACTTTAGTAATGCCATGGTAGAATGTTGTGGCCAAACTTCATTTTTTTTTGCCATGTCAAGCATTTGGTCTTTTGTTGCATAGGTATTAATGGCATGACAAATTGCAAAAGGATAAAGGCTATAATGATGTTCTCTACTTTGATGTTGCTCACAAAAAAGTGTATTGTAGAAAGTGATTTTTATACTCTACTAGCATATACTCTACTCTGCTCAAGATCTATTTTCTCCTTCATAATTTTTTTTGCCATGTCAAGTGTTGTATTTTGGTGACAAATATACTTATTTTTACTAGGCTTTACTAGGTTTTCTTGCCATGCAAGCGCTACTATACTTGGGTTTTACCTATTTTTTTTCAATCGGTGGAATTACAGGATGTGGTGTTGCATCTCCGTGGAGTTGGTCCCTGATCGTCCCTCCGCTGTTCGACAAAAGGTGTCCATTTGTTGTATGTTGAGTTTTGTTCATAGGATGATGGTTGGTTCATTTGTTGAATTGTGTATTCATCCATGTGTATAAATCTTGTATTCATTTTGTATTCATCTTGTGTATAAATCTTGTATTCATCTTGTCGTTAAAACATAACCCCGATATATAACTTTGATTTTGAGGCATATGAAAACATGAGAGAGGGGGTCGTTAAAACATAACCCCGATAACTTCGACATGAGGGGGGGGTCGTTAAAACATAACCCCGATAACTTCGACATGAGGGGGGACGTCGGACAGGCATGAGAGAGGCGGTCCGCAAAGTATCCTCTCTCGAAAGATAGGACGACTCATCAGATATGAGGGGAGAGGAGTCCTCGACGATCGTCTGAAACTGACTATTATAAAACTTGTCAACTTTGCATGATGTTTGGCACTAATCCATTGCTCATATGCATATGATTCCTTGTTGTGATTAGGTCTATGTTTGCCACTAATCCATCTCTCATGGTTGTATATTGCCATGTTGTAATATTTGCAGAAACTATGGACAGAGACTTCGAAAAAGAAGAGTTGTTGGGGGATATAATCCGCGACGGAGGTGATATCACCTCGTCGTTTCTCAACGACACCGATGGTGAGGAAAGAGAGGATGACGACTCCGGTGATCGAATGGAGGAGGGAGGATATGATGGCTCCACCGGTGTTGGAGCCTTAATTGTTGCAAAGTCCGGCGAGGTATATATATATTAATTAAGCCTCTGTTGACTAGATGCATTAATTGTTTCGTATGTACATATATTAACGCTTCTTTCTTCTTTTAGCACTCCGGATCGAGCCAAACTTCTGTAAGGAGACGAGGCCCGAAGAAAAGGTTGGGCCAGGATGAAAGGTTCACGATCGAAGTAGTCGCTCCAGATGGCCAACCGATTGCTCCCAAGCGGACCAAAGACAAATTTTTACATCAGTGCGGTGTTATTGTTAGGGACAACGTCCCGATCAGCATCCAAGAATGGAATAAGAAGAAGGACCCTGAAGTTTCTTATGTCGACGATAGACAAAAAGATGAGCTTTGGAACTCGCTGATGACAAATTTCAGCCTACCGCCAGAGGAGGATCCAAATAACCCAGTTATACAGCGACAAGTCAAGTCATGGGCTCTTAAGAAGATGGCAGAACTATTCAAGAACTGGAAGAAAAGATTAAACGAGTTTGTCGACAAAGACGAGACTCCATAATTCACCGGTCAATATGCGAAGATAAAAGATCACTGGCCCGCATTTGTGGCGTACAAGAAATCGGAGAAAGCTAAGAAAAGGTCAGAGACAAATAAGCTAAATGCTGCAAAGAAGAAGTATCACCATGTTACGGGGTCAGGTGGCTACAAGGTTGCCCGGCCTACGTGGAACAAAGTTGAGAACGACCTGCTTGCTAAAGGGGTCAAACCAGAGACATTGAACTGGCTCGATCGGGCAAGGACTTGGTTCTTCGGGGTTGGGGGAACTTTGGACCCAGAAACAGGAAAGTGTGTTTTCATGAAAGCTCAACTTGCAACACCCGTCACAAAGATTCAGGAAGCAATCAAGGAAGTGCAGGAAGGGAGGTTCCATCCCGACAGATAGAAGGACGAGCTATCAAAGGCCCTCGGGAATCCTGAACACCCTGGACGAACACGAGGCACATCAGGCTCCGTTCCGTGGAAGTATGGGTTTCCGGACAGCAGTGCCACTTATAGAAGCCGAGGGAGAAAGAAGAAAGAGGAAGCTGACCGGCTGCAGAATTTGGAAGAAAGATTAATGCTGCATGACAAGAAACTAGAGGCGGCACTTACCAGTCAGCGAGCTTCTCAGCAGCACGAAGATCCTTCCCACGAAGCTACCCCACCATCTCAGGGAAAAAGCAGCGTGGCTTCCATGGAGCTCGTTCAGCCTGATATCACGGCTCCTCGCTACCCTGTGGATGGTATCACGGAGAATGAACATTGTGAGCTAATTGCGAAATGCAATTACCTAACCTTGAAGGTGCGGTCGGCTATGTCTTACCTCCTCGACCTGATGGAACTTTTCATTTCGCTCCGATTCCAGATGGCTTTGCTATTGTCGGGGTGGATGAAATAATGAACGGATTTGAGGGGCTGAAGCTTGAGTACCCTACAGGTGAAGGGGGGATTCATCTGAAAAATGCATTAAGGACTACCTGTCTATGGAGAAAGGAAAACATCTTGCTTCCCAACTGGACGCCGCCTCAGCATACTCAGCCGGAGGAGGCCCCTCAGCAGACTCCTCACAGTCCAGCTCTATCTCCGCTGCCGCAGTCGTCTCCGGCGCGTCAGCTGTCTCCGCCGCGTCAGCCATCTCCGCCACCTCAGCGAACTCCGACGGAGGAGGCCCCTCAGCAGAATCCTCCTCCGCCTCAACTGTCTCCGCCGCATCAGCGGACTCCGCCTCCTCTGCCATGTCAGCAGACTCCGCCTCCTCCGCCACATCAGCGGACTCCGCCTCCTCCGCCGCTTCAGCGGACTCCGCCTCCTCAGCAACGACGGAAGAGAGCCGTCGTCGCTCCGGCGGCTAGCAGTACAACAGGGAAGAAATTCAGAGCTGGTCCAAGCCTCAAGGCTCCTGCCAAGTTACCATATGAGATGACTGACGAGGAAAACAAGGACATCGTGGCTGCCAATGTGAAACGCCAGCTTGCACCGAAACGTCCACCTCCGAAGGAGAAAATAGATCCGGTAAAAGCGAAGCGCTCTCTGGATGCCCTTAGGCGACCACCACCGCCTCCGCCGCTATCACACTATGACCGCTGTATTGAAAAGACATTTGATGAAGCGCAGCGGTCGGGAAGTATTAGCAGTGCTGCAAGACGAAGTGGGAAAACAATTCCCCAGCTCGACGAACAGGAAAAGTAATCGTGCCCCCTGCTCAAGGTGTTTAGCGATATCGCTAATCATCCGAGGGTAGCGGCCAGTACCACTCTTGGTGATTACTTAGACGATAATGTGCAGTTCGAAATGGCTGAGGTAGTAGCGCCCTTTAGATGCGAGCACGGGAAGCCTCTCGTCAAACCTGAGCAGCTCCCGCATCTATCAACGATGATGCGAAGATTGCATGACTGGTACTTGAAAACCTGCAAGGATGGGACCGACAGTGTCTTGCTGGGAATTAAAGATGAGCACGACTTCATTGGAGTCGACTTGTTGTACGTTGAATTTGAAGAATTATTCCAGTTATACAATCAAGACGCCCTCGACAAAACTCTCATGACTTGCTATGTCTGTAAGTATTATTTCTGTAATCAAGTCTCTAGCTCAGCTCGTTCATTGCATGTATAATTATCCTCACTATATTATGTAGACTGAAGATCGTCGAATGCAATAGAGGACAAATCTATGACATTGGGTTCATTAACAGAAATACGTAAATGAATATATGGTACAAAAGAACACCAACGAAACTGAGAAAAACTTGTGAAAGACGTTACTTCGACTTCAAAACAGAAGGGAAATACTCTGTCCTTACAACTTCAAGTGAGTGTTAATTATTGTCTTGTGCACATTCTGTTTCCTTTACTCGAGGTTAAGTGTAATTGATAAATTATGCGTGTGCAGGTTCCACTTTATTCTGCTATCCATTAAGCTTGACGCCGGACTAGTAACTGTCTTGGACTCGAGAAGTAAAGAGCGAAAGGAGTGGACGGACATGAGTGAAATGCACTAAAAGTGGTGGCCATTAGTCCCGATCGTTTAGTCCCGGTTGTAGAACCGGGACTAAAGGCCCTCTGAAACCGGGACCGATGCCCTGTTTTCTACTAGTGATGGTTCAGGTGAAGTTCAAAGACTTGTAGAATTGTGCTTGTTCACCCAAGCCAGTTTGTAACGGTTTTTTTGTCCACTTTTTCATAAAGTAGCTTAATTAATTGATGGGGTGACCTTTTGCCTCCATTTCAAAAAGAAATGTCATATGTTCCACCGTAGTGCCTTTCCAATGGTCGTTCGCCGCCACCACTCTGGCACCACCATGCAACCATCTCTCCAGGCTCGGGGACAGCGATGGATACGTACTATGCGACCGTGCAGGGCCAAGGTGTATAGATGGGCGGAACCTGAATCAAACGTGCATTGACAAGTTCATCACTTTTATATGGAAATGTCGCTACTCCGCCCGTCTCTATTTACATGGTGTTCAGGCGATTTGAGTATCAATTTGACCTACTACAAAATGTGGTTTCCGTGCCACACAAAAATCATTAATTTCCTATTGGAAAAAAGATTTCAACAGTATAATTATTATGGCATGTTACTGAATATTATTGGTTAAATTAGCGATCAAATGTAAATCATGAAATACAAAGCCAGTAGTTTTAATTGAAAAAGAAAACAGAAAAAGGGGGAAATGTTTTTTGTTTCTTAATTACCGTGACTAATAATGTCACCTTTCTCGGTACGCGTGCAATGATGCACAGTTAATCTGAATCTGCGCTCCATGGCTGAACTATTGGGAACGATAATCTGCAGTACCCATCTGCACAGAAAAGTAACGTGACTAGAGATAGCTAGAGCCCAAATCAGATACCCGTTGAAGTGGATCAACTGTTGATCAGCTATATATGTCTGGATGTGGGAGCTGGCCGTAACAGGCCATGCAATTGCAAACTAGCTATAGTTAGCGGTGTTCGTGTACGTACGTCCCCAATGTTATTAAAGCTGATTAATTCACAGGTGATGGAGGTCATGTCGATCGGATCCCATCTATGCTTACATGCATATTGATTGATCGATCCATGACTAGCTGTTTCAAAATTCAAATGTAAAACTAACAAGTAAATTAAATGCGGTGAAGAATTGTGCAGCAATATAGAACTTACTAACCTGTTCGTAAATATAAGACGTTTTGACAGTCTAATTAAGCAAGGATGTAAAAGATGAGTGGGTGACAAGTGGGCCGACTCTAAGAAAGAGAAGGACAGAGAGTGACAAGTGGACTCACTGTGCATGCATGCATGCATGGGATGGGGACCAGCGGCTGCCAAAAAGGAAGCAGATGGAATCGCCCGGTGCTTGTTTGCGCAACAGCAAATCGATTGACTGCTCTGTTTTCACACCACTCTGTTCTCCCAGCTCTACTCTGTTCTCGTATGGTATTAGAGTATGTAAAATGTAACATACCTGCACAGGTGATGTCCCTGTACATAGAAGCCCCATACCACACTCAGAGGTTACATTACCTGTCGTCTACTCCCTCCATCCCATAATATAATATAAGAGCGTTTTTTAGACTGGTGTAGTGTTAAAAACGCTCTTGTATTGTAGGACGGAGGGAGTAATTTTTTATTTTCTTTTTTTTACATCTTACTTGTTGCGCCCTGCGTTCCAAAAAATATTTGTCGTGGTTTTAAAACCACGATAAGTATTTTGGAAAGGGGGGTGGGGGGTACAGTCTAGCTAGTTCCTAGTACTCCTCCGTCCAACTGCATCAATGTAAAAAAAAAATGAGAGTTAGGGTTTAAGAGTGTGTTTTGAAGAGCATCCACCGCCGCTGGAGATATTTTCGGTTTCCTCGCCCCCCGACTGTTATCTTAGTGCTGAGAGGGGAACTTGGATCTTTATTAATTTTGTGTTTCTTTGTCATCATCTAGTGGTAGTCGTAGTGTTTTTGTGAGTAAAGTTACTCTGATTCTTTCTTTGTTGGTGTCATAGAGGTAGAGAAGTTTGTGTACTTGCAGATCCAACTATTCAAATCTAGCGAGTTTATACTATTGTGTCATCCTGTTATTGTTGATTCGATTCTTTCTGGAGTTGGAATCTCTCATCGACACGATGATGAGTATCTTGTGGTTTCACGGCATGTGATTCTAGGGAATCGTCCTCGGCCAAGTCCGTTCATCGCTTAGGGCTTCCTATCATGTTGCATAAGCAACTCAAATGGCTTGTAGATATATCTGTTGGTAACGAAGTTCGTGCAGCGAACTAGTGGTGGTATTACTGTTCCAGCCTAATCGTAATCTCTTCGGTGAAGTCCTGAAAGTACTTTGTCATGCGAAGAATTATGCCACGAAGAAGTCATCACCAAGAGACATCACTATAATTCTCAGTCCTAGGAGTTACTTTGTATTTTATTGGACCTTGGGACCAAAAGAGTGCACCTGTAATGGTTATAACTATGAATACAATTGCAGGTGTTTCTAAGAAAGATACTAGTATACCTCCGTCCTAAATATAGTGCCTATTAGATGTTTTTAAAGTCGAACCTTGTAAACTCTGATCAAGTTTATCAAAAGATTTATCAACATCCAGAATACCAAATCAATTCCATTTGATTCATCATAAATATATTTTCAAATTGTATGTATTTCGTATTGTAGTTATAGATAATTTTCTCTCTAAGCTTGGTTAAAGTTTGCGCACCTTGACTTTTGCGAAAATAGTACACACTATATTATAGGACCAAGGAAGTATAAAATTTTGAAAACCTAGAGAGTGAATGACCAAAAAACTATCCTCGGAATAGAAATAGAAAAACTGCAAGTAGTACTCCTAGTATTTCTGTGTTGCTTGTATCGAGTCGGTTGATGGTGTCTCTTGAGTTAGTAGATGGCGGTCCGCCAATCATCAACGATGCATCGATCGGTCGTCGAAGGTGATCAATTTAAGTGGGGGATATGCGTTTGAAGTTGATGATGTTGTCAATTTCTTGTTCGAATTCAGGCGTCCATGGTCCCCTCGCACGGGCAATCTAGCCAATAGTATCAGTACACCAAATGTGTGCTTGCTTGCTTGCTTAATCTCAAGCCGTACGTCGCCATCATCGCCGTCGACGTCGAGCGTCGGCCAGCGCCGTTCTGCTCACCAGTGTGCAGTTCGGCCACCAGCCTAGCATGCCTGTGACGGCAGTACGGGGCCACATGCCCTCCACGTGCGAGGTTCCTGTTGGCTACTTTGCCCGCCGTTTTCTCGACAATAGTTTACTTCCAAAAGCTATGTAAGTATATTTTTTGGATTTGTACTCTACTTGATGGCTCGATCCATCCATCAGGAGGCACCTGTTTTTTAGAAAGACTCAGGAGCCAACCGATTGTTCTACCTTTTCTTTTAGTTTTTTTTTTTGAGACAATCTCACGAAGCTTTATTCAACCGTCACCACGTTTGCACGGACGAAAGGAATACCGGCGGGCTGTCCTAACCAAACATGTCGGCCAGGCCCTAACCGCAATGCATGATTCGCTAGATTGTGAGCCTCAATATTTGAGCTCCTAAATTCGTGGACTATATTACATGAAGTAAAAGTAGTGGAATTAAATCTATTCTCCTGAATGACCGCTCCATAGACGGAACCACTTCCACGATGAATTTCTTCCACGACCGAGCCCGCAGGCCGCAGCAGACGCTTTTCCTTGCGCTGAGAACTCCAGCGCCCCATGTGACACGCGCTGGGCACTTCTCACATTTGAGTGGTTTTTTCTTACTGCGCCCCATGTGACACGCGCTGGGCACTTCTCACATTTGAGTGGTTTTTTCTTACTGTTTTTCTGTTTTTTTTTAAATTCCTTGTTTTGGGGGTTTTTGTTTGTTTCGGTTTTTCTGGATTTTCTCTTTTTTGTCCTATCCGTCTTTCCAGTTTTTTTAGTGGTATCATGTCTTTTTTGTTTTTATGTTTTCATTTTTTGTTTTACTGTTTTTTTTTTCTATTTACAATTGCTAGAAGCATGTGCTTTCATAAAAGTGAAGCATAGATGTGCTTCACGTGAAGCATCAATTGTGCTTTTGTGCTTCCCCAAAAATGAAGCACATTTATGCTTTCGCGTGAAGCACATTGTGCTTCTGTGATTCCCAAAAAGTGAAGCACATATGTGCTTCCACTTTTTCAGTAAAAAGTGAAGCACATATGTGATTTCGCGTGAAGCATAGTTGTGCTTTTGTGCTTCCTCAAAAGTGAGTTGTGCTTCTGCGTGAAGCATGGTCCCCGCAGAAGCACAAGTTAGTTTACTTGGATGAGTATTTTCATACAGTTTGGAAGCACAAATTTCTACTAGCTGAAAGTATAGATATGCCCAAAAAAACTCCATCGAAACCTATCAACACGGGCTCTAGTTTGGAAGACTCCGACACGAGATACACAATGGTGAAAACAATTCTTGATTTGGACGCATGGTTCAAGAGATAAGATGTTTCAAAGAAACAAATCTACGAAAAAAGCAAAAACAAACTCACCCGTGCCTCCATGAGTGTGGAGAAATCCCATCAAAACCCCTGGTTGTGACAAGTGTAAGTGCGCCACTTGTCAATACCAGAGGATGTGAGAGTGACCTTTGCAAAGGTTACCCCTTAACTAGGGATTCTGTTTTTTTTACAATGTCTGAGGCGGAGAATCCTATTTGGTGCTTATGCGCCAAATATTATGTGTGGGTCGGCCATATAGGTTTTAGTCTCTCATCGGTTTTGGAAACCTTCTAGAAGGTTCCCTTGGTATTTTTGGGGCTCTTTTGTTCTCAAAATAATTTGGGTCACTCCAAGGCTACTTAGGACTCGGCTAGTTAAGCAAACAGGGCATACGACCTAATTTCCTGATCTAAGTGTAGGAGATATGCCCTAGAGGCAATAATAAATGTTATTATTTATCTCCATGCTCATTATTATGTTTATGTTCCATGCTATAACTGCTATGGTTCCCGAGCCCGTATATCCATAAAGGCTCTGGGGAAAACCCATGTGCACGTGTGGAATAATAAACGGTAAAATGTATTCCTAGTCATGCCTCTAAGACTAGCTCAAGTGTTGCATGATGATTATGTTTTCCCAATCATGGGTATGTCTATGCCAGCAGCTTTGAGGGCACAATGTTAGAAGAACATTTGTGTTGAATCGACCCGATTGATGTTATGCTATGAGTTACTTTTGTCACAAGTTAATGGTTAATAACACAGAGATGGTTAACGTTTGCATGATTCCTTAGACCATGAGAGTATCGAGTTTCTTCATGCTTGCTTCATGAACTTTGGGGTTTGTTAAACGTCATCCATAAATGGGTGGCTATTACGGTGGCTTACGGGTTCATGGAAAAGTATGTCAAGTAACTTGATAGCTAAAGATTGGGATTTGCTCCTCCAACGATGGAGAGATATCTCTGGGTCCTCTCGGTGTTACGGTATCCATCATCGTCTGGCCAGACACTTTGTGATTTGATCACGGGGATGCCGGAACACGGTAACGAGATAAGAGAACAATACCGGTAACGAGGTAACTAGCATAGTGGACAAGTTGTTGATCCACGGGAATGCCAACATGTCTCACCTCGGGTATTTGTAACATATCGCGAAGCAACAGGAATAGCACATGGCAACTGGAGGTTCACTCGAATATTCATTCGTGTGGGTATAGGGGTCAATATGGGTGTCCACAGCTCCGATGTTGATCATTGATCGGAAGGGGTTCCGTGTCATATCTATACTTCACCGAACCTATAGGGTCACATGCTTAAGGGTCATCTATCTTCCGAATACTAGACAGGGAGTCTGAGAGAAAATCACCGAAAAAGTTTCGGACACCGAAAAAGTTTTGGACAGTGGAAAAGTTCCGCAGAGAGGACACCGGATGAGTTTCGGTGAAACTGAAAAGTTGTTTCAGAGGATACCATAAAGTCAAATTGGTTTCGGCACATGCCCGATAATTCTTGGAGGGTGCCAGAATCATTCTGGAAACTTTTGGGAATTTTCTGGAAGAAAAACCGGAAATGTTCCGGAGCTGCCGGAACCACTTCAGATGCTTTTTGCAGATGAAAATCACTAATCTGGAATTATTCCAGAACGCGTTGAAAATTATTTTAGTGGGTACTGGAAATGTTCTAAGCCCACATAAATATTTTCAGTTCGAACGAACGCTGAAAAATGTCGTCATGAATAGTGAAAGTGCTTTTTGGGTTACTTTTTGGAAAGCCATAATTTTGGGCTTTGTCCCAAGATATTTTTTGGGGTGACATGGATGGATGAGGCTCCCTTGGGGGGCCCCCTCCTAGGTGTGGCCGGCCACATGGGGACTCCTCCTTGGAGCCCCCTCTTGTGCCTTGGTTTCACATTTGGGTCCTTGTGGAAGGACTTCATTCATGTGCTTTTTGGGTTTTATTGTAAAACCACCCTACCCCTTGGGATTTCCTATAAATAGAGGTGGAGGGGCAGCCCTCCACACTCATCCCCTTGCTCTCATACTCATGCCATGCAATTATCTGGCTTCTCTCTCCCTCCCACGAAAAGAGTTTTGTAGAGCCGAAAGGCTGTCTGGGTTCCGGTGGGAACTAGTTCTGGACGGCGAAGCCCTGCCGGATAGATGACACCGTATGTGTGCAACTCTGTAGAGAGGTCGTAGTTTCGATCTTAGTGCCCGAGGGGCTGTTCGTAAGTGCCTCCCGAAGGGCTGTCCAAGTGACGGTCCGAGTTCTGTGAGTCTTCTCGAAGGGCTGTCCGAGTGACCGTCTGAGTTTTGAAGGTCCTCCCGAAGGGCTGTCCGCGACACCGTCCGGGGGACTGTTCGACCGCCTCCCGGAGGGCTGTCTGGGGCGCGGATGAGGGTATATATCCTCGCGGTTGGGAGGTTGTAAATCCTAGCTGCGGGGATCTGCACCGCCGATCATCACCGACTCTACTTCCGTTGCGCTACGAGTCGGTAACGAAAATATCAAACCTTGTATGCAGTCTCCATAGTGGTCCTGGGCTAGTGCGTAGGTCGGAATTTTTTTGTTTTCTGCTGCGTTTCCCTACAGTGGCATCATGGGCCGTGCTATGCGTAGATGCAGGTTGCGATCTAGAATACATGAGATGTATGGGTGTTACACAATATAATTAGGTAGTAGATGAATTCTATTATTGAAAATTATTTGTGCGGGTAGCAGATGAAATCTGTTACCCGATATTCTTGTTGCTTCCCTGGAATTTGCATATTTCTGATCTTGATAACAGCATGGTGGAGTTTCAATGTTCTGGCAATCCGCGATCCTGATTGATCAACGAAGTGCTAACAGTTCATTGAATTCCATCGTAGTTAAAAAGAAAGATGAAATTTCGCAGACGAAAGGGCAATGCAGATATGATCTGCACAGGGGTCATGCGTATGACGAAGTTCAGTATGGGGCTCGAGATTTTATTATCTCGTGTCTCATACACCCCGCGATGTTAATCTAGCGACTTGGATTATCATACTTGATTCTTGACGTTGGTAGCTTCGGTTTGTTTCGAAACCTTAGAAGCCACGTAAAACAAGTTTTTGCTTGAACCGATTAGAGACGTCTAACTTGGTTTTGCAGGAGGGTTTGCATGTGCATATGATGTGGTATAGCAGTGCTCATAATAATTTGATTATGTATGAGATGACTATATGATGTAAATTGATTAACATGACCTGCGTGTCATGATTCAGCATGATGGCTGGAGCCATATGATTGTCACTTTATTGACCTGCGTGTCAACCTTAAGTAATGCATTATTTTATTAGCTATAGAGATAGCAATATTATCTGGTGCATCGACAAGGTGGTGGCAATCTTCGTGAAGGTGAACACCGACGCGAATGTCGAAGACGAAGAAATACAAGACTTCTCCGTCAGAAAGGGCTATACCATATCATGCTATTATGAATTGCCTGAGATGTTTATCCCTTATGTTGCACCCTTCTTGATTGCGCGGTAGTCGCTTTTTATTAGGGTGATCTCTCACAAAAATATCAAGTAGTTAGTGTTCTCCCAAGTGTAGCACCGTCACGGCACCTAACTTTTCGGGGTATCACATGGATACATGGGTACGAACGATTAGGGATGTGTGAGGCGGGTGAGTTGAGACCTCGCAGCGAGATCACTTTGTTGTCTTGACGTTCTAGCTTGAAAGTCCTGAGCTCGGAACACGCCCATCGAAAGATGAACAAGAGTCACATAGAGATGTGATTGGCAAGTTGGACTACCGATTGCAATTCTCGTCACTTGAGATGGATACATCCTTGGCGTTGAATTGTAAGATGGATCTTGAATCGCTCACAATCAATTATGAGAGATATTGATTTGAGTGGGAGCGCACTGTAGAATTAACTTGTTTAATTCTTGGTGCAATTAATTTTGAACACTGTCCAAGTGTGATTTGCAAAATAGTTGTAGAATAATGGCTCGCGTTTCCACCTTCCCTGTTAAAATTGAATAGCTATTAAATATCTGGTTAAAACTTTACGGTTGGTAACGTAATGTGAGGATTGTCCTCAAGAGTGCCGAGAAGGACTTTGTCCTATCGCATACTTTCGGTATTCTCTCGCTTATGCTATGGATCATGTGACTCTCGTCCTTCGATCCAAAAGCTAGAATTCCGTTTTAGTCAAGTGCAATATGTTTGCTTCCATGAGAGCCGAACTTCGAAAGTTTGGATAGTTATGTGATATTCATGGAATCTGAAAATCATTTTCAGGGACAAACAAAGGCTAAAATATATGAGATATCCATAGCAATGTTTGTTTGCAAACTATTAGTAAATGAGTTTACTATGCATTAGACTGATAAGAGAGGGATCCAGAAGAACGCCTGTCATATGATGAAAGGTGAATAAAACAACAACTTAAAGAGAAAGGAAGTGTCCGAAGGGTGTTAGTGAAACTTTCACGCCTAGGAAGTCCGGGGCTAACGCCACTCTTAAGTTGGGTGCTTCTTCTGAGAGTAGGAGAAATACTGAAAGTTAAACTGTTAGAAGTATAAAGGCAGAAAGAAAGAAGACTGGAATATCCAGCTCATGTATGAATGTCATACAAGTTTTTGATGTATAGAAGGCTGGTCAAAGATATAGTTCTTGGGAATTATGGTTAAACATGTTAATCACTAATTCTTGGGTATTGTGAGTTAATCACAAAGATACCCGCTCGATTGCTTTCTGTTGCAACTCGATGTAAGAACTACTATGGCCTGGAAGACTAGCCAGGAATGAGGTTTAGGTATACACAGGGAACATAGTAAATGTTACTATACCTTCCATCGGTGTATTACCGTCTATATTTATTTTCATAATTCATTTAGAGTTTCACAAACTCTAGTCCATTGCATAAGGTATCTTACAAGAAGGTTGTTCATAAGAGAACTTTTGATGTTCGGTGTTATGAATAACATAAGGGCCATACTTTCATTATGAATGAGATGTATGTTATGAATGTTGATAATAATACATTATGTCTATATTTACTTTCATAATTCATTTTAGAGTTTCATACACTCTAGCCCATTGCACAATGTTTGTTGCAAAAGAGTTGTTCATAAAAACAACAATTGTTGTTCAGTATTATGAATAACATGAAGGGCCATGCTTCCATCCAAGATGGGACGTATGTTATGAATATTGATGGTAATATGATACATCCATAACACTAACGCTAAATGTCGCAAGACTAAAAGAATACCACACAAGTGTGGCACTGCAGTTGGTCACATTGGAGAAACCCGCATGGAAAATTCCATTATGATGGATTTTGAAGTCATTTGATTTTGAATCATCTGACACTTGCAAATTTCCTCCGAAAAGTGAAGTGACTGAAATACCGTTCACAGGCCATAAGGAACGAACAACAAACTTATTGGTGATCATACATTTGATGTGTGTAGTTCGATAAATGTTGCAAGTAGTGGATTTACTATCTTCAGAAATGACTCAAGTAGATATATGGATATTTTCTTGATGGGATGTAAGTCTGGATCTTTTGAAATCATTCGAAAGGTTTTCAAAAATGAAGTAGAAGTTATTGTAACAAGAAAATTATGTTTCTACAATTCGATTGCAGAAAGGAATATTTGAGTTACAAGTTTAGCGAATGTCTGATGAGTTGTGAAAGGGGTTTCATAGCTTGCACCTCCCGGAACACCACTGCAAGTGGAAAGTCCGTGAAGATGTAATCGAACCATTTATGACATGGTAAGATTAAAGATGACATAAATAAATTTGCCATTATCCCTTTTAAAGTGATGCTTTAGAGACTGCGGCTTTTACACTGAAAAGAGCTCCATCGGGTCTGTTGAAATGACGCCATGGTATGGTACACCCAACCATGTTATATCTTTTCTTAACATTTGGTATATGGGGCTTGTGTAAAAGGTTACAAACCTATTCCAAATCAGACAAGTGCTATTTTGTAGGTTATCCCAAGTTATTGGGTATTCCCCCACCACTATACCGAGGCAAAGGTTTTTGCCACAAAGAACGGTATGGTTTTTGAAGAAAATGGTTCTTTCAAAAAGGTGAGTGGGAGGACAGTGCAACTCGACGAGATAACCAGTATCTTCGTCATCAGGTCAAAGGAAAGGAACCTTGGAAGTGATTCCGGAGTTTCCAACTGCGACTGATACAGAAGTCTCTACAATAAAATATATGGACTTCGGTCGAACTTGCAGCTGAACCACGTAGGCAAGGCTCGTGCAAACTTCTCAGGTGCGCGAACGAGATATTGTTGTTAGACAACAGTATACCTACGATACACAAGGAAGCGTTGATGGGCGCTGACTCCGGAATTGGCTAAATGCCAATACAATCCGAGATAGTCTCCATATAAATGTTTCAAGATTAAAATCTTGATACACCTTTCGGAAGACTTAGAGTCTGACGAATATTTATGAAACTAAAAACTGATACGGATAAAAATGTTTTATCCATAAAGCTCGACTTGTTGCAATAATAAGTTCAAGGAGTTGACTACGATGAGGTTGTTTCACCGTAGCGATGCTTAAAGTCAGTTCGGGTTGAACTAGCAATTAATACATATTTCAAATCATGAGATATGAAACATGGATGACGAAAGGATTTCCATCTGATGGAAATAAAACCAAGGACTTGCATGTGTTACAGTCCAAGGTATTTTGTCATTCCAGAGGATGCTAGTGAGTGTGTAACCTTCAGAGTTCCAGCGATGGACAGAAGAGAGCAAAATGGAGTTGGAATCTTCGTGTTTTGATGAAATGGTCAAAAAGGTTTTGACTTCATCAATGGGTAACAAAGATGCTTGTGTTTCAAGAAAGTAAGTGGGAGCATAATAATATTTCTAAAATCCTTGTGTGCTTCACACATTGTTAATTGGAAATAAATTTCTTGACACGAATTAGGACTTCATTTGAAAATAGTTTTTCGATGAAGTGCTTGGGCTAAATAGCCTTTATATTAGGCATGATGATCTATGGAGATAGATTTACCTAATGGGGCTGAGCAAAGATACATATTAACAAGATGCTAAAACCTTTTAGCATTAAAAATGTCAAGGAGTGATTCTTGCCGAAGTCACATGGAAAGAGTTTTTGCAAGACTCGGTGTCCCAAAACACTGATGAGCAAAATACATGATGGAGATTCCACACACTCTTGTGTTTGGATTAATAATGTATTCCATGGTATGTAAAAACAAACCAGATATGTCCAATACTCCCAAAGTTGTTGCGAGTATAGATACCAAAGTGATCAAAAGTACTGATCATGGGACAACAGTGAAAAAGGGTCATTGAGTACTATAGTAGCACTGATGACATGTTTTCTCGCAAGCGGAGATCATGAAGAGTTCGTTGTAAAAGGTTACATCGATACAGTCTTCATCCATGCTCCAAGCGATTTTCGATTTAAGTTAAGGGTTTTGTGCAATACACAATATGGTGGCACGGTAGTTGGAAATTGTTCCAAATAAGTTACTGTGGCGAATTCTATAACAGAGGCAAAGTATGTTGCCGCTTTTAAAAGCTACAAAGAAGATGTTGAATCATATAGTTCATTCATGAACTTAGTATGGTTCCAAGATGGCTTTTGTCAATGGGACACTGCTACAGGTAGTTGCTCCATAACTCAGTCTGAGGAATCCAGGTTCGACCTGTGATTCACATACATACAAAACCAAGTCCACACAAAATATGAATTTTGTGAAAGCGTGAAAATGCGAGGATATGAAAAGATACACACGGAGCTGAAGTCGTCAGATCCGTTGGACATCAGGCTATACCACAAGCGAAGCATATTTACACCGGTGTGCCACAGGTGTAAAGTGCATTAGCATTAACTAGATTATTGACTCTAGTGCAAGTGGGAGTCTGTAGGAGATATGCCCTAGAGGCAATAATAAATGTTATTATTTATCTCCATGCTCATTATTATGTTTATGTTCCATGCTATAACTGTTGTGGTTCCCGAGCCCGTATATCCATAAAGGCTCTGGGGAAAACCCATGTGCACGTGTGGAATAATAAACGGTAAAATGTATTCCTAGTCATGCCTCTAAGACTAGCTCAAGTGTTGCATGATGATTATGTTTTCCCAATCATGGGCATGTCTATGCCAGCAGCTTTGAGGGCACAATGTTAGAAGAACATTTGTGTTGAATCGACCCGATTGATGTTATGCTATGAGTTACTTTTGTTACAAGTTAATGGTTAATAACACAGAGATGGTTAACGTTTGCATGATTCCTTAGACCATGAGAGTATCGAGTTTCTTCATGCTTGCTTCATGAACTTTGGGGTTTGTTAAACGTCATCCATAAATGGGTGGCTATTACGGCGGCTTACGGGTTCATGGAAAAGTATGTCAAGTAACTTGATAGCTCAAGATTGGGATTTGCTCCTCCGACGATGGAGAGATATCTCTGGGCCCTCTCGGTGTTACGGTATCCATCATCGTCTGGCCAGACACTTTGTGATTTGATCACGGGGATGCCGGAACACGGTAACGAGATAAAAGAACAATACCGGTAACGAGGTAACTAGCATAGTGGACAAGTTGTTGATCCATGGGAATGCCAACATGTCTCACCTCGGGTATTTGTAACATATCGTGAAGCAACAGGAATAGCACACGGCAACTGGAGGTTCACTCGAATATTCATTCGTGTGGGTACAGGGGTCAATATGGGTGTCCACTGCTCCTATGTTGATCATTGATCGGAAGGGGTTCCGTGTCATGTCTATACTTCACCGAACCTATAGGATCACACGCTTAAGGGCCATCTATCTTCTGAATACTAGACAGGGAGTCTGAGAGAAAATCATCGAAAAAGTTTCGGACAGTGGAAAAGTTCCGCAGAGAGGACACCGGATGAGTTTCGGTGAAACTGAAAAGTTGTTTCAGAGGATACCATAAAGTCAAATTGGTTTCGGCACATGCCCGATAATTCTTGGAGGGTGCCAGAATCATTCTGGAAACTTTTGGGAATTTTCTGGAAGAAAAACCGGAAATGTTCCGGAGCTGCCGGAACCACTTCAGATGCTTTTTGCAAATGAAAATCACTAATCTGGAATTGTTCCAGAACGCGTTGAAAATTATTTTAGTGGGTACTGGAAATGTTCTAAGCCCACATAAATATTTTCAGTTCGAACGGACGCTGAAAAATGTCGTCATGAATAGTGAAAGTGCTTTTTGGGTTACTTTTTGGAAAGCCATTATTTTGGGCTTTGTCCCAAGATATTTTTTGGGGTGACATGGATGGATGAGGCTCCCTTGGGGGACCCCTCCTAGGTGTGGCCGGCCACATGGGGACTCCTCCTTGGAGCCCCCTCTTGTGCCTTGGTTTCACATTTGGGTCCTTGTGGAAGGACTTCATTCATGTGCTTTTTGGGTTTTATTGTAAAACCACCCTACCCCTTGGGATTTCCTATAAATAGAGGTGGAGGGGCAGCCCTCCACACTCATCCCCTTGCTCTCATACTCATGCCATGCAATTATCTAGCTTCTCTCTCCCTCCCACGAAAAGAGTTTCGTAGAGCCGAAAGGCTGTCTGGGTTCCGGTGGGAACTAGTTCTGGACGGCGAAGCCCTGCCGGATAGATGACACCGTATGTGTGCAACTCTGTAGAGAGGTCGTAGTTTCGATCTTAGTGTCCGAGGGGCTGTTCGTAAGTGCCTCCCGAAGGGCTGTCCAAGTGACGGTCCTAGTTCTGTGAGTCCTCCCGAAGGGCTGTCCGAGTGACCGTCTGAGTTTCGAAGGTCCTCCCGAAGGGCTGTCCGCGACACCGTCCGGGGGACTGTTCGACCGCCTCCCGGAGGGCTGTCCGGGGCGCGGATGAGGGTATACATCCTCGCGGTTGGGAGGTTGTAAATCCTAGCTGCGGGGATCTGCACCGCCGATCATCACCGACTCTACTTCCGCTGCGCTACGAGTCGGTAACGAAAAGATCAAACCTTGTATGCAGTCTCCATAGTGGTCCTGGGCTGGTGCGTAGGTCGGAATTTTTTTGTTTTCTGCTGCGTTCCCCTACACTAAGTTGAGTTCGTTTTCATGGGGAGAATATCTGGTGCACCGGTGCACCGAACTTACATTGCACATATAAAATGTTCAAAAAATGCAGAAAAAAATAGCACATTCACAGAACTTCAATGTAGGTTGCCACAAAATTTCAGATTAAAATTCAAAATGTAGCTCAAAAAACGAAAATGACAAATTCAACACTGAATAGTACATAAAATAAGTTGGGCTTTAGATTTGGGCCATTATCACACTGATGTCAAAATTTTCATTTTTGTATCTCAACAAATATTTCAAAATTTGATACGAATTTTTGTGACAATATACATTGATGTTGTGTCAATGTGCTAGTTTTTTTTTTCAGATTTTTCAAAATGTTCTATCACATTTGGTGCACCGGTAGCACTACAAGGGCGGGTGCACCAGATACGTTCCCCGCTTTCATGAAGAAGATCTTGTCCATGCTCAATTTGGCAATGCTAGGCGATCAGGAACACACTCAACTCGATATTTAAGAGAAAGAATAGAAGCATAACTAACTAAAGACGATATGCATCACACTCTTCTTGTGCCGAAGATCTTGGGAATTAGGATACATTTATCTTTTATATGCATTCAAGAGTTCTTTACTGTGCCACTTCTATTGGATACCTCGGAAGACGAGGATAAGTTATTTGTGCTAGGTGGCTACAATCTTAGGAGGTTGAGACTCACGTGTTGAGGATGTAGTAGTACCATGTTGGGTGAGTTCCACAGGCTGCCTATGTGGCTCTGTGGTTCGGGAGAAGTTCGCACGCTTGTACGGTTGTGCTTGTTCACCTCAGCAAGTTTGTAACAGTTTTCTTCCGTTTTTTCTTCTAAATTATGCTTAATTAATGCACCTGACAAACCTTTTACCTTCATTTCTAAAAGAAGTGTGATATGTTTCGCCGTAGTGCCATCCCAATGGTCGTTCACCGCCACCTCTCTGGAACCACCCTGCAACCATCTCTCTCAGTTCGGGGGCACCAATGGACACACGCAATATGCGCCCGTGCATGGCTAAGGCATATAGATGTGTGTAATATGAATGGAACATGCATTGACCAGTTCATCACATTTACATGGAATCGTCACTACTACACCCGTTCCTATTTACATGGCGTTCACGTATTTTGAAGTTCAATGTCACTATTAATTTGACCAACAAAATGTGGTTTATGTGTCACAAAAAAGATCATTATATTCGTATTGACAAACCGATTTCAAGGTATAATTATTATGGCATTGCAACTCGTATATTATTGGTTAAATTAATGATCAAAGGTCAATTGTGGAGTACGAAGGCCGGGATTTTAAATTGAAAAACAAAACAGAAAAAGGAAAATGTTTTTTGTTTCTTAAGCGTGACTAATAATGTCACCCTTATCCGTACGGTTGCAATGATGCAGGTATTAGGATGGGCAGGCCATCTGAACAGTTAATCTGAATCTGCGCGCCATGGTTGAACTAATTTTTTTTTTTTGAGAAAAGGACGCGTACGCCTCTTAAATTCATCCAGCATACAGCGTACAGCACCATACATACGCGAACATACCACAAGACGGATACAGGAAGCACAAGCCCTGCAGCCAAAGCACAACGACCCAAACAAAGAACAGAAAACACACCAAAACTCCAGGCTCGTCGTGCACATCCTGTCGGCCGGCCGCTCGCCGTCTGCTCGAGCCGCCACAAGAGGAACCAACCATCTGCATCGCCATCACAGGCTTTGGAGGCCGCATATAGGTCCTGTCCCGACGGACGGGAACCAAGGTCGGGTTCCGGCGCATCGGCCGGGGACAAACCCCACAGAACGGAAGGTTCCGAATCTTCACCCTGTCTCCAGGTCGCCGGAGCCGCGAAGAATATCGATCCGCTGCAAGCCCTCTCCCCAAAACAGAGCCAACAGCCCCAGCATCCGTCGTCGCCTTGGTCGCCGTCGCCGTGCCCAGCTCAGCAACCAAGCACGAGATCCACCACCACGGACTCCGGTCGCCCGGATCCGTGACTCCAAAAGGCCCAGGCTCCTCGTCGGTGCCGCAGCCGACGCCGAACGGACGGGAAGAAGCCGGCCTGATCCTTATTCCACTCGCCATCACCTCCACTGCCACGGTGACAGCGCCGGAGAAACTCACCCCTATACCTACCTCTATATACACCTCCGCGCAGGGATCCCCATTCCCCTCAGCCTCCCAGCGCCGAAACGGCCGTCAGAGGCGAAGAGGAACGGCAGATCCGCCGCCGGAGGGCACCCCCCTCGCGTCGCCTTCTTTTTCTCCTTTTAGCACTGTAGACGGGACCGAGAGGGTTCGCTAATGGGTATGGTTGAGCTATTGGGAACGATAATCTGCAGTAGTCATCTGCACAGAAAAGGTATCATGATTAGAGATAGCTAGAGCCCAAATCGGATGCCCGTTGGAGTGGATCCAACTGTTCATCAGCGTGAACAGGGCATGCAATTGCAAACTATAGCTAGATTTACATAGTGATGTACGTACGCCCACTATGTAAATAAAGCTGATTAATTCAGAGGTCGATCATGGAGATCGGGTCCCATGCATATCGGTCGATCCATCGATCCATGGCTAGCTGTTTTAAATCAAAATACAACTGTATGTACGTGAAGCTAACAAGTAAGTTATTCAAATGTGGTGAAGAACTGTGCAGCGATATAATAGAACCAACTGGTTAATTAACCATGGATGTGAAAGATGAGTGGCTGACAGGTGGGCCGACCGTAAGAGAGAGAAGGACAGAGAGTGACAAGTGGACTCACTGTGCATGCATGGACGGGGACCAGCGGCTGCCGAATAGGAAGCAGATGGAATCGCCCATTGTTTGTTGCGCAACAGCGGATCCATCGACCGCCGATGCAGCTGTCTAGTATGTTCAGACCATCCTGCTCTCCGATGTATCCATCCGTAGCAGCCGCATAATACTACACTCAAAGCCTCTCCAGCAGCTTGTGTATATTTTGGAATTTGTTATGCCATCTCCAACCGCAACCCGCAGAGACAGCCTTCCAACGCTAGCTGCATATATTTTCACAACAACTCAAATTAACCGGACGAATTTCGTGCAAACTCGGCCAGGTTTCATACAAACATGACGGATTTCATACAAACCAGACGTAAAACTTTTACATTTAAAAATAATTTTAACTAAAAAGTTAAAACTATGTGCACGTACGGTCGCGTGGAGCTCCACTCCCACGGCACGGATACACTACACTAGTCTACGGTCGGCCGCGGCCGATCCCTTCATCACCGGACTGCCAGGAATCCCGGAGGCATATTCTTCCCTATGTCTGGCTGCGCCCCTCATCGGAGTGTGGCGAATAGGGTGCTTCAGCCGGAGGGGAAGGGTACTTTCGTGGATGCCCAGGCCAGGGTGGTCTAACATAAAGAAGAAATCGGGCACGTTACCGGTTGTACAAGCTGGCGACGCGTTGACGGTGGCCCCTCGTGTTCTACTTTCCCTCGAAGTTGCCAGCGGACGTGGACGCGGATGCGCTAACTACCGACTCGTCGATCTCCTTCGCGCACCCACCTTCTTTCACTGTCTGCATGGCACATCTACGCGTGCATCGATGGCGGATGGCACGGTCGTAGGCACTGGAGGGGCGGTACGATGCGTCATCGTCCATGCCCGTGCCGCCGTGCTCCCCACCGTGCCGGCTTGGAGCAACTCGCACTACTAGAAAAAAGGCTATAGCTAATATGGACATTAATGGCGCACCACGTATGTGGTGCGCCACTGCCATGACAGTGGCGCACCAGATATAGGTACGCCATTAGTGGCCATATCACTAATGGCGCACCACACCCACGGTGCGTCACTACTAACAATTTTTTTTTTCAAAACTAGTAATGGCGCACCAGGGAAAAGTGCGTCATTACTAATTTTAAGTAGTAATGGCGCACCACACCCTCTGTGCGCCACTACTAACATTTTTTTTTTCAAAACTAGTAATGGCGCACCTGGGGATAGTGCGCTATTACTAGTTTTAACTAGTAATGGCGCACCACACCCACGGTGCGCCACTACTAACAATTTTTTTTTTTTTCAAAACTAGTAATGGCGCATCATACACCAGGTGCGCCATTAGTAACCCTGGTTACTAATGGCGCATTCTTAGGAGGTGCGCCATTGGTAACCTGAGAGCAGCTAGATATTTTGGACAGCCACCTACCACACTCACTTTCCCTACTTCATTCTCTCCACCTCTACCAAGCTTGGTCTCGGCTGCCTCCTCCTCCTCACCTCATTTGCACCATAGATTCACCCAAATTAAGTGGTTAAATTTCCTTTTTTTGATAGGTAAGTAAGGGGAAAGATTTCTTTATGTTCTAGATCTACTTTTTTCTCCCTCCAACAACGTGCACACTTTTTATGGCCTAGATCTACGTATGTTTGTGGTGTTGCATATGTTTGTGTTTGGAGGTACCGGTATTTGAAATGCGATAGTTGCCAATATTTTACCGGAATGTTGAATCATTTCCGTTTCGGCGAGAATTTGGCACTATGCATTCTTTTTGGTCCTATTTTTAGGCAAAGTCATGCCAATTTTTTTTTTGGTTCTAAAATATCGTTTTGCTCTACCCCGCAGGTGACCATGGTCCGCACGATGACCGAAGGCATCGTGAATAGGTTTTTGAGCTCCACGAAGGCCGAGATGCTTCAAAAGAACGAGACGGAGATAAGATGTCCGTGTCGAAGATGCAAGCTGAGGAGCCTTATGGACCCGGATTCCAGACAGGTGCGGGACCACCTGCTCGTGCGTGGTTTCATGGATGGCTATCGGTGGCAAGGTGATGAAGATGATTATGAAGTCGTCCATGGGGGCCGGGCAAGAAATAAGGAAGGGCAGCAAGACAATAGCGGCGAGGGCGGGCGAGAAGACGAAGAATCTCCAGGACATGATCACGAAGTAGATGCAGGACACAGTCATCATGTAGAAGATGCCGAACATGATGATGAGGAAGATCAAGATGAAGGGCATGATCATGAAGATGAAGATGCCGGAGCAGACGACGATGGACCATCGATGGGCTGGGTGCAGGACCCTCATATTCAAGAGCTGCTTCTCAAGCAGACGGGTAACGCAAGGGCTGCTGCCCGAGAGAAAGCCAAGCTGGATCAACTGGAGATAGACGCGGTTACTCCATTGTATGAAGGATGCAGGCCCGAGGATACCCGCCTGAAAGTAACGCTCATGGCTCTGGAGATGAAGGTAAAACACAAAATGACCGACGCATGCTTCGACGAGAACATGTCATTCTAGCACGAACGTCTTCCCAAGGGGAACAAGTGCCCGACCAGTTTCGAGGAGGCGAAGAAAATCGTGTGTCCTCTGGATTTACCGCACGTGAAATACCATGTGTGCATGAACGATTGCATCATTTATCGGGACGAGCACGCGGAGTCTACCATATGTCCGGTGTGCGGCGTCACTCGATACAAGAAGAGGAAGAAAGCTCCTCGAAAAGTGGTGTGGTACTTTCCGATCACTCCTCGTCTGCAGCGGTATTTCGCGGACCCTAAGCTAGCAAAGCTCCTGCGTTGGCACGCGGATAGGGAGGAGAAGAAGCGAGAAGATGACGGAAATGATCCGGAGATAAATAAAAAAGACAAGATGCTGAGTCACCCTAAGGATGCGAGCCAGTGGCAAGCGTTGAACTTCGAACACCCAGAATTTGGGGACGATCCAAGGAACATCGTGCTGGGCGTGAGCACCGATGGAGTCAATCCGTTTGGCAGCCAGAGAAGCACACTTAGCACCTGGCCTGTGTTTGTGTGGATGTACAACCTTCCCCTTGGTTGTGCATGAAGAGGAAGTACATTCACATGAGTATGCTAATTGAAGGGCCAAAACAACCAGGGAACGACATCAATCTGTATCTGGGGCTGCTGAAAGAGGAGCTAGACACGCTGTGGAAAACGCCAGCCAATACGTGGGACGCCGCAGCGAAAGAATATTTCCCTATGAGAGCCGCACTGCTCACGACGGTGCACGACTATCTCGGTTACGGATATGTCGCGGGGCAGGTGGTCCACGGATTTTGTGCATGCGTCAGGTGCATGGATGACACAACGTATCGCCAGCTAGATAGAGATCCCGGGTCTTCGAAAACCGTGTTCATGGGACATCGAAGGTGGCTTCGCGACGATGACGCATGGAGAAAACGCAAGGATCTGTTCGATGGTGAAACCGAACCCCGAAGACGCCCGCGTACAAGGAGCGGCGAGGAAATAGACGAGCTGTTGAAAAATTGGAAAGAGTGCCCACCGCCGGGAAAGAAGCGAAAGGCGCCAGAGCCGCTGCTGAAGGTATGGAAAACGAGGTCTGTTTTCTGGGACTTGCCGTACTGGAAGATCCTCCGTGTGCCTCACAGCCTTGATGTCATGCATATCACGAAGAATGTGTGCGAGAGTCTGCTTGGTACCCTGCTCAACATGCCAGAGAGGACCAAAGATGGGCCGAAAGCAAGGGAAGACTTGCAATCAATGGGCATCAGGGAGGAGCTTCACGCAAAACGCCCTAATGATGATGATGATGATGATGAGGCGAAGGAAACGGAAAGTCGTCGCAAAGGCAAAAAGGCCAAGAAGATCGAATATGACTGCCCTCCCGCGTGCTTCACTCTAAGTCAGGAGGAGATCGAGCAGTTTTTCACCTGCCTCGTAGGAGTAAAACTTCCTTACGGTTACGCGGGGAAGATAAGCAGATACCTAGACTCAGCGAAGCAGAAGTTCAGCGGGATGAAGTCTCACGACTGTCACGTGCTGATGACGCAGATACTTCCAGCTGCAATCCGTGGGATCATGGACGCGCACGTCCGTGAAACGCTATTTGGCCTATGCAACTTTTTCGACGTCATCTCTCGGAAGTCGGTTGGCGTGAGGCAACTCAGAAGGCTACAGGAAGAGATCGTGGTGATACTATGCGAGCTTGAGATGTACTTCCCGCCCGCATTCTTCAACGTTGTGGTGCATCTGCTGGTCCATATCGTGGAGGATATCATCCAACTCGGGCCGACGTTCCTGCACAGCATGATGCCGTTCGAAAGGATGAATGGTGTCATCAAAGGATACGTTCGCAACAGGGCACGTCCAGATGGAAGCATAGCCAAGGGCTTTCTGACCGAAGAGTGCATCTCCTACTGCACGAATTATCTAGGCATCGAGAACCCCGTTGGTCTGCCCGTCAACAGGCACCTCGACAGGCTCGCTGGATGGGGTCACCGCGAGGGTCGCCGCGAAATGCATGTTGACTTCAAGGGTCGACTCGCCGACTTTGAAAGAGCAAACCTAGTCGCGCTACAACACATAGACGTGGTCGATCCTTGGGTGGTAGAGCACAAAACCTTTATTGAGAAGACATACAATGACCGAGGCCAACAGAGGACGGACGGAGATATAATCAAAGAGCACAACTCATGTTTCACGCGTTGGTTCAAGGACAAGCTTCTGTCGTACCCTTTACATGAGGATTCTTCCGCGGAAGAAAAACTCATATTCGCCTTGTCACAGGGCGCCGAGCACAACCTGATGACCTATGAGGCGTACGATATCAACGGCTACACATTCTACACCGAGGAAAAGGACATGAAGAGCGATTATCAGAACTCCGGGGTAATGATGGAATCCTACACCGGTAACGACAAGGACAGATACTACGGAAGGATCGAGGAGATCTGGGAGCTGAGCTACGCTGGAGAGAAGGTCCCGATGTTCCGTGTCAGATGGGCCAAGAGCATCCTAAAAGAAGACCGGGATTTCACCACCATGGTTATACCCGAAGCCAAATCCAAGACCGCGGGCGCAAACGTCATCGCGAAAAATGAGCCATGGGTACTGGCTTCCCAAGTGGACCAATGCTTCTTCATTACCGACCCGTCAAAGCCCAGTCGTGTTGTCGTGAGGAGAGGCAAAAGGAACATCATCGGAATGGATGGAGTCACCAATGAGCAAGACTTCGACAAGTACGACGACCCGAAGATGGAAGATGACGACGACGATGAAGTACCATACACCACAAGAAGAAGCAGGACCACCCTACCTAAAGGACGTCCGTTCAAGAGAAGAACTCGATTTGCGAAAAAGAAGGGCAAGAAGATTGTGAAAAGATAGCTAAGATCGAATCACGACGTGTCGGCCGCGTGTGTGTGTCAGTGGCAAGCTCAATTATTACATGCAACTAAGTTGAAGTATGGAAATGGCATTTCTTCTATTCTAGTCCTCTATCCAGTAACCTCTTTTGTTCAAAACAGTGGGGATTAATGTTATCTGTACTTACCTTCCTTTTGTAACTTCTCCATCACCAAGTTGAAGTGTCGACCACACCTTCTTCTTGGATTTGTAATTTTTGTTCTTCTCCCTCTTGTTTTGTTGCAAATCATCATTTACAGGCACCTTGGGCTTCTTTGTGTTTTCTTCTGGTATTTTAATTGTTTTAAATGTTTTACCAATTCACAAATATTTTGCAACGCAAGTATTTGAAAATTACTAATAACTACTTATATCGTAACAATTTAAAATTTATGGTCATTTTCTAAAAATATATTAATGCAACTAAAAATCCAAAAAAAAAAGTTAGTAATGGCGCACCAGGAGAAGGTGCGCCATTGCTATCACGGTGTTTATGGCGCATCTCTAAAAGGTGTGCCATTGCTAACCCTCCCCCCACTAAAAGATCCCAAATCCTCCCCAATCTCACACCTCTCTCCCCGGCTGCCCCCGACCTACGCCCCCGACCTGCGCCGCCGCCCCGACCCACTGCGCCGCCACCCCTACCTGCGCCGCCGCCCTGCCTCCTCGGGCCCCCCTCCCCACTTGCCCCCTCGCGCTTCCCCTCGCACTCTCCGCCTTCTCCTCTCCCCCAGATCCGCGTCGGCAACCCGCGCGTGACGCGCCCGTCGCCGGCCACCTCGCACCGCCGTGGCAACCATCGACCTCGTGCCACACCGACGTGCCCAAGCACTCCACCTCCCTCGACTACGTCTCCGCGGACAAGCCGCAGGACGCCGGACGCCCCCGCGACGCCTTCCCCGCCACCGGCTTCCTCCTCGGCCCGGCGGACTCCGTCGACAGCTCTCCCCCGAGCCCGCTTTGCTCACCTGCAGGTCACGGTGAGCTCCTCAAGGTTTGCCCTCCACTTCCCATCCCTTCCCTTCCTCATCTCGTTTCCTTCCCTTCCCTGCTCTCTTCTCTGACCCCCATCTCATCTTGTTCCTTTAGAAGCAAGTTCTATTCTCTGTTGGAAGCAATGGCGATAGGAACAAAAAAATTGTTCATTGGAAGCTAACACTATTATATTTTGGAAGCAATGTGGTAAAAATATGTATTCGTCACTTGGAAGCAATATAATGCTCCTACAAACAATTCCCTATTTGTTCGGAGCATCTTTACTAGTTTTGAAACAAAATACTAGATTGAAGCAATGTGAAGCAGTCTCCATCATAAGCAAAAATTTCTTTGTAGGAAGCAAAAATAAGTTGCACAGGATTAGATTTTGCAGCAATCAGTAACAAAAATTTCTTCATATGAATGCAAAATTGATAATTTTGGAAACAATGTAATGCTTAAGGAATCCCATTTCCCTAGAGTTTTTATTACGTTCCTTAAATCCGAAACAATGTAATGCTTAAGGACCTCCATTGCCTTGGATTGAGTCTCCTCCACCTGTGCTTCCAAGAGTAAGCCTGCATGAATTGCCTGGGCAGCAGAAAATACCTGCAAAGGATGCCCTGGTTCCAATGCTCTCTTCTGATGTTCCAATGCTGGCAGCTTCTGATTCCAATGCTGGCAGCTTCTGATGTGAAATGACCCCTTTCTCCTGAAATGTTGATTAATTTCCGTTTCGATTGAGAATGGGGCACTCCTAGGTCAAGAAAATTAGCAAAGGTCATGCCCAATTTTCTTGACCTAGAAGGTGCCCGATTCTCAACCGAAACGGAAATACAGCGGCATTTGAATGATGCAAAAATACAGCGGCATTTGACCTAGAAGGTGCCCACTCCTTGTAGTTGCAAATTCGAAGGATGGGTGGGTTATAAGGATTCTTCTAGGGAGGCTCTAATGCTGCATTTGCATAGTTGGAACTATGCATAAATAATGCATGTGAAAGTGATTCTATTGGACCGCCACAGTAGAAAATTTGCTGGAAATAGAAAGTTGGATGCATCTGTTACTGCTGTTTTTGTGCTTCTGTTTTACTCCAAAATCCAAATAAATGTTTGCATTAGATGCTAGACAAAATGATATGCTTTTAAGTCACATAGAACCGTATCCTTGCTCCAAACAAGTGACTCATGGCAGAGTTATAGTTCCTCCTGTATTAACTGTAATTTTTCTATAGCAACTTTCAAGTTTCAGTTTCTTTCCTGGAGCAATAGTTCAGAACTTTCACACTACTGCAGCTCTGCTACCTCAGTTTCAAGCTAACCTAAAAGAATCAACTACTCTTATGCTTAAAAAAATGAGAACTTGTGTAGTAAATTACAGGATATCTATATGCATGGTGCATTGCTATATTGCAAATTCATAAGCAACTAAAATATGCCTGCAGCAAGAGCAATAGTGCACTTAGTAGGATAGAAAATATATAACCTGCAATAGTGCACTTAGTAGGATAGCAATAGTGCACTTGGAACAATCTTTTGGGTAAAGGGGTGTTTATAACCTGTAATGTGAAAATATATAGGATAGAAGAATAGATACTACCCTGATCTCATCCAATAACTCTAGTAGCCTTTTTTCCTATTTAGAGCGAACATGGCCGACAACGATGAGGCCGGCGGTTCGGGCAAGCAATTCTGGGAGCTGTCCTAGGAGATGGAGGAAGAACCTCACCGCTATGAGGACGCCGCGGAAGACACCGATCCCGACTACACAACCCCTAGTGGCGTCGGGGATGACACCACTGATGGCGCCGCCGGGGATGCCACCACTGATGATGGCAGCGCACGCACAGATGGCAGCCAACCGAAGAGGCAACGGAAGGACCGGCGCCCGAACGTGCTCGGCACCGTCAAGGAGGAATTTACTGAAGTGTCCTCCAGTGGGCATCCAACGGCGCCCAAAGAATTAGTCAGTGGGTACGCGGGACAACTCGGGTGCATTCTCCGGAGCACCGTCTCGATCAACACCGAGAACCTAAGGCATCGTGACCGAGGGAATTTGCGCAACCTCCTCTTCACGAAGCTGCACGAACGATACAAGTTCTCCAGTGACTTCACAAACACACGCCTCTCAGGGAATAAAGTGAACAGTGCCGCCCTCACGAAGATGAGCACGGCCCTGGCTACTTGGAGAGCCGCGGTGAAGAGAAGGATTCTAAGTGGTGATAGTTATGAGAAGATCAAGGAGACAAATCCTTCGATCAGCGAAGCTGACTACCAGGAGTTCAAGATCAAGTGCGAGAGCAACGCATCCGCGGAATCAAGTCAGTGGGGGAAAGATATGCGGGACTTGAACTTAGGGGTCCACAAACTTGGTCCCGGCGGTTATAGAGTGGCGGAACCTATATGGGACAAGGAGGACGCGGAGCGTGCCGAGCAAGGCCTACCGCCCCTCTTCGATAAATACCATGAAAAGCAGACCAGGAACTTTGTCAGGGCCCGGTACAAGGTGGACCCGGTAACAAAGGAGCATACCACGGATCCGAAGACCAAGGCGCTTGAGCTTGTTCTGGTAAGGAATACACCCCCGCGTAATTAGCTCCATATGGTTGCATTCTAATTAATGAAGCCAAATTTCTAAATGGTCCACGTTCCTTCCGCAGGAAACTGAAAGCAGTAGCGTGGGGTCTCAGAGCTCCCCGTCTGTCCCTTGGGACAGCACTTTAAATAGGGCGTTGAACGTAATGAAACACAAGGATAAGTTCAGTAAGCCGTCGTCAGCTGGTCGTGTGGCCGGCAAAGGCTTGTCCATGAAATGGTCAGAATACTATAAGGCTGGGCGAAAGGAGAGAAAGACCAGCTCGGAAAGCCAGGAGCGCGAGGTTAAAGAACTCAAGGCACAAGTGGCACGGATTCCGGAGATAGTCCAAGAGCAAGTGCGAGACCAACTGGGAGCGATGATCACCGCCATTATGCCTACCTTGCTTGAGGGGCCGCAGGCGTGGATTGCGGGCGGCCAACAGGGGCCGTCCCCGATTCCCAGCTTCACGGGCAGCAACTCGCACAACGCGCCGGCGCCATTGGTGTCTCCGGTGTCGGCGCCGGCATTGGAGCTTAATGCATCCGGGTGTGGGAAGAGTACGCCGGCCGGCACCTCGGCAGCAAGCGGCCCCTCCGTCACTTGCACGCCCGCCGTTGGCGGTGCCTCGACATTAGCTGAGCTCAACGCCATCACGGTAACTAAGCCTCGACCGATGACTTCATCTCCTTGCCTTTGACTGGGCATCCCTGACGCCCTACATGTTTTCGCAGGGCGCCGCCGACGTTCCATGCACTCTCCTGCACTTCGTGGACGGCGAGTTGATCGATGTCGCCAAGGCCAGAATCGTTCAACCTGGCAACCGCGTGTTCCACGGTAATCCGATGCCACCCACCGTGTATAGGGTTCAACTGGTTTGGGTGCTGCGGGGCTACGATGACTTGTTACCTCCATTTCGACCCCCTGGGGCCGACGAAGATGATGTGATGACCCTCAGCGCCTGCTTAAGCTGGCCCCTGCTTTGGCCGAAGAGCCAGATTCGTTTGGGGGCGGGGGACACCACCCCACAGACAACACCGCCAGTCGTGCCGGCGCCAAGCCATGGCAAGACCGCCGCAACGCTACCGCCGTCAGCTGATCCGGACATGCATATGGCACAGGATCCGGATGACGACGACGGTACATTTTCCAACGTTGATAAGTACTTCAACGAACATGGGTATGGTGACAAATTCTTGGGGCCTCCTTCTCAAGAACCCAACCCTGCAAAAGACGATCGCGATCTAGCTGGTACCACGGAGAAACTTAATTGCAACAGGCATCGTTTGGCGTTCAGTTCTCAGGAGACGCCTCCAGCTGCCGCCTTCACCGAGCCTCAAATAGCCGAGGTGCGAAATATTATCAGCCCCAACACACTCAAGAAGGTGGTCTCTGAGCAGAACTCGATCCCATTACAGCAGAAGAAGCAGAAGGGACGGAAAAGAAAAAATAACAAGGGTGCGAGCCAGCCGGCACCGAGTACGATCCGTGGTCAGGACGGGCCACCTTCTCGAAGGATATCTCGAGGAGGGTGCATGTGGCGGGTAGGCCGATGCTACCGACTAATCTGCTCAATGCTGCAACCGGTGCTATGCGGAGTCTGCATGACAGTGTTCTTTCTATGGAGAAGCGGCGTCTCTCCAAGAATGATGTGGCATACCCGGTTTTCGTGGCCAAGGTGCCAGAGGGCAAGGGCTTTGTCGATAGCCCCATCGGGCGTATGATCGTCCTGCGGTTTGATGACATCTTCGCTATGTTTAACCTTCATCCGCTGCACTACACCTTCATTCGGCTATTTTCGCTCAGTATGGAGATGCGGATCATTAGAGACAAGACCCCGGACATCGTGATAGTCGACCCCTTCTACATGCGTGCCAAGATCTTGAGCAGCGCTGGTGACCGGCAAGTCGCGAGTTCATACCTCGAAGGCGTCATTCTGGCGAACCCAGATAAGGATAACTTCCTCGTGCCTTACTTTTCCGAGTAAGTCATCCCCTCACCGCCCCGTAACATATGATTTCTTAGATTTCGATCGTTCTTTTTTTTTTCTAACAGTCCATGTTTTGTGCAGTGACACACATTGCACACTCATCCTCTTAAGCCCGAAATATTCCATGGCCACGTATTTCGACTCGGACCGTCAGTCGAAGAAAGACTACACAAATATTAAGAAAGTTCTTGATGATGCTCTCCCCGGCTACGCCAAATCTGGAGGCACCTTCAGGAGGCCAATTTGTAGGTACGGCAAGCACGTGTTCACCCACGTAACGACGTTCCCCTGCGTCAAGCAGCCGCCTGGCAGTCAGAAGGATGCCTACTACGCCCTCCATCACATGCGGGCGATCGTACGGGACCATAATCACCTTATGCTACCAACTAATCTCAAAGATTGGGCCGCACGCTTGTCGGCAATCCAGGACGCGGACATCAGACAAGAATTCTTTCGCATCCAGTCGGAGTTTGCGGAAGTCATCTATCAAGATGTCCTTCGTACCTCGGGGCAGTTCTACCTCAAATATCAACCATCCAACAGTGAAATAGAAACAACGCTACAAATGCAGGCTGACAACGACCGCACATTCATGACCATCACGGAAGACGGCGGCTTCATCCACGCTTCGGTCCCTGAGTCGAGTCGAAAGCATTGATGCTATGTAGTTATGAAATATCGATTAGCTCATGTTGTAATTAAACTTTAATGAACTTGTATGTATCTTTAGTTTGGACAGTCGTTCAACTTATATGTAATCGATGCTATTTATTAGTAGGACCATGAATCGTGCTATTAATGTGTTGCTTTTCTCTTCCGATCCTTTTGTTGCATACTTATATATTGCTTATATATTATCTGTGAATTGCTACTAACGTTTTGTTTGTCTAGTGCATTGAGATGCCGTCGTATGTCGTGTACAAGGGTAAGGTTCCCGGAGTCTACGACGACTGGGAGGAGTGTCAGAGACAGGTTCACCGTTTCAGCGGTAACAGTTACAAAGGGTACACCACTAGGGCGGAGGCGGAAGCTAGATACGCGCGCTATCTAGCGGGAGAGAGGAGGGAGCGGAGGAGGAACCGGATGAAGACCAGTTTCATCGCGATGATGCTCATCGTGACCGCAGCTCTCTTCTATGTGATGGTAGTTTAGATGATCGATATCGACTTTGTAATGTGACGACAAACTCGGCTAATATGATGAACTTTGCTAATGTCTCGAGACCTAAACTTGGCTAATGTTTGAACTTTGTTCGCTATTTCGAATTTGGAGACTAATATGATGAATTCTATTGTGTGATGTTTATATTCTGTGTTGTAACGTATTTTGTAACCTGTGCAAATACCAGAAAAGCAAAAAATAATAATTCCTAATATTCATAGTAGTGGCGCACCATATTGAGCATTAGTGGCGCACCAAGGCTAAATACCAGTGGCGCATTATGGGGCATAGTAATGACGCACTTGGGGGCATACGTGAAGGTAAATATGGCCCCTAGGAGGCATAGTAATGGCGCACTGTTGGACATAGTAATGACGCACTATGTGGTGCGCCACTATTATCTGGGATACTAATGGCACACCAGAGGTGCGCCATTACTATTTGTTACTAGTGGTGTGTTAATAGTGGCGCACCTATAGTGCGCCATTAATAGCAAAAACTGGTGCGCCACTAACAGCCTTTTTTCTAGTAGTGTCGCCACTCCTCCACGAGCTGGCTTGGAGCAGTGAGTTGCTGAACCACGCGCCGGATTGGCACGGCAACTAGCTTGTATCCCTTGGGAGGGAGGTGGATTGTGAGGGAGGTGGAGCAGCGAGCTGCCTCGCTTGTATCCGTCGGGCTCGACGGGCCACCATGCCGACTTTTATGCTGGAGAACTGTTGTTCCTGCTTGTCGGATGCCATCGAAATGGTGCAGAAAATGGTGAAGGAGGAGATGGAGCAGCGGTGAAAGGATGTGATTCTTGCCCGGCGTATACCCTCGTTTAAATAGAGGGCGAACGGGAGGAGCTCGACCGGCGTTGCGTTAAATACCGGTCCGCTCCTGAACGTACGTGTGGCTGGAGTAGGTTTCTCGGCTAACACGCGGGGTTAATGGAGGCGTATGAATGCGGCGAGGAGGCGTGTTCAGCCGGACTTGCCGCGGGCGGCGCCCTTGATCGGCGCACCACTTCAATGGCGGAGGCTGTGACAGGTCGCGTCCGCCCTGAGCCGCCTCCAATGTGGGGTGGCGAACTGTACAACGACATGAATGTGGGCAGCTGGCGCCGGGAGGGAGCGCGGGTGGGTGGGAAAGAATTTTTTTGGTGGGACAGGGCGGTTAGAAGTGGGCTTGGTCCGGACTCCCGCAAACCTCCCCCACTTTTGTCTCCGGTTTGTGGGAGAAATCGCGTCTGGACCGTTCCGCGGACCGGTACAGGCCCGTGTTAGATGGCTTTCACGGTCCGGACGGTTGCGGGGATTTACGGATCCTCCTTGGAGATGCCCTTATGTACATACTGATATAGACAATGGGCTAAAAAGATTCATTCAAATACACAACCAGATTCACATCAGACTGTCTATATTCTCTTGTATATTTAAATATTATTCTCTACAAAGTTAGTACAAAGTTGAGTCATTTATTTTGAGACGGAGAAGTATCTTTTAACATCCAATTCAATTAACATTTCGGCAATTATAATTCAACATGAACTTAATGCAGTGAAAAAAGCCATCACAACGTCTCCACGAAAGGCGACTCGGGCGCAGCCTCCCGCACCGGGTACCAAAAGCAGTGCAGAACATGGCCCAAGCCACATTTCAGCCCAGCCAGGCTCAACCGGATCACAAATGCAGGAGGCCCAAAAATCCATGCAACTAACCAAACATGTCGATAGAGTTTAAGGGTGTGAAGAATAGCCACCGTCCTCCTAGATACTTTTGGTTTCCTCGGTTATGAGTTTTATGTTCTTACTCAGCGTCTAATGGTAGTTGTGTTATTTGTCGAATAAAGTTACTCTAGTTTTTCCTTTGTTGGGAACATGGAGCTACAAAGATTTATGTCCTTTGCAGATCCAATTATTAGAATCTGAAAAATTTATGCTATTGTGAGATATTATTATTTTCGGTTTGGTTCTTTGTGGAGTTGGACTGTTTCCTTGACACAACGGTGACCATGTTCTGATTCAACATGTAGTTGTAGGGATCATTCCTGGCCCAAATCAGTTCATCGCTTATGACTTTCCTCTTTTTGATAAGTGGCCCGAGAGGCTTTCAAAAACCTTTATAGATAATCAAGTGTGTGCGTGTGAACGAGTAGCGGTATCACTATTTCTGTCTAATTGTAGTCTCTTTAGTGAAGCCTTGAAAGTATTTTTCCATGCTAAGATATGTACCACGGAAAAGATATCTCTGTAATTCTTTGTCATAAGAATTACTCTCTCTGATCCAAAATAAGTGCCGCAATTTTGAACTTGTGTTAGTTCAACCTTAGTTCAAAACCGTGACACTTATTATGGATCAGAGGGATTACTTTATAATTTCTTGGATCTTTTATTCAAACCAATGTACTCCCCGATCCATATTGTTGTCACTAGATACATCTTTTTGAGCGACAATTAATATGGATCGGAGGGATTACCTATAATGATTACGAGTATGAATACAATTACTGGTGTTCCTAAACATATAGAACTATCTCTGTCCTAAAATATAGTGTCTATTCGATTTTTAAAGTCAAACTTTATAAAGTTTTTGGATTAATTTAGAAACATAAGAATATCAAATCAATATCATTAGATTTATCATAATTTATTTTTTGCAGCAAGATAAAATATTTTTTTTGCAAGAATATAAATATATTTCAAATGGTATGTACTTGATATAACAAATATGTATAGTTTTCTCAATTAACTTGGTCAAAATTTGCGAAGCATGACTTTTACGAAAATAGGGCGTGATGGTTGTTTGGAGGGTTGTTGGGGGGGGGGGGGGGGGGGGCGACTACAACACCAATGGTATGTAGAAAGAGAGTGCACTGGTACACTAGAAGGATATATTGAGGTGATATAGCCACATTGAGTGAATGTCCGGCCTCTGCATAACATGATGACAGAGCCAACACGTCCAATACAACATGATGGAAGAAACCTTCCTCGACCGTATGCTCTACCTGAGTAGATCTTATCTTTAAAAAGATATTTGTCACCCGACCCCTGTAGAATAGATCAAGTATGGAGTCATCGGTGTAGAACAAAAGACCCACTATTTGGGAAAGTCCCTGTCTTAGCTCAAGCTCATATGCACCTGCCGTGAACAGTACACTAGTGCAGAAAAGCCTACCTATGGCGTGTCAAAATTGGCCTTGCTGGCGTTGGGTGCCAACGCCATCAATATGACGCCAGTGATAAAATTTACTGGCGGCGTTGAAGCAACGTCAGCAGTATTTGTGTGCTCATAGCGTATCACGTGGCCAATGCTAGCGGTAAGTGTATGTTAGCACTGACATGCCTTGTTGGCATCACGCCACCAATTAGATTTTTCGCATATAAAAAATATATGCAGCTAGGTAATCCATCAACTATTTTAAGATACTACAGCATCAACTAGTTCAACTTTACAAACTAGATAGGTACCACATCATCAACTTAACAAGCTACATAATAGTTAGTAGGTCAAGAACTAAGATAGTTCATCTTAACAAACTACATAATAGTACATCATCAACTTACAAACTAGGCGGCCTAGGTGGTCGATCACACTTGATCAAGGATTGCCTTGATATGTCAAATTTTCTGCCTATTGTTTTCTCCTTGTTTGAGAAAATGAGCTTTGTCTATTTTGAGCTCATTTCTCTCGGCCCTGAGGAGCTTTCTCTCCTTCTTTAGCTGATCCCTCTCCTCGATCAGCTGATACCTCTGCTCCTTTAGCCTAAGGTTCTTATCGAAGAGATTAGCCTTCTTGTCAATTAGGAGATCCTTCTCCTCCTTCAGCGTGGCATTCACCTCCTTTAGGGCCTTGATGGTACTTTCATGAGTATCCAGAAGATGGCGGTTGAGCATGTCCACATTGTAACACCCCGGTAGTTAAGCTACAGTGACATCACACTAATGGTGCCATGTCATCAAGATTAGCTAAGCCAAATTGCCCCTTGATAAAAATCAAAGCCAATTTCAAATTTAAAATAAAGTCAAATACATTTTTCTTCAAACAGTAAAACTAATATGTTCACAATATTCTATAAGTTCCCCTGATCGTCTTCATGCTGAAACCAACTTCATTGGACTCACATATAAATTCCTAGGAATTTAATAAGTGGTCTAACACAAAAATAAAATGGCCTTTTCAAATTAAACAAATGTATAAACCTTCCCAAATAAAATGGAACCTTGTGTGTAGCACCCAAAATGTTGTATTTGAATTATAGGTGCAGTACCTTGTAGAACTAATATCATTTAGTGCCTAAAAAAATAGAAAACTGAGACAAAAGGTTAGACAGAAAAAGAAAATGAGAAAGTGCTGCTGTGCACTTTGGCCCGATAGCACTAACCATCACGCGGGAATAAGTATGGGCACTCTGCGTCGTACGTTTCTTCCGAAAGCTTTGTCAGACGTCCAATTCAGCATAGCAGCACGGACGGACCGGCGCCATCCAGGCAGAGGTGGTGCCTGGCCTCACCGTGTGCGCAACGACCCGTTGTGCACAAGGCGATGGCCCAAGACCCCTGAGCGCTTAGGATGTAGACCGACGGGGACCTCTCTGCTGAGCCTAGGTAGAACTACGGCGTGTCGTTTGGCCGAGGCCGGGCATGACCCAGAAAAGTGTGTCCGGCCGGAGTTAATCGAACGTGGTGGGTAAGTTGGTGCACCCCTGCAGGGAGGAACTAATCTATGCATAGCCGGATCCTCGGTAACGGACACTCGGAGTTGTATCCCGATCGATACAACTAGAACTTAATGATGAGATATGGATACTAGGGCTCTGGGATTGCTTTCTCGCAGGGAGTCGAGAAAGGATCTCTGGCCGAGGTTGATACTTAAAACTGCTACTACTTTATACTGTACTAATCTACACTCTTCTAATGCTGCAAGACCGCTGAAGATGCTAGTCTTCGATAGGACTAGGCCTTCTCTCTATTCTGGCATTTTTGCAGCCCAGTCCACATATACAGCCTTTTTTTTATAATGTTGCATATGTAGTGTAGATCCTTGCTTGCTGAGTACTTCGGATGAGTACTCACGGTTGTTTTGCTTCCTTTTTTTCCCATATACGTTTGATGCAACCAGATGACGGAGCCCGTGAGACAGCTGCCCCCGTCGACGACTGCTACTACTACCCCGAGGGTGGTTACCACTACGAGTTGGCTGACGACCAGGAGTAGGTTCGGAGGGTCCCAGGCAGGAGGCCTGTGCCTTTTCGATCATAGTGTTTTCTTTTGCCTCGCCTTTTAAAGGCCTATCTGTTTTATCTTTTATATCTGTACTCAGATATCTGATGCTTCCGCTGACACTTGTAAGCGAGCTTATGTATTCGAGCCCTCGAGGCCCCTGGCTTGTTACATAAAGCTTGTATTATTTTAATTTGTGTCTAGAGTTGTGTTGTGATATCTTCAAGTGAGTCCTTAGGCTTGATCGTGTGCATTTGCGTGTATGGTTAGTGCACGATTAAGCCGGGGCGTCACACACATCATAGACATGTTCTTGAACTTGTGTCGGATTCGGTATGTATCCCTACGAAGTCCAATGTTTGAAATCATCAGATATGCATGTGTTTGTAATCATCATAAATGAGTTTGTCGAATAAAAAGAAGAGTTCTTACTCGGTTGCTACTCATATCGGCTTCCTTGGCATACGCTGCGAAGTTACATGAAGATCTGTAGTGGCTATTTATTGAACTCATCGGCGGAAACTACAAAATAATAACAAGTCAGGTTTGTAGTTGCTATGAATGTATATAACAGATCATGGTAATGTACTAGCAATGTATAACAATAATTTTGTCCATATATCAAGTCCTACTGCCTAGTACATTGTGAAGGCAAATACTGAATTTTGGAGTTGTCAAATTGAGTAAATCTTTGGCAAAAAAAAACAATTAACACTAGTTTTGGCACTGTCAAAGCTTTGGTAAACAAAAAATATTAACACTTGTTTGGAGCTATCAAATTAAGTAAACCTTTGGCACTGTTTTGAAACTAGTTTTGGCACTATTTTGGCACCGTCAAAGCTTTGTCAAACAAAAAAAATTAACACTAGTTTGTAGCTGTCAAATTAAGTTAACCTTTGGCACTGTTTTGACACTAGTTTTGGCACTATTAAAGCTTTGGCAAAAAAAATTAACGCTCGTTTGGACCTGTCAAATTAAGTAAACCTTTGGCAGTGTCAAAGCTATTGGATTCACAGGATCAATTGAATTCATAGTAGCCATAGCACAATAGCAAGTCATAGGCTTTAATCCTAAACACTAGTCAATTGAGCAAATGTAGTTTAATAGGGCATCTTTAACCGAACACAAAATCGCCACGACCATGGCTTAACCCTAAACGCAAAATCGCCGTGACCATGGCTTTAGCTCTAATAAACACAAAATCGCCAGGGCATAACCTTTAAACGTAAACCAAGCACAAAATAGCCACGACATGAGCTCACCTTGTCGGGTTTGTAGCTAAGGCAAAGCTCGTGACTGTCGTCTCCCTCGCTGTCACCGAAATCCTAGCGTGGGACTCAAATCTGGATGACCTAAGTGAGCACAAACAAATCAATCGAATGGGTCTAGTAGATAGGGCAGCGAGAGGGGTAGCTGTAGAAGTTTACCTCGGCAGCGGAGACGGCTAGAAATGGCCAGAGTTAGTCGGCGACGAGTAGCAGCGGAAGGGGATCGATAGAGGCAGAGAGCGAATTGGGACAAGCGGGTTCGATGCCCATCCATTTTGATCGAGTGCTTCCGATGCATTCATGGGCTAGGACCAATAGGCCAGTGAGCTAGTAATTACAAATTTTAGATTTATAAAAAGTCTCAAAATCATATTCATACTTAAAAAAATTAAATACTATATTTTATTTTAATAAAAAGAATTAAAAGACTCAATATATTTTATAAAAGTGTCATCGTTTCTAATTCAATTAGTTTTACTTTCATAAAAGTAATTACAATATTTTTTGAATAACATAATATAAAAATGTTTACCACCATGTACAGAAAATAAAAGGTAAGATAACAAAAAGACACAAAATACATTATAAAATGTCACCATTTCCATTAAAATATTCTTAATTTAATTAAAATAACTAAAATATTATTTTACTAATATAATATAAAAATATTCAACGCATTTACAAAAAATGAAAAGGTAAAGAATAAATGTCTCGAAATATACTATAAAAATGTTCACAATTTAAAAAGTAAAAAGTAAAAAATAATAGTATCAAAATGTAAAATACTTTTTTCACATTGAAAAAAATTATTATTAATTTAGCAATTTGTTAATCCTAGATTGTTGGCTAAAATATTTTATAAATTCTTGAACACATTTTAATCAATGAATAATAAATTATTAAAAATGAAAGTAGCACAAAGAAAAATAGACCCCATGTTATATAGTGGTGACGTGGCAACACATGACACGTCATACGTGAATATAATAGTGGTGACGTTCGATCTTATGCGACGCCACCACTATATGACGCCTTGTACCAACTATGGGTCCCACCTACAAGTGGCGTTCAACAATTTTGCAACGCCATCACTATAGTCTTAGTGACGTCGTACCAAATAGTCCAACGCCACTACTATTTGAAAATATAGTGGTGGCGTTGATTAAAAATGGGGCACCACCAACGAAAGTTGTGGTTAGCCATTTCTCTACTAGTGGTAAATTCAAAACAAATTGAAACAATTCTGATTTTTTTGTGGCAAACATAGGTGAAAGTTTTGAGTTCATGAAAAGTTTCATTACGAAATGACATTCGTGAAAGTTGCACCCAAACAAATTGATGCCCCAAAATTCTTTCGAAAATAACATTTTTGGACCACCAATTTTGTTTTTTTCCACGACTTCCACGAATGTTATTCCATAACAAAAGTTTGCAAGCTCTCACAACATTCATCAATGTTTGCCAATATGTTTTTCAATTTTTTCTGAATTTGTTTTCATTTTTCTTTCGGATTTTACTGTTCACTTGAGCTCATTTGAGCTCGGGCTAAGATACTCTGCGTCCCTTATGGAATATCACATCATCATAATGGCTGGGCCATTACTCGCCTGGCCCAGTTAAGGCCCATGGACAACCCAACTATTTACCCGCAAATAAAAGAACCCAACTATTGTTCTCAGTGGAATGCACGTACATTTGGAGAAAAAAAAAACACATTGCCACTTGGGTTTTCATTTCCATGGCATTAGCAGTCTAGCAGAGTGAGTGAGTGAGTGCGGGGCAAAGAAAAAAAAGAGTGATTAATGTGGTGTTGTAGTTGGTGCCTGCCTGGTATTATTCGTTTTGTGTTGTAACAAATTGACAACCCAGCGGGGGGTGCAGTTGTCTGTCGAGGGTTTGATTCGTTTTGTGTTGGAACAAAGTGACATGCAAGAGGTCGTTTTCTTCTGTTTCTTGCCGGTCCTTGTTAACTGCAACTAGCACTCCTAGTATTGTTGTGTTGTACTCCCTTTGTCCAAAATAAGTGTCTCAACTTTGTACTAACTTTGTATTAGTACAAAGTTGTACTAAAGTCAAGACACTTATTTTGAAACGGAGGGAGTATATGTCAAAAAAAGTAGTATTCTCTCACAAGCTAGCTGGCTTGCGGTCGGTCGATCTGAGTGCATGCATGATCCAGTCAATCAGGAGATGGCCAATCATCGACAATACACCGACCGGTCGTCGAAGGTGATCGATTTGTTGGCAATGACGACGACGACGGGAGTACAATTTAAGTGGGGGATAAGCGACTGAAGTTGATGTTGTTGTCAATTTGTTGTTGGAATTCAGGTACATGCATGGTCCCCTCGCTTGACAATTTGCAAGCACTTTGCATCTGGCCAACGACCCACCTCATGCCTCTTGATTTGGTAAGACAATATCATTACACTAATACTCCGTATCAGTCAAGCCAATCTCCCGGCTGGGCCTGGACTCACCTAGAGCGGTGGCCATCCTCGCCGTCGAGCGTCGGCCACGGCCGATCTCTGCATGCTGCGTGCTCATCAGTCCGGTCACCAGCCTAGCATGCTTGTGTGTACGGCAGTACGGGGGCACATGCAAGCCACGTTCGAGATTCCTGTTGGCTTCTCGGCTAGCTATTCTCTCGGCAAACTCTATGGATATATGTAGCTTACTTCCAAAACTAGTTTATTGTTTTGATTTGTAGTTGATGGCTCTATCCATCCATCAGGAGGCACCTGTTTTTTAAGAGAGACTCAGGAGCCACCTGACTATTTTTCCATTTGGATTTTAGTAGTATGTGATAGTGCGTAAGTGCCACCTGACTATTCCTCCTCGTCTCGCCGCCGCCGGAGAGCGCTCCGATGAAGGCTGGGGGCCGGAGAGCGCTCCGATGAAGGCTGGGGGGGGGGGGGGGGGGGGGGGGGGTCCAAGACAAACCTTGAAATTATACGCGATAGCTAAATCAAATCCTGAACTCCCAATCCCTGAAATCAGCACACCAAACTCTCTAATCTCGGTCTATTTTGAACCTTGAGAGGATTTAGCCGGTATTTGCTGAATTGGGCCGGCCCATTAGCGTAGTCCCCTCTCGCTGCTTTGGTTTTTCTTTGTTTTTAAATTTTTTTTCTTTGGTTTTTCTCCTTAGTTATACTTTGTTTTTTCACTGGTTTTATCTGGTTCATCTTTCTTTGTTATATTTTTGGTTTTTTTTGTTTCTTTCTTGATATTCTTCATATTATTTGTTTTTCGCTTTTGTTTTGTTTCTTTACCGGTAATCGGTTTTCTTTTTTTACACATGTCTAATTATTCTCAGTACCCAATGTAAATTTTTAGCGCACACATGTTTTTTTTTGATAATTCTTTTACATTTTTCAGATACATTATTTACATTTTTTAAAATACATGTTTTCTAGGTACGTACCTGAAGCAGCGTCGCCGGCCTTCTTTCTTGTTGTGTCTAGTTACCTTATTTTTTTGCTCTTTAAATATAACACTAACCAACGTGAGCATGTTTGTTTGTTTTTTGGTTTTTGCTTGTCCACTTTTTTCCTTCTGTTTTTATTTTATTTTTTCTCTTTTTGTTTTCTTTCTTTCTTAAAATTAACGAACTATTCATAAATCATGAATTTTTTAAATCTATGAAGTTTTCAAATTCACCTATTGGTGTACTTTGTTTTCAAATCCGTGAACTTTTTCCCAAATCCGTGTACGTTTTTTCATATCCATGAACTATTTTCAACTTTTACGAACTTTCTTTTAAAGCCAACAATTTTTTTCTTCCAATTCGTGAACATTTTTTCAAATCCGTGAATGATTAGGCCATCTCAACAGGGCCCCGCAGCATTGCGGTCGCCTGTTACCACATTTTCAAGGACATCCCCCCCCCCCCCCCCCCCCCCCCCCCCCCCCCACACCCACCAAAGTCCTGAAAAAATGTTTAAAGGTGTGAATCTTTTTTAAAATGTCACGAACAATGTTTTGAATGGGATGAAGTTTTCTACAAATAATTTGAACATTGCTTCATATTTTCATGATTTTTTTATAAAATGTCATGAATATTCAAAAGTGTGAACATTTTTAGAAATCTATGAATTTTATTGGTTAACTGATATGAACTATTTTAAAAATTAAGTGCACTTACCCCTTCATAATAAAGGGTAGGATGACCTTTCATTAAATTGTGTCGCCGGCGCCAAGTGCGATACACGGCATGTTTCATACCGCCCTGGGCCGGCACATTTTACATTCCCCCCACCCCCCCCCCCCCCCCCCCCCCCTCTTTTGTAAGATCTTTAAGAAATAAGTGCCCGATAGGATTCGAACCCAACAACGGTACACTTAGTACAAGCGAGGTAACCAACTGGACAACTTTTCCTATTGTGTGTAGTTACCAGGTTTTTTTCTTCTTCAAATATAACACTAACCAATACGAGCATGTCTGGCTTTCCTTTTTTTTTTGGTTTTTGTTTGTCCGCTTTTTCTTTTTTCTAGAAAAACATGCCTTTCTTCATTTCTTTTCTATTTTAAAATTAGCGAATTATTTTTGAATCATGAACTTTTTCTTAAATCTATGAACATTCCATATTCATGAACATTTTCTTAAATTCATGAACTTTGTTTTCAAATCTGCGAACATATTTCAAATCCATGTACTTTTTTTGAAATCAACAAACTTTTTTCAATTTTTACGAATTTACTTTTAAAGCCAACTTTTGTTCATAAAGTTCGTGATTTTTTCCAGAATAATTCACTTTTCTCAAATCTATGAACGCTTGGGCCCTGCCCAACAGGCGCCTGGCAGTTGCGATTCAGTCGCCTAGTTGGGCCAACGCCTAAGCTTTTGTTTTGCTTTTTTATTTTTCATTTTCTTTAATTCATTTTCTCGTTTTTGAAATTTATTATTCTTTTTGAAACCTATTCAAAAGTTTCAAATATTGTTTGGAATACCAAAAAATGTTCTTGTTTCAAAATGTTCTTTACAATTCTACAAAATGTGCTCATTTTGCATTTTTCTATCACCAATTTAGGAAATGTTTGTGTTTCCAAAAAGTGAGAATTTTTTCAAAAAGTACGTGTTTTGCAGTATGTGTTTCACATCAATTGTTGGGAATTTTTTAACAATTTAGGAAGAAGTGTTAAAGCTTGTAAATTTTTCATACACAATTTGAAATTACAAAATTGTTGACAAATTTTGAGAAATGGTTAGGATATTAGAAAATGTTCATGTCGGTTGATAATGATGGAAATTACAAATAACATAGGCATTTAAATTAGGAAAAACAACATACTCAGAGATGCACCCGTCTAGCTTAATCTAGCATACTCTTCTGGACTGGTATTTTTTTTTACTATGCATAAATGAGCTCAACTTCTTGAAACAGCTTGGCACGGAGATATGAGGCATCTATGCCACGTTTGAATGAATTTCGACACATTATGCAAGTTGCGCCATGTCTAGCCATTTATATGTCATTTTTCACTGAGAAAACTCCAGAAACTACAAGAATTGTCGAAAAATTGAATTTTTTTGCATGATACCTTAGACTGGTCATAGAAGCTAGTAAAAAAATGGGGGTCATTTGATGGATGTCAAAAACAATGTGCTTTCAAACAGACCCTTCTAGCCTACTTGAACACCATCCGTTGAACATGATCTAGTTTTGAACATTCTTGAAACGATCCCAACTTCTGCAAGCATGCGGGCATGCCCATTTGTAGGCATCCATGACTGGTTTGAATGATTTCCGACACCATATGCAAGTTGCAAAACGTCCGGCCATTTATCGGCTTTTTTATCGAGAAAACTACAGAAAAATGCAAAAATTGTTGAAACCAAAAATAACATTACATGATGGATTTAATTGGTTATACAAGGCCATGGAAAAGAATTGGGGCCATTTCAAGGATGTTGGGAAACAACATGCTCTCAAACGGAGCCTTCTGGCCTACCCTAACACCCTCCGTTGAACATGGCCTATGTTTGTACGTCCTTTAAATGACTCCAACTTTTGCAAGAAGGTGGACATGTGAAAGAACATTTGCTCCCTTGGTGGTTTTGGTAATCAATGTCAACATACATGTTGTTGGAGTAATAATTTTATCTAGTATATTTCAGATAAGTTCAACAGTGGCATGGCAAGGACATGAGGATGTGGACCCCTTCAAAATGCTAAGGACAAGAATTGGCAATCCCAAGACTCTATATTTTTTGTTTACTGATCCAAGATCACATTGAGTCCCTTAGGAAAGCCAATACTATTAAAAGGGGATGAGGTATGGATGATGAGAGGTTGTTGCTCAAATGCTTAGTGATATTGCTCCAGAAATCCTCCGTCATTTTCTCAATCACATCTGTCCAAACCCTAAATCTTCATTTCGGTCCCACCGATATCACCTACTCCGGACCCACCGAGATAACCATTCCCTTGCCACAGCCAAAATCCTAGCAACGCGGTTTGACCGAAATGGATCTTGGTCCCACCGAGATGGCCTGCACAAGTTTCTATGATGACATTGTTACACTTCAGAACCACCGAGTTGAAACATTCAGAATTACCGAGATTGGGTTTTGCCATAGCCATTGCACTTCGGTCGCACCAAGTTGTTCCACATCGGTTGCACCGAAAAGCCCAACGTTCATATCTTTTACAAAGATCGGTCTCATCGAGATTATGATTCAGTCTCACCGATTTGGATCAAAAGTTTGTAACGGTTGAATTTTGGGTGAAGGCTATATATATGCCCCTCCACCCCCACTTACTCTCTAAGAGAGCCCTCAGAATGAAACTACACTTCCACCATTCATTTTCTGAGAGAGAACCACCTAATCATGTGTTGAGATCAAGAGATTCCAATCCAACCATTTGAACCTTGATTTCTAGCCTCTTCAAGTTGCTTTCCACACCAATCCTTCTCATACCCAAGCCAAATCTGTGTGAGAGAGATTGAGTGTTGAGGAGACTATCATTTGAAGTACAAGAGCAAGGAGTTCATCACCAACACAACATCTATTACCTTTTGGAGAGTGGTGTCTCCTAGATTGGTTAGGTGTCTGCTACTTTTGAGCCGCGCTGGGATTTCCTCGAAGAGGAGAGGATGATGCTGTACAGTAGAGATAAGTATTTCCCTCAATTAAGAACCAAGGTTATCAATCCAGTAGGAGAACCACGCAACACTATGTAAGCAGTACCTGCACACAAAGATAACAAATCCTTGCACCCAACACGAACAAGGGTTGTCAATCCCTCGGCGGTTATTTGCAAGATTAAATTATATGGTGATAGATAGATAGATCGCACAAACTATAAAATAAAATAAATAAAGAAAATTGCAGCAAGGTATTTTTATGATTTTTTATATGATAAAGGATTGACCCGGGGGGCCATAGTTTTCACCAGAGGCTTCTCTCGAGAAAATAGCATACGGTGGGTAGACAAATTATTGATGGGCAACTGATAGAAAAGCAAATAATCATGACGATATCCAAGGCAATGATCATACATAGGCATCATGTCCGAGACAAGTAGACCGACACCTGCCTGCATCTACTACTATTACTCCACACATCGACCGCTATCCGGCAAGCATATAGAGTATTAAGTTCATAAAGAACGGAGTAACGCCTTTAAGCAAGATGACATGATGTAGACAAGATAAACTCATGTATGAATAAACCCCATCTTTTTACCCTTAATAGAAACGATACATACGTGTCAAGTCCCCTTCTGTCACTGGGATTGAGCACCGCAAGATCGAACCCATTACAAAGCACCTCTTCCCATTGCAAGATAAATCAATCTAGTTGGCCAAACCAAATCAATAGACCGGAGAAGAAATACGAAGTTATATTAATCATGCATAAAAGAGTTCAGAGAAAACTCAAATAATATTCATGGATAATCTGATCATAAACTCACAATTCATTGGATCCCAACAAACACACCGCAAAAAATAATTTCATCGGATAGAACTCCAAGAACATCAAGGAGAACATTGTATTGAAGAACATCGAGAGAGAAGAAGCCGTCTAACTACTAACTATGGACCCGTAGGTCTGTGGTAAACTACTCATGCATCATCGGAAGGGCAGCAAAGTTGATGTTGAGCCCCTCCGTGATCAATTCCCCCTCCAGCCGAGTGCCGGCGGAGGCGTCCACATGGGATCTCACGAGAACAGAAACTTGCGGCGGCGGAAAAAGTATTTCGGGGTCCTCTCTCATCTGAGGGGAATATTTGGGTATTTATCGAGGCGAAATTAGGTCAAGATGCTCTGCGAGGGGCCCACAAGCGTGTGGGGCGCCCCTCTGGGGTGCGCCCCACTAGCTTGTCGCTTCCTCGTGGGTCTTCTAATCTCCTCCCGAACCTTCTAGGGTCTCTTCTGGTCCATAACAAATTAATCCAAAGTTTTTTCTTCATTTGGACTCTGTTTGATATTGATTTTCTGAAAAATCAAAAACAGGCAAAAACAACAACTGGCACTAGGTACTAAGTTATTAGGTTAGTCCCAGAAAATGATATAAAGTTGCTTGTAAATGAATATAAAACATCCAAAATTGATACTATAATAGCATGGTACAATAAAAAATTATAGATACGTTGGAGACGTATCAAGCATCCCCAAACTTAATTTCTGCTCGTCCTCGAGTAGGTAAATGATAAAAAAAGAATTTTTGATGTGGAATGCTACCTATCATCTTCATCATATAATCTTTTATTTTGTTGCCTGGATATTAGAGTTTGAGTGATTCAAAGCAATAGTCTATAATTTGACATGAAGACATAGATACTCAAGCATATCAACAAGCAACCATTTCTTTCAAAATATCAACGCTAAATAAAGTTATCCCTATCCCATTAAGGAAAATACCATCGCTCGTTCCTGACTGCCACTCATAAGGAAGACAATCAATAATAAATCATGCTCCAACTTCATAGCATAACTAGAGACTATACGTGCATGCTTCGGGAATCACAAACCTTAACACCAATATTCCTACTAACCACAACCATTTACTAGTACCTCCCACATATTATCATCTCTATATCGCAAAACTATTGCAAGGAATCAAACACATCATATTCAGTGATCCACAAGTTTTATGTAGGATTTCATGACTAACCATGCAAATGACCAATTCTTGTTGACTCCCTAAATAGATATAAGTGAAGCATGAGAGTTTAGTTCTTACTAAAAAAGACTTGCACATGCTCTAATAAATATAAGTGAAGCAAAAGAGCATTCTACAAATGACGGTTTTCTATATAAGAGAAGCAGGCAATCCAAACTTCAAATGATATAAGTGAAGCACATGAAGCATTCTATAAAGCCATACTCAAAAGTTATAAGTGAAGTGCATTGAGCATTCTATAAATCAACCAAGGACTATCTCATACCAGCATGGTGCATAAAAGAAAAGTGAAAACTAAACACAAAAGACGCTCCAAGATTTACGCATATCACGTGAACGAAACGAAAACCGAAACATACCGATACTTGTTGAAGAAAGATGGGATGCCTTCCGGGACATCCCCAAGCTTACACGCTTGAGTCTCCTTGGATATTTACTTGGGGTGCCTTGGGAATCCCCAAGCTTGAACTCTTGCCTCTCCTCCTTCTCCACATATCAAAACCTCCTCAATCTTTGAACACTTCACCCACACAAAACTTAAAAAAACCTTCGTGAGATCCATTAGTATAATAAAGCAAAATACTACTTTAAGTGCTGTTGCAAACCCATTCATATTTTATTTTTTAATTATCCCTACTGTATCCTAACTTCTCCATGGCTTATACCACCGATAAAGTCCATAGTTCCATCAAAACAAGCAAAACAATGCATCAAAAATAGAATCTATCAAAAACAGAACAATCTGTAGAAATCTGAACTTTGACCATACTTATGTAACTCCAAAAATTCTGAAATATTAGGAAAAAATAAACATTTTGCATAGCATTACTGTGTAAAAATTTCAGAAACTTTTGACCTTCCAGTAAAAAATGTAAATTCATGCACTACAACCAAAGTTTCTGTTTTTGCACTGCAAATACCAACAAGCAATCTAAACATCCTAAAGGCAAAGATTGGCACATTATTTTTATAATACAATGGATTTGTACAAGGGGATAATTATTTTTGTTGAAAAGTTTCCGTAATTCAAGATTCACAAAGTTTCCATGGGCATGAACAAAGTTCAAGGATATCCCCCACTCCAACGGTGTTCGTCCTTCTCACTTTCACTTTTCCTTTTGTCAAGTTTTATGTTCCCCTGTATATTTTTTTGTTTTTAAAACTTTATAAAAGCACACAACAGAAGAAAATGACTCTCTAAAACTTCCGGGTTGTCTCCATGGCAGCGCTTTCTTTAAAGCCATTAAGCTAGGCATAAAGTGCTCAAATAATTGATACACCCGGATCCCAAGGTATATCAAAGCCAATTTCAATTAACAATGATTTGGCATTTAGTAGTGAGCACAAAGAAACATATATCATGCAATGACGAAGTCTAACTCTCCTCCTATGCATCGGCATGTCATAAAAGAATAATTCACGCACATCAAGTAAATGTCAATACATAGCATAGGTAGTTTCTTGCAATTTTATCGTGTTGGAAACATAGAGAGGCGGAGATGTAGTTCCTCTCTCATAATAATTGCAAGTAGGAGCAGCAAGCACATTCATATTATATTCATCAAAAGTATCATGTGCAATGATAAAAGGCAACCCATCAATATAATCCTTAATAAGAGCAAAACTTCTCCGATATAGTGTACTTTGGAGAATTCAAAAAGATAATAGGACTATCATGCGTGGGTGCAATAGCAACAATTTCATTTTTAACATAAGAAACTATAGCAAGTTCATCTCCATAAGCATAATTCATATTGGCATCATGGCCACAAGCATAGCAAGCATCAAGTTCATCAAAAAGGGACATTTCAAATGAATCAATGGGATCATAGCATTCATCCTTCGGTAAGAACGAAGAGACATTAAACAATGTATGAGTTGGAGAGTTACTCTCATTATAAGGCGGGAACGGGTAGCTAATCCTCTCTTCCTCCTTTTGTTCTTCGCTCTCCTCCTCATCTTGTTCATCCAATGAGCTCACAGTTTCATCAATTTCTTCCCCCATAGTTTCCTGCAAAATATTAATCTCTTCCTGGACAGCGAAGGAGTCCTCAATATATGGTTTAACATAAGCATTAGAAGCATAGTTTACATAGCAATATTTAAGTATGGCAAAATTTTCAGATTTGTAAAGAGTAGCATCATACTTTTCAATCAAAGAAGCAATTTCATAAGCACCCTTAAAAGCAACAAATTCTTCAATTTGTTCAACATCATAGTAATTATAAACACTATTGGCATAAGAATATAAGATTCCATTATCACTAAACTCACATTGGTAGGGAAGGTGTTTCTTAGGGTCTTCAGAACAACAAGTAAAATCATATAATTCACATAAATTCCAAGCATAGCATTGCATAGTATTAATTTGATGCCATAAAAGTTTCCCTTTTTGAGATAAGCGGTGTCGCACATAATAAGCATGCTCATTTAATGATTTTCCCTCAACTAAGCTAGTTGGGTTTTCGGCACGAGCACATAGGGATCGAAGATGAACCAAGTAGAAAGCTTCAGTAGTATGATAGATTTTGAGTGGTTCTTCAACCATTGGTTTAGCAGGTACAACTAACTTTTTTGGTATTTTATGTTTCCTACCCATATCTAAAGATAGAAAACAAGAGCACAAAATAAAAACTACTTAGTGATAAAGCAAACAAGCACACACGAGAATATTCACCCCACGCTATTGCTCCCCGGCAACGACGCCAGAAAAAGGTCTTGATAGCCCAGAAGTATAGGGGATTGTTTGTAGCCTTTTTTGATAAATAAGAGTGTCGAACCCAACGAGGAGCTAAAAGTAGAACAAATATTCCCTCAAGTTCTATCGACCACCAATACAACTCTACGCACACTTAACGTTTGCTTTACCTAGAACAAGAATAAAACTAGAAGTGCTCTGTTGGTATGAAGGGACAATTTTACAAGATAATAAAGAACATAAAATAAAAAGTAGGTGCTGTTCTAATTAAAGTACAATTAAATTAGTATAGCGAGTGTGGATTAGTAGTGGTAGGATTTGCAGAATTGTCCCTAAGCAATTGATTACGTTACTAGACCGATAGCAAGTTTTTATGTGGGAGAGGCCACTGCTAGCATGTCATCCCTTACTTGGAATTCTATGCACTTATGATTGGAACTATTAGCAAGCATCCACAACTACTAACGTTCATTAAGGTAAAACCCAACCGTAGCATTAAGATATATATTGGTCCCCCTTCAATCCCGTATGCGTCCATTTCTATGTTTAGGAAGAAGCTTCTGTCACTCTTGCCCTCCAATGCATAGTCCTATCAACATACAACTAAACCTATGGTGTGATCCACACGCGCGCACATATGATGGGCTCCAAAGGACAGCAACATAACCACAAGCAAATTAAACCAATCATAGCAATTCACCAATTACCGATACGACAACAGAAATCTACTCAAGCATCATAGGATGGCAACACATCATTGGATAATAATATGAAGCATAAAGCACCATGTTCAAGTAGATGGTACAACGGGTTGCGGGAGAGTGGACCGCTGTAGATAGATGGGGGAAGATGACAGAGTTGTTGGAGTAGATCGCCGTCACACGATGATTGCCCCGACGGCATTCCGGCGCTACCGGGAGAGAGGGGAGAGAACCCCTCCTTCTTCTTCTTCCTTGGCCTCCCCCTAGATGGGAGGAGAGTTCCCTATCTGGTCCATGGTTGCCATGGTGGCGGAGGGGCGAGAGCCCCTCCTAGATTGGAGCTGTCTCTCTGTTCTCTTCTGTTTCGCGTTCCTGTTTTCTGGCCCTTTACTGTTTCTTAAATTACCGGAGATCTGTAACTCCTATTGTGCTGAAATTTTTACATGATTTGTTACCATAAATTATTTTTCTTGCGCCCGAAGAAGAGCTCCAACCGACTAACGGGGTGCCCACAAGAAACCTGGGCGCGCCAGGGGGTGCCAGGCACGCCCTGGTGGGTAGTGGAGGCCGTGGGCCTCCATTTGCGTTGATTCCACCTCCCAAAATCATATATATTCCAAAATAATTCTTCGTAAATTTTTATCGTGTTTAGACTTTCTTTGATATGGATATTTTGCGAAACAAAAAATATGCAAGAAACAGGAACTGGCACTGGGCACTGGATCAATATGTTAGTCCAATAAATCACATAAATTGTTGCCAAAAGTATGTGAAAGTTGTATAATATTGGTATGAAACAATAAAAAATTATAGATATGACAGAGACATATCAGATAGATTATACGTGCTTCCAGAAGCTTTAATATTTCACTTCTTACCACATCCTTCATCTTAGGATTTAACCGTCATTGATGATCAACAACCGGCTTAGCATTAGGCTCCATATTAATCTTGTGCTGACAGAGAGTGGGACTTATGCCCTTAAGATCATCCAAAGTATATCCAATAGCAGCACGGTGCTTCCTCAGAATTTTAATTAGTCTTTTCTCTTCATGCTCTGAAAGGTTAGCACTAATAATAACAAGATATATTTTCTTTTCATCAAGATAAGCATATTTCAAAGTATCTGGTAATTGCTTCAATTCAAACACAGGGTCAACCTTAGGTGGAGGAGGACCTCCAAGGGTTTCAACAGGCAAATTATATTTAAGGATAGGTGGTTGATCAAAGAACATCTTATCTATTTCATTTCTTTCATTCATGTGCATATCATTCTCATGGTCTAGCAAATATTGTTCTTACAGATCAGTAGGAGGTACGCCAATAGAAGCAAGACCAATAATTTCATCCTTACTAGGCAATTCTTTATCACGAGGTTGTCTATGAAACTTAGAGAAATTAAACTCATGAGATACGTCACCAAAGTTAACACTGACAGTTTCTTTATTGCAATCTATCTTAGCATTAACTGTAGTCAAGAAAGGTCTACCGAATATAATGGGACAAAAATCATCTTGTGGAGAACGAAGAACTAGGAAATCGGTAGGGTATTTTATTATTCCATGCAAGACTTCATCATCTCTAACAATCCCAAGTGGTGAAATAGTATCTCTATTCGCAAGTTTAATAGTAACATCAATGTCTTCTATCTCAACAGGTGCAATATCATTCATAATATCTTGATATAAGGTAAACGGAATAGCACTCACACTAGCACCCAAATCACATAAGCCATGGTAACAATGATCTCCTATTTTAACTGAGACAACAGGCATGTCAACGACAGGTTTATTTCTATCCTTAGGACCGGGTTTAGCTAGTCTAGTAGCTTCACTATGGAAATAAATAACATGCCCATCAATATTATCGACCAAGAGATCTTTAACCATAGTAACATTAGGTTCAACTTTGGTTTGTTCAGAGGGTCTAGGTGTTCTAACATAACTTTTATTAACCACAATTGAAACTTTAGCATGTTCCTTTATCCTAACAGGAAAGGGAGGTTTCTCAATATAAGCAGTAGGAATAACTGGGTCAACATTGAAAATGATATTTTCATCTTTAACTATAACGGGTTCCTCAATCTTTTCTTTAATAGGTGGATGGTATTTAAACCACTTCTCCTTAGGGAGATCAACATGAGTAGCAAATGATTCACAAAAAGAGGTTGCTATCTCAGAGTCAAGTCCATATTTAGTGCTAAACTTACGAAATGCATTGGTATCCATAAAAGATTTAACATAATCAAACTCAAGTTTTATACCTGACTCTTTACCTTTGTTGAGTTCCCAATCTTCAGAGTTGCATTTAATTCTTTCCAGAAGACCCCATCTGAATTCAATAGTTTTCTTCATAAAGGAACCCGTAGAAGAAGAATCGAGCACGGTTCGATCATCATGAGAAAGCCGAGCATAATTTTTTTTAAGATAATTTCTCTTGAGAGCTCATGATTGGGGCACGTGTACATCATGTACTTAAGCCTCCCCCAAGCTTGAGTGATACTTTCTCCTTCATAAGGCCAATATATATATATATATATATATATATATATATATATATATATATATATATATATATATATATATATATATATATATAATTCCGATGACGATGAATCAGATGCATAGGATAAAACTTCTAATGAAATTACAATCTCAACCAGTTACAATCGCACGTTCCAATATCATCACATAGCCTATACCATGTCAATGCCTTTCACCTTAAAGATAAATGGAAAACCTTCTTCTTAACTTCTCTTCAGGTAAACCTGCAAGCTTAAATATTCTACAAACTTCATCCACATATATTAAGTGCGTATAAGGATGTACTGTCCCATCTCCTGCATAAGGATTAGCTAGCAATTTCTCTATCATACCCGAAGGAATCTCATAATAAATATTTTCAGCAGGTGCATTAGGTTGAGGAGCAACTCTTTGTGCTTCCGATCGAGGTGAAGATACCCCGAACAAACCCCTCACAGGATTACTTTCCATAGTAACAAGTGACAGTAAATTTCAGCACGTAATATAAATGTTTCCTTACCAAATTCCACTCACCAAAGGCGCTTCACTCCCCGGCAATGACGCTAGAAAAGAGTCTTGATGACCCAAAAGTATAGGGTATCAATTGTAGTCCTTTCGATAAGTAAGAGTGTCGAACCCAACGAGGAGCAGAAATAAATGACAAGCGATTTTCATCAAGATATTGTGTGCAAGCAGTGAAATTATCGGTAACGAGTAGTTTGATAGCAAGATAATTTGTAACGAGTGACACGTAGCAATAGTAACAATAGGTGCAGCAAGGTAGCCCAATCCTTTTGGTAGCAAAAGACAGGCCAGAACTTTCTCTTATAGTAAGTAAAGCGCTCTTGAGGACACACGGGAATTTTATCTAGTCACTTTCATTATGTTTGTTTGATTCACGTTCGCTACTTTGATAATTTGATATGTGGGTGGACCGGTGCTTGGGTGCTGTTCTTACTTGAACAAGCCTCCCACTTATCATTAACCCCTCTCGCAAGCATCTGCAACTACGAAATAAGAATTAAGATAAATCTATCCATAGCATGAAACATATGGATCCAAATCAGCCCCTTACAGAATAGCGCATAAACTAGGGTTTAAGCTTCTATCACTCTAGAAATCCATCATCTAATTACTACTCCACAATGCATTCCCTTAGGCCCAAATATGGTGAAGTGTCATGTAGTCGATGTTCACATTGTTGGGTAACGCAGCAGAAAACAAAAAATTTCCGACCTACGCACCAGCCCAGGATCACTAAGGAGATTGCATACAGGGTTTTTGATCATTTCGTTACCGACTCGTAGCGCAGCGGAAGTAGAGTCGATGACGATCGTTGGTGCAGACCCCCGCAGCTAGGATTTACAACCTCCCAACCGCGAGGATGTATTCCCTCATCTGCCACCCGGACAGCCCTCCGGGAGGCGGTCGGACAGTCCCCCGGACGGTGTCGCGGACAGCCCTTCGGGAGGACTCACAGAACTCGGACCGTCACTTGGAAAGCCCTTCGGGAGGCACTCACGAACAGCCCCACGGGCACTAAGATCGAAACTACGACCTCTCTACAGAGTTGCACACATACGGTGTCATCTATCCGGCAGGGCTTCGCCGTCCAGAACTAGTTCCCACCGGAACCCAGACAGCCTTTCGGCACTACGAAACTATTCGTGGGAGGGAGAGAGAATGCCAGATCATGCATGGCTTGTGTGTGAGAGCAAGGGATGAAGGAGATGGCAGCCCCAACTCCTCCTTTTATAGGCCAAGGCAAGGGGTGGGGTGGGATGTTGAAATACCAAAATACCCAAGCTTCATGTCACACATGAAAGGGCATAATGGTAACACAAGGGGGGCACCAAGGGGACACCACCATGGCAGCCCTTGGGCCGGCCCACACCTTGTCTCCCCCCATGGGGGGGCCCCCCCAACAAGCCACCAACATGTCTCCATGAAACATGCATGCTCCCTAGACAAAAAGCCACCAAACATGCAACCCCCGATTCGTGGGATCTTGTCCCCTCGCGCTGAGACAAGATGTTTTCCGCGAAACTTTTTCTGAAAAATTCTAGAAGGTCCCAGAACATTTCTGGCACCCTCTAAAATTATTCTGGGCACGATCCGAAACATTTTTGGTGCGGTGGTTTTTATCAGCGGAAAGCATCAACAGCGGTTACGGCAGTTTCGGAACATTTCCGTTTTTTCTCTCTGAAAATTCCCAGAAGTTCCCAGACCAATTCTGGCATCCTCTGAAAATTTCCAGGCGGTGCCAAAACCCTTTTTGACCAAATAATATATTCCGAAACAACTTTTCGGTTTTACCAAAACTCTTTCGGTGTTCTCTCTCTCGGAACTCTTCCGTTGTCTCCGAAACATTTTCGGTGACTTTCTCTCAGACTCCCTGTCTAGTATTCAACAGATAGATGACCCTTAAGCGTGTGACCCTATAGGTTCGGTGAAGTATAGACATGACCGGAACACTTTCCGATCAATGATCAACATCGGAGCCGTGGACACCCATATTGACCCCTATACCCACACGAATGAATATTCGAGTGAACCTCCAGTTGCCATGTGCTATTCCTGTTGCTTCGCGATATGTTACAAATACCCGAGGTGAGACATGTTGGCATTCCCGTGGATCAACAACTTGTCCACTAAGCCAGTTACCTCGTTACCGGTATTGTTCTCTTTTCTCGTTACCGTGTTCCGGCATCCCTGTGATCAAATCACATTGTGTCTGGCCAGACGATGGTGGATACCGTAACACCGAGAGGGCCCAGAGATATCTCTCCATCGCCGGAGGAGCAAATCCCAATCTTGAGCTATCAAGTTACTTGACACACTTTTCCATGAACCCGTAAGCCGCCGTAATAGCCACCCATTTACGGATGACGTTTAACAAACCCCAAAGTTCATGAAGCAAGCATGAAGAAACTCGATACTCTCATGGTCTAAGGAATCATGCAAACGTTAACCATCTCTGTGTTATTAACCATTAACTTGTGACGAAAGTAACTCATAGCATAACATCAATTCGGGTCGATTCAACACAAATGTTCTTCTAACATTGTGCCCTCAAAGTTGCTGGCATAGACATGCCCATGATCAGGAAAACAGAACCATCATGCAACACTTGAGCTAGTCTTAGAGGCCAGACTAGGAATACATTTTATCATTTATTATTCCACACGTGCATATGAGTCTTCCTCCGAGCCTCGTTTTATTTGTAGACTCGAGAACCATAACAGTTATAGCATGGAACATAAACCTAATTATGAACAGGGAGATAATCAATAACATTTATTATTGCCTCTAGGGCATATCTCCTACACACATAACACTACTAAGGGAAACAACAACATACATATCATCAAAATATCGAATGAATACCAAATTCACATGATTACTTATGACAAGACTTCTCCCATGTCCTCAAGAACAAAAGTAACTACTCACAAATCATATTCATGTTCAAGGTCATAGGGGTATTCAAGAGCATTAAGGATCTGAACATATAGTCTTCCACCAAATAAACTAACTAGCATTAACTACAAGATGTAATCAACACTACTAGCAACCCACAGGTACCAACCTAAGATTTTGAGACAAAGATTGAATACAAGAGATGAACTAGGGTTTGAAATGAGATGGTGCTGGTGAATATGTTGATGAAGATTGGTCCTCCCATGATGAGAGGGTTGTTGGTGATGACGATGGCTTCGATTTCCCCATCTCGGAGGCAAGTATGCCCGGCAGAATCGCTCTGCCGGAGATCAAAAGTGCTCCTGCCCAAGTTTCATCTCGAGGTGACGGCGTTCCGTCCCGAAAGTCCTCTCTCTATTTTTTCTAGGGAAAATGGGCTTATATACCAGAAGATGGCACCGGAGGCTGGCCATGGACCCCACGAGCCACCAGAGTGCGCCCATGGGGGGTGGGCGCCCCCTTGTGCCTCGTGGGCACCTGGGTGGCCCACTCTGGTATTTCTTTCTTCCAGTATTTTCTATTTATTCCAAAATAATTCTCCGTGAAATTTCAGCTCATTTGGAGACGTGCAGAATAGGTATCTCTGACATAGCTTTTTCAGGCCCAGAATTCCAGCTGCCGGCAATCTCCCTCTTCATGTAAATCTTGCAAATTAAGAGAGAAAAGGCATTAGAATGGTACTACAAAGTATTAAATTGGCCAAAAACATTAGAAATTACAGTAGCAAAACATGATGCAAAATGGACGTATCAGGTGTTACCTGCATACGTCGTACAATTATAAGACAAGGTCAGAGGGCGACGCGGTCCACAATCACTATTGTTCTCAAAGGGTGTTAGTTCCCGATATAAGAGGCCATATTTGTCAACCATTCGCATACATCAAGACCACGGAGGCGTTGGTGACCAAATACTCCCTCCGTTCCTTTATATAATGTGTAATTTTCTGTAAAGTCAGACGAGTCATGTTTGACCAAGTTTTTAGAAAAATATATCAATATCTACAATACAAAATTTATCTTTTTTTGCAGATGAAAAAAATGATATAAATTTTATATTCTGAAACGGAGGGAGTATATAAATGGATTTTCAGGCCATAAGAATAGCACATATGTTAGTTGTTCTTTTTCCGTACAGATTCTCTATCCGTCGTGTTGCCTTTAATTTGAGATTGAATTAATCTCAAACCACCAACTATCAAGATTGAGTTCTCTATTGAATGGCTTATTTTTTTGTTGATATTTTCTTGCATATATATATATAGATAAAAAATGCTCTCAAACAATTTTGGGGAACTAACATAGAGAGAACTCTAGAATTGATAGGGTAAATTCTCTCTTTCTTTCTAAATCCAAATTTTCACCTTGAAGTGTTATATTCATTTGTTCATGCATGAAGTTATGTTTCTATTTTCTTACAAGTACGTGCACACAAAAAGTGCATAGCATGAAAATAAACAAAACCAAATTCCCAATGCACAATTAGTTTTTTACTATTGGAAAATAATAGCACGAATGCATGTTTTATTGAGAGTGGATCGGAAGTCTTATTTGGTTTGGGAGGGCTAGCGGGCTCGCTGTTTGTGCAAGGAAATAAACATAAGCTTTTTTACAGCGCGTCTAGGTCAAAATTAGAATGTAAAGTCAACGGTTAATTGGGAAAGCACCCCTTCGCTCACAACCAGCAGGCGAGCATGCGATAGATTTTTGTGCCTCCCGTTGGTGCTGCCGCAGATCTTCTTCGTCTCCTATGATCTTAGGGCCATGGAGGCGCTGGGGATTCCAGCCATTGCCGATGGGAGGGCTATGTTTTTAGGTGTTTTTGGTTGGGAATTGTGTCCTCCTCGGGAAGGCGAGGCGGTGGCGGCTCCCTGAAGATGGAATAAGGTTCTCCCCGCCTAATCCATGTCCTGGCGGTATGTCTAGCTACGTTTGAGGGTGTGTGGAGGTGTCTCTCCGGTAGATCTCACGGGATTCGGACGGTGTTTGTCTTCAATGGATCCGGTCTTCGTTCGTGTGCGTCCGTGTGTCTACAGGTTGGACCCTTCCGGTCTACGCTTCTCTTCAACGACGTTCGTGTGAATAGTTATAGTTCATTGATAATTTGAGTAAATATGATTTACCAGATATAAATCTGAAATATTTGAAAGGTTCAAACAAATTCAGAATGAAATATTTGAAAAGTTCAAAGAAATTCAGAATGAAGATAAGAATCATTATGACAAAAGATAAAAGGTTCTTCTATCATGAAGAAAATTATTTAAGTCATGAGTTTAGCAAAACACTCGAATAATTGTAGAATTATTTCTTATTGATCTACTTTTATTGATTTGGGGGATATGCACTTGAAACATCAACATATACACTAAACAGAGCACCGCCTAATAGTCTGGCAAGACGACACCATATGAGTTATGGAGTTCAAGATCTAGACAAATGCTAATTCGTAGGTTATCCAGAAGACGTAATTGGGTATTGCTTCTACCAAAAATTCGAGGACAAGGTGGTTGTCACAAAAAATGAACACTTTCTCGAGAAAGAGTTTTCTCGCTAAAGAAGTAAGTGGGAGGATAGTGCAGCTTGATAAGATTATTGTATCTCTGGCAGAAGTAAGCAGGATTAATAAATCAGAAGTTGTTCCGAAAATTGTCTGCATAACTGAGACATAAGTTACTACAATAGCTATAGAAACTCTAGTTAAAGCTTGTAACAGAACTGCGCAGATCAAGAAGAGTTAACGAACCTCCTGAATAATGTCACAATGAGAAATTCATTTTTGAAGAAGATGAACTTGCGCACTATAAGGAAGCGTTGGTGGTGCCCAACTCAAAGGAATGACTTATAGCCATGCACACCGAAATTGAGTTCATGTAGAATTAAGTTCGAAACTTGGTTGATCCTCCAGAAGGTGTAGAGTTCATATCCGACAATTAAGTTTGGAACTTGGTTGATCATCCAGAAGGTTTAAAGTAAATGGAACGTATGTCAAGACTAGTTTCCTAAATGGAAAGGATGTATGAATGATACTACCGAAAAGTTTGTTGATTCTTAGGATACCGGATGGGTGTGCAAACTTCAAAACTCTTATATGTAAGTATCAAGGAGTTGGAATCAACATTTTAATGAAATAGTCAAGGAGTTTAATTTTGTTAAAATGATGAAGAAACTTGTGTATATATGAAGTTCAGCGGGAGCTCTATAGCATTTCTGATCTTATATGTAATGACATATTGTAGATTTGAAATAATATAAAGTTTCTAAGCACAATAAAAGATTCTGAAGAATGTATTTCCAATGAAAGACTAAGGCGAAACAAATTATTGGACAAAAAGATCTATAAAGATAGATCAAGACGTCTAATTGCGCTAAGCTAAATTGAATACATTGACAATGTTTAAAAATGGAGAATGTGCTTTCTCCCAATGGAGATGGTGCAGGTTTTCACGGTGGGGGAGGCGTCATGGAGGGAGGTTCCAGCGCCTAACACGAAATGCAGGCTGGACGCCGGTCTCGTCATCGTAAACGGGGCCTCGTACTGGGTCACGGAGGGATCCCAGGAGAAAATAATGTATTTTGACCTCAAGAGTGAGCGGGTGAAACCCACAAAGCCATTGCCCATGCTGGCCAGGCCCATTGGCCACTTGACCGAGGTGCAACGCAGGCTGAGCACGGTAACTATCGGCGAATATATGATCAAGGTATCGTTGCCTTTTTAAAATCAACTCACGTAAACTTACCAAAGCTGTTTATAATAGTGGTACTCCCTTCGTAAACAAATATAAGAGTGTTTAGATCACTACTTTAGTGATCTAAATGCTCTTCTATTTCTTTACCGAGAGAGTACTTCTTAAAGATAGGCTACGGCCACGAGTGTAAATAAAGTATTTGATGAGTTGCTTTCAGTCAATTATGATTGTTTATAGGTGTAGATTCTCGAGAGCACCGGGAAGGAGCAGACCTGGATCTATCAATATAGTTTGAGAGCTTCACTCGGGGCGAGCACCAGCTGACAAGTACAAACTTCATTCTTGGTGAGTCACTCTATGGGTCAAAGGACATCCCTAGTGCCGCTGTGCTCATATCCTCGCCACCGAAAATAATCCTATGCGACCTGGGTCACACACAGCGATCGTAGACCCTATCGTGCGGACGACGCGTGGCGATACGAATCTTAAAGCAGCCATCTCGTTCACCACTTCCACTTCCCTGTTTGCGAATCGCGATTCAATTTGGAAGGCCCCCAAATTCCAGCCGTCAGTATGATATGCCCTTGCAGCTCGCCACATCACCGCCGGTGTGCTCCTCGGCGTGACCACCCCTGATCAGCACGCGCTCCATTCCCGTCGGTGTCCCAACTACTTCTTCCCGCCAGCCATGGCGATGCTTCTGGGCACCTCCACTTGCGGCACCGCCGGCGCACTACGCAGGATGTATGTGCCCCTTGTCTACGGCCAAGCTTCTCGCGCGCCGGTGTGTTACTCTCCGTCCATGGTGTTAGAATTGTGTCGAATATTATTGTACAAGGTAGGTTACAGTTGGACTCTTAGTCGTACGGTGTGTAGACAGGATATGGAGTCGTGTCCAAATATGACTCTTATATCCTAGACCTCTTGTATAATGAGGGATAAACACACGATGTAATCTATGCCAACATAATAGCACAGGCACGCAGGGGGAGCCGACGGCGTGCCGGCGTCCGGGTCACCAGGGTGCGGTATTGTGATGGTGTCACGGAGAGGAGCGCCCGTAGTCAGGCCCCGGAGATCAGGGGCGGAGGTACAGAGAAAAAGTTGGGCGGGCCAGTCTAAAGGAGAGCGCAAAGAAATTTAGATTCTGAACCATAGTACTTCAATACTACTCACTCCGGCCGGAATTACTTAATGGGAAAAGCTTGGGAACAGCCGGCTGATCCGGTGGGGCGTCCATCGCCTCCAGTGCGTGACGCGTGTCTCGTGTGTGGCTCACGCACCGCACTATTCTAACTACTTTTTAAAAAAAAAAATTGCAACATCACCTATGTTGCAAAAGTTTCTTCCGCAATAATACCTATGTTGCGAAAAGGGAAGACGCCAGAAAAAATCTGCAACAAGACCTGTGTTGTAAAAAAAATCTGCAACAAGACCTATATTGCGAAAAAAACTGCAACACGACCTCTATTGCAAAATTGAGGCCAATGCTCAGCCACAAGGTTACCCCAATCCGATGGCTCGCAACCCGGCGGATCTTTTAAAAAGATCCGCCGGCCGACGCGTCGCACGTCCCTTACTTAATGGGGGATAGTACTAGGTATTAGTCGGTGCCGGTTATTTTGAAAATCATCACAATTCTAAACCGTCATGTTCGTTTGACAACAGAACCGATTCTTTGCTAACTGTCTTACGCATGGTCAACTATTTAGTTCGCAAACTACAATCTATAAAAGTTTGCAAACTATTGAATAATTCATGCTACCAAATCGAATTTCAGGAACTATAGCATATAGGACTTTTTCCTTTGAAAGGAGTCTGTGGAAAAAGTGGTCTTGGTAATTTGAGATGGTCCCGTGGACTAGAATCAGGAGAAAGAAAGGAAATTAGTATGTGCACAATGCATGTGCGACGGTGCAGCTGCGCCCTGGCATTGCTGAATCTGAAGCGCCCTCGTGTGGCTGAATCGGGAATGGATGTTTGCTGGATGTGAAGCGTGCTGCTCGTGGATTGAGCTGCAGTGGGTTGGGCATTCCGGCTTCGAGCAGCAAGTGTGACATGCGTCACACACAAGCTAACGAAAGGAAAAGTCGTCTCTCGTGTGCATTTAGGTGGCGTTTGGTTCTCAAGATATCCCTCGGTTGGCTGGGGATAGCCATATTTTCGAGGGATGCCATGCGTTTGGAAAGAAGGATACGATGGATGGGGATAATCAGATTCAGCGAATATTCGGTGGAAAAGCTGGCTATCGATACCCGCGAAAAACTCGCGGACGAGGGCAGCCACCCGCGCGCGAGCCTCTCTTCCAGCGCCGAAGCGTTTTCCCCCTTCCCTATCTTTACCTTCCCACCTCTCCCACCCACGCAAGCAACGGCGGCGGCTGGGGTCTGGATGGGAGCGGCGGCGCTGCTGGTCTTCTCTCTCCCTCCTCTCCACTCTGGTCCAATGTGCGGAGGCGGGTCATTGAGGCGCCGGCGGCAGGGCATGGAGGCGCCGGCAGCGAGGAAAACGGGCGCTGCTCCCCTTACCCTTTCCCTCTCTCAGTCTGATTCATATATCCATTGTTGTTGTTCTGTCTGCAGATTCTTTGTATTTTCTTGCTGCTCTTTGTGTTGGATCTGATACATCTCTTTCTTTGTTTATCCCTCAGTAATCAAAGGTATAAACCTTTCTATTGCACGCACAAATCCAATCTTGGGGCGACCAGTACTGCACTTAAGAATGGATTCTTGTGTGCAGTATGGTATATGAGGGATTTTGTTGTGTACACTTGCATTTTTTTAAACAATACTTCGTCATTGTTGTTCTTTCTGTATGTGCATAATGTTCTCTCTTGTTCTGCAGCTTGGACGGAGACACAATCATCCACTCTTTCGTCCCCTCAACCAAACAAACAAATGGCTATCCCTAGCCACCTCTGTCCTTTCTACCAAACAAAATAATATGGTTATCCAACTCGCCCAATCTCTCACAACCAAACGACCTAAATTGGCTATCACCAACCACCTGACTAAGGATATCCTTAGCCAGGTATTCTCGCCCGTGAACCAAACGCCACCTTAGAGCATTAAGTCCGCTGACGCCTCACAGACGGAGTGGACTAGGCATACATAGCTTTCTTTTTTGCATTTGAACATGGCAGGCCACGACATGCTTTTGCCTACACGTAGCTCCGCCAGTGCCGGGGATGTAGCCATTTCGGTGAACCTCGTTAACAAATCTCGATGTCGTGCCTTGTGTAATTGCTTAGTCCTCGAATGATCGACATTATGCCTCGAATTTATTATAACAAGTGGTATCATGAGCATGGTTTGATATGAGGTTAGGGTTGTTGATCTAGAGGTAGAGGTGGAGCGGAATTTGTCGAATCAGTCGGTGGTCTAGACCTACAACTGGAAAGATCGAGGAACCGGCGGGAGTTCCGTTCTGTCAGGAAGCAATCAGGAGAAGGATGCAGATCGATTCGCAGAGCAAGCGTCTGATTGCAGATCGGTAACAGCAATGGCGGCAGCGGAATCGCGCATGCATCGGCGAGATCGATCGGATGAAGGTCCAGAGGCACGTGGAAAAGGCAAAGCAAGAGATTGGTTATTGAAAAAAACAAAGTTGTCTCGTTTATGCGTGTGCATGTGAGCAGATTGGCAGGATCAAGCACTTGATCGTTTTCTGCTAGGGTGCATGAAGAAGCTACCATCAAACATTGACAAGAAAAATTATGCAGAAGAGGGGTTCGTTTGGATCAAGTTTGCATGGATATATTTTTTTGTGTTGGCTTTGTTGTGAGGGCTTGGAGCGCATGGACAGGCGGCGGAACGGCGTGGACAAGCACGTCGTGCGGGATCATGCATACACAGGGCGTTAAACAATGCACGGAGATGTGCGGCGTGGACACGACGCAGGGTGGAGCATGATTGCAGTCGGATAATTTCGGCTGGGTCGGACTAGACTGTCTGACAGATCGACGGGGATGTCGGTCAAAGCAGAAGACGACGGTGATTTCAGCAACGACGACATAGGAGCGTGATGCTGATGGTGGCTGACTTCTAGGGAGTGGACATGGTGTAGGCCAGAGGGCTTGTGCGGCTTCGACAAGACTATGGTGCAGGGTTGATTCAAGGCAGTGTACACATGATGAGAGCTTGAAGTCGACGAGGCACGGGGTAGCACGACGCGGCTACATGGAGTCATGTTGATGGTGGAGCTGGAGTCTGGCGGAAGACTTCACTCTGAGCTAAAGGAGGGGCTACGACGTAAGAATTCGGAGAGTCGAAGCCTATTTCAGCGGGAAAGCAAGAGACACGTGGTTCGGACTGGGTACCAGTGGTCTGATGGAAATGTGATACTCAGCATCGGTCGGTGATGATCGGTGGTTCTCTGCAGTGGGGGTTGAGGCGGTGTGGGCAAGCTACCCAAGAGACTCGACCAGGACAGCAGAGGCTCGGGGCGTTGATAGCCGCGAGGCGTCTGGTAAGCACGGGACACATCGACAGGCCTAGACACTGGTAGTCAGACGTGTGGTCAGACAGAGTGTGCAAAGGGTGCTGAAGCAGTGTTGGCGAGTACCAGATCTAAGTTGATGACTAGATCTATCGAGTTTGACAAGTCAGATAGATGAGAGTGGACTATAGGGAATCTGAGAAAGTGACGGAAAGTCTAAAATTGTCAAAAGCTAAGAGAGTACATGGCTGTATATTATGTGGTGTTCAGTGCACAAGGTAAAGTGCAGATGACAAGTACAGAATGAGGCGGAGTGCTATAGCGGCGAGACATGTTAGAGACTATCCGAAAAAAGGGTGAAACAACTGCGAATTTTACTCAAGGTGACACAGGGCGACGGTGAAATTCCTTCAAGTTTCAGACAAGTAGTCAAGGAGAGTGATGGTGTTGAGTTCGGGTAACTCTTATATGTGTCGTCCAATATGTGAGTTGTTCATTTTCACACAGACAGTGATTGGTGTGTGATGACGTTGAATGGATATTCTGAAAGTTGGGAGCATAAAGTAGAGTAATAAGGAACTTAATTTTGCTCAAGTGTTAACTGTGAAGAAGACGAGAAGGGACTACAGTTGCAGGTGGAGTCACATGGAGTCTGGGAGTAGCAGCAGTGCTCATGGCGTATCTCAAGCCCAATGTACATGGAGGTTCGACGCATGAATGAATCCAAGGTAGTGAAGAATATTCGCCAAGGTGGAGTCTGTTAGAATTGTGTCGAATATTATTGTACAAGGTAGGTTACAGTTGGACTCTTAGTCATACGGTGTGCAGACAGGATATGGAGTCGTGTCCAAGTAAGACTCTTGTATTCTAGACCTCTTATATAATGAGAGGTAGACACACGATATAATCTATGCCAACATAATAGCACAGGCACGCAGGGGTGCCAGCGGCGTGTACCGGCGCCCGGCTGGCCGGGGTACAGTATTGTGATGGTGTCACGGGGAGGAGCGTCCGTAGTCAGGCCCCGGGGATGTAGCCGAGTTCGGTGAACCTTGTTAACAAATCTCGGTGTCGTGCCTCGTGTGATTGCTTGGTTCTCGGATGATCGACAGTATGCCTCAGATTTATTCTAACACATGGCCATCCTCCTCAGCTTGACTCCACCGGATGTGGCCTAGCTATTGTACATTAACCTGCTGGCTGCATCTTGGCAAATAACTTCAAGTTCAGAGCATGTCGGCTCTTGGTTGCAACACAAGCACAAAGCTATTTGCTCTGTCCATTTGCATCATTTATTCTGCTGGATATGCTTGCACTGAAGTTATTCTCTTAGTCATTGACAAGTTATATAGAAGAACCAAAAGGAAGATGATCAGCAGGATGGCGAAAGGAATACAGAAGAACCAAAAATAATAATCTGTTGTTGTGCATGCCTCTATGAACGAAGATTCAGCGCTTTGTAGAAATGCCTGTGAGATTTGTTTCACTCAACTAGACCAAACAATCAGGAACTCAAGTCAAAGTAGCTTAGGATAGGTGATACCTTTTTCATTTTTCTTCTGAATTTTCTCCTCAAGTCAAGATAGAATAGCTGAAGCACATTGTGGAGCTTTTTATTGTATAACTGAATTTGATGTACACAGTGAATAAAAGCTCCTGATATTTTCAGCTCCTTGTGTAGTGGCGGATGACACAACCACTATGACATCCAGTGTGTCGTCAAACATTTTCCGTATTCAGACTGAATCAATTAAGAAGGTGGGAGATTATTTAATTACAGGCATGATTAGTCAGGTTCAGAATTGTGTTATGGACAGCAAAAAACAGGAAATGGACTCAGATAAATTACATAGAGGGAAAGATGAAAGAGTACGCATGATTTGTGGGCCGGAGATTATTGAGTCAAATAAAAACAAATGTGTTGTGCCTACTAGACGTCAAGATCGGAAGAAAAAAATACATGTGCCGAGAGAAAAATGTGGTGCAAGGTTAAATCAAGAGTTCTGAGTGGTTTAACGTGTAAAGACATAAGTCAGTACGTGCATCTGTTCAACAATCAGTTGATTAGCCAGGAGGAGCCACGGTCAGCTAAAATAATTCCCAACTTTCGTACTCCTCCATGTATAGTTCTTATAGGTTCGATTCCAATCGTAATTAGTATTTGATTATTAGCCTTAGAGCATCTCTAATAGATGATGTATATTTTGGTGCTCCAAACCGGTGATGTAATAATTTGGAGCACCAAAAAGTGTTTTTTACATCTTTAAAAAAGGCTCAACTCCAACAGATGGTCCAAAACGGAGATGTAAAAAAGCAACTCCAACAGATGGTCCAAAACAAAAGATGTAAAACCGGCTGGTGGCCGCGCGGCTGCTGTTCAACCACTGTACAGCCACGGTTTTGCATTCAAATATCACTTAAAATTTGAAATAAAGTGCATCACCATCATAGTTCAAATCCTAACAAAAGTGCATCATCATCATCATCATAGTTTCAAATCCCTCTACCAAAAGTGCAACGTCCCAATCAAAGTTTTTCGCCCTAGAAATTAAAATGTACATGAATATCATTCATGCGGGTCATCAACACCACCGGCGTTGTGAACTGTGGTACGATCATCATCATCACCGGCTTCTTTGTCGACGTTGTGAAGCGGTGAAGTATCGTTGCCGAGAGCACGACCAGAAGCACCTTCATTGCCTCCCATGCCGGTCATCTTGCCGCCATAGCCACCTCCATAGCCACCCATCGTGTTGCCGCCAAAGCCACCTCCCATGCCGGTCATGTTGCCTCCGAAGCCACCTCCCATGCCACCAAAGCCACCTTCCATGTTGCCACCGAAGCCACCTCCCATGTTTCCGCCAAATGCACCATTCATGGCACCTCCCATCATGTTCATGTAGCCACCCATGGCACCTCCCATGCCTCCTCCCATCATCATTTGCCTCATGAGTATTTGCTTCTTCATGAGCATTTCATCGCGACAAAGTTCAACATAGGCCTTTGCCTTGGGATCAAGAGTAGATGTGTCCACGAACATAAACTTGAGTGCCTTCTCCTCGACCATCTTCATCTCCTCGGCTGCGGCCTTTTTCTCCTCTAGGTCCACCTTCCTCTCCTTGGCCGCCGCCAGCCTCTCCTCGGCCGCCGCCCTCTTCTCTTCAGCCGCTGCCCTCCGCCGCTCGGCCTCACTCCTCTCCTCTATTTCCTTGAGCTTCAACATTCTTTTTTCTTCAACATACTCTTTCCTCGCCGTGACAATGGCATCAAATCCTCCCTTGAGATCATTGTCTCCGGCCTTGGTTCCCTTCACTTTCTTGTTTCCATCGGGCCTATAAGATTTTGTCGCGGAGTGAGGAGTGGGGCTCCTCTCCTCACCGGCGACATCTTCTTCATCCTCAATCACCACACTCTTCTTCTTCGAAGCATCAAAAGTCTCTCTAGTTTTCCACTTCTCCTCATCCTTGAGCTCTTTTTAGCAATGATGAAAAGTGAAAGCTTTTCCTTTCTTTTTCTTCTTCTCGCCTTTGATGTTCCTCTCTCGAAACAATCCTTGGGCAATCATTTTCTACAATAAAACAACCAACACGTCATCATCAAAATGTGGAACAATCTAATATTTGAAAAATCACGCACGAAGAGGAAATATTTACCAAGTCACTGTCACCGCAACCACTTGGGTTCATGCGAGCAACATTTGACAAGCAACCGGCCCACTTTTGGCATTCGGCATTGATGGTGGACCAACGTTGGCGAAGAGAGTCGCTCGAACGGAAGTGACCACTTGTGTTGCGCTCATCGAAGTAATCCTTGATGCGTTGCCAATAGGTGTTTACTGTTTGGTCGCTTCCAACGGATGCATCTTGAGAGACTTTCTTCCATGCGGTGCATATCAAGACATCCTCCGCATTGGTATAATTTCCACTTCTTCCCTTCGCAACAAAGCCCTCATCGTCCATGTCAAGATTGTCATCACCATATTGGGTTTCATATTCTTGTGACACATACTCGTGCGACACATAATCATCATTTGCCTCATTTGTCGCGTGCAAAAAAGCTTCATCATCAAGACTACAATTGAACGTACAAACATTCAACATCACATTCAATTTGAAGCAACAAACGAGAGCACAAAATATTTTTTTTTACCTTTGCGACATATCATTGAACATGTTGGAGGCGGTGGCCATCGGCGTGGCCACATCTTCCTCCACGGCCGGCGGTGGCGGTGGCGGAGCTGGAGGAACGGCTCCTTGGTTGCTGGAGGACGCCGCCGGCCGTGGCTGCGAGTCGGCGGCCCGAGCCACCGCGGCTGCCTTCGAGATTCTGGCCGGCCGAGCCGCACTTTCGCCCACGATTCGCCGGCCGTTTGCCTCCGCCTCGTGCCTTCGTTGCCTTTGTAGGAACCGCCGGCGTGGTGGCGACCGGCCGAGGCGGCACGAATCCGGGGCAGAGGCATGGACGCGGCGGCGGAGGGCGAGTTCGCCGCGGCGGCAGCGGAGGCGGCGACGTGGGTCAGCCCACCGGTTGCGGCGGCAGCGGAGAAGGCGGCGCGGTCGTAGGAGTAGGCAATGGAGGAGGAAGAAGGAGGAGGGGGGGGCGTGGGGGGGGGGGGGGGGAGGAGGGGGAGCGAGGACGGTAGGTCGGGTCGCAGGCGTGCGGTCGCGAGCGGGAAGGCAAATGAACTGACGGTTGGTCGTTTCGCGGGCGGCCGCGGTTTTACATCAGATGTATCCCGTGATGTAAATTTTCATCATGAAGTTTTCAATTTTACATCTCCGGGAGGCGGTGATGTATTTTTTTTTACATATGGACCATCTGTTGAAGCAGCATTTTTTGCTCTCGAAATTCCAAAAGTTAGTTATTTTTACATATGGACCGTCTATTGAAGATGCTCTTAGTTGGTACGTGTGCTATAAGAAGTCCAGTAGATACACGTCTTTTCATATAGGAAAGAGAAACAGCGTAAATCTTGTGCGTTAGTTTTAGTAGGTATGATTTAGTTTTCCTTTCTTCTTATCTATAGACCAGGCTGGCTTGCGTTTGTACCATATAAAAGGCAAAGGCTACGGCCATGTAAAGAGCAGTTTTTTTGTTTTACTTTGAGTTAATGGAAAAACTCAGAAAACACCCAGGTTTGGGCCGCCCAGATCATGAGTATTTTATGTGATTTTCCATCGAGAAAATTTACTAACGATGGAGGGTTGATTATCATGTCGACGCCTACGTGCTGATCCGGGGGAGTCATTATTTTCGTTCGTGTATTTTTGTACGCGGGTGGAGATTATTCTTGGAGGTTCCGAGTAGGAACAGGGTTGATCAAGCAACGTCGTGAAAGATTGGGCCATCTACACGCACGAATTAGCGCCTCGCTAGTTCGTGCCTCATCAAGTGATATTCAGAGCAAAGGTTAGTCACGACGATTCAATTAGCAATATCGTCTGCGGAGGCGAGCACCAATATATTGAGCAAGAACATATTGATGGAGGAGGAACGCATCGGCGAGGTCGTTCTTTTTCACACTCGTTGCGTCGTGAAGGAGCGGTGCGCCAATTCGATGATTGATTAAGGTTCTGTGGTCAACATGGTGAGCATCGAGGTGGTGGAAAAATTGAGGCTGAATCGCCTCTTGAAAGACAGTACACACTGAAGTGATTCAAAGGTGAAATCAAAATTATGCATCGGATTTTGCTAATTTTTTTTTGGGAATATACTGCTGTGCAGAATTTTTTAATGTTTGTCCTGTTTCCATGGTGTCGTGCCATCTCCTACCTGGGGACCCATGGTGCAAGCGAGCCGGGGCTGTTCGAGATGTCAAGAAAAATAGTTATTCTTTATCATGGAAAGGCTGAATTTTTTTGTTTTATTCCTATGCCATTGGATGTGTTCATGAAAGATTGGAAAGGCCGTTTGCAAAAAAGAAGAGAAGAGCAAGAAGAAATAGAGGAAGAAATTGATGCACCGATGAAGGGGGTAAATCTTTTGGTGGAGAAGGTTCAAGGGGATGGTGATGCAAAGGGGCAACGATGGAGTGTTTTAAAAACACAGTGTAAGATCAAGAATCGTGCTTGCAAGATGATAATTGATGGTGGGAGCTTTACAAATGCCATTAGCAAAGATCTTGTGCAAGCTTTGGGTTTGTCCATGTGGCGGCGCCCGCAACCACACCACGTGGAGTGGATATACAATTCTGGAAAATTGAAGATTACACATAAGGTACGTGTGCCATTTGCTATAGGTTGACTGTGATGTCTTGACGATGGATGCTTGTCAGTTGCTATTGGGAAGACCGTGGCAGTTCGATCATGATGCAGTGCATGCTGGAAGATCGAACACATACACGTTCATGCATGATGGGACGAAGCATGTGCTAAAGCCAATGGTAGACAGTGCAATCACCACAGATCAGCAAGTTCCGGAGAAGAAGGTCATGTTGGATATTGACTCGAAACCGTGGACGGTTTCTCTTGAAGGGAGGGAGGATGACACAACCACTATGACATCCGGCGTCAAACATTTTTCGTATTCAGATTGAATCAATTAACAAGGTGGGAGATAAGAGAAGTGCTTCAGTACCCCCCCCCCCCCCCCCCCCCCCCCCCCCCCCCCCCCCCCCGGCGCACACACACACAAAATGTAGAAGGGCATAATGGTCATACGGAAGAAACATATGCCCACCTCCTATCGTACAGTATAGGCCGACATACGTATATCCGCGCGCATGCAAAAAAAAAGCCGCCGCGCGTGTACGGGAAAAAAAGAGGCATCTGCATGATCATCTCGCCCGCCCGGCGATCATGCTCGTCCCGTTCCATTTTTCCAACTCGCCGATTGCCGCCGCCTCAACCCCGTCCGACGCCGCATCTCACCGTCGTCGTCCGACGCCTCCTCCACCGCGACTGACCGCGCTGTCGTCCCCCACCGCGGATCCGGCCCCTCGTCTTGCACGTCGCCGCCGGCTTGAATCAAGCTGTAGACCCCTGCCTGAAGGCCCGTCGTCCTACGCCGGCGACGTCTACACCGCGGCCTAAGGTTTGCCAGCTAATCTCGCCATCTAAATCTAGCATGATAGACGATGGAAGTGATGAGTTGATGTAGTGATTTAGGGTTTAGGGTTCATGTAAACATACTGCCGCAGCGCCGCCTCCACGGACGACCGCACGATGTAGAGAAGTAGTGTTGCACTTGGGCATGATCCACTGTATGAAACTTAACAGACGATAAATTTTCAATGTTTTGCAGTTTTGCGAGTTAGGCGTGATGACATGGACGAACAAACCGCATTCACGGGGGATGAGAATGATGCTGATACGGTGACTCAGACTGATAACGATAATTTTAATGAAGATGATGACAGCAGCGACAACGATTCGTGCTCGTCATATGATATCTTACCTCCGGAGGATTTTGATAATAATGAACATGGCGCGAATAGTGAAAACGTAAGTGGCATATATTTTGATTTCATTTTTGAATTTGTAAAGTATGGCAAGGCTAACTATTTATCTATGTTTACAAATTTGCAGGAAGATGTGGATGTTGACAATGTGCAAAATAGCTTTCAGGAATCATTCACAGAGAACTTGAGCCAGGTTCGTTCATACATGTTGTACATCACGCAATAGTATGAATTAAATGATAGTAATTGACATACTTTCATATGAATTTTGTAGGAGTCAGATGGTCCTAGCGGTGATCACGATGAGGGAGAGATCGACATTGAGGAGGCTCGAAGGCAGCAGCAGATGCTGGAGACACATTGGAAGGTCATGAGTATGACCTTTTGGTCGCAAGGGGATGCATACATATTCTACAACAATCACGCCAAAGAGCACGGGTTTAGCATCAGGAAACAGAAGGTGAAACGAGGTGCTTCAGGAATGATATGGTACCGGCGGTTTCTTTGCTCCAGGGCAGGGAGAAGGCAGAGTAAATTCATAACCATGGAGGGCCGCAAGCGCAGGCTTAGACCGGAGACTCGTTGCGACTGCGGTGCACATATGGTGGTGAAGCTGGACAGAGAACGTGGCGTTTGGTTCGTTGCGTCATTCGTGGATGATCACAAAGACGTGATGGCTCGGCCCGACGAGGTTTGTTTGTTGTGGTCACACAGACGGATTGGAGATGGCAAGAGGGCAGAGATATTGGCGATGGAAGTGGCTGGGATAAGAAAGCATGTAATAATGGACAACTTCATCAGCAGGTACGGTTCATACGATAAGTGCGGGCTTATCAGGCGGGACATTTACAATCTGTGCTGCAGAGAGAAAATGAAGCTCATTGCAAAGGGTGATGCTGAGACGGCAGTTGGCATTATGAGGAGCAGGTAGGAGAAGGACCCTGAGTTTTTTTTTGAGTATGTGCTTGATAAGGAAGGGCGACTGAAGAGTATGTTCTGGTGTGATGCATAGTCGCGGAGGGACTAGTAGGACTACGGAGATGTGGTCGTGTTTGACAGCACATATAAGATGAACAGATATGGTATGCCGTTCATCCTCTTTGTCGGAGTTAACAACCACCGTTGCACCACAGTGTTTGGTTGTGCCATTGTTTCTGACGAAACCGAAGAGACATACGTGTGGCTGCTGCAGACATTTATGAAGGCAAACTGTCAGGTGAAGCCAAAGCCAATAATCACAGACGGTGACGCTGCAATGATCCGGGCTATTCGGACTGTCCTTTCAGATGTGTTCCATCGTCTTTGCTCGTGGCATATCGAGAAAAATATGCAGAGGCACCTGCATTACAAGTCACTGGATGAGTTCAGATCGCTCCTGTACTATGCCACTTCTCAAGCCAACTTGGAGCAGAGATGGACCGCTTTCTATGATAAATGGAAGACGGATAGAACTGAAGAGTGGCTTAACAGGATGTACAGGAAGAGGAGACTTTGGGCAGCTTCATATCTTTCTGATGGTTTTTTCCTTGGTATGCAAAGTAACCAGAGGAGCGAAAGCCTCAACTCCTGCCTTCACCTTCACCTGGACTACGGTATGACAATAGTTGATTTGGTAGTGTATTATGAGAACTGTATAGTTTGCCTTGGTGATAACGAGGTGTACGATGACTGCGAGGCACACCAGAAAGAACCACCGTCGGTTACTGAATATAAGGCCCTTGAGGAGCATGCTGCCAAAGTATTCACACCTGCTAATTTCTACATCCTGCAAGATGATTTGCATAAGATGGGTCAGCTGGAGATATTTGAGACGCTCGTGGGAATTGAGCGTCAGACATTCATGGTGACATGGAAGGATAACCACAAGTTCAGGTACAATGTTGTTTATGAACCAGGTAACTCAGAAGAAACTATAACATGCAGTTGTCTTAGGATGGTTCGGAAAGGGCTGCCATGCAAACACATTCTCTTTGTTCTCCATCATCTGAGCATAACTGCAATACCAAATGTTGTGTCCTTCATCGGTTGTCCAAAAATGCGAGAGATGGGCTGCCTGTGCAGCGGAAGAGTGATATGTTTGGATGGGGTTGGTCAGGGCCATTGGAGAGAGAACGGTATAGTCAAATAACCATAAAAACCGCAGAATCTGCTCATGTTGCAGCAAATGATCCCTTCTTGTTCGACGAGTTGATGAAGTGTCTGGACAACATAATAGCGCAGAAAAAGATTTCAGAGGAGGAACTTATAGGAAGTAGAAGGTATGCTATGCTTATGAAGGAGGCAAGTCAGGCGGAACAAGTTGAACCTGGTATTGGTGATCCTGAGAAAGTTTCGACGAAGGGTGCACCTAAGAAGGGGCGGTCAAAGGGGGGCCCCGACGTTACGAAGAATGGTAGGCCAAAAGATTTTACAGAGAAGAAAAGTGGTCCTTTGTGCAGTCTGTGTCATCTGCCAGGTCATAACAAGGCGACATGTCATCTGAACGAGAAGTAAGCTGTTACCTTCTTATTTTTGTTATGTTGCTAATTTGATTTCACCGACTATATTTTCTCACCCATTTCTTTATATTTCGCTCAGGAATCGGGCATAGAGAAGCAGCTTGGTTTGTCGAAAGAAGAAAAGTGGTCGCACGAGCATGTCTGAATAACCTATGTTGTTTTTTATTCGTACGTGTGTGCCAGAAAACTTAATAAGTGATTTGTTTATGTTTGCTCAAAATATTTATGTTAACATATATCATATGACACATCATATTTGTTGAATGAATTGCCATGTTTTTTGTACTGCTATGTGAAAGAGTTCACATTTTTTCAACTCTGTTCATTTTGTTTGGTTAATGGTAATTACTGTACATGTGCTTTCCCCGCCGGACCGGCGTTGTGGGAAAAAATGCCCGACCGGCAGCTGCTGGACCGGACATAGGATATTTTCCACCCAAATCAAGCCTATGAGGGTGACTCGGGAGGTCCATAGGGCCCAACTAAGGCCCAGCAGCTGGGTCCAACGGGGCGTCGAGGTCAGGCAGTGGTAGCAGAGGAGTTCGACCTCTCTACCACGCCGGGCTATTTAAGCCAGTCCTCGCCCCCGCCCGCTTCCGAGGTGGGACTAAAGAGATGCGCCGGTGCGCCGCGGGCGTGAGGGGAGGGTGAGTGGGCCGGGGGAGGGGCGAGTCAGGGGCTTTCATATTGGGCCGAACTAGGCAGGGCGGCCACGGTGGATAAATCGAGTGTCCTAAGGGCTGCGTCGACCGCATGGACTGGTGGCGATTATTTAGTCCCACCTCTCCAACGGAAGGGCGCGCCGACCGGCTTAAATAGCCGCGTCAATGTACGCTCTCGAGCTCCTCTGTCACCAGTGCCTTATCAGCCCCGTTGGGCCTTGCTTGTGGGCCCATTTGCGGGCCGAATCAACCGCCTGAGTCGCCTTCGGGCTTGATTTGGGTTGGTTGTATAGTCTTCTATGGGCCCATGAGCGAAGGTCGGGCATTTTTTTTCTAACTCAAATATTTTTCCTCATACAAGCAGGCGGCCGCCTCCATTTACATGCGTGTCTAAGAGCCAGCAGACGGCGGAGTCATCATCACATAATCATACAGCATATACAATCTCAATAAATCAAGTTGAAAAATCATCACAGAATCATCACCCATAATTATGCAAATATTGTAGCTAGTACCGACCACGGCACATTTATTTAGTTGCGAAACATGCAAAATCATGCCGCATTACAATAAAGAAATGTCTTAATATCAAAATTGTACCAAGTGCCGACAACGGCACCTTTATTTAGTTGCGATAATATGTAAAATAATGTCCTAGTAGCCAAAACCCCATCCTCCGACTCATTTCTTATCCATGATCTTGAGAATCTTCTCTTTCACAGTTTCCATCGTGTTGCATTCTGAAAAAAGTATTTCAGCTGGAATGCGTCCCCTTGAAGAATTAACCTCATCCTGGTCAAAGTCAAATATCCAATCATCTCCGTCCCAGTTTTCAACGCATTTCACCACTAAAAGACCACAAGTGACTCAGCAAGAAACCGCGAGTCAAGCATTGATGGATCAGAAAAGTACATACAAATTCGGAAATCCAATTCGGTGCCCAGGGTCATCTGCTCCCGCTCAGAAAACAATTCAAAACAAATACTAGAAAAATTCAAAAAAATCCAATTTTTTTTGTGTGGTAGATAATTTGATGCGTGAGGTTCGCTCCAAATTTCAACTCATTTGGACATCTGAGCAGCTCTCGGGAACTTGTCTTTTTTCCCGAGAGCTGCTCAGATGTCCAAATGAGTTGAAATTTGAAGCGAGCCTCACACATCAAATTATCTACCACACAAAAAAATTTGGATTTTTTTGAATTTTTCTAGTATTTGTTTTGATTTTTTTTCTGAGCGGGGGTGCAGATGAGCCCGGGAGCAGAAACTCCACACTCATACAAATTCAACATTTGAACATACCCGTCCTCTTGTAACGGCATATCGTACTCCCTTAGTGGCCAGGAAGATACGTCAGGATGTTCCGTTTGTAAAATGGAGTTTACCTCAGTCGTATCTTTAGCTATTTCTGCCCTCTGAAATATGAATGTGAAATCCATATTAAGTACTTATCAAATTACTATATATTGTTTTATGTAAAGTTGTAAGCTTACCTGCTTAGTAATCTGTGAAAGAACTCTGTTGCTGCTTTTACCAGTAGAATTTAAAACTTGAAACTCTTTTTTCTTGTTGTGCTTGACAACTGTTATCCAATGATTTTCTTCCACATGAAAAGGAAAGTATGCCTACAACAAAGTTTATTCATGTTGGTGTACACACAGATAGTTATGTAGTACGAAGGATCATACTAAAATAATGTACCTTATCTTTGACGAAATACTCTTCAGTAACTCTAGACACCATTTTAGTTTGGTTTGTGAAATTCTCCAGAAAATGCTTCTTAGAGTTCTTAACCTTTCCATCAGCACGAAGAATAAGCCAATGGGACACCCAAGATGATAATATGTGACGATCAGCACGAGGATTATGGGTCTGCATATGGTTGCAATAACTATTGATGACCTAAAAATATCATAACAACAATACGACTATTAGAAAATTAATAAAAATGACGTGTACAACTTAATAAATTAGTGCTAATACTTACATCGCCATGCAACCACTTTTTCGAAGTGATGGCTTGAAGCATATCAGGTGTACATGTTTCCCCACCAATTCCCGTCATGTGGACGACAATTTTCCTACAAAGCTTCTCCGAGTCTGCTAGTGTCTGGATATAAACCTCCGCGGCCTCTATGTGTTCCTCATTAATGTAATCGGTAGTAATTAGAACGGCTCTTATACCAAACATACCTAAAATAGTAACAAACAATGAGTTAATAAAGTGTGCATGCAAGGACAGAAATATCTTGCAAGAATAAATTACCTAGCACTTACTTTTTTTGGACGTTTACGTCCACCGTTATGCTGGTAGGGTGAATGATAGTATTTTGATTGTTTCCGCTTGTGTTTCCCATCATGCTCCTTAGTGCCACTTTCTTTCGCATTTTTCATACGGGTTTTCAGACTATCCATACTAATCTCCTCAGATTTATCGGCGCTAGACATGTCTGACACTGTATTTACATTCTTGGGGGTTGCAGTAACAGATGGAAACTTATTCATGTCTATCGTTGCTAGTGATGGGTCGGGTGAATTACCATTCTCCTCAATAACGAAGGGGTCGGCTTCATCACCTGTACCGGGTGTATTGTGATGCACACCTTTCTCACCTGCGAACTTCTTCCCGTTCCCAGTGGTGAAGGATGCCTCCACCCTGTCCTCCATATCTTCTTTTGCAGGAGTTGATTTCACATCTGTCCAATATTTTGGACCATACTTCCTCACCCAGTCTTCACTTTGCTCCACAAACTCAACATCATCACGAAACCCCCTGTTTGGCTTGAAGACAAGACCTTTCTTCTCCAGCTGCTCCACTACTATCTGCAATAACACATCGAAATCATAAACTACATGCAAACATTATGAATAATCACATGTAAATTGAAGTACACATCACTCATTACCTCAGCACATTTATCAGGGAGAAGACGAATTTCTTTTTGCATATCTTTGATGCATTTCATCACTTGATCTAATGTAGTGTCCCTGCTCGATGAAGCCTCGTCTCTATTATCTTTCCTTTTTCGGGCATGACCTGTTCGATCTTCTGGCTCAACTTCTTCCTCTGCAATTTTTCCTTCTTGAGCAATTAATATCTGTCTCTACTTCTCACTTATTAAGTCATCAATCTGTGACACGTTAAATCTATTTAAATTACTCAACATTTAAATAGTACCATAAGTGCAAGGCACAACAAACCATAAAAACTTACCCTCCCATTACCGCGGCCGTATGATGTGTCGCAGGCGTCACGCTTCTTAGCCTCAACTTCTGTCCAATTTAGCATCAACGGATATTCATGAGCCAGTGGATCGAATGTCTCTTCATCTAGTGGCTACACTTTCTCCCAAAACAAGTACTGCATGAACATGAAATATATTAGCAATCTTTATTTTACAAACTATAGCTGGAAAGAAAAAATATAACGTACAATTTACCTGAATGAGGGCAAGGTTTCCCACCGGCCATGTAAATTTTGTAACTGTTGGGAATCGTTACACGCAATGATCTATCCATGGAGATGCATAGCACCGAGGGGGAGAGTGTGTCTACGTACCCTCATAGACCGTAAGCCGAAGCGTTTCACAACGCGGTTGATGTAGTCGAACTTTCTTCGCGCTCCATCGATCGAGTACCGAACGTACGACACCTCCGAGTTCTGCACACGTTCAGCTCGGTGACTTCCCTCGCCTTCTTGATCCAGCAAGACACTGAGGTAGTAGATGAGTTCCGTCAGCACGACGGCGTGGTGACGGTGATGGTGAAGTTATCTCCGCAGGGCTTCGCCTAAGCACTACGAAAATATGACCGTGGTAGTAAACAGTGGAGGGGGACGCTGCACATGGCTAGGCAATTGTCTGGTCTGTGCTGGGCGCCCCCTCCCACATATATATAGGTGGGAGGGGGAGGGGAGAGGCCAGGAGGCACCCCAAGTAGGACCGAATCCTACTTGGGCTCCTCCCAAGCCGCGCCCCCCTGCCATATATATCGGAGGGGGAAGGAAAGAGGGGGAAGGGGGAATCCTATTCCCTTTCTTTCCTTTCCTCCTTCCCCTTTCCTTCTCCACCTTGGCCGGCCCATATGGGGGGCGCACCAGCCCCTTGTGGCTGGTGCGTTTCCCCTCTTGGCCCATAAGGCCCATATCTTTTGCCGGGGGTGCCCGGAACCCCTTCCGGTGATCCAATATGTACACGGTACCCTCCGGAACACTTCCGGTGTCCGAATACCATCGTCCTATATATCAATCTTTACCTCTCGACCATTTCGAGACCCCTCGTCATGTCCGTGATCTCATCCGGGACTCCGAACAACATTCGGTCACCAAATCACATAACTCATATAATACTATAACGTCATCGAACGTTAAGCGTGCGGAACCTACGGGTTCGAGAACTATGTAGACATGACCGAGACACCTCTCCGGTCCATAACCAATAGCGGAACCTGGATGCTCATATTGGCTCCTACATATTCTACGAAGATCTTTATCGGTCGAACTGTTATGACACCATACATAATTCCCTTTGTCCATCAGTATGTTACTTGCCCGAGATTCGATCGTCGGTATCTTCATACCTAGTTCAATCTCGTTACCGGCAAGTCTCTTTACTTGTTTCGTAATACAACACCTCGTGACTAACTCCTTAGTCGTTTGCTTGCAAGCTTATGATGTGTATTACCGAGAGGGCCCAGAGATACCTCTCTGATACTCGGAGTGACAACTCCTAATCTCGATCTATGCCAACTCAACAGATACCTTCGGAGATACCTGTAGAGCATCTTTATAATCACCCAGTTACGTTGTGACGTTTGATAGCACACAAGGCATTCCTCCGGTATGCGGGAGTTGCATAATCTCATAGTCGAAGGAATATGTATTTGACATGAAGTAAGCAATAGCAATAAAACTGAACGATCATTATGCTAAGCTAACGGATGGGTCTTGTCCATCACATCATTCTCCTAAGGATGTGATCCCATTATCAAATGACAACTCATGTCCATGGTTAGCAAACCTTAACCATCTTTGATCAACGAGCTAGTCTAGTAGAGGCTTACTAGGGACACAGTGTTTGTCTATGTATTCACACATGTATTATGGTTTCCAATCAATACAATTCTAGCATGAATAATAAACCTTTATCATGAATAAGGAAATATAAAATAACAACTTTATTATTGCCTCTAGGGCATATTTCCTTCAGTCTCCCACTTGCACTAGAGTCAATAATCTAGATTACATTGTAATGATTCTAACACCCATGGAGTCTTGGTGCTGATCATGTTTTGCTCGTGGAAGAGGCTTAGTCAATGGGTCTGCTACATTCAGATCCGTATGTATCTTGCAAATTTCTATGTCTCCATCCTTGACTTGTTCACGAATGGAGTTGAAGCGTCTCTTGATGTGTTTGGTTCTCTTGTGAAATCTGGATTCCTTCGCCAAGGCAATTGCTCCAGTGTTGTCACAAAAGATTTTCATTGGATCCGATGCACTAGGTATTACACCTAGATCGGGTATGAACTCCTTCATCCAGACTCCTTCATTTGCTGCTTCCGAAGCAGCTATGTACTCCGCTTCACACGTAGATCCCGCCACGACGCTCTGCTTGGAACTGCACCAACTGACAGCTCCACCATTCAATATAAATACGTATCTGGTTTGTGACTTAGAGTCATCCGGATCAGTGTCAAAGCTAGCATCGATGTAACCATTTATGATGAGCTCTTTGTCACCTCCATAAACGAGAAACATATCCTTGGTCCTTTTCAGGTACTTCAGGATGTTCTTGACCACTGTCCAGTGATCCACTCCTGGATTACTTTGGTACCTCCCTGCCAGACTTATAGCAAGGCACACATCAGGTCTGGTACACAACATAGCATACATGATAGAACCTATGGCTGAAGCATAGGGAATGACTTTCATTTTCTCTCTATCTTCTGCAGTGGTCGGGCATTGGGTCCTACTCAACTTCCCACCTTGCAACACAGGCAAGAACCCTTTCTTTGACTGATAAATTTTGAACTTCTTCAAAACTTTATCAAGGTATGTGCTTTGTGAAAGTCCTACCAATCATCTCGATCTATCCCTATAGATCTTGATGCCCAATATATAAGCAGCTTCACCGAGGTCTTTCATTGAAAATTTCTTATTCAAGTATCCTTTTATGCTATCCAGAAATTCTATATCATTTCCAATCAACAATATGTCATCCACATATAATATCAGAAATGCTACAGAGCTCCCACTCACTTTCTTGTAAATACAGGCTTCACCGAAAGTCTGTATAAAACCATATGCTTTGATCACCTCATCAAAGCATATATTCCAACTCCGAGATGCTTGCACCAGTCCATAGATGGATCGCTGGAGCTTGCACACTTTGTTAGCACCTTTAGGATCGACAAAACCTTCTGGTTGCATCATATACAACTCTTCTTTGAGAAATCCATTAAGGAATGCAGTTTTGACGTCTATTTGCTAGATTTCATAATCATAAAATGCGGCAATTGCTAACATGATTCGGACGGACTTAAGCATCGCTGCGGGTGAGAAAGTATCATCGTAGGCAACCCCTTGAACTTGTCGAAAACCTTTTGCGACAAGTCAAGCTTTGTAGACTGTAACATTACCATCAACGTCAGTCTGCTTCTTGAAGATCCATTTATTCTCTATGGCTTGCCGATCATCCGGCAAATCCACCAAAGTCCACACTTTGTTCTCATACATGGATCCTATCTCAGATTTCATGGCCTCAAGCCATCTGTCAGAATCTAGGCTCATCATAGCTTCTTCATAATTCGTAGGTTCGCCATGGTCTAGTAACAATGACTTCCAGGACAGCATTACCGTACCACTCTGGTGCGGATCGTGCTCTGGTCGACCTGCGAGGTTCAGTAGTAACTTGATCTGAAGTTTCATGATCATTATCATTAGCTTCCTCTCTAGTTGGTGTAGGCATCACGGGAACAGTTTTCTGTGATGAACTACTTTCCAATTCGAGAGAAGGTACGATTACCTCATCAAGTTCTACTCTCCTCCCACTCACTTCTTTCGAGAGAAACTCCTTCTCTAGAAAGGTTCCATTCTTGGGAACAAAGATCTTGCCTTCGGATCTGTGGTAGAAGGTGTACCCAATTGTTTCCTTAGGGTATCCTATGAAGACGCACTTCTCCGATTTGGGTTCGAACTTATCAGGCTGAAGCCTTTTGACACAAGTGTCGCAACCCCAAACTTTAAGAAACGACAGCTTAGGTTTCTTGCCAAACCACAGTTCATACGGTGTCGTCTCAACGGATTTAGACAGTGCCCTATTTAACGTGAATGCAGCTATCTCTAATGCATAACCCCAAAACGATAGTGGTACATCGGTAAGAGAAATCATAGATCACACCATATCTAATAAAGTACGGTTACGACGTTCGGACACACCATTACGCTGTGGTATTCCAGGTGGCATGAGTTGTGAAACTGTTCCACATTGTTTTAAATGAAGGCCAAACTCGTAACTCAAATATTCGCCTCCGCGATCAGTTCGTAGAAACTTTATTTTCTTGTTATAATGATTCTCCACTTCACTCTGAAATTCTTTGAACTTTTCAAATGTTTCAGACTTGTGTTTCATTAAGTAGATATACCCATATCTGCTCAAATCATCTGTGAAGGTCAGAAAATAACGATACCCACCGCGTGCCTCAACACTTATCGGACCGCATACATCGGTATGTATTATTTCCAATAAGTCATTGGCTCGCTCCATTGTTCCAGAGAACGGAGTTTTAGTCAACTTGCCCATGAGGCATGGTTCGCAAGTATCAAATGATTCATAATCAAGTGATTCCAAAAGCCCATCTGCATGGAGTTTCTTCATGCGCTTTACACCAATATGACCTAAACGGCAGTGCCACAAATATGTTGCACTATCATTATCAACTTTGCATCTTTTGGCATCAATATTACGAATATGTGTATCACTACAATCGAGATTCAACAAAAATAGACCACTCATCAAGGGTGCATGACCATAAAAGATATTACTCATATAAATAGAACAACCATTATTCTCTGATTTAAATGAATAACTGTCTCGCACTAAACAAGATCCAGATATAATGTTCATGCTCAACACTGGCACCAAATAACAATTATTCAGGTCTAAAACTAATCCCGAAGGTAGATGTAGAGGTAGTGTGCCGACGGCGATCACATCGACCTTGGAACCATTCCCGACGCGCATCGTCACCTCGTCCTTAGCCAATCTTCGTTTAATCCATAGCTCCTATTTCGAGTTACAAATATGAGCAACCGAACCAGTATCAAATACCCAGGCACTACTACGAGCATTAGTAAGGTACACATCAATAACATGTATATCAAATATACCTTTGTTCACTTTTCCATCCTTCTTATCCGCCAAATACTTGGGGCAATTCCGTTTCCAGTGACCAGTCCCTTTGAAGTAGAAGCACTCAGTTTCAGGCTTGGGTCCAGCTTTGGGCTTCTTCCCGGGAGTGGCAACTTGCTTGCCATTCTTCTTGAAGTTCCCTTTCTTTCCCTTGCCCTTTTTCTTGAAACTAGTGGTTTTGTTAACCATCAACACTTGATGCTCCTTCTTGACTTCAACCTCCGCAGCCTTAAGCATTGCGAAGAGCTCGGGAATTGTTTTGTTCATTCCTTGCATATTATAGTTCATCACGAAGCCTTTGTAGCTTGGTGGCAGTGATTGAAGAACTTTGTCAATGACACAATCAACTGGAAGATCAACTCCCATCTGAGTCAAGTGATTATAATACCCAGATATTTTGAGTATGTGTTCACTGACAGAACTGTTCTCCTCCATCTTGCAGCTATAGAACTTATTGGAGACTTCATATCTCTCAACCCGGGCATTTGCTTGAAATATTAACTTCAACTCTTAGAACATCTCATATGCTCCATGACATTCAAAACGTCTTTGAAGTCCCGGTGCTAAGCTGTACAGCATGGCAGACTGAACTATAGAGTAGTCATCAGACCGCGTTTGCCAGACGTTCAAAGCGTCTACATTAGCGGGAGGGGGCTTGTCACCTAGCGGTGCATCAAGGGCATAATTTTTCTGTGCAGCAATGAGGATAATCCTCAAGTTATGGACCTAGTCCGTGTAGTTGCTACCATCATCTTTCAACTTAGCTTTCTCTAGGAACGCATTAAAATTCAGGGGAATGGTTGCACGGGCCATTGATCTACAACATAGATATGCAAATACTATCAGGACTAAGTTCATGATAAATTAAGTTCAACTAATCAAATTACTTAAGAACTCCCACTTAAATAGACATCCCTCAAGTCATCTAAGTGATACGTGATCCAAATCAACTAACCCATGTCCGATCATCACGTGAGATGGGGTAGTCATCAATGGTGAACATCTCTATGTTGATCATATCTACTATATGATTCACGTTCGACCTTTCGGTCTCTAGTGTTCCGAGGCCATGTCTGTACATGCTAGGCTCGTCAAGTTTAACCCAAGTATTCCGCATGTGCAAAACTGTCTTGCACCCGTTGTATGTGAACGTAGAGTCTATCACACCCGATCATCACGTGGTGTCTCAACACGACGAACTGTAGCAATGGTGCATACTCAGGGAGAACACTTTTATCTTGAAATTAAGTGAAGGGATCATCTTATAATGCTACCGCCGTTCTAAGCAAAATAAGATGCATAAAGGATAAACATCACATGCAATGAAAATATGTGACATGATATGGCCATCATCTTGTGCTTTTGATCTCCAACTCCAAAGCATCGTCATGATCTCCATTGTCAGCGGCTCGACACCTTGATCTCCATAGTTGCATCATGGTCGTCTCGCCAATTATTGCTTCTACAACTATCGCTAACGCATAGTGATAAAGTAAAGAAATTACATGGAGTTTGCATTTCATACAATAAAGTGACAGCCATATGGCTCCTGCCAGTTGCCGATAACTTACAAAACATGATCATCTCATACAACAACTTATATCACATCATGTCTTGACCATATCACATCACAACATGCCCTGCAAAAACAAGTTAGACGTCCTCTACTTTGTTGTTGCAAGTTTTACGTGGCTGCTACGGGCTTCTAGCAAGAACCGTTCTTACCTACGGCAAAAACCACAACGGTGATTCGTCAAGTTTGCTGTTTTAACCTTCTTCAAGGACCGTCTGCAGCCAAATTCGATTCAACTAAAGTAGGAGAAATAGACACCCGCCAGCCACCTTTATGCAAAACTAGTTGCATGTCTGTCGGTGGAACCGGTCTCATGTACGTGGACATGTAAGGTTGGTCTGGGCTGCTTCATCCCACAATACCGCCGAATCAAAATAAGACGTTGGTGGTAAGCAGTATGACTATCACCGCCCACAACTCTTTGTGTTCTACTCGTGCATATCATCTACGCATAGACCTGGCTCGGATGCCACTGTTGGGAATCGTTGCATGGAAAACAAAAAAATTTCTACACACACGCAATGATCTATCCATGGAGATGCATAGCAACGAGAGGGAGAGTGTGTCTATGTACCCTCGTAGACCGTAAGCGGAAGCGTTTCACAACGCGGTTGATGTAGTCGAACTTTCTTCGCGCTCCACCGATCGAGTACCGAACGTACGGCACCTCCGAGTTCTGCACACGTTCAGCTCGGTGACGTCCCTCGCCTTCTTGATCCAGCAAGACACCGAGGTAGTAGATGAGTTCCGTCAGCACGACGGCGTGGTGACAGTGATGGTGAAGTTATCTCCGCAGGGCTTCGCCTAAGCACTACGAAAATATGACTACGGCTAGGCAATTGTCTGGTCTGTGCTAGGCGCCCCCTCCCACATATATATAGGTGGGAGGGGGAGGGAAGAGGCCAGGAGGCACCCCAAGTAGGACCGAATCCTACTTGGGCTCCTCCCAAGCCGCGCCCCCCCCCCCCCCCCCCCCTTGCCATATATATCGGAGGGGGAAGGAAAGAGGGGGAAGGGGGAATCCTATTCCCTTTCTTTCCTTTCCTCCTTCCCCTTTCCTTCTCCACCTTGGCCGGCCCATATGGGGGGCGCACCAGCCCCTTGTGGCTAGTGCGTTTCCCCTCTTGGCCCATAAGGCCCATATCTTTTGCCGGGGGTGCCCGGGGCCCCTTCCGGTGATCCGATATGTACCCGGTACCCTTGGGAACACTTCCGGTGTCCGAATACCATCGTCCTATATATAAATCTTTACCTCTGGACCATTTTGAGACTCCTCTTCATGTCCGTGATCTCATCCGGGACTCCGAACAACATTCGGTCACCAAATCACATAACTCATATAATACTATATTGTCATCGAACGTTAAGCGTGCGGACCCTACGGGTTCGAGAACTATGTAGACATGACCGAGACACCTCTCCGGTCAATAACCAATAGAAGAACATGGATGCTCATATTGGCTCCTACATATTCTACGAAGATCTTTATCGGTCGAACCGTTATGACAACATACGTAATTATCTTTGTCCATCGGTATGTTACTTGCCCGAGATTCGATCGTCGGTATCTTCATACCTAGTTCAATCTCGTTACCGGCAAGTCTCTTTACTCGTTCCGTAATGCATCACCTCGTGACTAACTCCTTAGTCGTTTGCTTGCAATCTTATGATGTGTATCACCGAGAGGGCCCAGAGATACCTCTCCGATACTCGGAGTGACAAATTCTAATTTCGATCTATGCCAACTCAACAGATACCTTCGGAGATACCTGTAGAGCATCTTTATAATCACCCAGGTACGTTGTGACGTTTGATAGCAAACAAGGCATTCCTCTGGTATCCAGGAGTTGCATAATCTCATAGTCGAAGGAATATGTATTTGACATGAAGAAAGCAATAGCAATAAAACTGAACGATCATTATGCTAAGCTAATGGATGGGTCTTGTCCATCACATCATTCTCCTAATGATGTGATCCCATTATCAAATGACAACTCATCTCCATGGTTAGGAAACCTTAACCATCTTTGATCAACGAGCTAGTCTAGTGGAGGCTTACTAGGGACACGGTGTTTGTCTATGTATTCACACATGTATTATAGTTTCCGATCAATACAATTCTAGCATGAATAATAAACCTTTATCATGAATAAGGAAATATAAAATAACAACTTTATTATTGCCTCTAGGGCATATTTCCTTCAGTAACATCTTATACTGTCTTTGTGATGCCATCAACGCAAACGCGTTGCAATTAAATGCTTTGATGGCCTCCACATCCTCCACTAAATTGTAATAAACATTAGGAACTTCTTTCGTGGAGTGCGGTGCAATTCTACGCAGGAAATCATCATCATACGTGCCACTGGTAATGATGTTCTCAATCAGCTGGTCTATCATTATTTCACCTGTACTGGAATCTACAAAATGACTCGGCACCTTCACCTTTGCCTTTAACCCCCCTTTACCTAGCGCTTTCATGGCATCTTTGCCCTTGTTCTCTAGCCCAAAAATGTCAAACACATCTTCAGTGCGCAATGATATCGCACCATTTTTTGATGGCATAATGACCCTTTTTCTGTCCAAGGCATATGATTTAATTATGAATTTCAGCAAACACTTTCGCATGAGCACACTAGGAATCATCAACATTTTTTCCAATCTAGTGCTTGCAAAATGCTTTTTCTGCCTAGAGTTTAGTTTGCTGACCAATAGACACCACTTCTCAACACAACAATATATCTCTCCGTACTTGTCCATCACTACGAATAGAAGCAAAAAAAATATTAGCTACTGTACATGTCTACATGCTATACATGATGAATGCACCGTGCGTTCGAAAAAAAAACTTACCTCCTACCATTTGGCCCCACGTGGCCGGCCGCGGGGGACGACGGTGTGTTGTGGAATGGCGGACGACGGCTTCAAAGACGGCGGACGCCGGCGTCAGAGACAGCGGACGGCTTCCTGATGACGGCGTCGTGATGGGGCAGACGGGGGTGTCGACGAGATGGGGCAGACGGAGGTGTCGACGAGATGGGGCCAGATGGGGGCGGCGTGCGTGAGGGGGCAGGGTGGGGGCGTCGGCATAATGGCGCAGAGGGGGCGTCGCGGGCAGGTGGCGACATGTGTTAATCGCTAGGGTTGGGGCAGGGTGACATGCGTGATGTGGGCATATGGCGGCGTGCGTGATGGGGCAGGCTGGCGGCCGGATCAGGTATGAGGTCCCAATCCCAATAGATCCTGTCGGGCCCGCGTCGCGTCGGTCTCCTCGGCCGCCCACAATTCTATGATTGCGTCGTCGGCCCCCAGACGACGCGGGGTGGAGGAGGGGCGGTCGAACAGCCCAGTAACGGCGCGCGTACTAGCGGTCCGTGTCGGCTGGCCCCCAGACAACGTGTGGCGGAGGCGGGTGGGGGGACGGTGACGACGCGGGGGAGGGGGGAGGGGCACTTGTTTAGTCCCACCTCGCCCGCGGAAGGACACCCCGACCGGCTTAAATAGCCGCGTTGGTACACCTAAGTTAGATAAGATTGCTAGTAATAGTGTGATTTGACTTTACCAACTATCCGGGCAGCAGCCAGCCGTCTGCTGCCCGGATAGTTGTGTAAAGTCAGATCACATTATTACTAGCTATCTTATTTTTACTACTCCATGCATTTTGTATAGCTTGTATGAAAGGACTTTTTTTTTGACATTCTTCAACTTAGCCTTTTTTTTTCACCTCTACCGAATGACCCCTAACTTTTTCCACGTACTCCATGCATCATGGGTAGCACGCACGAAAATTTTCGCCATTTTTTGACGTCTGATGCATTTTCTAGGGTTTCCAGGCGAAAAAACCATAAAACACTGCCCGGACGTGACGCGATGGGCGTTCGGTGTCCGATTTCGTTCATATCTTTCGAGGGGGGCTACATAGGGCATGCACACACCCTCGCAAATATTGGTTTCATTTCATGCATGCGATCACGTACCCCTAGTGCAACCGGCACCGTTCCGGTTTTTTTGTGCCAGGTAGCTAGGTTTAGGGACAAAATATTGAAGGGGTTTTTTTAAAATACACATCAAGAATGAAAAAACAACCATTCGTTTTTCCCTGTTTCTTGTTGCTTTTTCACCTCACCGTACTTATTCTACGTACTCCAGGTATCATGGGTAGCACGCACGACAATTTTCAGTATTTTTTTACGTCCGATGCATTTTCTAGGGTTTTCGAGGCGAAAAAACCCTAAAACACTGCCCGGACGTGATGCGATGTGCGTTCGGTGTCCGATTCTGTTCATATCTTGCGTGGGGGGCTACATTGGGCATGTACACACCCTCGCAAAAATTGGTTTCATTTCATGCATGCGATCACGCACCCCTAGTGCAACCAGCACCGTTCCGGTGTGCCGGTAGGGCTACTCTCAAAGGCGTTTTTTTTTCACCTCCACCGAATGACCCCCAACTTTTTCCACGTACTCCAGGCACCTTGGGTAGCACGCACGACAATTTTCGGTATTTTTTTACGTCCGATGCATTTTCTAGGGTTTTCAAGGCGAAAAAACCATAAAACACTGCCCGGACGTGACGCGACGTGCGTTCGATGTCCGATTTCGTTCATATCTTGCGTGAGGGGCTACATTGGGCATGCACACACCCTTGCAAAAATTGGTTTCATTTCATGCATGCCATCATGTACCCCTTGTGCAACCAGCACCGTTCCGGTGTGCCGGTGGGGCTGCTCTCAAAGGTGTTTTTTTTCACCTCGACTGAGTGACCCTAACTTTTTCCACGTACTCCAGGCACAGAGCACGCATGACAATTTTCGGTATTTTTGACGTCTGATGCATTTTCTAGGGTTTTCCAAGCGAAAAAATCATAAAACATTGCCCGGACGTGACGCGACGTGCGTTCGGTGTCCGATTTCGTTTATATCTTGCGTGGGGGGCTACATTAGGCATGCACACACCCTCGCAAAAATTGGTTTCATTTCATGCATGCGATCACGTACGGACGTACCCCTAGTGCAACCAGTACCATTCCGATGTGCCGGTAAGGCTACTCTCAAAGGCCTTTTTTTCACCTCTACCGAATGACCCCTAACTTTGTCCACATACTCCAGGCACCATGGGGAGCACGCACCACAATTTTCGGTATTTGTTGACGTCCGATGCATTTTCTAGGGTTTTCCAGGCGGAAAAACCATAAAACACTGCCCGGACGTGACGTGACGTGCGTTCGGTGTCCGATTTCGTTCATATCTTGCGTGGGGGGCTACATTGGGCATGCAAACACCCTCGCAAAAATTGGTTTCATTTCATGCATGTGATCACGTAAGCCTAGTGCAACCAGCACCGTTCCGGTGTGCCGGTAGGGCTACTCTCAAAGGTGTTTTTTTTTACCTCGACCGATTAACCCTTAACTTTTTCCACATACTCCAGGCATCATGGGGAGCACGCACGACAATTTTCGGTATTTTTTTACGTCCGATGCATTTTCTAGGGTTTTCCAGGCGATAAACTCATAAAACATTGCCCGGACATGACGCGACGTGCGTTCGGTGTCCGATTCCATTCATATCTTGCGTGGGGGGCTACATTGGGCATGCACACACCCTCTCAAAAATTGGTTTCATTTCATGCATGCGATCACGTACCCCCAGTGCAACCAGCACCGTTCCGGTGTGCCGGTAGGGCTACTCTCAAAGGCGTTTTTTTTTTCTCCTCAACCGAATGACCCCTAGCTTTTTCCATGTACTCCAGGCACCATGGGGACCACGCACAACAATTTTCGGTATTTTTTGACATCCGATGCATTTTCTACGGTTTTCAGCGAAAAAACCATAAAACACTGCCCGGATGTGACGCTACGTGCGTTCGGTGTCCGATTTCATTCATATCTTGCGTGGGGGGCTACATTGGGCATGCACACACCCTCGCGAAAATTGGTTTCATTTCATGCATGCGATCACGTACCCCTAGTGCAACGAGCACCGTTCCGGTGTGCCGGTAGGGCTACTCTCGAAGGCGTTTTTTTTTTCACCTCCATCGAATGACCCGTAACTATTTCCACGTACTCCAGGCACCATGGGTAGCACGCACGACAATTTTCGGTATTTTTTGACATCCGATGCATTTTCTAGGGTTTTCCACGCGAAAAAACCATAAAACACTGCCCGGACATGACGCGACGTGCGTTCGGTGTCCAATTTTGTTCATATCTTCCGTGGGGAGCTACATTGGGCATGCACACACCCTCACAAAAATTGGTTTTATTTCATGCATGCGATCACGTACCCCTAGTGCAACCAGCACCGTTCGGGTGTGCCGATGGGGCTACTCTCAAAGGCATTTTTTTTTCACCCCGACCGAATGACCCCTAACTTTTTCCACGTACTCCAGGCATCATGGGTACCACGCATGACAATTTTCGGTTTTTTTTTTACGTTCGATGCATTTTCTAGGGTTTTCCAAGCGAAAAAACCATAAAACACTGCCCGGACATGACGCGACGTGCATTTGGTGTCCGATTTCATTCATATCTTGCATGGGGGACTACATTGGGCATTCACACACCGTCGCAAAAATTGGTTTCATTTCATGCAAGCGATCACGTACCCCTAGTGCAACCAGCACCGTTCTGGTGTGCCGGTGGGGCTACTCGCAAAGGTGTTATTTTTTCACCTCCACCGAATGACCCCAAACTTTTTCCACGTACTCCAGGCACCATGGGTAGCACGCACGACAATTTTCGGTATTTTTTGACGTCCGATGCATTTTCTAGGGTTTTCCAGGCGAAAAAACCATAAAACACGCCCGGACGTGACGCGACGTGCGTTAGGTGTCTGATTTAGTTCATATCTTGCGTGGGAGGCCACATTGGGCATGCACATGACCTCACAAAAATTGGTTTTATTTCATGCATGTGATCACGTACCCCTAGTGCAACCAGCACCGTTCCGGTGTGCCAGTAGGGCTACGTCAAAGGTGTTTTTTTTTCACCTCCACCGAATAACCCCAACTTTTTCCACGTACTCCAGGCACCATGGGGAGCACGCACAATAATTTTCGGTATTTTTTGACGTCCGATGCATTTTTTAGGGTTTTCCAGGCGAAAAAACCATAAAACACTGCCCGGACGTGACGCGACGTACGTTCGGTGGCCCATTTCATTCATATATTGCATGGGGGGCTACATTGGGCATGCACACTTTCTCGCAAAAATTGGTTTCATTTCATGCATGCGATCACGCACTCCTAGTGCAACCAGCGTCGTTCCGGTGTGCCGGCAGGGCTACTCTCAAAGGCGTTTTTTTTTCACCTCGATCGAATGACCCCTAACTTTTTCCACGTACTCCAGGCACCATGGGGAGCACGCACGACAATTTTCGGTATTTTTTTACGTCCGATGCATTTTCTAGGGTTTTCCAGGCGAAAAAACCCTAAAACACTACCCGGACGTGACGCGACATGCGTTCTGTGTCCGATTTCGTTAAAATGTTGCGTGGGGGCCTACATTGGGATGCACACACCCTCGCAAAAATTGGTTTCATTTCATGCATGCGATCACGTACCCCTAGTGCAACCAGCACCGTTCCGGTGTGCCGGTATTTCATGTGTTTGTTCCACGTTTTCTTCAAGCCATATTTTCTGTACGCCTTATTTCTTTTTTTATTATTATTATTTTTCAATATTTTTCGTCTTAGCATATATTCGTGTACAAATGCATCATCGAATCAACACTCTCTCGAATGAAATGGATGAAAAAAAAATCACTGAAATTTCGTTCAACATAGATAGATATTTTACATAGTCGAGCAAACTTTAAACGATAATGATAAGTTCATACATAAAAGACTACTACTTAGGCTTAGAACAACATATTGAAATTAAATTAAAAATGACATTTAAAAAAAAACTACTCCTCGTCGCTATCGAGGAGGTTGATCACGACCACGCCGTCGCCGCCGTCGTCGTCGCTGCTGTCCGCGGCGACGTCATCCCAGTCGATGCCGCCGTCGTCGGGTGCCTCCACCTGCTCCTGCGCGTCTGCCGCCGCCCCTTCCGCCATCACCGCCGGCGCCTCCTCTCACTCCTTCGGCGCCATCGCCGCCTGCTCTGCCGCCATCGCCGCGGCCGCTACCTCGGCGGCCTCCCTCACAGCCGCCGCCGCCGCCTCCGACACCCGTAGGGCCACGTGGTACCCCGGGGTGTCATCCGGATCGCCGTCCTCGCGGAAGATGACCTACTCCAATGGCAACTCGAACTCCGGCGGCGAGGGGGGGGCGGCCAGTGCGGGCACCGCTGCCGGGGGGCGGGGGGGGGGGGGGGGGGGGGGGGGCGGTGGCCGCGGGCACCTCCACGGCGGTGGCGGCGCGCGAAGACGGCCGCTGCGGCCCGTTAGGTCGGGGGTCACGCCGGCCGCCGCCAGGCAGAAGGCGGCCATGACCTCCCAGTAGTCTTTGCCGCGCCAGAAGTCGCGGCGGCCGCGTATGTTGTGCCAGCCGCCAGAGTGGCTCCGGAGCTCCACCTCCGTCGCGCCGGGCCCCGGCGTCGCGTAGCTGTCCTTGTCGATCTTCCAGTTGCGTCGAAGACGACAGCCCGGCGGTACGGGGAGGCAGTAGTGGTGGAGCTCCGCCGCCTCCGGCGCGCCGATGCTGGTCGGCCAGGAGCCGGGGACGTCGTCGTCGTCGCCGCCGGCGCTGCTACTGCCGCGGTGGAACGACATCGCCGGGTCGTCGGGGGCCAGGTGTGAGGAGCGTCGGTGGGCCGGGTGTGAGGGGCGTCGGTGCGTCGGGTGTGAGGGGCGTCGGGGGTTTATATAGCGGCGGGGGCGGCTGGGGGCAGGTGAGACGCCAGGGTCATTAACGCCGTCGCGTTAATGACCGCGCGGCAGCCGGGAGGGCGGGGCAGGCGGGGCGATGGGTGGCGGGCGGCAGCGATGTGACGAGGCGGCGGGGGAAGGCGTGCGCGTGCGCATCCGCGCTGGTTTGACCCCTCGGGCGCCGAGATTGACGGGGCGGCGGGGCTGTCGGGCGGCGGGGCTGTCGGCCGGCATGCGAGGTGGCCTGCGGCAGGCGAGGTGGCGGCAGCGGTGGCGTGGCAGGCGAGCAGGCGGCACCGGTGGCGTGCGGCAGGCGAGGTGGCGGCAGCAGTGGCGCGGCAGGCGAGGAGGCGGCACTGGTGGCGTGCGGCAGGCGAGCAGGCGGCAGGCGCGTTGATTGCGGCCGCGTGCAACCGCCTGCGTGTGTGCGGGCAGCCGCGTTGGCTCCTCGGGCGGCGCGATTGACGGGGGAGGTGGGGGTGGGGGGGCGCGACGGGTGCGGGCGGGCGGGACGGCCGGACAAAAAAACAATGCGTATTTGTATACGTATACGCTCCGGCGGGCGCGCGGGCGGGCGGCCTCTTTTTTCAAATTATGCCCATCGTGCCCTTCTTTATGAAGGAGTATCGAACAATCTTGGCCGTCCTTGTGTTGGAGGGGGTCTACCGAAGCGGAAGTGGGGAGATAATTTAATTACGGGCATGATTAGTCAGGTTCAAGAATTGTGTTATGGCTCGACAGCAAAAACATGCAATGGACTCAGATAAATTACATAGAGGGAAAGATGGAAGAGTACGCATGATTTGTGGGTCGGAGATTATTGAGTCAAATAGAAACAAGTGTGTTGTGCGTGCAGTGAAGGTCTTGGCACTAGAATCTATCGGTCCCAACCTGGACCAAGTTGTCAGCTTCCTGAGATGCTTTCCGTGCCTGGAGAAGCTATATATCGAGGTGATGCTCCTTGAAGACACCACCTTTGGAACGGCAGAGTGGTGGTCGAAGCTCCGGCGCGGGGTGTTGTCTGCCGGTTATCTTCAGTGATGTTTAGGCTCAGCTACTTGCGGTTGAAGTTGATGTCTGCTTGCGGTGGTGGCGATGTTGGGGTGTGCCGCTGCATGGTGCGGTGGTCGTGCTTGTCGTCCTCTCCCCGGCCACCAGTTGGTCCTAGCCGTGCGAGCTCGGGGGTGAGCAACCCTGCCTGTCGACGGCGTAGTGTCCTCCGATCCAGGACTAGAGGGCAGGGGTCCTTCTTCGGAGGCAGAGCGGATGGCAGACTGACAATGGCTAGCTTCTGGGGAGTCGACGGAGCGTGGCAATCCTCCGGCAGTGGGCCACTACCTCTTCTTAGTTGCCTCGTGTGCTGGTTCTGGTTCGCGGAGGGCCTCAATGCTCAAGCTTGCGCTTGGTGCATTCGGGGCTTGTTAGTGGCTCCTTCGGTATCATGTATCTTCGCCGTTTTTCTCTCTTTTTCTCTTTTGTTTTAGCTTGTATGATCTTGTGTTGTGGTGGTTGCTTTATAATATAAAACGGGGAAACCCTTTTCCGTCATTTCTAAGGCATACGCTTTTTAATATGGTAAAAACCTGAGCCATCTAATATCATATAGTAATAAAAAAAACTGACTTAAACTTCAGTTGCATAGAATCTCTTGTTAGAAATACATGGACAAGGAACTATGTATCTAATAATTTATGAAGAACCCAAATTCGAGCTGAGTTTGCCATCAGTGAGCTCCTCATATCTGTACTATCTCTACTATCTGTACTATTAAAGGATGAGTCTTTCAAGCCAATATATACTTCGATATGAACATAAGGAACATAATCTGTTCATCTGCTTTTTTTCTGTAGCTATGTGATAAGATTTAGCACGCAGGTGTCCTTGAACTCTAACACGTTCTTAAACATCAATTTCAGGCCTCAAAATTCATTGCAGAAGGTGATACCAAAGTGCCATGTACAGGATTAGAAAGGTCCCTTAAGATATTCAGCAAGAGCGTTGTGGTGACTGGTTAATGAGTCATATTAGACCCTGAATACAACCACCGCTAACCTGCAAAATGGCAAGGACCTCGGAATGGAAGCTTTGGCCAATACCACTATAGCGCGTTCTACTGAGCTCATTTGCCAAAAGATGCAGACCGAGCATTGCATTCGGATTTTACAATTGGTACATCAGTATGATTATCACCATTGGAGAGTGCTGACTTTTATGTCAGGTTACCTTGCATAAATCTGTATGATTCTGCCGTTGTGTTTTGTTTTGTTGAAATGCATTGTGTGTGTGTACAATTCGAAATTTGGTCAGGATTAGGTCGACTCTCCAGTTAGAGGAAGCTAGCTTCCTTGACCACAGTTTTTTTTTCCTTTTTGGAAGTTTCAGGACACTCAGGCACATCACTGAGAACACTTGAGTCACAACGTTAAGGTGTTAACCATCTTCTAGAGTAGACCCTTGAGATAACATCAAACTGACTAACAAAAAGCTAGCCACTCCGGTGTTAGAGCATCTTTAGCAGACCCCTTAAAAGCGGTCAAACCCGTAAAGAGAGAGGTGTTTACTGTTTCGGTCGAAAAAACGGCACCTAGCAGATCCCGTAAAACTCGATCGGCCCTTAAACTTTTTACAGGGCACTGAAAATCCATCCGCGAAAACCTCATATGTACAGTTTCGAAGGCAGTATACAATTCAACCCGTAAACCGGTCAAACCTCGTCGGAGCAGACGCGCCGCCATGGAACTGGCCGGAATCTACCCGGAACTCACCAGAATCCGTCGCCGCACGTCGGAAGAAGTAGCCACACGCCGGAATTTGCCGCTGCCAGTCCGAATTGTGGCCGGCTCGACCTCCACTGCCGAGGCGAGGCCGTCCACGGGCAGGACGGAGCTGGCCACCGGCGGCCTGATCAGGGCGGGGCGGCGCCGGAGAAGGGCGGGGGCACGTGGGCGGGGTGCGGGGGTGGGGGGGGGGGAGCTCGCGCGGCGGGTGGTGCCGGGCTCAATCGGGGACGGGCAGGCGTGCCAGAGAGCGCGCGGTCGGGGTGGCGGCGCAGGGCTCCTCCACTGCATGCGTGGCCGGGAACGGGCGGCGTCGGGGCGAGGCACGCCGTGGCTGGAGACGGGCTTTGCCACGACGAGAGGAAAAAGAAAAAAAGGGCTATAGTGGGATACAGTTTTAGTTACGAGGTCTGCTCTGCCCGGGGCAATTTCGCACCGTCAAAACGGTTTACAGGGCACATTATACGCGTTTTTAAGGGTCAACTAGAGATGCTCTTAGTACTCTACCAAAAGTTGAGAAAGGTGCTCATCAGTCCATTCTGCTACAGAAGCGACTGAAACCGTCTTATGATTGCAAGGTAATGATCCGCCGGATATGGAATGGCTAAAATGGTTTATAGAAAAACTATTAAAAGTCACTTTTCCTGTTCTACTAAAACCAAGTTTTACTAATTCTGTCCCTAAAAAAATTGCACTTTTGTTACGCTAACTAATTTCAGGTGGTTAGCCCTTTAAACGAGTTTATGAAAAACAGAATCGGCAAAAACTCCATATCCAATCTAAACAAACCGAAGAAAGGTTTAATCCTCATCTCAAAAAATAAACTAGGAACAGCCTAACCGTATATTGATTCTACTCATCTGGCTAACCTTCAAATCGCGTATATATAAGAGAGACTCAATCCACCTTGAGATTTTTGCTTACCTCCAAGATCGAACTTCAACGGCGGTGCCAATCCAACCGAGTTAGGGAGAGAGGCGAGCTGACCATGAAAAGGTAAGATTCGTGGGCACCCTGATCCTGACGCACATGGCGGGGAGCAGAGCTCAGTGGCGAAAATAAGCCATCGGCGTCAAGGTGCACCACATATTCATTATATTTTTATGATTTTTTTATTAAGTAGAGTCGTTGAAATAAAAAATATTAATCCGACAAGAATTAAATATACATATTTTATATTAAAATTTTGTACTTTGCATGCTATTCTGTCAAGTAGTATAATTTTTTATTAATTATTTGCCATATTTTTTCACCTAATAAAATTGTCAAATATTAGTCATATAATTTGCACTTTGTTACACAAATTGTATCATTACAACAATACTCATGTCGTTGTGCTAAATTTAAATTTTAAGTAGTAACAAATCATAATATTTTCATATTTCCTGACAATTGTGTAAATTATATAGGTAGAGATCTCTAAAGCATATTGTCTAACATATATCGTAATAGTAGTTTTACAGTATGATTATGAATGCATATCCATAGAAAATTCTGGAGTACTAATATGCTTTAGAAGGTACAATGAGTTTAGTAGGAAGTTGAATTTACATTATTTGTACATAGAATTGAATAGCATTTTTAATACTCTCTCCATCCCAAATTACTTGTCTTAGATTTGTCTAGATACAGATGTAGTGTTAGATACATCCATATCTAGACAATTCTAAAACATGTAATTTGGTAAGACAAGTAATTTAGGACGTAGGTTGTAGTTATCATCGATAATTTTTAAAATATGCCATGGATTATAATACTTTTGCATACATATAATTTTATTTGTGTTGCCGAGCATTCAACTGTTCAGGATACTAGTACTTCGACAGATTACTACCTTGCTTTCTCACAGAGGGGAAGCCGTACTACATCGACCATGGAGAAGTCGTACTTGTGTCATGTACTAAAGCATGCGCCTACCTTGTACAGATAATGCATGCTCATGGGATAACTGTTTATGGCTGATACATTGTAGACCATCAATCTAGGTATCCTTCGCAGGCACACCTGAGTCATAACATCGGCAGGGCGATCCTATTTGGCACATAGGTCACCCGCTAGCGACATCACGTGTACCCCCCGTGCGGCGTCAGATGGAGTGTTTAGTCCGGCCTAGTATAGTCTTCTATCCCCACCGGTTCTGGGAAGGTTCTAGACCCTTCCCTGAACCAGTTTTTTGTTTTTCTTTCGGGTTTTCCTTTCTTTTTCTTTTACAAAATTTTCTTTTTTCCTTTTACTTTTCGTTTTCCTTTTTATTTTCTAATTTTCTACGAACATCTTTCAGGTTTGTGAACATTATTTTTAATTTCGTTACCTTTTCAAATCGTGATTCTTTCTTACACAATTGTGAATTTTTTTCAAATCCGTGAACATTTTTTTACATATTTGGGAACATTTTTCAAAATTTTGAATATTTTCTGATTCCATGATTTTTTTTTTAACAATACTTGAATTTTGTTATGAAATTAACGAACATTTTTTGAAAATCAGGAACATATTCTGAATCATTTTTGAAAAAATGTGACCTCAAAATTGAAGAATTTTTTAATGATCATTTTTAAAATTCATAAATAATTTTAGAAATAATTTTAAATCTGTGAATATTTTTTTGAATCAGCTAATTTTTTAGTAATTCATGAACATTTCTTAAAATTCAGAATATTTTTGAATTTTTGGTAATTTTTTGTAATACGCGAACATTTTGTTTTCAAAATCAAGAACAATTTTTAATTTCCTTAATATTTTTACAAATGTTGTAACATTTTTTCCTCATTATGCGAACATTTCTTCAAAAGCAAGAACATTTTTGAATCCACGAAGTATTTTGTGATTTCTTGTAAAAAAATCAAATTTACTGACATATTTGAATTTTTTGAAGTCTCGAAGTTATGTTAAAGAAGAAGTGAAACAGAAAAAAAAAACAAAAGGCAGAAGAAAGAAATAAATAAAGATTTTTTTAGGGGTAAGAAATATAAAAAGGTAGGAGTATCCATAAGTCCAATTCTTCTACACCTCCTGTGAAAACATATCTTTAGATCGAGGGGAGATTTTTTAATTTAAGAAAGTGGAGATATGTTTTACTAGATAGCAAGAAGGGGAGATGGCAAAAGTGGGTAATTTTCCTTTACGTAAATCTAATGGCTACAAATTTAAAGCCTAACAAATAAATGATCAGATATTTCAAATGTGGAATTTCTGGCACATTTCTCTATTTTTGATATGTATTTTTCTTTTAGTTTATAATATAATACTTCCTCCCTCCCATAATATAAGAGCGTTTTTTTACACTAGTGTAGTGTAAAAAATGCGCTTATATTATGAGACGGAGGGAGTATAATAGATAGCTAGATTGATGGCAAATTTAGAAAGGTTTGGTATTCATCACCTGGCAAATTGATATAAAAATTTGATTCCTAAATCATGGCAAGATTTTGGTAAAAATGTGAAATGATAGACACATGGAAAAATTTAGGGAGAATTGTTTCTCAAGAACATGACAAATTTTGAAAATGTTTTGAGTGATCGCATGGCAATTTTATGATAATTGTGTATCCTAAAAAGCATGGCTAGATTTGGAAAAATTGTAAATGGTCACCTGCCAACTTAAGTTTTCAAATGCACGGAAATTGTTTCTCCACTAAGTTTTCATATGCATTGATCTATCTATATATAAAAGACAAAGAAGAAAAATGGCATGAGAGTAGGAAAAAAGGCCACCAGTATGTAATATTAATTTGCGATGGCCATCAGGAAAACAACGCAACTTAATTTCCAAAAATAATTATGGCAAATTGATAAAAAAAATTGTGATGGTGACATGGCAACAGTTTTACGATTTTTGCCATGGCAAAACTTGTATTGGTGACATGGTTGGTGTTGTTGTGCTAGGCAGGTTGACCGCGGTACTGATCGTGACTTGAGACATGGGTTCGGACGTGTCATGATGGACTATATATCTATATCTATATCTATACTTCTATACTACTATTAAAAGAGCAAACATGAATCCTTCTAAAGTCACACCACAAAGTGTACACAGAAGTACGAGTTTGATCAATCCCACTAAATCACATCCAACGTTCTATATTACATCAAAGGTCCGCCACACCAATCAACGCTCAGGATTAAATGTTCTGCCAGGGCAGACGCCCACGTCCTACTTCTCCCACGATCTACCTCACGCAAAGAAGCCGCCGCACAACACGCCACTTTAGTACGGATCCCACGCCCGCACAAGGAAACAGCACATCCAATTCGCATGGACTTGCTCAACTATACGGAAAGAAATCTGCTAAATTAGGGGGGAATCAATCCAGGCGTCCAGCTTGACGTGCGCCATCGCTGCTCGCTGCCCTGCGCAGACGCCGAGGCACCGGACAACGACCGCGACGACGAGCTCTTCGCCAGCACAAGTGCAACCGCCGAGTCACCCGACGACGGCCACGACGACGAGCTCTTCGCCATCACAGGTGCAGCCGCCGAGGCGCCCGTCCACGGCCGCGCTGACGAGCTCGTCGCCAACACAGGTGCATGCTCTTCAGTATATGATGCAGTCACTGGATTGTTGCTCAACTGCTAAACTGTGTCATGAATTGCATACCCTAAAGAAATAAAAAGGCAGAGGGATAGAGAGCGGTACTGTAGTTGGTCCTATCCTGAATCTCTCATCAATGCAGAGATGAGTGGACGTTCCAAAAGCACTTCTACGGTTTGTAGTTAGTCCTACCACCCCATCTTCTCAAATAAGATTGTTTTTCTTTTTATTTGTGGCTTGTGATGCTAATACTTTTTCATTTGTTGGTGCAACAGCTAAAAGAACTGGATGATTTATTCAAATATGCATCCAAGCACATGGAATTAAAATCCGGTAAGTGGAATGCTCTAAATGTTACAACAGTTTTCATTTTTCTGTATATAAATGAGGTCATCTTCTATTATTAAATTTTAATATTATATGGTTGCAGGATAAGTATTGCATGATAAACAAAAATAGGAAAGTAAACGTATAGGCTCGGAAACAGTTTGGATTTTACAAGAGAAGATCTACTAAAGTAAATTCAGGTCGAATCAATGGCAGAGCTAGGATTTGCAAACAGGTTTGTCCTCATCTAAAAAAAAAATCCCTGTATCCCTCCTGGTTTGAACAGATTATGTGCAAACTTTCTATATATGTATGTGCTCATCAGTGAAATGTCTCAAACTATGCTTTGATGTGAGACCAGTATTACACTTGCACAGTGTAATTACATAAACATGTTGCCATATGCGGAGTGTAAATGTAGGTTTACTGGTGAAGGCCAAACTAAGACCTAAGAAAGTACTATATCAGGACCAGATTAAAACAGGTTTTAAGATAGCCAAAGTGTACCGTACAGTCACACATACTTGTCGTACACATTTTTTTTGGACAGTACAGTCATACATACTTGTCCGTACAGGCAATTCCAAAAACTCTCCTGTACGGAGAAGAGCAAGTATAGGCAACGAAAGTTGAGTAATTTTTAGTCAGAGTCCAAAGTCACGAAATCATGCTTAAGGCACGAGAATATGTGCAGAGTCTTAGCAGGGTACATTTGGTATGCTATTGTGCTTATTTTTTTTCCCTGCATAGCATTCCCGAAGCACATTTGATCATTTTTTGGTGTTGCAATCATAAATGCTGGTCTTCTGAGTCAAATGTGATTTTGAGCTCTTAACAAGGTGCATTTTGTAAGCTATTTATTCTTATTTTTAACTGCATAGCATTATGAAAACAGAATGACATATAAGAACTGAAATATGAAACCCATGCATTGGACTACCTTAATACACCCTTAAGTCGTTTCAGGTAAAGAGAAGCTTTGATGTATCACCGAGTCGAACCAATGCATTCAACAAATAACTGGTATATTCAGAAATTAAGTAAGTACCTGATCATTCTGACCGAACAAAATCCGAGACTATCATGAAGTAAACCTGTCAAGTACTTCTTTTGTACAACGCTCAAAAGCTTCGGGTTGATGTATATGGTAGGCAGGTATGCCTCCCCATTCACATCTTTCTGTTTATTCCAGAGTCCCAAAAATTTATGATGGAACAAATTCGATGACTCTTCCGTGGTCTTCAATATCCATTCCTTGTAAGCCTGCAAAAGCACTTCTGTTATAACCGGGAGTCCGGGACAAGAAGAAATACATCTGGAAGGTTGTGCTATATCAATTATTCATTCTTCATCCTGTCTCTTTGCTTTGCTATAAATCTCGGATTTGGAAAGTTAACCATGAACTTTCTAAAAACATGCTTCCGTCTTTTCAGAAGAAGTAAATTTCTTTGGCAGGATCAAGCCAAATCAACCTCATCTGTCTTGGTCCCTAGCTCCTCACAATGCCCCTAGCCACCCAGAATTCAAATCCACCAATCAATCAACTTTATGACAGCATGGTTGCCTCAAGAATATTATATAACTAACTAGAATGTCCACTCATAACAGTTGTTGCAACAAAGTTAAGAACGTCTAATCGAACAGCTTACTCCAACTTCTATTTTTTTTCTCCCCGATTCTAAAACGACTCTCATGCTTAAACCTAAGATACTGAGCTACATATGTACTGTACAGTGATGAAGAGCAACTAGGAATTAGCAAAAGTGTTTCGCAAAAAAAAGGAATTTGCAAAAGTGGGGAATGGGGAGTACCTCAAATCAGAACTAAGCAGATATGAAAGCTGGAGTGGGGAATAGATCATCAACCGGTGCCGGCTTGCAGTTGTAGGGGACCAGCCACTGCGGCACTACTGCCGCACCTGGGCAGAGCAGGGCACAACACAGCCGCACGCACAGGGTGGTGGGAGCCGACGCTCCAAGCGCCGGGCGAGCGAGACGGAGAGGAAGGCACGGAGCCGGGCCGCGGAGCTTCGGATGCACGATTCCCACGGCCGCCGATCTGGTGGAGACGAGTCCCGCGCCTCCGCGTCGGCCTTCGTCCACGCCTAGCACTGGGTCGGCCAGCGAGCATGCCAAGCTTGAGCAGATCCTCGGGCACTTCAGAGACCGATTCGACGAGGAAGTGCTGAGAAGAGTGGGGAGAGGGGGTGCGAGACCTCGCGTCGGCAGTGGAGACGAAGAGGAAGGGCGACTTGAGGAGGTAGAGAGAGAGTTGTGGGCTTGTGGCCACAGAGAGAAGTGGGGAGACAGTGAAGTGATAAGGGTAGTGAAGGTAGGTGACGAGGTGAGGAGAACTGAGAGGAAGAGTCAGGTGGGTCCTTTTTTTTAAGGTTTTTTCGTTTCTTTTCTTTTTTGAGTTGTTTTTTTAGTTGGTTTTTAGCCCTTTTGGTGAAGTCATAATTACAGATGTAGCGTTGGGCGGTGTCCAGTTCATTTTTTAATAAAAAATAGCCTTTTTGGTCATTTGGTTTGTATTTAGGGTCGGACTTTGTCCAATTCAGTTTGGCTGTATGGGTGCGATTTTTTGATACGGTCACAAGGGGTTAAAAAAGGGGTTCAGTCACGATTATTTTGGAAGTTTTATGAAACTATTAAGATTTTTGTTATATCATGCAAGTCATCTTGTGGTCTTTGGATGTTAAATTTCCTGGAGTAGGTAGATATTTTGTCCGACGCTTCTAAACAGGTAAATTTTGCTATATAGAATGATCCATTGCCAACCATAGAAAGGTTATGATTTTAAATTTTGTCAAGTTCAGTTCAATTTTGATTATACTTACATTTTCTCCAGCATTATTTTTTCACTAACACTTCTATATAGAATGATCCATGGATAGGATTATTTAACACTAACACTTTTGTAACATTTTCACTTCCATACGTTTTTTTTAATGATAAAAAAACAATATTGTCTGATGTGCATGAGTATATGTTAATTTAGAATACAATTTATGTGTTACTAGCAAGATGCAGTGCATTGCACGAAACATCAAGATGCATTTTTTTACAAAACACCTGTTGTGATTGACCCATGCAGGAGTAAACCCATGTGTAAAAACTAATGATATCTCGAGAATTTCATCGAAAAAATGATATCTCGAGAAAGATGAGAGATAACGTGAGGAGGAGTGGGGCGCGGTGGTGATTGGTGGTTGGACTTAGCGGAGGCATGGCGATGGACGACGCCGACAGCGGCCACCATGTCAGATTGTTCCAGAGACTTCCTTTTTTATTACTCAACAATGAAGTTGTGGGAGATAAGGATGAACGAGAGAGGTGCGTGTATCCTTTTGCAAAATTGCCATAGTTTGCTTTCTATCCGTCAGATATATATCGGACGGTCTATATTGCAAGATGGCAGGCACATCATCATCACCAACCCGGTATTTTATAAGAGTAGAGATAGATAAATTTTTCCGCTGCCATATGTTGCATGTAAAAGAGTATAATTTATGCGTTAAAAGAAACGTACATTGCACGTGCATGCTTACTAGTACGTAAGTAAACATGGGTAATTTCCTTGGTTCTGATTCCGTTTCCGTTAAAAACTTGCCGGTTACGATTCCGCTGCAAATATGGAAGTGAACCGGCGCCAACACCTCAGGTCATATTCACTGCCGGTTACGATTTCGCTCGAGATAATTGCATCTATAGTCCTCGTAGTCGCTGACGATGTCCAACTTGATCCTAGAACTTGAATACGGTCCTGGTAAAAGAAATATGTGATCAAATATGGTCCCTGAGGTTGAAACAACAGTTCTGGTTCTACATGTTATGTACGTATCTCGTATTTTCCTGTATGACACGTCAGCACATCTTCCTGGGACCCATATGTCAGTGGGGGCGGGAAATAAGAAAAAGAAAACTGCGCTTTGGCAGGTTTCGAACCCGCGACCAGCGGCCGAACTTCCCGCGCACTAGGTGCTTTATTCTGTTTATTATTACTTCAGGGATGTAAGCCTAATATATAAATCGTGTTGTACAACTCCGCTGTACCACACATAGATTTTTTTTTTCGAGCACGCGCGTGCTAGGAATTAAGCTGGCAGTAGTATATTGGTTTTTGCGAAAAATAGTAGTATTTGCTACTAATAAGATGCACGTGGTTTCTATCCTAAAAAAATGCACATGGTTTCGAACTGTATTTTCTTTACTTTTTTGTTTTACTGTTTCTTTTTTCTCTCTTCCTTTTCTGTTTATTTTAATTTGTAAAAATTAAAATTTGTGAAAAATTCAAATATTGGTCACAATATACAAAAAGATTACTCCCTTCGTTCCTAAATATAAATCTTTTTAGACATTTCAAATGGACTACAACATACGGATATTGTTTTGAATATTTTTTAAAAATTCATGGATGTTTTCTGTAGACACGAACTTTTATTTTTAATCATGAACATTCTTTGAATCGATGAACGTTTTTTTAGAAAAAAACTCATGACATTTTATCAATTCACGAAATTATTAAAAGACAATGATCTGAATATAAAAGAGAGTGCATCCCTATTTTATATACAGCACAGACTTGGCCTGGTGGATAGCTCACGCACTGATTGGCAAGAGGCTCCGTCCCTTTTTCTTTTTATTTCTCGGCCCACAGACAAATTTTCTTTTTATTTCTCGGCCCACAGACAAATGACCTGTCAGCTATAGAAATATGAGATACGTACATAACATGTATTTCTCGGCCCACAGACAAATGGCCTGTTAGCTATAGAAATAGGAGATACGTAGATAACATGTAGAGTCAGGACTGCTGTTTCAACCTCATGATTTTCTTCTACCGGGACCGTATTGAAGCAATACGTAAGTTTCAGGATCAAGTTGGACGTATTTTTATTTCTCGGCCCACAGACAAATGGCCTGTCAGCTATAGAAATACGAGATACGTACACAACATGTAGAGTCAGGACTGCTGTTTCAACCTCATGATTTTCTTGTACCGGGACCGTATTGAAGCAATACGTAAGTTTCAGGATCAAGTTGAACGTCGCCGGCGACTACGAGGACTATAGATGCAATTATCTCATTTCGCTCCAACTATCGAGAAAAACACCACGGGCATCAAAGTCTCAAAGATACAAGGAGACGGAACGGGTCCGAACAAACAGGCCTACACATCGGAGACCTGAGAGCCACCGCGGTTGCGATGGAGGACAACCCCACGGAGCTTGTGGTGATCTTGTCGCGGCTCACATGGACATCGCGCCGGCGGCTGCGCCTCGTGTGCCGGTCCTGGCGCGACCTCGTCCACCAGCGCACGACGGAGATGCAGCAGTGCCACGACGCCGTGCCGCTCGTCGTCACCATGGAGTCTGCATACGTCCTCGACGACCACGACCCCGAGACCAGCATACCTCACGACCCCGAGACGTGCATACCTCGACCTCGAGAGATCTTGGCCGGCCACAGCCACACGGATGTGTACAAGCTCATGGAGGTGGTCGGCGTCTGCAACGACGTGCTCTGCCTGAGCGACGATGCCAAGCCCGGCGGCGTCATCACTCTTGTCAACCCGGCCACCGGAGACACGCTCGCGCTCCCGCCGATTCCGTGCCACGGCCTGTTCAGGCGGCATAACTCGCGGCGCTCCGACAGGAGCTGGCACCAGCCACCAGGCCTACAGCTTTGGGTACCACCACGGTACGGGGCAGTACAAGGTGGTGCACGTCCCGTGCTTCTTCAAGACCAAGGAGACGCTGTAGGTGTTCACGGTGGGGGAGGCGTCCTGGAGGGAGGTTCCAGCGCCTAGCACGAAATGCAGGCTGGACGCTGGTGTCGTCAGCGTAAACGGGGCCTCGTACTGGGCCACAGAGGGATCACAGGAGAAAATAGTGTGTTTTGATCTCAAGAATGAGCGGGTGAAACCCACAATGCCATTGCCCCAGTCGGCCACGCCCATCGGCCACTTGACCGAGGTACAACGCGCGCTGAGCATCGTAACTGGCGACACAGACATGATCAAGGTATTGTTGCGCTCCGTTTCTAAATCAAAAGATTAACGCAAATTTTGCAAAACCGTTTATAATACTATTTAAATACTCCCTCCTTCCCAATATGTTGGGCGCCTAAGTTTTTTGCACGAAAATTAGCGCGCCGTGATCCCTCCTCCACGATCTCCTCTAACTACCTGGTTGATCAATCCTATTTAAGCTCCAGCCTAAATTACCTCTTGCGCGCGCATGCAATTAGTTAGCTGGCTAACCGTACGTGTGAGAGAAAATACAGGAGGAGAAAATCGTGGCAGTCAGTTAGCTGCTAACTGCACCATAGAGAGGGCGTGGAGAGAGAGACAGAGAGTTGCATGCGGGAGGAGGGGAGTTAACACGCCTTAGATTATGGGATTTTCTAGAAAGGCTAAAACGCCTTAGATATTGGGAAGGAGGGAGTATATCTCTTGCTCAGTTATGATCAAGGCTTTGATCCGTAAGAGTTGTCTTTACTCAATTATAATTGTTTATAGGTGTGGATTCTTGAGAGCACCGCGAAGGACCAGACCTGGATCTATCAATATAGGTTGAGTGTCTTCATTCTTAACGAGTATGTCCTAACCGTTGGTGGACAAGGCCAAAAACTGTTTCGGTGGTACCTGCATATGCCCAAGCAGGTCCACACCCACTATTTGTTCTCAAAGGGTGCTAGTTCCCGATATAAAAGGCCAGATTTGTCGAATATTCGCATACATCAAAACCACGGAGGCGTTGAGTGTTTATAGGCTTTGGTGACCTGCAAATATATAAATGGATTTTCTATTTTCCCACAACATGGGTGTCATAAGAATATCACATATGTTAACGTCTGCCTTAAAGTGTTATATTCATTTGTTCACGCATCAAGTTATCTTTCTATTTTCCCACAACAAAAAAGTTATGTTTCTATTTTCTTACAAGTATATGCACACAAAAAGTGCATGGCATGAAAATAAACAAAACCAAATTCCCAATGAACAATTAACTATTTGTACTACTAGCAAAACGGCCCGTGCGTTGCATCGGGAGAAAAAAAAATCATAATCTTCAATGGCCATGACCACATTTTGCTGCATCAACGAGATACACAATCACTCTCATTTTCATAAAATCGTGAACAATTTTTGAAATCATGATTTTTTAAACTTGTGAACATATCCAAAATCATGAACATTTTTTAAATTCATGAATAATTTTCAAAGATTTCAAATATTTTCTAAATTCATGAATATTTTATACTATTTGTAAAAAAAATTCTAAAGCATTTTTCTTGAATAGGAGAACATTTCTAGAATCGACGGACATTTTTTTGGAAATTGGTGTAACAATTTTTGAAATTCACGAACATTGTCTTTTTCTCTTGACGAGAATTTTTCGAAATGCATGATCATATTTTGAATCAGTGAACATTTTATGAATCAGCAAACTATTTTGTAAGTCACTAACAGTTCTTCAAAACTTTAGGATATGTTTCAATTCATGAACATTTTTTGAATTGGCTAAATTTTGTTCAATTTCATTAACATTTTTTCACACAATTTTGTTCAATTGGCTAAACTTGTACATTTTTTCCCCATACATTTGTTTGAAAAATTGCGAATATTTTTTGAATATCCAAACATTTTTTACAAATGACGAACATTTTTTGAATCCACAAACATTTATGCATTACTAAACATTTTATTTTGAAATTCTTATTTCTGAATTTTCGGAACTTTTTTTAAGTATTAAATTATTTAAAGTAGAAAAAAAGAACATGGAAAATAAAAACGACAACTAAAAAATAAAATTTTAAAAAAAGGACACCCAGACATGGGCCGGCCCAAACAGGCGCGCTCTGTCTTGTCCCAACGTGCATAGCGTAGTATAGATCGAATGTACGTGTGGCCTTTTGCATTTTGTTTTTTGACATTACCATTCCGGCGCTAGCACGAGATCGGTCTTCATTTTATCCGTTCGATTCAAACCTTAGCAGCCTCCCGCCCGGTGACCATCGCGCCCATCTTGAAAGGCCGCTACATCAATCCCACCCACCGTCGTCGCCAGGCCGTCACGCTACGCCGACTGGGTCCCGCGTGATCCACGGTTGCACCTTCTCGCCGCCAAAAGAGATAACAATACGATTGCCATGATTTGCAACTCATCGTCGAACGGTGGCAGCTTCGCAATTATATGGTTTCAGCACAACCGTTATATGATCGTGAACCTTTCATCCTGGCACAACCTTTTCTTCAGGCCTCGTCTCCTTACGAAAGTTTGGCTCGATCCGGAGGACTAAAAGAAGAAAGAAGTGTTAATATATGTACATACAAAACAATTAATGCATCAAGTCAACACATGCTTAATTAATATATATATATATACCTCACCGGACTTTGCAACAGTAAAGGCTCCCTCCTTCGTTTGGTCACCGAAGCCGTCATGATCTCCTTCCTTCGCCATTCGGTCACCGGAGCCGTCATGATCTCCTTCCTCCTCCATTGGATCACCGGAGCCGTCATCCTCTCCTTCCTGACCATCGGTGTCATTGAGAAATGACAAGGTGATATCACCTCCGTCGCGGATTATACCCCCCAACAACTCTTCTTTTTCTAAGTCTCTGTCCATAGTTTCTGCAAATATTACAACATGGCAATATACAAACATGAGAGATGGATTAGTAGCAAACATGGAAATATCACAACAAGGAATCATATGCATATGAGCAATGGATTAGTGGCAAATATCATGCAAAGGAATCATATGCATATCAGTTTCAGACGATCGTCGAGGACTCCTCCCCCTCATGTCTGATGATTCGTCCTCTCTTTCAAGAGAGGATACTTTGTGGACCGCCTCTCTTATGGTCGTCGAGGATACTTGCGGACCCCCCCCCCTCATGTCGAAGTTATCGGGGATATGTTGAATTCCCGAGAGAGTTAGGGGTGTTCTAACGCGGCACTACATTATGTAGGTGAAGGGGGATAACATCCGGGAATGTTTTCCCGAAGTCTGCATTTTCGGACAGATGAACCGGAGGGGGACGGTTCCAGGTTCGCTATGCTAGCTTTAACAGAGAACATTCATCAAACAAACTTAATATGAGTTTTAGCACGATCATCATGAACATTCATCGAACAAACTTAATATGAGTTTTAACATAGAACATTCATCGAACAAACTTAATATGAGTTTTAACAAAGAACATTCATCGAACAATCTTAATATGAGTTTTAACAAGATCATCATGAACAAAAAATTCACACTAATTTCTATGAACAACAAAAAAATTCAGACAACATCTCATCTCATCTCCACAAAACATCTCATACATCTCATCTCATCTCATTTCATCTCATCTGAAAAAACAGAGCACATCTAAAAAAACATAGCACATTTCATACAAATCTCATCTCATCTGCACATGAACATATCTATCTATTCATCTAAAAAACACATTTAGCAACGCCGGCGGCGACCATGGAGCAGTGGCAGCAAGGGGCTCGGGGGCACGCGGCGACGGGGAGCAGGGGACCATGGGAAAGGGGGAGCTCACAGGGGGCGCGGCGACGGGAAGGAGGGCGCGCGAGGAGGTCCGGCGGGCTCGGGGGCACACGGCGACAGGGAGGAGGGCGCGCGAGGAGGTTCGGCGTGTCGGCGAAGGCGTCGGGGCAGGGCTCGGGAGGCGATGGCGCGGTCCGGCAGCCTAGCGGCGTCGAGGTGGTCGTCGACGCTGTCGGGGGAGAGGAGGGAGATGGAAGAAACTGAATGGAAAACTTCTAAGTGCTGCTTATATACCCAGAGCATTGGTCCTAGTTGGTGGCTCCAACCGGGACTAAAGGCCCCCTTTCGTCACGGTTGGAGCCACCAATCGGGACTAAAGGTCAATTTCAGCAGCCCAAAGGGCGGGAAGCACAGACCTTTAGTCCCGGTTGGTGGCTCGAACCGGGACGAAAGGGGGCCTTTAGTCCCGGTTGGAGCCACCAACTAGGACGAATGGTGGCCTTTCGTCCCGGTTGGAGCCACCAACCGGGACTAAAGGGCTGGTGCTGCCGCAGCCAAATGTTTAGTCCCACCTCGCTAGTTGAGAGGCGCCTGCACTGGTTTATAAGGCCCGCTGCGACAGAGCTTTCGAGCTCCTCTCTATTGCAGGCAGTACATGTCTAAGCTTTGTCACTGTCCTGTTGGGCCTGTTGGGCCCGCGGGCCTGCATCCTGACCCATGTACAGACGGGTTTCTAGTCGTATGCAGGCCATGGTGGCCTAGGAGGCGGCATTTTTTATTTTTAATGTTATTTTAGTTTGCTATTAAAGTTTTTAACAAAAAATACTTTATGAAAATTCTTTTTGCAATTAAAGTTTTTAACAAAAAAATACTTTGATAATTTTAGTTGCATAAATTTTATATAATTTTAATTAATATTATTTTGATAATAACTAGAGGTTTATAAAAGCTTTTTAGTTGATTCTTTTTGCTTTTGAAGAATATTATAGTTTTGTTTTAGTTGATCATAACAAAATATTTTAATTGATTCTTTTTAGTTCATTCTTTTTGCTATTAGAGTTTTATAAAAGCTTTTTAGTTCATTCTTTTTGCTATTAGTTCATTCTTTGAGCTAAATGATCCTGAAATTGAAAAGCACTACAAATGAACTCTGAAAAGGTTGAAAGTTGGCATGGTATCATCATTTCACCCACATAACATGTGCTAAAAAGTTGAGAGGGTTACGGCAAAACTGGATGCACTTCGTGTACAAAAATGGACAATCTCTTTCGAAGTATCAGGGTTTCGGACGAAAACTCATCTGTTACAAAAGGCATTTCATTTTTTTAACTTATTTCAACTCCAGATTTTTTGTGCGTTCAACATCCACCATTCAAAGACACATCATCAACTTTCAACCCTTTCTGACTTCATTTGCTATTTTTCATGCATTTACTGATTTTTTTAGCTAAATGACCCTGATTGAAAAGCACTACAAATGAACTCTGAAAAGGTTGAAAGTTGGCATGGTATCATCATTTCACCCACATAGCATGTGCTAAACAGTTGAGAGGGTTACGACAAAAGATGGATGCACTTCGTGTACAAAATGGACAATCTTTTTAGAAGTATCAGGGTTTCGGACGAAAACTCATCTGTTACAAAAGGCATTTCATTTTTTCTTCGCGTAATCAGAGCCATCATCGTATCCTCCTTCACTTTTACTTTGCGTGTGTCCCCTGCTTATTGCGCCGTAACCATGGATAATCTTCATCGTTTAACAGGGTGCTTGGGTCAGCCTTCACTTTGAAGAGAGGAATTTCATGAAACTTTTCATAATCTTTAGACATGTCTGTCTTGCCCTCCACTCCCACAATGTCTCTTTTCCCTAAAAGAACTATGTGGCGCTTTGGCTCATCGTATGATGTATTCGCTTCCTTATCTTTTCTTTTTCTCGATTTGGTAGACATGCCCTTCACATAGAAAACCTGTGCCACATCATTGGCTAGGACGAATGGTTCGTCTGTGTACCCAAGATTGTTCAGATCCACTGTTGTCATTCCGTACTGTGGGTCTACCTGTACCCCGCCTCCTGACAGATTGACCCATTTGCACCGAAACAAAGGGACCTTAAAATCATGTCCATAGTCAAGTTCCCATATGTCCACTATATAACCATAATATATGTCCTTTCCCTTCTTGGTTGCTGCATCAAAGCGGACACCACTGTTTTGGTTGGTGCTCTTTTGATCTTGGGCGATCGTGTAAAATGTATTCTCATTTATCTCGTACCCTTTGTAAGTCACTACAGTCGAAGATGGTGTCCTCGCCAACGAGTACAGCTCATCTGCAATAGTGGTGTTATCCATGAGATGTGTTTGCAACCAACTGCCGAAAGTCCTGATGTGTTCACATGTAATCCAGTCTTCACACTGCTCCTGGTGTTTGGAGCACAGAATATTCTTGTGTTCATTGACATACGGGGTCACTGATACGTCTCCAACGTATCTATAATTTTTGATTGTTCCATGCTGTTATATTATCATTCTTGGATGTTTTACAATCATTTTATAGCAACTTTATATCATTTTTGGGACTAACCTATTGACATAGTGCCCAGTGCCAGTTGCAGTTTTTTGCTTTTTTTACATCACAGAAAACCAATATCAAACGGAGTCCAAACGCAGCGAAACTTTTTGGAGATTTTTTTGGACCAGAAGATATCCAGTGGGCCAAAGAAGTACCGAAGGGGGGGGCCGAGGTGAGCACAAGACACCAGGGCGCGCCTGGAGGCCCAGGCGCGCCCTGATGGGTTGTGCCCACCTCGGTGGCCTCCCGCACCGCCTCTTTGCTCTATAAATACCCCAATATTCCAGAAACCCTAGTGGAGTCGACGAAAATCAATTCCAGCCGCCGCAAGTTCCAGAAACCACAGATCCAATCTAGACACCATCACGGAGGGGTTCATCATCCTCATTGGTGCCTCTCCGATGATGCGTGAGTAGTTCATTGTAGACCTACGGGTCCATAGGTAGTAGCTAGATGGCTTCCTCTCTCTCTTTTGATTCTCGATACAATGGTCTCTTGGAGATCTATTTGATGTAACCTTTTTGCGGTGTGTTTGTTGGGATCCGATGAACTTTGAGTTTATGATCAAATCTATGTTTTTATCCATGAAAGTTATTTGAGTCTTTTGATCTCTAATATGCATGATTACTTATAGCCTCGTATTTCTTTTTTGAATCTTTGGTTTAGTTAGGCCAACTAGATTGATTTTTCTTGCCATGGGAAGAGGTGCTTTGTGATGGGTTCGATCTTATGGTGCTTGATCCCAGTGACAAAAGGGGAACCGACACGTATGTATCGTTGCCATTAAGGATAACAAGATGGGGTCTATTTCTACATAAATAGATCTTGTCTACATCATGTCATCGTTCTTATTGCATTACTCCGTTTCTCCATGAACTTAATACACTAGATGCATGCTGGATAGCGGTCGATGTGTGGAGCAATAGTAGTAGATGCAGGCAGGAGTCGATCAACTAATCTTGGATGTGATGCCTATGTAATGATCATTGCCTGGATATCATCATGATTATTTGAAGTTCTATCAATTGCCCATCAGTAATTTGTTTACCCACCGTATGCTATTTTTCTCGAGAGAAGCCACTAGTGAAATCTACGGCCCCCGGGTCTATTTTCTCATCATATATTTTCAGATCTATTTTGCTATTTGCCTTTTTATTTATTTGCCACTTTTATTTTCAGATCTATATTTCTAAAAACCCAAAAATATTTTGCTGCACTTTATTTTATTCGCGATCTATTTATCCAATCTACTATAATTTATCTCCCGTCAACTTGCCAATTTCTGGCGCCGTTACCCGAAAGGGATTGACAACCCCTTTAGCACGTCGGGTTGCAAGTATTTGTTCTTTGTGTGTAGGTGCTGTTTACGTAGTGTTGCTTGGTTCTCCTACTGGTTCGATAACCTTGGTCTCATCACTAAGGGAAATACTTACCGTTGTTGTGCTGCATCATCCCTTCCTCTTTGGGGAAATACCGACGTAGTTCAAGCAAACATCAAAAGGAATTTCTGGCGCTGTTGCCAGGGAGACATCATCAACATCTACCAGGTTCCTAGTCACAAATCTCATCTCCTTGCAATTTACATTATTTGCCATTTACCTCTCGTTATGTTGAGATTGCTATTGTTTCTTTCTTCTTCCTTGCATATGCTAGTTTTTGCTTGTCTTGATAAAGCTTTTCCCTATAAAATGCCTATGCATAGGAAGTATGTTAGACTTAAATATGTTTGTCACATATTTTATGATGCTCTCTTCGTGTTTCAATATTATCTTTCATCTGACCTTCATTGAGATCTCAAGCCCATCTTAATGGCTATAAAGAAAGAGTTTGTTGGGAGGCAACCCAATGAATAAAATTTATTTTCATATTTTTCTTTCTGTTCTTGAGTGTTGCACAATTATGCTACTGTTATGATTGTGTTTTTTTTGTTTTAATTAGTGTTTGTGCCAAGTAAAGCCTTTGGGATAATTTGGGTGATAGTTGATTTGATCTTGTTGGAAAACAGAAACTTTTGTGTCCAGTAAAACAATTTTTAAAAATCACAGAAGCGACAAAAAATTGTGAATTTTTTACACAGGATTTATATACAAATTTTCTCTGTCTTCCAAATTTTTCAGACTTTTTGGAGTTATGGAATTATGCGAAATATTCAGATTGCTACAGACTGTTCTGTTTTTGACAGATTCTGTTTTCTTTGCATTGTGTGTTTATTTTGATGAATCTATGGTCTTTATCGGGGGGTATGAGCCATGGTAAAGTTATAATACAGTAGATATAATGCAAGAACAAAATTTTAATGGGTTTGCAACAGTACTTATAGTAGTGATTTGCTTTCTTATACTAACGGATCTCACGAAGATTTTGTTAAGTTTTTTATGATTGAAGTTTTTAAGTTTTGGGTGAGATCGCGATGGATGAAGGAATAAGGAGTAAGAAGAGCCTAAGCTTGGGGATGCCCCATGGCACCCCAAGCCATTATCCAAAGAGAAGCAAGCAACTAAGCTTGGGGATGCCCGAGTGGCATCCCCTCTTTCTTCTAACGACCATCGGTATTTTACTTGGAGCTATATTTTTATTCGTCACATATCTTGAGTTTTGCTTGGAGTGTCTTGTATGATATGAGTCTTTGCTTATTTTGCTTTTTATTTTTAGTCATGAATCCTTGCTGGACACACCTATTTGAGAGAGCCAAAATTATGCTATGACTTGTTAGAATTGCTCTCTATGCTTCACTTAAATCTTTATGAGCTATGGAATTGCTCTAGTGCTTCACTTATATCTTTTTGAGTTTTGAAGAAATGCTCTCATGCTTCACTTAGATTTATTTGAGAGTTAGTAAATTTTTTCAAGAAATTCTCTCTTGCTTCACTTAAGTTATTTTGAGAGAAGAAAATTTTTATGCTCATATTCTTCACATAGATTTGTTTGAGCTATCAAAAGCAACACATTAAACTAGTCCCAAAGTGATAGACATCCAAGGAGGATATAATAAAAACTTTCATGAAGATCATTGGACAAAATAAACTTGATTCTTTGTAATAGTTTTGAGATATGATGATAGTGATATGTGAGTCATGTTGATGAGTAATTATGCTTTAGTAAGAATATTGGTGTTAAGGTTTGTATGCAAGCATGAAAGTCAATAGTTATGCAATGAAATTATATCCTACTTGTGGTGCATTATTCGGTGTTAGTTATGCTTAATGCTCGCTTATGTGATTTTTCATTTCTTGGTTGGATGCTTCTCAATCTTTTGCTAGCCTTCATTTGCACTAAGTATGATCACTACTTGTGCATCAAAAATCCTTAAACCAGTTTTGCCATATGAGTCCACTATACCTACGTATATGCGGTATTTCCGTGCCGTTCTAAGCAAATTTGTATGTGCCATCTCTAATTTTAAAATAAATTTCTCTTTTGTGTGCTCGTACCGCTCATGAAACGGTAGGGAGTGGCTGATATATTTCCATGCTAGATGTGTTATTCTAAAGATGAGTGTTTATTCACTTGTCATTGCACGAGAGTACGGCAAAGGTATTAGGAATGCCCAGTCCCAAAATGAAAAATGAATTTACTTTATGGTGTCAAATAATAAATTCCTTGGAAAGTGTTGGTATGGAGGGCACCCGTGGATATGGCTAGCCATGGAAAGTGAAAGTATGGTGGAAAAAGGAATAAACTTTATTTTCTGTTTGGGAACCGCCTATGATATATCTAGAATGGAAAGTATTGGGAACTACTCGATCGTTTTTGTTGACAGGAAAAGCATGCCACTCAAAATGTTTTATCTCTATCTTTTTCGTTTTGAGCTCTGGCACCTCTACAAATCCCTACTTCCCTCCGCGAAGGGCCTTTCTATTTACTTTATGCTATTTTTATTTTTACTTGAGTCTCCATCTTCTCTGATAAAGCACCAACTAAGGGGCACTATGATCGTACTTGAGCATTGGGTGTAGCTAATATGCGAGTGTGTTTCATGAATGGGTCAATGATTGAGCATAATGGGCTAGGGATAACTTGCTTTAGCATTGATATTTTGAAAGACATGGTTGCTTGTTGATATGCTTGAGTATTAAAGTCCTCATGTCAAAACTAGACTATTGCTTTGAATCATATAAAAGTCCAAATGTCCATGCTACAAAGAAAAGAATATGTGATGAACATGTTAGGCAGCATTCCACATCAAAAATTCTGTTTTTATCATTTACCTACTCGAGAACGAGAAGGAATTAAGCTTGGGGATGCTGATACGTCTCCAACGTATCTATAATTTTTGATTGTTCCATGCTGTTATATTATCATTCTTGGATGTTTTACAATCATTTTATAGCAACTTTATATCATTTTTTGGGACTAACCTATTGACATAGTGCCCAGTGCCAGTTGCTGTTTTTTGCTTGTTTTTTACATCGCAGAAAATCAATATCAAACGGAGTCCAAACGTAGCGAAACTTTTTGGAGATTTTTTTTGGACCAGAAGACATCCAGTGGGCCAAAGAAGTACCGAAGAGGGGGCCTGAGGTGAGCACAAGACACCAGGGCGCGCCTGGAGGCCCAGGCGCGCCCTGATGGGTTGTGCCCACCTCGGTGGCCTCCCGCACCGCATCTTTGCTCTATAAATACCCCAATATTCCAGAAACCCTAGTGGAGTCGACGAAAATCAATTCCAGCCACCGCAAGTTCCAGAAACCACAGATCCAATCTAGACACCATCACGGAGGGGTTCATCATCCTCATTGGTGCCTCTCCGATGATGCATGAGTAGTTCATTGTAGACCTACGGGTCCGTAGGTAGTAGCTAGATGGCTTCCTCTCTCTCTTTTGATTCTCAATACAATGGTCTCTTGGAGATCTATTTGATGTAACCTTTTTGCGGTGTGTTTGTTGGGATCCGATGAACTTTGAGTTTATGATCAGATCTATGTTTTTATCCATGAAAGTTATTTGAGTCTTTTGATCTCTTATATGCATGATTACTTATAGCCTCGTATTTCTTCTTTGAATCTTTGGTTTAGTTAGGCCAACTAGATCGATTTTTCTTGCCATGGGAAGAGGTGCTTTGTGATGGGTTTGATCTTACGGTGCTTGATCCCAGTGACAGAAGAGGAACCGACACGTATGTATCGTTGCCATTAAGGATAACAAGATGGGGTCTATTTCTACATAAATAGATCTTGTCTACATCATGTCATCATTCTTATTGCATTACTCCGTTTCTCCATGAACTTAATACACTAGATGCATGCTGGATAGCAGTCGATGTGTGGAGTAATAGTAGTAGATGCAGGCAGGAGTCGATCTACTAATCTTGGACGTGATGCCTATGTAATGATCATTGCCTGGATATCGTCATGATTATTTGAAGTTCTATCAATTGCCCATCAGTAATTTGTTTACCCACCATATGCTATTTTTCTCGAGAGAAGCCACTAGTGAAATCTACGGCCCCCGGGTCTATTTTCTCATCATATATTTTCAGATATATTTTGCTATTTGCCTTTTTATTTATTTACCACTTTTATTTCCAGATCTATATTTCTAAAAACCCAAAAATATTTTGCTACACTTTATTTTATTCGTGATCTATTTATCCAATCTACTACAATTTATCTCCCGTCAACTTGCCAATTTCTGGCGCCGTTACCCGAAAGGGATTGACAACCCCTTTAACACGTCGGGTTGCAAATATTTGTTCTTTGTGTGCAGGTGTTGGTTACGTAGTGTTGCTTGGTTCTCCTACTGGTTCGATAACCTTGGTCTCATCACTGAGGGAAATACCTACCGTTGCTGTGCTGCATCATCCCTTCCTCATTGGGGAAATACCGACGTAGTTCAAGCAAACATCAGTCACCAAGGTAGAATTCTGTAGAACTGTGTAGTGTGCTTGAGCCCAAGAATGCCCGTCCCTACATATTATTGAGTCCACTTCTAGCGTGCCTTTTCCAATCAGTCTCCCCTCATACCGCGATTGAGGGAGACCAATCGGCTTAAGGTCAGGAATGAAGTCAACACAAAACACAATGACCTCCTTTGTTTGATGGCCCGTGGAGATGCTTCCTTCTGGCCTAGCACGGTTACGAACATATTTCTTTAAGACTCCCATGAACCTATCAAAGGGGAACATATTGTGTAGAAATACAGGGCCCAGAATGGCAATCTCGTCGACTAGATGAACTAGGACGTGCATCATGATATTGAAGAAGGATGGTGGGAACACTAGCTCAAATATGACAAGACATTGCACCAAATCATTCTTTAACCTGGGTAGGATTTCTGGATCGATTACCTTCTGAGAGATTGCATTGAGGAATGCACATAGCTTCACAATGGCTAATTGAACGTTTTCCGGTAGAAGCCCCCTCAATGCAACCGGAAGTAGTTACGTCATAATCACATGGCAGTTATGAGACTTTAGGTTCTGGAAATTTTTCTCTGCCATATTTATTATTCCTTTTATATTGGACGAGAAGCCAGATGGGACCTTCATACTGAGCAGGCATTCAAAGAAGATTTCCTTCTCTGCTAACGTAAGAGCGTAGCTGGCAAGACCTTGATACTGCTTTGGATGCATGCCGTCTTTTTCGTTCATACGTTGTTGGTCCTCCCGTGCCTCCGGTGTGTCTTTTGTCCTCCCATACACGCCCAAGAAGCCTAGCAGGATCACAAAAAGAATCTTCGTCACGTGCATCACGTCGATTGCAGAGCGGACCTCTAGGTCTTTCCAATAGGGTAGGTCCCAAAATATATATTTCTTCTTCCACATGGGTGCGCGTCCCTCAGCGTCATTTGGAACAGATAGTCTGCCAGGACCCTTTCCAAAGATTACTTGTAAATCATTGACCATATCAAGTATGTGATCACCAGTACGGAGGGCGGGCTTCTTCCGGTGATCTGCCTCACCTTTGAAATGCTTGCCTTTCTGTCGACATTGATGTTTGGTCGGAAGAAATCGACGATGTCCCAGGTTCACATTCTTCCTGCATTTGTCCAAATATATACTTTCGGTGTCATCTAAACAGTGCGTGCATGCATGGTATCCCTTGTTTGTCTTTCCTGAAAGGTTACTGAGAGCAGGCCAATCATTGATGGTTACAAACAACAATGCATGTAGGTCAAATTCCTGCTGTTTGTGCTCATCCCACACACGTACACCTTTTCCGTTCGACAGCTATAAAAGTTCTTCAACTAATGGACTTAGGTACACATCAATGTCTTTGCTGGGTTGCTTAGGGCCTTGGATGAGCACTGGCATCATAATGAACTTCCGCTTCATGCACAACCAAGGAGGAAGGTTAAAGATACATAGAGTCACGGGCCAGGTGCTATGATTGCTACTCTGCTCCCCAAAAGGATTAATGCCATCTGCGCTTAAACCAAACCATACGTTCCTTGTGTCACCTGCAAAGTCCCCCCACCTTCTCTCGATTTTTCTCCACTACGACCCATTAGTGGGTGCTCTCAACTTCCCATCTTTCTTACGGTCCTCTTTGTGCCATCGCATCAACTTGGCATGCTCTTTGTTTCTGAACAGACGTTTCAACCGTGGTATTGTAGGAGTATACCACATCACCTTGGCAGGAACCCTCGTCCTGGGGCGTTTGCCCTCAACATCACCAGGGTCATCTCGTCTGATCTTATACCGCAATGCATCGCATACCGGGCATGCATTCAAATCCTCGTACTCACCGCGGTAGAGGATGCAGTCATTAGGGCATGCATGTATCTTTTGCACCTCCAATCCTAGAGGGCATAGAACCTTCTTTGCTTCGTACGTACTGTCGGGCAATTCGTTATCCTTTGGAAGCTTCTTCTTCATTATTTTCAGTAGCTTCCCAAATCCGTTGTCAGATACACCATTGTCTGCCTTCCATTGCAGCAATTCCAGTGTGGTGCCGAGCTTTGTGTTGTCATCTTCGCAATTGGGGTACAACCCTTTTTTGTGATCCTCTAAGATGCGATCAAACTTCAACTTCTCCCTTTCACTTTGGCATTGTCTCTTTGCATCAACAATGACCCGGCGAAGATCATCATCGGGCACATTGTCTGGTTCCTCTTGATCTTCAGCTTCCCCCGTTGTAGTATCACCGTATTCAGGGGGATAGTTGTCATCATCCTCTTCTTCTTCGTTGTCTTCCATCATAACCCCTCTTTCTCCGTGCTTGGTCCAAACATTATAGTATGGCATGAAACCCTTCTCAAGCAGGTGGATGTGAAGGGTTTTCGAGTCAGAGTAATCCTTCGTATTCCCACAAACAGGGCATGGACAATACATAAAACCATTCTGCTTGTTTGCCTCAGCCACTTCGAGAAAATTATGCAGGCCCTCAATGTACTCGGAGGTGCATCTGTCACCGTACATCCATTGCTGGTTCATCTGCGTGCATTATATAATTAAGTGTATCAAAAACCATTACAGAACATCATGAATAGAGAAGTGACCAAATTAATACAAATTCATCATCACATTAAAACCAAAGTACAGTAGTGATCAAATGTTATTACTGAAAAAATAAATACATAAAGTTCATACATAGTTCTCATTGAACAACATATGGCTCTCTAGAGCATCTAATTAAAACATACACTGAAACTATGTAAAACATTTCAATGCAACAACAAATGCGATCATAATCACAACTAAGGTAACAATTGATCCAACGGCATAATGATACCAAGCCTCAGTATCAATGGCATATTTTCTAATCTTTCTAATCTTCAAGCGCATTGCATCCATCTTGATCTTGTGATCATCGACGACATCCGCAACATGCAACTCCAATTCCATCTTCTCCTCCTCAATTCTTTTCAATTTTTTCTTCAAGTAATTCTTTTCTTTTTCAACTAAATTTAACCTCTCGACAAGAGGGTCGGTTGGAATTTCCGGTTCACATGCCTCCTAGATAAAAACATCTATGTCACGTTGGTCGGCATAATTGTCAAAAACACTAAATGAAACAAATAGTTATAAAAGATAGTATACCACATCCGAATCATAGATAGGACGAGGGCCGACGGGGGCGGATACCAAAACCTTGGCCCTATATAATAACAAACAATAATAAAAGTAAGAAAATTATACAAGTATATATCTATCTAAATCATACAAGTAAGAATTTTTTTCTTTTAGAAAGAAAATAAGAACAAGAGGCTCACCACGGTGGTGCCGGCGATGAGATCGGCACGGGCGATCGACGGTGGTGAGGACGGGGACGGGACGGACCGCCAAACCTAGACAAATCTTGAGGAAAATGGAGCTTGGAGGTCGAGCTTGGAGAGGAGAAAGCTTAAGTGTGGCTCGAACATTTCATCGAACACCTCATGTGCATGCATAGAAGGGAGAACAGAGCAGCGCATGCACACCTCCCACATGGCCAAAAAACAGAGGAGAGGGTGGGCAGGGGCGAAGGTATATATAGGCATCTCTTTAGTCCCGGTTGGTGGCCAGAACCGGGACAGAAGACTGACCTTTAGTCCCGGTTCCAGCTACCAACCGGGACTACAGGTGCTGCGCCAGGAGCAAGGCTTATTGGTCCCGGTTCGTTTCTGGAACCGGGACCAAAGGGGTCAGAAGAACCGTGGCCAATGGCCACCGAGGCTCGGCCGGCGCCCTGGCCTCACAAACCGGGACTGATGCACCCTTTGGTCCCGGTTCGCAAGAGAACCAGGATTAATGCCCTTATCTGGCCTGGACCAAAGCCCTGTTTTCTACTAGTGTATCTACTACTATTACTACACACATCGACCGCTATCTAGCATGCATCTAGAGTATTAAGTTCATAAAGAACGGAGTAACGCCTTAAGTAAGATGACATGATGTAGAGGGATAGACTCAAGCAATATGATGAAAACCCCATCTTTTTACCTTGATGGCAACAATACAAATACGTGCCTCGCTACCCCTACTTTGTCACTGAGTGAGGACACCGCAAGATTGAACCCAAAACTAAGCACCTCTCCCATTGCAAGAAGAACCAATCTAGTTGGCGAAACCAAACCGATAATTCGAAGAGAAATACAAAGATATCAAATCATGCATATAAGAATTCAGATGAGATTCAAATAATATTCATAGATAAGCTGATCATAAATCCACAATTCATCAGATCTCGACAAACAAACCGCAAAATAAGATTACATCGGATAGATCTCCAAGAACATCGAGGAGAACATGGTATTGAGAATCAAAGAGAGAGAAGAAGCCATCTAGCTACTAGCTATAGACCCGTAGGTCTGTGGAAAACTACTCACGCTTCATCGGAAGGGCAATAGAGTTGATGTAGATGCCCCCCGTGATCGAATCCCCCTCCGGTAGGGTGCCGGAAAAGGCCCCAAGATAGGATCTCACAGGTACAGAAGGTTACAATGGAGGAAAAGTATTTAGTGGACGCATCTGGTCGTTTGGGAATATTTGGGGATTTATAGAACTCAGAAGGAGGTCGGTGGACTCCCGAGGGGCCCACAAGCCAGGGGGGCGCCCCCCCTACAGCGCGCCCTGGAGGCTTGTGGAGACCTCGGGACTCTCCTGACTTGGCCTCCAAGTTCCGTGGATGTCTTCTCGTCCAAGAAAAATCATCGTAAAGTTTTATTCCGTTTGGACTCCGTTTGATATTTCTTTTCTGTAAAACTCAAAAACAAGGAAAAAACAAAAACTGGCAGTGGGCTCTGGGTTAATAAGTTTGTCCAAAAAATAATATAAAATAGCATATTAATGCATATAAAACATCCAAAACAGATAATATAATAGCATGGAACAATCAAAAATTATAGATACGTTGGAGACGTATCAAGCATCCCCAAGCTTAATTCCTACTTGTCATCGAGTAGGTAAAAGATAAAAACAGAATTTTTGATGTGGAATGCTACGTAACATATTTATCCATGTAATTTTCTTTATTGTGGCATGAATATTTAGATCCATAAGATTCAAAACAAAAGTTTAATGTTGACATAAAAACAATAATACTTCAAGCATACTAATAAAACAATCGTGTCTTCTCAAAATAACATGGCCAAAGAAAGTTATCCCTACAAAATCATATAGTCTGGCTATGCTCCATCTTCATCACACAAAGTATTAAATCATGCACAACCCCGATGACAAGCCAAGCAATTGTTTCATACTTTTGATGTTCTCAAACTTTTTCAACTTTCACGCAATACATGAACGTGAGCCATGGATATAGCACTATAGGCGGAATAGAATATGGTGGTTGTGGAGAAGACAAAACGAAGGAGATAGACTCACATCAACTAGGCGTATCAACGGGCTATGGAGATGCCCATCAATAGATATCAACGTGAGTGAGTAGGGATTGCCATGCAACGGATGCACTTAGAGGTATAAGTTTATGAAAGCTCAAAAGGAAACTAAGTGGGTGTGCATCCAACTCGTTTGCTCACGAAGACCTAGGGCAATTTGAGGAAGCCCATCATTGGAATATACAAGGAGTTCTATAATGAAAAATTCCCACTAGTATATGAAAGTGATAACATAGGAGACTCTCTATCATGAAGATCATGGTGCTACTTTGAAGCACAAGTGTGGTAAAAGGATAGTAACATTGTCCCTTCTCTCTTTTCTCTCATTTTTTTCCTTTTCTTTTCTCTTTTTTTTATTTGGGCTTCTTTGGCCTCTTTTATTTTTTGTAAAGTCCGGAGACTCATCGCAACTTGTGAGGGAATCATAGCTTCCATCATCCTTTCCTCACATGGGACAATGCTCTAATAATGATGATCATCACACTTTTATTTACTTACAACTCAAGAATTACAACTCGATACTTAGAACAAAAATATGAGTCTATATGAATGCCTCCGGCGGTGTACTAGGATGTGCAATGATCTAGCATAGCAATGACATAAAAAACGGACAAGCCATGAAAACATCATGCTAGCTATCTTACGATCATGCAAAGCAATATGACAATGATGGAGCGTGTCATAATAAAACAGAACGGTGGAAGTTGCATGGCAATATATCTTGGAATGGATATGGAAATGCCATAATAGGTAGGTATGGTGGCTGTTTTGAGGAAGGGTATATGGTGGGTGTTGTGCACCGGCGAAAGTTGCGCGGTACTAGAGAGGCTAGCAATGGTGGAAGGGTGAGAGTGCGTATAATCCATGGACTCAACATTAGTCATAAAGAACTCGCATACTTATTGCAAAAGTCTATTAGCTATCAAAACAAAGTACTACACGCATGCTCCTAGGGGGATAGATTGGTAGGAAAAGACCATCGCTCGTCCCCGACCGCCACTCATAAGGAAGACAATCAATAAATAAATCATGCTCCGACTTCATCACATTACGGCTCACCATACGTGCATGCTACGGGAATCACAAACTTTAACACAAGTATTTCTACCAATCCACAATTACTCACTAGCATGACTCTAATATCACCATCTTTATATCTCAAAACAATCATAAGGAATCAAACTTCTCATAGTATTCAACGCTCTTTATATGAAAGTTTTTATTATATCCCTCATGGATGCCCATCGTATTAGGACTAAATTCATAACCTATGCAAATTACCATGCTGTTTAGAAAGACTCTCAAAATAATATAAGTGAAGCATCAGAGTTCAACAATTTCTATAAAATAAAGCCACCGCCGTGGTCTCAAAAGATATAAGTGAAGCACTAGAGCAAAATTGCCTAGCTCAAAAGATATAAGTGAAGCACATAGAGTATTCTAATAAATCACGATTCATGCGTGTCCCTATAAAAAGGTGTGAACAGCAAGGATGATTGTGGCAAACTAAAAAGCAAAGACTCATATCATACAAGACGCTCCAAGCAAAACACATATCATGTGGTGAATAAAAATATAGCCTCAAGTAAATTTACCGATAGAAGAAGACGAAAGAGGGGATGCCATCTGGGGCATCCCCAAGCTTAGATGCTTGGTTGTCCTTGAATATTATGTTGGGGTGCCTTGGTAATCCCCAAGCTTAGGCTCTTGCCACTCCTTATTCCATAGTCCATCAAATCTTCACCCAAAACTTGAAAACTTCACAACACAAGACTCAATAGAAAACTCATGAGACCCATTAGTATAAGAAAATAAATCACCACTTTTTGGTACTGTTGTGAACTCATTCTTTATTTATATTGGTGTAATATCTACTGTATTCCAACTTCTCCATGGTTCATACCCCCCGATACTACCCATAGATTCATAAAAATAAGCAAACAACACATAGAAAACAGAATCTGTCAAAAACAGAACAGTCTGCGAAGATCTGAATTCCTTTAATACTTCTGTAACTCCAAAAATTCTGAACAATTTGGACAACATAGGAAATTCATATATCAATCTTGTGTAAAAAAACTCAGGGTTTTTCGTCGCTTCTGTGAATTATTAAAATTATGCAATTGGACGGAAAAGTTTCTGTTTTTCAGCAAGATCAAATCAACTATCACCATAAGCCATCCCAAAGGACTTACTTGGCTCAAACACTAATTAAAACACGAAAACACATATAACCAGAGGCTAGATGATAAATTTATTGAAAAACAGAACCAAAAACAAAAAACATAAAAATAAAATTGGATTGCCTCCCAACAAGCGCTATTGTTTAACGCCCCTGGCTAGGCATAAAACATAGATCTGGGTATTGTCATCTTTGGTATTAAATCCATAAGTAGCCCTCATAATAGATTATTAAGGCAACTTAATTTTCTTTCTTGGAAAGTGTTCCATGCCCTTCCTTAATGGAAATTGAAATCTAATGTTTCCTTCTTTCATATCAATAATTGCACCAATCGTTCTAAGGAAAGGTCTACCAAGAATAATAGGACATGTAGGATTGCAATCTATATCAAGCACAATGAAATCTACGGGCACATAATTCCTATTTGCAATAATAAGAACATCATTAATTCTTTCCATACATTTCTTAATAGTGGAATCCACGAGATGCAAATTTAAAGAAGAATCATCAAATTCACGAAAACCTAGCACATCACATAAAGTTTTTGGAATCATGGAAACGCTGGCACCCAAATCACACAAAGCATGGCACTCATAATTTTTAATCTTAATCTTAATGGTAGGTTCCCACTCATCATAAAGCTTTCTAGGAATAGAAACTTCCAACTCAAGTTTTTCTTCAAATGATTTCTGTAGGGGAACGCGACAGAAAATCAAAATTTTCAGTATAGCGAGCTCGCCCAGGACCCTATGGAGACTGCATACAAGGTTTGATCTGTTCCGTACCGACTCGAAGTGCAGCAGAAGGAGAGTCGGTGGAGATCGTTGGTGCAGATCACCGCAGCTAGGATTTCAACCTCCCAACCGCGAGGATGTACTCCCTCGTCGGACAGTCCCCCGGACGATGTCGCGGACAGCCCTCTGGGAGGACCCTCGAAACTCGAACGGAGACTCAGACAGCCCTTCGGGAGGACACTCAAATAGCCCCTCGGGCAAAAGGGCCGAAACCACGACCTCTCTATGGGATTGCACACATACGGTGTCAGCTATCCGGCAGGGCTTCGCCGTCCAGAACTAGTTCCTGCCGGAACCCAGACAGCCTTTCGGCTCTACGAAACTATTTCGCAGGGAGGGAGAGAGAGGCCAGACAAGTCATGGCATGTGTATGAGAGCAAGGATGAGGAGAATGGCAGCTACTTCTCCTCCTTTTATAGGCCAAGGCAAGGGGTGGGGTGGTGGAGAAAGTACCAAAAAACCCATGCTACATGTCCCACATGAAGGGTAAAGAGGTAATGCAAGGGAGGCACCATGGGGACACCATGGGGTCCCCCCCTTGGCCGGCCACAACCTTGCCCCCCCCCCATGGGGGGGGCCCCCCAACAAGCCACCAACATGTCTCCCTTGAAACAAGGGTGCTCACTAGACAAAAAGCCACCAAACAAGCAACCCCCGATTCGTGGGATCTTGTCCCCTCGCGCTGAGACAAGATGTTTTCCACGAAACTTTTTTCTGAAAAATTCCAGAAGGTCCTAGAACATTTCTGGCACCCTCTAAAATTATTCTAGGAATTTTCTGAAACATTTCCGGTATGGTAGTTTTCATCAGCGAAAAGCAACAACAGCGGTTACGTCAGTTTTGGAACATTTCCAGTTTTTTTTCTCTGAAAATTCCCAAAAGTTCCCAGACCAATTCTGGCATCCTTTGAAAATTTCCATGCGATGCCAAAACCCTTTTTGACCTAATAATATATTCCGAAACACCTTTTCAGTTTTACCGAAACTCTTTCGGTGTTCTCTCTCTCCGGAACTCTTCCGTTGTCTCCGAAACTTTTTCGGTGACTTTCTCTCAGACTCCCTGTCTAGTATTCAGCAGATAGATGACCCTTAAGCATGTGACCCTATAGGCTCGGTGAAGTATAGACATGACCCGGCACCCCTTCCGATCAATGATCAACATCGGAGCCGTGGACACCCATATTGACCCCTATACCCACACGAATGAATATTCGAGTGAACCTCCAGTTGTTGTGAGCTATTCCTGTTGCTTCGCGATATGTCACAAATACCCGAGGTGAGATTTATTGCATCCCCGTGGATCAACAAAATTTTTCACTATGCAAGTTACCTCGTTACCGGTTTTGTTCTCTTTTCTCGTTTCCGTTTTTTCGGCATCCCAATTATAGAATCACATGGTGTCTGGCCAGACGATGATGGATACCGTAACACCGAGAGGGCCCGAGAATATCTCTCCATCGTCGGAGGAGCAAATTCCAATCTTGAGCTATCTCGTTACTTGCCATACTTTTCCGTGAACCCGTAAGCCGCCGTAATAGCCACCCAGTTACGGATGACATTTAACAAACTCCAAAGTTCACGAAGCAAGTACGAAGGAACTCGATACTCTCATGGTCTAAGGAATTATGCAAACAATAACTATCTCTGTGTTATAAACCATAAACTTGTAACGATAGAAACTCATAGAATAACATCAATCTGGGTCGATTCAATACAAGTGTTCTACTAACAATGTGCCCTAAAAAATTGCCAGCACATCCATGCCCATGATCAGGAAAACAGGATCATCATGCAATACTTGAGACAGTCTTAGAGGCAAGACCAGGAATACATTTTACCGTTTATTATACCACACGTGCATATGAGTTTCCCTCCGAGCCTCGTGTTATTGCAGACTCGAGAATCATAGCAGTTATAGCATGGAAAATAAACATTCATTACAAACTTGGAGATACAAAATAACTGTTATTACTGCCTCTAGGGCATATCTCCTACAGACTCCCACTTGCACTAGTCATAATCCAGTTACATGGCTTCCCTGACACCAATGGCTATTCGGTGCTACTCATGCTTTGCTCGTGGTAGAGGCTTTGTCATCGGGTCTGACACGTTCAGATCCGTGTGAACTTTGCGTACTTTCACTAAACCTTCTTCGACATGATGTCGAATGAGTTTATATTTGCGTTGAATATGTCTTGTCTTATGGTGCGAACTTGGCTCCCTTGCCTGAGCCACGGCGCCACTATTATCACAATAGATCTCCACCGGGTCCTGGGCACTAGAAACCACACCAAGGTCTTCAAGAAATTGCTTGATCCATACCGCCTCCTTGGAGGCTTCTGAAGCGGCAACATACTCCGCCTCCATCGTAGAGTCCGCCACAGTCTTCTATTTGGAACTTTTCCAATCAACTGCGCCACCGTTCAATATGAAAACATAGCCTGATTGAGATTTGAAGTCATCTAGGTCAGCCATGAAGCCTGCATCAGTGTAACCACTTACAATGAGCTCTTCATCACCTCCGTACACAAGGAGTAAATCCTTGGTCCTTCTGAGGTACTTAAGAATACCCTTGACTGCGGCCCAGTGATCCAATCCTGGATCACTTTGGTACCGGCTGCTAACACTTAGCGCATAGGAAACAACTGGTCTTGTACATAGCATGGCATACATAATAGAACCAACTGCCGAGGCATATGGAACACCATTCATTTGTACTCGCTCATCGAGAGTTCGAGGACACTGATTCTTGCAAAGTACTGTGCCAGGTGACATGGGGAGTAACCCTTTCTTGGAGTTCTCCATGCTGAACCTTTTCAACACCTTGTCAATGTACGTGCTTTGGCTAAGCGCTATCAGGCGTTTTGATCTATCTCTATAGATTCTGATGCCCAATACATATGCTGCTTCGCCTAAGTCTTTCATTGAAAAACTCTTCTTCAATGATTCTTTTATCTTGTTAAGAAAATTCACATCATTTCCAATCAATAATATGTCATCCACATACAAGATTAGAAATGCTTTTGCGCTCCCACTAAACTTCTTGTAAACACAAGATTCTTCGTCATTCCTGATGAAGCCAAACTCTTTGACCACTTCATCAAAACGAATGTTCCAGCTCCTTGACGCTTGCTTCAGACCATAAATGGCTTTCTGAAGTTTGCATACCTTTCCAGCATTCTTAGGATCGACAAAACCTTCTGGCTTTATCATGTATACATCCTCTTTGAGGTTTCCATTTAGGAAAGCCGTTTTGACATCCATCTGCCATATTTCATAATCGAAATATGCAGCAATTGCTAGTAATATCCGAACAGACCTAAGCATAGCTACAGGCGAGAAAGTCTCATCGTAGTCCACTCCTGGAACTTGCGTGAACCCCTTCGCGACAAGTCTAGCTTTGTGGATAGTAATGTTACCATCCGCGTCCGTTTTCCTTTTGGAAATCCATTTACAACCAATCGGCTTTACGCCTTCTGGAAGTTCTTCCAAGTTCCAAACTTGGTTCTCGTACATGGATTCCATCTCGGATTTCATGGCCGTGTGCCATTCCTTTGAGCTAGGCCCCGCCATTGCTTCCTTGTAGTGCGCAGGTTCATCGTCTTCAAGAATGAAGATCTTGTTATGAAACCATTCAGGTGGCTGGATTGCCCTACCTGACCTGCGCGGTTCAGATACAACATTGTCTGAAGTCCCCGCATCATATGCGATAACTATCTGCTCAGTTGTAGGGATAATTAGCGGAATCTCTTCCGGTTCCTTAGCCATATCAACGGTTGCCGAAGATTCACTAATCTCATTAAGTTGTACTGTCCTCCCACTCACTTCTTTAGCGAGAAACTCTTTCTTGAGAAAGCTTCCGGTTTTTGCGACAAATACTTTGCCCTCGGATGGGTGGTAGAAGGAATACCCAAAGGTTTCCTTTGGATAACCTACAAAGTAACATTTGTTTGATCTGGGATCGAGTTTTTGAGGCTGTAAACGTTTTACATATGCTTCACAACCCCAAATCTTGAGATGCGACACACAGGGTTTCTTCCCATACCATAACTCATATGGCGTCATCTCAACAGACTTTGACGGTGCTTTGTTTAGTGTATAAGCGGCAGTTTCTAGTGCGTGACCCCAAAAAGATATCGGAAGATTTGTAAGGGACATCATCGACCTTACCATGTCCAACAGGGTTCGGTTACGTCTTTCCGATACTCCGTTTCACTGTGGAGTTCCGGGAGGCGTAAGCTGTGAAATGATTCCACGTTCACTCAGATGTTGGCCAAACTCATGACTAAGATACTCGCCTCTGCGATCAGACCGCAGAAACTTAATCTTTTTGTCACGATGATTTTCTACCTCATTCTGAAATTCTTTGAACTTTTCAAAGGTTTCCGACTTACGCTTCATTAAGTAGATATAGCCATACCGACTTAAATCATCAGTAAAAGTCACGAAGTAGAAATACCCACCCCGTGCGGCTGTGTTCATTGCACCACATACATCACTATGTATTATTTCCAATAATTCACCCGCCCGTCCAAGATGTCCCGTGAACGGCGTCTTGGTCATTTTCCCATCAAGCAAGCTTCACATGTGTCAAATTATTCAAAATCAAGGGACGGTAAAACTCCATCCTTATGGAGTCTTTGCATGCGTTTCTTTCCGATGTGGCCAAGCCGACAGTGCCACATGAAAGTGGTAGTGGTATCAGCCTTCTTAAGGCGTTTAGCATTCACGTTAAAGACATCATTTCCACATTCAAGATTTAGTATGAAAAGGCCCCCAACAATGGGTGCAAATCCATAAAACATATCCTTACAATAAAGTGAACAACCATTGTTCTCAGACTTGTACGAATACCCATCGTGTACTAAACATGATCCGGAGACAATGTTTCTACACAACAGTGGAACAAAATAACAGTTACTTAGTTCTAAGATAAATCCTAAAGGGAGACATAGAGGCATAATGCCGACGGCTTGAGCGGCGATCCCAGCGCCGTTCCCGACGCGCATCACGACTTCATTCTTTGCCAGCTTGCGCACCTTCTGAAGCCCCTGTATCGAGTTGCAAATGTGAGCAACCGATCCGGTATCAAATACCCAAGACTTAGAATTTTTGCTAGCAAGCAAAACGTCAATGACATTAACTTGTATAACAATTATACCTTTTCCGGTTTTCCCGGACTTCTTATCTTCCAGATACTTCTTGCAGTTTCTCTTCCAGTGTCCTATGCCCTTGCAGTAGAAGCATTCAGTTTCATTCTTGGCTCCACCCTTAGAGTTGCTTTGGGAGCCGTTCTTACCGGCGCCCTTGCCCTTCTTTTGCTTGCCTTTCTTCTTTTTGAAACTAGCGGTTTTATTCACAAGCAACACTTGCTTGCGATTTTTCCGCAGTCCTCCTTCTGCAGTTTTTAGCATGGCGAGCACCTCTTCCGGTTCCTTCTCCATCCCACTCATGTTGTAGTTCAATACAAAACCGTCGTAAGACGGGGGAGTGAAGAAAGCAACATGTCCATCATATGGCCAGGTGGAAGCGGAAATTCCAGGGTTTTAAGCCTTTCAGAATAGCCAATCATTTTGACCACGTGTTCGCCAACTGAACTACCCTCAGCCATCTTGCAATCCATCAAAGCCTTCATGATATCAAATCGTTCAGTCTTTGCGGTTTCCTTGTACAGAGCATCCAATTCCCGGATCATATCACGGGGTTTATGGAATTCAAAACGTTTTTGAAGCTCCGCACTCATGCAAGCTAGCATGAGGCACTGCACTAAGTTGTGATCATCATCCTTAGTGGCCCAGACATTTTGTAAATCTTCCGGGGCATCTGCCGCCGGTTTAGCTGGAAGAGCAATTTCAAGCACATACAACTTCTTAGCACTCCTGAGGACAATCGTCAGGTTGCGGACCCAGTCCGCATAGTTGTTTCCAGTCACAGCTAACTTCTCTCTCTCTAACATCGGGCCTAGGTTGAACGCGGTGTTGCGAGCCATTTGATCTACAACGGAAAACATAGGTTTCACTTAGACTTTGTTTATAATGAAAATGCACTAGTGAATAAACAATTTTATTCTAAAGTGCGCTCCCACTCAAATCAATATCTCTCATAATTGATTGTGAGTGATTCAAGACACAAATTTCAATTCAACGCCATTGATGGTAGCATCACTGATGGCGAGAACTTCAATCGTTAGGCAAACTTGCCGATCACATCTCTATGTGACTCTTGTTCATCTTTCGATGCGTGTGTTTCGAGCTCATGATTTTCATGCCTGAACGTCAAGACAACCAAGTGATCTTGCTGCGAGGTCTCAACTCACCCGCCTCACACTTCTCTAATCGTTCGTGCCCATGTTAGCATGTGACACCCCGAAGAGATAGGTGCTGTGACGGTGCTACACTTGGGAGAACACTAACTACTTGATATTTTTGTGAGAGATCACCCTAATAAAAGCGACTACCGCGCAATCAAGAGGGGTGCATCAAGAGGGATAAACATCTTAGGCAATTCATAATAGCATGATATGGTATAGCCTCTTCTGATGGAGAAGTCAAGTATTTCTTCGTCTTCGGCATTCGCGTCGGTGTTCACCTTCGCGAAGATTGCCACCACCTTGTCGATGCATCAGATAATATTGCTATCTCTATAGCGGATAAAATAAATGCATTACACAAGGTTGACACGCAGGTCATTTAAAGTGCAATCATATGGCTCCAGCCATCATGCCGAATCATGACACGCAGGTCATGTTAAATACATCATATAGTCATCTCATACAAAATCAAATTGAATATGAGCTTTGCTATACCACATCACATGCAAATCATCCTGCAAAACCAAGTTAGACGCCTCTAATCAGTTTATGCAAAATTTTATTTTATGTGGCTTCTAAGGTTTTGACTAAAACCGCAGCTACCAACGTTTATCATCAAGTATGATTATTCAAGTTGCTAGATTAACTTTCCAGGGTGTATGAAACACGAGATAATAAAATCTCGAGCCCCATACTAAACTTCGTTATACGTATGACCCCCGTGCAGATCATATCTGCATTGCCCTTTCATCTGTGAAATTTCATCTTTCCTTTAACTATGGTGGAACCCAAAGAACTGATAGCACTTCGTTGATCAATCAGGATCGCGGATTGCCAGAACTTTGTAAAATTCCACCATGCAGTTTCAGGATCAGAAATACGCAAATTCCAGGGAAACAACAAGAACATCGGGTAACGGATTTCATCTGCTACCCGCATAAATAATTTTCAGCAATAGATCTTATCTACTCCAAAATTATATTATGCAATACCCATATTCTAGATTGTAACCTGCATCTACACATAGCACGGCTCTTGATGCCACTGTAGGGGAACGCGACAAAAAATCTAAATTTTCGGTATAGCGAGCTCGCCCAGGACCACTATGGAGACTGCATACAAGGTTTGATCTGTTCCGTACCGACTCGAAGCGCAGCGGAAGGAAAGTCGGTGGAGATCGTTGGTGCAGATCCCCGTAGCTAGGATTTCAACGTCCCAACCGCGATGATGTACTCCCGCGTCGGACAGCCCTCCGGGAGGCGGTCAGACAGTCTCCCGGATGATGTCGCGGACAGCCCTCTGGGAGGACCCTCGAAACTCGAACGAAGACTCTGACAGCCCTTCGGGAGGACACTCGAACAGCCCCTCGGGCAAAAGGACCAAAACTACGACCTCTCTATGGGGTTGCACACATACGGTGTCAGCTATCCGGCAGGGCTTCGCCGTCTAGAACTAGTTCCTGCCGGAACCCAGACAACCTTTCGGCTCTACGAAACTATTTCGCGGGGAGGGAGAGAGAGGCCAGACAAGTCATGGCATGTGTATGAGAGCAAGGCTGAGGAGAATGGCAGCCACTTCTCCTCCTTTTATAGGCCAAGGCAAGGGGTGGGGTGGTGGAGAAAGTACCAAAAAACCCATGCTACATGTCCCACATGAAGGGTAAAGAGGTAATGCAAGGGAGGCACCATGGGGACACCATGGGGTCCCCCCCTTGGCCGGCCACAACCTTGCCCCCCCCATAGGGGGGCCCAACAAGCCACCAACATGTCTCCCTTGAAACAAGGGTGCTCCCTAGAAAAAAGCCACCAAACAAGCAACCCCCGATTCGTGGGATCTTGTCCCCTCGCGCTGAGACAAGATGTTTTCCGCGAAACTTTTTTCTGAAAAATTCCAGAAGGTCCCAGAACATTTCCGGCACCCTCTAAAATTATTCTGGGAATTTTCCGAAACATTTCCGGTATGATAGTTTTCATCAGCGAAAAGCAACAACAGCGGTTACGGCAGTTTTGGAACATTTCCGGTTTTTTTTCTCTGAAAATTCCGAAAAGTTCCCAGACAAATTCTGGCATCCTTTGAAAATTTCCATGCGATGCCGAAACCCTTTTTGACCTAATAATATATTCCGAAACACCTTTTCGGTTTTACCGAAATTCTTTCGGTGTTCTCTCTCTCCGGAACTCTTTCGTTGTCTCCGAAACTTTTTCGGTGACTTTCTCTCAGACTCCCTGTCTAGTATTCAGCAGATAGATGACCCTTAAGCGTGTGACCCTATAGGCTCGGTGAAGTATAGACATGACCCGGAAGCCCTTCCGATCAATGATCAACATCGGAACCGTGGACACCCATATTGACCCCTATACACACACGAATGAATATTCGAGTGAACCTCCAGTTGCTGTGAGCTATTCCTGTTGCTTCGCGATATGTCACAAATACCCGAGGTGAGATTTATTGCATCCCTGTGGATCAACAAATTTGTCCACTATGCAAATTACCTCGTTATCAGTTTTGTTCTCTTTTCTCGTTTCCGTGTTTTCGGCATCCCAGTGATCATATCACAAGGTGTCTGGCCAGACGATGATGGATACCGTAACACCGAGAGGGCCCGAGAATATCTCTCCATCGTCGGAGGAGCAAATTCCAATCTTGAGCTATCTCGTTACTTGCCATACTTTTCCGTGAACCCGTAAGCCGCCATAATAGCCACCCAGTTACGGATGACGTTTAACAAACCCCAAAGTTCATGAAGCAAGTACGAAGGAACTCGATACTCTCATGGTCTAAGGAATAATGCAAACAATAACTCTCTCTGTGTTATAAACCATACACTTGTAACGATAGAAACTCATAGCATAACATCAATCTGGGTCGATTCAATACAAGTGTTCTACTAACAATGTGCCCTCAAAAATTGCCAGGACATCCATGCCCATGATCAGGAAAACAAGATCATCATGCAATACTTGAGCCAGTCTTAGAGGCAAGACCAGGAATACATTTTACCGTTTATTATACAACACGTGCATATGAGTTTCCCTCCGAGCCTCGTGTTATTGCAGACTCGAGAATCATAGCAGTTATAGCATGGAACATAAACATTCATTACAAACTTGGAGATACAAAATAACTGTTATTACTGCCTCTAGGCCATATCTCCTACAATTTCATCATAGCATCAACGATATGTTTAGTAAAAGCTTTATTTTGATTATAAGCATGAGGAGAATTCAACATGGATTACAACAAGGAAATACAATCTATCAAAGAACAATTATCATAATTAAAATCCTTGAAATCCAAAAGAGTGGTTTCATCGCTACTTAAAGTTTTGACCTCTCCAATCCCACTTTTATCAATTTTTGCATCAAGATCTATAAACTCCGAATCATTGGGACGCCTTTTAACTAAAGTTGACTCATCTCCATTCCAATCTTTATCAAGATTAATATTAGAAAACAAAGATCCAATAGGAGTCACATCAATCACTTTAAGATCTTCATCATTATTTTCACGAAAACTAGAAGAACACGCTTTTACAAACCAATCTCGCTTAGCACGCATCCTAGCGGTTCTTTCTTTGCACTCATCAATAGAAATTTTAATAGCTTTCAGAGATTCATCAATATCATGCTTGGGTGGAATAGATCTAATTTTCAAAGAATCAATCTCAAGAGGAATTCTATCAATGTTCCTAGCCAAATCATCAATCTTAAGCAATTTTTCTTCAACCATAGCATTGAAAACTATTTGGGAATTAATAAATTCTTTAATATTGTTCTCAAGATCAGAGGGCATCTTATTATAATTTCCATAAGAATTGTTGTAGGAATTACCATAATTATCAGAGGAATTACTAGGAAACGGCCTATGGTTGAAATTACCTCTATACGCGTTATTACCAAAATTGTTCCTACCAACAAAATTCACATCCATAGATTCATTATTATTGTCAATCAAAGTAGACAAAGTCATATCATTAGGATCAATAGAAGCACTCTTACTAGCAAACAATTTCATAAGTTCATCCATCTTTCCACTCAAAACATTAATTTCTTCAATCACATGCACTTTTTTTTCTAGTAGAGGATCTTTCGGTATGCCATTGAGAGTAATTAGCCATGATATTATCTAGGAGTTTAGTAGCTTCTCCTAATGTGATTTCCATAAAAGTACCTCCCGCGGCCGAATCTAAAAGATTTCTAGAAGCAAAATTCAATCCGGCATAATTTTTTTGTATAATCATCCATAAACTTAAACCATGAGTAGGGCAATTTCTTATCATCAATTTCATCCTCCTCCAAGATTGTGCAACATGTTCATGATCAAGTTGCTTAAAATTCATTATATCGTTCCTAAGGGAGATGATCTTAGCGGGAGGAAAATACTTGGAAATAAAAGCATCTTTACACTTATTCCATGAATCAATATTATTTTTAGGCAAAGATGAAAACCAAGTTTTAGCACGATCTCGTTGTGAGAACGGAAATAGCTTCAATTTAACAATATCATTATCCACATATTTTTTCTTTTGCATATCGCACAACTCAACAAAAGTATTTAGATGGGATGCGGCATCTTCACTAGGAAGGCCGGAAAATTGATCTTTCATAACAAGATTCCACAAAGTGGCATTAATTTCATGAGATTCTGCACTAGTGGCGGGAGCAATCGGAGTACTAATAAAATCATTATTATTAGTATTGGAACAATCACACAACTTGGTATTGTCTTGAGACATCGTGACAAAGCAAGCAATCTAACACACGAGCAACCAAAAAGCAAACGAAAAGACGAACGGAAGAAGGGCGAATAAAAAGGCAAAAGAAATTGTATTTTTCTGAAAATCGTTTTAGAAGTGAGGGAGGGGAAAACGAGAGGCAAATGGCAAATAATGTAATGCAAGAGATGAGAGTTTATGGTGGGTACTTGGTAGGCTTGCTGTAGATCTCCCCGGCAATGGCGCCAGAAATTCTTCTTGCTACTTCTTGAGCTTGCGTTGGTTTTTCCCTTGACGAGGAAAGGGTGATGCAGCAAAGTAGAGATAAGTATTTCCCTCAGTACTAACCAAGGTATCAATCCAGTAGGAGATACAAGCAAGTCCCCAACATATGCACATGCACAAACAATCAAACACTTGCATCCAACGCGATAAAGGGGTTGTCAATCCCTTCACGGTCACTTGCAAAGGTGAGATCTGATAGAGATAGATATAAAAGATTACTAAAACGTAAAACAAAATAAAAGTAAATAAATTGCAGCAAGGTATTTTTGGGTTTTTTGGTTTATAAATCTGAAAATATATGAGGGAAAATAGACCCGGGGGCCATAGGTTTCACTAGAGCCTTCTCTCTTGAAGGCAAATAATACTGTGGGTGAACAAATTACTGTCGAGCAATTGATAGACAAGCGCAAAGTTATGACGATATCCAAGACAATGATTATGCATATAGGCATCACGTCCATGTCAAGTAAACCGACTCCTGCCTGAATCAACTACTATTACTCCACACGTCGACCGCTATCCTGCATGCATCTAGATTATTAAGTTCATAAAGAACAAAGTAACGCCTTAAGTAAGATGACATGATGTAGAGGGATAAACTCAAGCAATATGATGAAAACCCCATCTTTTTACCTTTGATGGTAACAATACAAATACGTGCCTCGCTACCCCTACTTTGTCACTGGCTGAGGACACCGCAAGATTGAACCCAAAACTAAGCACCTCTCCCATTGCAAGAAGAACCAATCTAGTTGGCCAAACCAAACCGATAATTCGAAGAGAAATACAAAGATATCAAAGCATGCATATAAGAATTCAGAGGAGATTCAAATAATATTCATAGATAAGCTGATCGTACATCCACAATTTATCGGATCTCGACAAACACACCGCAAAAGAAGATTACATCGGATAGATCTCCAAGAACATCGAGGAGAACATAGTATTGAGAATCAAAGAGAGAGAAGAAGCCATCTAGCTACTAGCTATGGACCCGTAGGTCTATGGTAAACTACTCATGCTTCATCGGAAGGGCAATAGAGTTGATGTAGATGCCCTCCGTGATCGAATCCCCCTCCAGCAGGGTGCCGGAAAAAGCCCCAAGATGGGATCTCACAGGTACAGAAAGTTACGATGGCGGAAAAGTATTTTGGTGGACGCTTCTGGTCGTTTGGGAATATTTGGGGATTTATAGAACTCAGAAAGAGGTCGGTGGACTCCCGAGGGGCCCACAAGCCAGGGGGGCGCCCCCTAGGACGCACGCTGGAGGCTTGTGGAGTCCTTGGGACTCTTCTGACTTGGCCTCCAAGTTCCGTAGATGTCTTTTGGTCCAAGAAAAATCATCGTAAAGTTTTACACCGTTTGGACTCCGTTTGATATTCCTTTTCTGTAAAACTCAAAAACAAGGAAAAAACAGAAACTGGCACTGGGCTCTAGGTTAATAAGTTAGTCCCAAAACTAATATGAAATAGCATATTAATGCATATAAAACATCCAAAACAGATAATATAATAGCATGGAACAATAAAAATAGATACGTTGGAGACGTATCACAGCCCCTCCTTGAACTTTTCACAGTTCACACCAACTTATGCATGGTCAACACCATTGGAATCTATGATGATCGGGGTGGTGTTCTTATCTACAAGCACAAGACTGGAGAAAAGGAGAGATTTATGAAAAAAAGGAGATTTATTCAAAACAAATGCAAGGAATCAAACTTCTTATAGTATTCACCGCTCTTTATATGAAAGTTTTTATTATATCCCTCTTGGATGCCCATCATATTAGGACTAAATTCATAACCTAAGCAAATTACCATGCTGTTTAGAGACTCTCAAAATAATATAAGTGAAGCATGAGAGTTCAACAATTTCTATAAAATAAAGCTACCGCCGTGCTCTAAAAAGATATAAGTGAAGCACTAGAGCAAATTGCCTAGCTCAAAAGATATAAGTGAAGCACATAGAGTATTCTAATAAATTCACGATTCATGCGTGACCCTCTCAAAAGCTGTGTACAGCAAGGATGATTGTGGAAAATTAAAAATAAAAGACTCATATCATACAAGACGCTCCAAGCAAAACACATATCAAGTGGTGAATAAAAATATAGCCTCAAGTAAATTTACCGATAGACAAAGACAAAAGAGGGGATGCCATCCGGGGCATCCCCAAGCTTAGGTACTTGGTTGTCCTTGAATATTACCTTGGGGTGCCTTGGGCATCCCCAAGCTTAGGCTCTTGCCAATCCTTATTCCATAGTCCATCAAATCTCTACCCAAAACTTGAAAACTTCACAACACAAAACTCAACAGAAAACTCATGAGATCGGTTAGTATAAGAAAATAAATCACCACTTTTTGGTACTGTTGTGAACTCATTATTTATTTATATTGGTGTAATATATACTGTATTACAACTTCTCCATGGTTCATACCCCCCGATACTACCCATAGATTCATAAAAATAAGCAAACAACACATAGAAAACAGAATCTGTCAAAAACAGAACAGTCTGTAGTAATCTGTAAATTACGTATACTTCTGTATCTCCAAAACTTCTGAAAAATTAGGAAAACCTGGGAAATTTGTATATCAATCTTGTGTAAAAAAATTCAGATCAAAATCACGTTTCTGTGATTTATTGAATTTTCGGCAATGAGCGCAAAAGTTTCAGTTTTTCAGCAAGATCTAATCAACTATCACCGTAAGCCATCCCAAAGGTCTTACTTGGCTCAAACACTAATTGAAACACCAAAACACAATTACTACAGAGGTAATAATGTGTATTTATTGAAAAACAGAACCAAAAACAAAAAACATAAAAATAAAATTGGGTTGCCTCCCAACAAGCGCTATTGTTTAACGCCCCTAGCTAGGCATAAAATATAGATCTAGGTATTGTCATCTTTGGTATGCAATCCATAAGTAGCCCTCATAATAGATTTATATGGAAACTTAGTTTTCTTTCTTGGAAAGTGTTCCATGCCCTTCCTTAACGGAAATTGAAATCTAATGTTTCCTTCTTTCATATCAATAATTGCACCAATTGTTCTAAGGAAAGGTCTAACAAGAATAATAGGACATGTAGGATTGCAATCTATATCAACCAGAATGAAATCTACGGGCACATAATTCCTATTTGCAACAATAAGAAAATCATTAATCCTTCCCATAGGTTTCTTAATAGTGGAATCCGCTAGATGCAAATTTAAAGAACTATCATCAAATTCACAGAAACCTAGCACAACACATAAAGTTTTTGGAATCGTGGAAACGCTAGCACCCAAATCACACAAAGCATGGCACTTATAATATTTAATTTTAATCTTAATAGTAGGTTCCCACTCATCATACAGCTTTCTAGGGATTGAAACTTCCAACTCAAGTTTTTCTTCAAAAGATTTCATCATAGCATCAATGATATGTTTAGTAAAAGCTTTATTTTGATTATAAGCATGAGGAGAATTCAAAATGGATTGCCACAAGGAAATACAATCTATCAAAGAACAATTATTATAATTAAAGTTCTTGAAATCCAAAAGAGTGGGTTCATCGCTACTTAAAGTTTTGACCTCCCCAATCTAACTTTTATCAATTTTTGCATTAGGATCTGTAAACTCCGAATCATTGGGACGCCTTCTATCTAAAGTTGACTCATCTTTATCAAGATTTATATTAGAAAACAAAGATTCAATAGGAGTCACACCAATCACTTTAAGATCTTCATCATTATTCTCGCAAAAACTAGAAGAACACGCTTTTACAAACCAATCTCGCTTAGCATGCATCCTAGCGGTTCTTTCTTTACACTCATCAATAGAAATTTTAATAGCTTTCAGAGATTCATTACTATCATTCTTGGGTGGAATAGATCTGACTTTCAAAGATATCAATCTCAAGAGAAATTCTATCAATGTTCCTAGCCAAATCATCAATCTTGAGCAATTTTTCTTCAACCATAGCATTGAAAAGTTTTGGGAAATTAATAAAATCTTTAATATTGTTCTCAAGATCAGAGGGCATTTTATTAAAATTTCCATAAGAATTGTTGTAGTAATTACCATAATTATTAAAGGGATTACTAGGAAACAGCCTAGGGTTGAAATTACCTCTATAAGCGTTATTACCAAAATTGTTCCTACCAACAAAATTCACATCCATAGATTCATTATTGTTCTCAATCTCAGTAGACAAAGACATACCATTAGGATTAATAGGAGCACTCTTACTAGCAAACAATTTCATAAGTTCATCCATCTTTCCACTCAAAGTATTAATTTCTTCAATCGCATGCACTTTTTTACTAGTGGAAGATCTTTCGGTATGCCATTGAGAGTAATTTGCCATAATATTATCTAGGAGTTTAGTAGCTTCTCCTAATGTAATTTCCATAAAGTACCACACATGGCGGAATCTAAAAGATTTCTAGATGCAAAATTCAATCCGTCATAAAAAATTTGTATGATCATCCATAAACTTAAACCATGAGTAGGGCAATTTCTTGTCATCAATTTTATCCTCTCCCAAGATTGTGCAACATGTTCATGATCAAGTTGCCTAAAATTCGTTATATCTTTCCTAAGGGAGATGATCTTAGCGGGAGGAAAATACCTGGAAATAAAAGCATCTTTACACTTATTCCATGAATCAATACTATTTTTAGGCAAAGATGAATACCAAGTTTTAGCACAATCTCGTAGAGAGAATGGAAATAGCTTCAATTTAACAATATCATTATCCACATCATTTTTCTTTTGCATATCACGCAACTCAATGAAAGTATTTTGATGGGATGCGGCATCTTCACTAGGAAGGCCAGAAAATTGATCTTTCATAACAAGATTCCGCAAAGCGGCATTAATTTCATAAGATTCTGCACTAGTGGCGGGAGCAATCGGAGTACTAATAAAATCATTATTATTAGTATTGGAAAACTCACACAACTTGGTATTTTCTTGAGACATCGTGACAAAGCAAGCAATCTAGCACACAAGCAACCAAAAAGCAAACGAAAAGATGAACGGAAAAAGGGCGAATAAAAAGGCAAATCTTTTTGTGTTTTTCTGAAATCGTTTTAGAAGTGGGGGAGAGGAAAACGAGAGGCAAATGGAAAATGATTCAATGCAAGAGATGAGAGTTTTTGGTGGGTAGTTGGTAGGCTTGATGTAGAACCTCCCCGGCAACGGCGCCAGAAATTCTTCCTGCTACTTCTTGAGCTTGTGCGCTGGTTTTTTCCTTGAAGAGGAAATGGTGATGCAACAAAGAACAGATAAGTATTTGTCTCAGTTTAAGAACCAAGGTATCAATCCAGTAGGAGGTACACGCAAGTCTCCAATCTATGCACCTGCACAAACAATCAAACACTTGCACCCAACGCGATAAAGGGGTTGTCAATCCCTTCACGGTCACTTGCAAGGATGATATCTGATAGAGATAGATATAAAAGATTACTAAAACGTAAAACAAAATAAAAGTAAATAAATTGCAGCAAGGTATTTTTGGGTTTTTTGGTTTATAAATCTGAAAATATATGATGGAAAATAGACCCGGGGGCCATAGGTTTCACTAGAGCCTTCTCTCTTGAAGGCAAATAATACGGTGGGTGAACAAATTACTGTCGAGCAATTGATAGAAAAGCGCAAAGTTATGACGATATCCAAGGCAATGATTATGAATATAGGCATCATGTCCGTGTCAAGTAGACCGACTCCTGCCTGCATCTACTACTATTACTCCACACATCGACTGCTATCCAGCATGCATCTAGAGTATTAAGTTCATAAGAATGGAGTAACGCCTTAAGTAAGATGACATGATGTAGAGGGATAAACTCAAGCAATATGATGAAAACCCCATCTTTTTATCCTTGATGGAAACAATACAATACGTGCCTCGCTACCCCTAGTTTGTCACTGGCTGAGGACACCGCAAGATTGAACCCAAAACTAAGCACCTCTCCCATTGCAAGAAGAACCAATCTAGTTGGCCAAACCAAACTGATAATTCAAAGAGAAATAAAAATATATCAAATCATGCATATAAGAATTCAGAAAAGACTCAAATAATATTCCTAGATAAGCTGATCATAAATCCACAATTCACCCGATCTCGACAAACACACTGCAAAAGAATATTAAATCGGATAGATCTCCAAGAACATCGAGGAGAACATTGTATTGAAGATCAAAGAGAGAGAAGAAGCCATCTACCTACTAGTTATGGACCCATATGTCTATGGTAAACTACTCACGCTTCATCGGGACTCTTCTGGCCCTCTCTCCAAGTTATGTGGGTGTCTTCTGGTCCAAGAAAAATCATTGCGAAAGTTTTATTTCGTTTGGACTCCGTTTCATATTCCTTTTCTGTAAAACTCAAAAACAAGGAAAAAACAGAAACTGGCACTGGGCTCTAGGTTAATAAGTTAGTCTCAAAAAATATAAAATAGCATATTAATGCATATAAAACATCCAAAACAGATAATATAATAGCATGGAACAATCAAAAATTATAGATACGTTGGAGACGTATCACCATCCCGGCTCTAGAACTGGGTGGCTAGCGCTGATAGCGTCGCCGTCTGCTAGTTGGTCGTTGGCACGTGCCCTACCCTCCGTGACCTTCTCACCGGAGCCATTGTCACCCATCTCCGTCCATTCCAGAAAGAAATCAAAAGGTGGATGAGCAGGCTAACTCCCATTAGTACACTCGGGTACGACTATGGCCTCTGCGGCATCTTCTATGGTGACAGCACCACATTTTTGTATGGCCTCTATGAAAGTGACCCACACGATGACTTTTGGACCAACTTCTGGGTAGCCCTCCTGCATCCTGGCAAAGCCACATGGATGGTTGTTGAGAGGATGCTTGAATCCCTAGACTCTGGCAACTTCTGTGATGCATATCACTATGGAAAGATCTGGGTCACCATCGGTCCTGGCCTCTAGCACGTGATGACACCGGGCAACTCCCACAACATTGAAGATGTGGTGGTACCGAGCTCGTGGATGCCAGGGGAGTGCAAGGACTACTTCTACATATAAAACTACTTCCTGGAGTCCCATGCTGGGATTCTATGGGTGTCAGTTCAGGTCCGCAAAGATTACATGTGTTGGTCATGGCCCGATCAGGCAATTGTCTCTGGCCTGGTTGGCAGGCTTTCAGTGTCCATTCACATCATAGAGGAGAAGGTGGTAGCACCGGAGAAAATGCGGTGGGTGAGAAAGGAAGGTGAGGGCTCGGCTAACTGTGTCCTCTTCCTGGGGTAGCCCAACATCTTTGCCATGGATGCCTCACGACTAGGTAGTGATGCCATGTCTGATGGGTGCACCTATTTCGTCTATGACGTAGAGGACAACATGTCAAAAGACTCGTCATATTGATCATGCTGTGTGTTCAGATACAACCTCGTTGATGACAAGGCTAAATTTATGGAGCAGTTGCCTCATGGATGGGACGATGATATGTGCATGTGGCTCTTCCCCCGACCCACCATGGCTCCAATCCAGGTATAGTATATGTAACTAGATGTAGACCTAACTACAAAAAACTTAGCTCTCCCATCAAACATGCCCATTTCACATTCAACTTATATATGGTTATTTCTTTGATGATATTCACATTCATGTGATAAATATCTTTCTCATCCTTATGTAATTTAAGTAGCGCTATAATTGTAAAAACTAGAATTATATTGACATCGCATGCATAATGAGAATTATTCATTGAATATAACTTTTAGTATTGCTATATTTTATTTATTTTAACAAATGCCATAGATTAGCTGATAGTTAAACTCTGCATTTCCTCATTATATTTAGGTAAATTTCGTAACCCTCCGTTCCGCTATAAATTTTATTTTGTTGGATCAAGAAATCAATGAGAGTTGAGACTGTTCAAAATGGTGGTAGAAGAAACGACAACATATGACTCCAACTCCATGAAGCATTACTCACATCAAGAAACCCCAGCAACAACATTACAAGTCTTAATAAAGAAGAAGACTAATATCTCAAAGGGATTCGGGCATGTGACCATGGCGATGGTCGAGGAACAGGCCGATGCCCTCGCTCCTCTTGACGGACTGGTTAGTGTATACATATTATTGTGTAATTAAGGGTGTTTTGAAATATCAAATTATGTATGATCATGTTTGGTTGGTTCATAGATGTGTAACAGTTAATGGTTGCCTTTTTTTCAGGTTTTGGGTGGATGCATCCTTGAAGTGAACTTCATGAAGACGATGGGAAAGCCAGAACAACACGTCAGTTTTGTCGGATCGAAGGAGTATAATCTTGACAATCGTATATATCTTGGTTTGGCGCTATTAGTATTTTCATTAGTGTTGTTGTGGAAGACTATTTAATTATTGTAATTGTACTCCTGAAACAATATCACAGATGACTCAGTTAGTACCAGGGCCACATTTATGCCTTCATTTAAGATATCCCCTATCCCCCACACCCAACTTGTCGTCTAGAATGAGGATGCTATTACTTAGATGTTTACGAAGTTGTATGAGTTATCTCACCATAGACTCTGCTTTGTACATGACAATGAAAACCTTTTCCACTACTTTTTGAGCCATCTACTATAATTGTTTATGTCTGATCAACAAAGAATATAGAATCAGTTTTCAACTAGGTGGTTGAATTGAATTTGAGCTTTCTTGAAAATTTGTTTGATATTTTAATACAAAAATGATGGATGTGAATTCTTACAACATATGATTTATGGATTCCAATATTCAGTTCAAATTTGGCTCAACTTTTACTTAGTGTTCCTTTCAGAAATTTAACATCCTTTGTGCATTTGTAAAGCTCAATTGTTGATTTTAACATTTGGCAGCGTATTTCAAAGGTTGAAAAGTAGCTTCAATTTAAAATTTTGATTATTTGTATTATAAAACTGGCTTAAATTTCAATTGTGTTCAATCTTTTGATGCAAAATGAAAACAGTGATGCAAATTCCTCCCTCTTCTGAAAATGTTTCATCCCCAACTCCTCTCTCTCTCTCTCTCCCTCCCATCATTGGTTATCTTTTCCCTGGATGTTTTTGGCAGTTCTACATAGTTCATTGCCATCTTGTCAAAAAAATTATGTATAATTCTTTTTTTCATGGGTATATAAATTTTGTGCACAGTCGCCAGTTAGCGAGATATTTGAACGGTCATGCCATCGTTTGATCTGGATCTCATTATCCCCCACAGTCTACACATCTCGATCCAACTGTTAATTTTTCAATGGTAAACCAATTGAACTGGGTGGGGCCGGTGGTGCTTTGGCCTAGGTGGTGAACCCTCACACGACCAGAGAAGCAAAGGGGAGTGACCGAGCTAATCTGCGTAACGGCCCTCAGGTTGCATAACGAAAAATTCACCTCCCACTAAACAAACAATAGGACCCGAATCATGACACTCCGGATCGGGTCACGCTGCTTATTAGTCCAGGTGAACCTAGCCCCAACGCGGGCAATTTCCCGACGGGCCATCTTGGTAATACAATCATTGAAAAGACGCATGCACATGATGTCCACACTAGCCGAACTTTTGTCCACATCGTACTAAATCAAATTGAAGTCCCCAACCATGACAATAGAAATGGGGCTTCGCGAAACCTTGACCTTCAACTCTGTCAAGAAAGCTGAAAACCGCCATGATCAACTGGGCTGTAGAAGATTATCACCTCCCAACTAAGGTTCAATCATCTATCGGTGAGGGCTATGCTAAGTAAGAACTCACAGTGGTCCATATCATCAACCACAAAGGTGTCCTCCTTAACCCCAGTAAAGCCACCCGAGTCCCCAGACCCCAATAAGCCATTGCCAGGCAAACGTGTGGCGAGTCAGGCCTTGAAGCTCCTGAATAGAGAAGGTGTGGTGTGTTGAGGGCAAGGAACTGTAAGTAGTTGATTTATTTTTCATGTCATATATGCATTCTAGCCTTTGATTGGTAGTGGCTAAAAAATCTTATCATGGATTTTTTATGATGAAATATTTTTTTGAACAATTTTGAGAGATGGCAAAAATATCTCAAGCAATAAGTTTTTGTGTGGGTATCTCAAGTAATTACTTACATGTTATCTAGTAAAAGATTATTGAAGATGGACGTGTCTACTGAGCGGCCATTGGCTCTGTAGCACTCCATGGCAGCCTTTCTTTTTTAATATGTTTTTGTCTTAAACAAACAGATTAGGAAATATTTGGTCTTCCTAGCAGAAAAATACAAAGACTATACAATGTGTTTAAACAAAATTGCAAAGGCACGCATGCGAACATGTGTGAACGCATTTAATTCAGATTTTAAAATTTTAGAAAAATCATAACTTTTGAACCAAACTTCGGAATTAAGATCCGCTTTCACCGGTGAAATCCTCGTGATGTGCCCTTCGAAACTAGATCCCGCATGGGTATGTTTCGACAAACTTTTTTTGTGCAATTTTGTCCCTGTTTTGTGCAATTGGCTAGTTGTTGATATGCAACTACCTAATAGTCGATGTGCAACTTTCTCTCTATCCATGGGTGTGTAGTTTTCACTCATGGCACCTCGCCTCAAACTACCCACTATCAAGTGAGATGTGCAACTTCGTCTGCTGCCCCAGCCAACTGATTAGTAGTCGACATGGAACTTTTCCTCTCTAGTTGGAAGTGTAGTTTTCACTGTTTGCTACCTCGGTCAACTGCCAAGCAGTGGATGTGCAACTTCGGAAACTGTCCCAGCCAACTACCTAACGGTTGATGTGCAACTTTTCTCCGTACCCGTGGATGTGTAGTTTTCATTGCTAGCACCCCTTCCCACCCAACCTAGCTGGTGAGATGTGCATCTTTAGGGACTCACCTATAGACAACTTTTCTCTACCCTCATGGTCTTATGGATGTGCATTTTTTCACCATCCAAAAAATCCATGAGATGTGCAACTTTATTTGTTAACCTGGCCAACTGCCTAGCCGATTATGTGCAACTACGTCTATTGCCCCTGCCAACTAAAACTACATATCCACAAGTATGGATGGAAAGGAGTTGCCCATCGACTACTAGAAAGTTAGCTGAAACAACAGAGTAAGTTGCACATATAACTGGTAGGGGTAGGTGGGGCATGGTATGCCAGCAATGAAAAACTATATCACCCACGAATAGGGAAGGGGAGGATTGCACATCGACTACTAGGTAGTTGGCCGAGTAGTAGACCAGTTGCACATTGCTAAATATTGGTTGTCATGGTTGCTGGGTTGCAAATCTCATAAGAATTTCGATCATGCAGCATAAAAGATGTTTTGAAAAAAGTTGCACCATGTTGTACTAAAATTACACGATGTAGTAATAGAGTTGCACCATATGGCACTAAAGTTGGCATCAAAAAAATTTCATCAAAACATATCTAGTTTCAAAGAACTCATCGCGAGGATTCCATTGATGAAAACGGATCTGAATTCCGACACATGGTTTGATATATATGACTTTTTGAAAATTTCAAAACCCGAATAAATGCACATGCACATCCAACAGACATGAAATTAAATGCGCTGACCTACCCACGTGACCATTCTGTTAGTACATGCCATGTCATCAATAAAGACAAAATTTAGACCACAAAACTACATGCATGCGTGTGTGAGAGCCGGCCGCTTGTTTTCTCCAAATAGTGCGTATGCACTTTTTAGATTTGAGGAAGATTATAATAAGTTATGCGAATGTTTAACTCGACATAAATCAACACATGTCACCCGCAAAAAAATCAAAACATGAATATTTTTCATGGGCAAAAAATAGTCATTGGTAACTCAAAGTTCTATATGCGCCTTCAACATTTTTTCCCAAACTGAACATGGGTAGATTGATCAAAAACACTTGAAGTTAATTCACGGAAGGACTAGCATAGCATTCTAAAACTTAGATGTAACATAATTATGTCACGTCTAGATAAGACCTAGACACCCCCTATCGTAAAATTAGCCCACAAATGAATTGTTCTACTTGGTTGTCAGTTTAGTTCTACCAAATTGTGCCTGCCAAAAAAAAAATAGTTCTACCAAATTGTCTCGTTGTTTCATAAAAGATTGGCCGTGCTTATAAAAATCCGGCTGTCATAATGTTTTTTTTAACACAGTATAGACGCAAGTGCTCATATATACGCGCATACACTCACCCATATGAACGCACACACGCACACCCTACCCCTATAAGCACCTCCAAGAGACTGAGCCGGGATATCATCTTGAGATTTTACGAAGTCACCGTAGGCGCCTCGTAGTCGACGGAAACGTCTCCTCCCACTGAACGCGCATCGTCGGAAATTCTGAAATAAATTCAGAATAAATGCTAGCACCAAGGCTTGAACCCTAGTGGGCTGGGGATACCACTGTCCACCTAACTATCTAACCACAGGTTGGTTCGCGCTATCACAATGTTTTGATGTACTTGTCGTTTTAATTCCTACCTAGTACCATGCTGTCTCATAAAGCTTGTGGGTTAATACAAGAACTAGCTGCCACGGTGTTTTGTTGCAGTACTTATCAGTTTAAGTCGCCGACATCTTATCGCAAAGGCCTTCATCAGCGTGGTCTTCGTCAACATACACCGCCGCCGCATCGTGCACAAGATGGACTCTCCAGCATCCTCCGACAGTATTACTGCAAGATGCGTTATGACGACAACATCGACCGCGTCATCCACGACAGCACGACTGCATCAACATGGCGTCTCTGTAGTATTGACCCCTTTCACGGTCACACGGTCCTGGCAAAACCGGTGAGTGCTTGTTGGGTTTCCTTCGGTCATGAAATAACCGGCGGACTTACATCGACGACACGCTCCGACATCCGCAAGGTGCACCGTCCATAACTGCAGCTCCGTCACATAGAACATAGTGCAATTTTTGTGCCTATGGTTTGTGCGGTTTCATCATCCATGATGACTACATCATCGACCACGACTACCTCGACCACAACTACATCATGATCGGCTACCTTAACATCGACATACAGGGTTACGTCTACCGTTCCTCATCGGTAGCAACTCCAATTAATAGCGTCTGCGTCATCACGCATCCATGGCACTCCCGCTGTGACTGCAGGAGGCAATAGACGAGAGACAAGAAAGGCACCAGAAGGGGACGCTGTCACAGCCCTAGGTACCGACCCATCAGAGACGCAGTTGATGATGGCACAACGGGGAAGACGGGCAGAAGAGCGAGACTTCAAACTTTAGTCGCAATCGTCCATTTCAGTCCCGCTACGATCGGGGGGCAATGTTAGAAGTATAATTGGGTTTAAGTTAACGATAAGGAGGTATAGATAGAGTAAGTTCAAATCACATGTAACTTTTTTTTTTTGAACACATGTAACTTGTCTTGTACTTCAATGTCTCTACCCCATAATGTACACATAGATCGGCTTTTAGCCCTGCAAGTTCATGTAGAGTACCTGTCGGAAGTGTGAACTGATGAACACATCTAGTATAACAGACTAACAGTTAGTTTCCTATATATTGTACGTACACAGTATGTCTAGCGGAAATACAAGTCCGTGTCCGTGCAGACTACAGTCCGTGTCCTGTTCGTGCCCGTGTTCGTATGTGCTAGTCGTCTTGGTAATACTGTATATATGTAGCCTGATGGTGCGTCCATGGCGTGGGAAAATAAAATAAAAGCAGAGCTCAACGAGTTGCACGCACACGTGATCCCCGGGAAGCCAAACCACATCGATCTATGGCCAGAGGTCGACGGCACCGGTGCGTCAGTCAGAACCAATCTATTGAGTCCTCGTGTACTTGCGCCTGTCTTGGTCCCTGCGTCTGCATCTGCCGTGGCCAAAACTATCAGTCTCCAGAGCAAGCACCAGCACCGTGGTGCGACCTGCCGCCAGACGTGCTCCGCGACATCTCCGGCCGCCTGCACCATGCTGCTGAATTCGTCCGCTTCCACGCGGTCTGCAAGCCATGGCGCGACACATCGGTCGACGCAATTGCGATTCCGACAACAACGGCCAAGCAGCCCTCCTTTCTGCCATGGCTCCTCGCGCCCAATTTCGAGGACCTCAAGTTCAGATGCGTCTTCTCTAGGACAAGCTACCGCGCTGCACCGAAACATGGCCACCATAACTTGGTGGCTAGCGCCGACGGCGCCGCCATCTTGTATCTGGTCGATGGCCCGTGCCCTACTCTCCGTGACCTCCTCACCGGAGCGGTCGTCACCAATCTTCCTCGCTTCCCCAAAGTAATCAAAAAGTGGATCCGCAATGGGACTCCCAGCAGTACAATCTAAGGCCTCTCCAGCATCGTCTACGGTGATGGCACCACACTTTTGTACGGCCTCTATGAAACCGACCCGCATGACGACTTTAGGGCCAACTTCTGGGCAGCCCTCCTGCATCCCGGCGAAGCCACATGGACAGTCGTCGAGAGGACGCTTGAATCCCCAGACAGTGGCAACTTTTGCGCGGCATATCACCGTGGAAAGATCTTGCTCACCACCGGGCCAAATCTCTGGCATGTCGTGATGCCAGATGATTACCACGGTGTTGGAGATGTGGTGGTGCCAAGCCCGTGGATGCCCGGGGAGCGCAAGGACTACTTCTATGAATACAACTACCTCCTCGAGTCCCACGGCGAGCTTCTCTGGGCATCAGTTCAGGTCCAAAAAGATTACATGGATCGGTGGTGGCGCGGTGAGGCCGTTGTCCCTCACCTGGTTGGCGTGCTCTCAGTGTCCGTGCACATCCTAAAAGAGGACATGGCGGCACCGGAGAAAATGCAGTGGGCGAGGAAGGACGGTGAGGGCCTGGCTAACCGCGTCTTATTCCTTGGGTGGCCCAACAGCTTTGCCGTGGAGGCCTCACAGCTTGGCGGTCATGATGTGTCCGGCGGGTGTGCCTATTTCATCTATGACGTCGAGGGCAACTTGTCAGAGGACATGTTGTGTGAGTCATGTTATGTGTTTAGGTACAACCTCGTCGATGACAAGGCCAAATTCATGGAAAAGTTGCCTCATGGATGGGACGATGACTTGTGCATGTGGCTCTTCCCCCAGCCCGCCGTTGCTCCAATCCAGGTGTGCATAACTAGATGTAGACCTAACTATAGAAAAGTTAATTCCGTCGTAAACGTGAGTGTTTCCCATTCAACTTTGATATAGTTATTTGTCGAGACTTTTCTCTCTCAACTCTTCGTTGAGTTTAGTTTTCGTCCCTCAACTCTAAAACCGGACAAAGTGCATCCCAAACTATCGAAACCGGCCACTTTTCGTCCCTCTACTGAGTCAACCCGGTTTTGACCATGGGATGAACAGTGCACAGATGAACAGTAAAATCGAAAAAAATAGCAAAAAAAATTAAAAAAAATCTGGAATTTTTTTATGTCGAAGATACTCAGGTGCGCAAGGTGCGTGCCAAATTTCGTCATGTTTGGACATTCGAGGTGCTCGCAGCAAAAAAAACAAACAAATTTAACTCCATGATGAACAGTGAATTCAAAAAAATCTGAAATTTTTCGGTATCAAAGATGCTCAGGTGCTCAAGGTGCATGCAATTTTCCGTGCTGAAATGACATCCGAGGAGCTCGTGGCAAAAAAAATAAATTTGCATACGTGTGCGTACCGCTTCGTGTGGTTTTCAAACCCTCGGATGTCATTTCAACACGAAATTTTGGACGCACCTTGCACACCTGAGAATCTTCGATGCCAAAATTTTTTAGATTTTTTTTGCTATTTTTTTGAATTTACTGTTCACCATAGAGTAGATTTTGTTTTCTTTTTTTTGCTGCGAGCTCCTCGAACATCCAAACATGACGAAAATTGGTACGCACCTTGCGTACCTGAGTATCTTCGACGTCATAAAATTTCAGATTTTTTTGATTGTTTTTGCTATTTCTTTCGATTTTACTGTTCATCCATGCACTGTTCATCTCGTGGTTCAAAACCGGGTTGACTTGGCAGAGGAACGAAAAGTGGCCGGTTTCGAAAGTTCGGGGTGCACTCTGTCCGGTTTTAGAGTTGAGGGACGAAAACTAAACTCAGCGAAGAGTTGAGGGACGAAAAGTATACTTTTCTCTTATTTGTCCGACGACATTGTGCCATAAAATCTTCTCGTCCTTTTCTATTTTCACCAAAAATCTTGGCCCTTGGCATGGAATTTGAAGTGAGAAAGAGTTATTTTCTTGAAAATAGAAAACCCGTTTTTGATAATAATTCATGGACTAACACTATACTTTTAGAGGCTACAATTGTATTGACAATACATGCATCTTGAGCATTATTAATTAAATATAGAGGTTAGTAGTGCTATATTTTATTTGTTTTAACAAGTGCCATAAGATAAGCTAATGGTTAAACTGTGTTCCACAATATTGGTTAGGTAAATTTAGTAACCCTCTGTTCCACAATAAATTTGATTTTACTGGATCAGGAAATTATTGAAAGGCGTAGGGCTTTGAAATGGAAGAACAAGAAACTACAGAGGATTCCAACTCCAAGAAGCATTATTCACATTGAGAGACCTCAGCACCAACATTACAAGTCTTATTTCATGGTGATCGTGCGCAACCTGCCTCACGAGGTGGATGACTTTCAGCTGTGCCAGTTCTTCGGCAAGCACGGTAAAGTGACCAAAGCTAAGGTGAGGTGTAAGAAGAAGACCAATATCTCAAAGGGATTCGGGCATGTAACCATGCTGATGGCGGAGGAACAGGCTGAAGCTCTCGCTACTCTTGACGGACTGGTCAGTGCATACATAATATTTGCTTAATTAAGGGTGTTTGCAGTTATCAGATTATGCATGATCATCTTTGGTTGGTTCGTAGGTGTGTAACAATCGGTGGATGCCCTTTTTCTTGTTTGCAGATTTTGGGTGGATGCATCCTTGAAGTGAGCTTGGTGGAGAGGCTAAGGCTGCCGGAACAACATGTGAATTTTGATGGATCGAAGGAGTATAGTCTTGGCCATTGCATATATCTTGGTTTGACGCTATTACTATTTGCGTTAGTGCTGTTGGGACTATTTAATTATATATGAATTGTACTCCTGGAAACGGTATCACAGATGACTCAAAGCGAGAGCCGCATTTTATGTCGTTGTCTGAGATGTCCCAGATCCACCACCCTCACCCCCTCTCGGTCTGTTTTCACCTAGAATGATGAGCTATAGCTTTTCCATACATGTGTTTGCGACCTGATTCGAGCACTCGGTACTCGCTCTTCGAAAGGAGCCTTTGGTGCTAGTAGGGAACATGTAGTGAGTGAGGAAGGGTCGCCAAAGGCTGGCCGACTGCATCTTATTACTAGGGTGGTCCAATAGCTTTGTCGTGGACGGCTCGCGGCTAGGCAGCGGTGGGGGTACACCACCTACTATGACGACAGGAGAAGTGTTTCCAGATTAAAGGAGTGGTGTATTCAGCTACAACCTCATTGACAACGAGGCGAAGTTTATATGCAAGAGCAGAGCACCTGCCGATTATTATATACTACCTCCGTTCTCAAATATAAGTCTTTTTAGAGATTTCAACAAAGAACTACATACGGAGCAAAATGAGTGAATCTACACTCTAAAATATGTCTATATACATCCGTATGTTGTAGTCCATTTGAAACCTCTAAAAAGGCTTATATTTAAGAACGGAGGGAGTACAATAAAAAACAAGACAACAAGGGAGTTCTTCGAGTGGTTTCCACAAGGATGGCGTGCTGTTGTGTGCACGTCGCTCGTCCCCCCGTCCACCATTGCCGTTTGGCTCGCAAAGTTTTGTATGCACCTCCTACAGTTTTTTCGATTGTTTTCTTGAGAATTTTTTTTCTCGAGATTGATATACGTGGAATGATGAACCAACGGAAGAGGGAACAAAAAACCAAGTGGCCAGCTTGGTAAGCTACTAAAAAAAATTGCAATCAAGGAGGAGGGAACAAAACTTGAAGTTAACGCAAGGACCAGCAATATTAGTTTTTTTTTTAAACCAATATAAGACTTTATTCCTCAAATATTAGTTAGTTGACGTAAAAAGCAAAAAAAAAAAATTGCGACTGGACGTAAAAAGCAATATTAGTTTGTCCCGTGCACAACTGTCCCTATTTGAACCTGTGGTTGGTTTCGTGACCGGCCCGTCAAATAACTTCTCCATATAAAGTGTCGAATCCGCAAGGAACGAAAGATTTCATCTATTCCCCGTCTTGATCACGCCGTCACCATGGACCGATCAACTCGGTGGCCAGACCTGGCGCAGGATGTGCTCCGCGACGTAGCCGGCCGCCTGCACGATGCCGGAGACTTCGCGCGCTTCTACGCTGTCTGCAGGCCGTGGCGCGACTCACGCGAAGCGCCGCCGCCGTCGTTCCGGACTACGACGACCACCCATCAGTTCCTCCCGTGGCTCCTCACCGCGGCCGACAAAGACCACCAGACCCCTCTCAAGCTCAGGTGCATCTTCTCCAAGTCCACCTACCGCGTCACGTCACCGCCTCCCTGCGCGGCCAGAGGAAACTGGGTGTGCAGCGCCGACGCCACCGCCGTCCAGTACCTCACCGTCGACCGCTTCCTGATCCCTAGCCTCCATGATCCTGTCACCGGACAAGTCACCCGCCTGCCTCGTTTCCAGTGGGACGAGGTTGACCCCCACGGCATCCTCTATGGCGACGGCACCATCCTTTTATACAGCATCTCCCACACCGATAAAGGCCGCAAGGCCAGCTTAAGGGCGTCGCTCCTGCGTCCCGGCGACGCAAAATGGACGCTCGTCAAGAGGACGCTTGAGACCCCCAGCAGGAAGGTTGAGTCCTGCGCCGCGTACCACCGAGGCAAGGATACGGTGTGGCGCGTCATCTCGCCAGATGGCGACAAGGCCAGTGACGTGCTGGTCCCGAAGCCCTTTCCGCCGTGGGAGTGGCAGCAGGGACAAGGGTTCTTCTACACGCACCAATACAACCATGTGTTGGAATCCGGCGGCGAGCTGCTGTGGGTATCGGTCGCTGGCAATGGTGTCACTTCTCAGTTCGGGGCTCCTTGTCTCTATGTGTTCGCGTACGCGCTGGAGAAGGAGGAATCAACGCCGGAGAAGATGCGGTGGGTGAGGAAAGACGGTCATAGCCTTGCTGACCGTGTGCTGTTCCTAGGGTCACCCAATAGCTTCGCCGTAGACGCCTCATGGTTAGACAGCCATGGCGGGTGTGCATACTTCGTCTACCAGAACAATAAGAAGTCTTTACCACATGAGAAATTTGGTGCATTTGAGTACAACTTCATTGAAGGGAAGGCCAAGTTTGTCGAGCGGTTGCCACTAGGATGGGATGGCCAGAAGTGTACGTGGCTTGTCCCCCGGCCAGCCATTGCGCCACTTCAGGTACACGTATTAAGACACCAGAAATAGATCTTTCTAGATGATAGAATACTTCATTAATTTCAACATCACATCAAGCTCATACAACCGTTGAATGTTTCTTTTTGCGGGTACCCTTTCAATGTTTGACCCACAGACTCTGCATAAGCATCACAATTGGTGAAGTGCTACCAAATTAACATTGATTTTGCTTTATCAGGAAATCACTAGGAGGTTACTGATGGCTCAAGAAGTGAAGCAGCAGCAAACCGCTACCATGCTGAGACATTACGAACCTAGTTTCACGGTGTTGGTGCGCAACTTGCCTCTTGGGGTGAACAGCTCTCAACTGCAACTCTTCTTCAGTAACCACGGCAAAGTGTCCCATGCCAAGTTGATCTACTACAACAAGACAAAGACCATAGAGGTTGCCGGCCTCTTAACTATAACGATGGTGCATGCCCACCAAGAAGAGGCTCTAGACGCTCTCAGCGGACAGTCCTTGGATGGATGCAGCCTCGAGGTTAGCTTGGTCAAGGAGGAGCAACGACGGCGGCGCCATGGCCGTCTAATTTGTTGAAGTTATGATGAAGATTCTCCGTTTATAACTCAAATTTGCATATGCACCTTGTAGATTTATCTCAAACATTGGTTATGTATTGAAAAATAAAAATAGAAGAAATAAAATAAGAGTTTATCATTCTAAAAATAAAATAAGAGCTTTTTTGGGCATGTGGCCAATTCAAAAGACAAAATTATATGTGTCTCTACTTTGTAGTCAGAGTCCCAGCTATTTGTTTTGAACAAAGAACAGACGCGAGTGCTCATACATACGCGCATACACTCACCCCTATGAACGCACATATGCACACCCTACCCCTAGGAGCACCTTCGAGAGACCGAGCCGGCATATCATCTTGAGATTTGCGAAGTAACCGTAGGCGCCTCCTCGTCGATGGGAACGTCTCCTCCCACTGAAAGCGCATCGCCGGAAATCCTGAAATAAATCCGGGAATAATGCGAGCAGCAGGACTTGAACCCTGATGGGCTGAAGATACCACTGTCCCTCTAACCATCCAACCACAGGTTGGTTCGCGAGTCCCGGCTATTTGGGTGGTGCTAAAACACTATATATCGTGCCTGGTCTGTCTTTACGTACTCCGCCAGGTCAACACTGGGTGTCTCGTGTCATCTGGCAATGTATAATGGGAGTACCTAGAACTCATCTAGATGAGATATAATTTGGTCTCATTCACCTGGAAAAACAAAAATAGATACAACCCACGTCAGCACACACACATCTTATAGCATCACATCCAATGGCTATAAAAGGTGAATGTGACCAAATTATATCTCATCTAGATGAGTTCTAGCAAAACTAATGTATAATTGGGAAAAGAACCGGGATAATCCTTGCAATACATATGTGGGGAGAGAGAGAGACCTGGCGCCAGATGTGCTCCGCGACGTCTCCCGATGGCTGCTCTATGTTGCCAATTTCGTCCGCTTCCATGCGGTCTGCAAGGCATGGCGTGATACATCACGCGACATGATTCTGATGACGGCAAGGAAGCAGACCTCGCTCTCTTGCATTGGCTCATCGCACCTAACAAGCCTGACCTCAAGTTTAGATGCGTCTTCTCCAGGACAACCTACGGCAACGAACCGACATCCGGCCATTGGAACTGGGTGGCCAGCGGCCACGGCACCGCCCTCCGCTACTTGGTCGATGGCCCCTTCCCTAGCCTCCGCGACCAACTCGCCCAAGCCAGTCGTCACCCATCTCCCTCCTTTGCTGGACAAGTACAACGAGGGCCACTCCATCTTTCTGCATGGATTGTGTGGCATCCTCTATGGCGATGGCACCATCTTTCTATATGACGTTTCACACATCAACGCCATGTTCACGACGGCCCTTCTGCATCCCAGTAACGCCAAATAAGATCATCTATGATATTACTCTATGATACAATGCACTATGAAGATAGTATTATACATTGTATTACTAGTATATAATACTCCCCACTATGAGTAGCCTTACGCATGTGACTTGTCCTACTCTCTTTCTTATGCCCCAGTTTGTAGGTCTAGCATATGCTGGGAACCCCGCGTGGTTAACCCCATGTGCTTTTGCTTTCCTTTCCCCTTGATGCCGTTAGGGGTTGCTCGATACACTGGTTCCGAACAGTGTTATGTTGTTTCTCCGTTCCTTTCATCAATGAAATGAAATTGGGGGTGCGCGCCTCAATTCAAAAGAAAGGAATAAGAAAAACACAGGAGTGGAAAGCTAGGGATTTTCAATACAACGTAGTGCAAATAATTCCTTAGGTAGTATTCCTGTGAAATTGAATCCTACGAATCAGACGACCCACATAGCATAAATTTAAGGATTCCAATTCTCCCAAAATCCTATAAAATCCATTGAATCAAAGAGGCCCTAAAATCTTGGCTAATTAGCTAACTAGCAATTCTCCAAAATCCTATAAAATCCATTGAACGCACATAATCTCTACTCCTAATGGAGCAGCTAGTAGGATTGCGTCCACGGTTTTTTTTCGTCGGGTTATTTTCGTCTGGTTTATTTTCGTCTCATGTCACACGGCCCCTCCCATTAAAAACCAAATCAATTCTCACAACCCTTCCTCTGGTTTTTCCATCTTGGCACAGGTATTTCCCCACTACGTATGATTCTTTCCATCTTATTTTCATTCAAATAATCAAGCGTGGATGTGGTCTCGCTTCCCAAATCACAAAACAATAACTTTCCTTACTTAGGCCCACGCTTTCCAAATCACAAAACAATCTAAAATCTTTCCTTGCGGTCCAGGCTAGCGTGAGACTCATAGATCGCAGGTGGCCACTCGATGACCTCTCGTCGCTCGTCCCCGCTCGACATCGACCCCTCCCTGCTCCTCTTCTCCATAGGTGAGAAGGTTATGAGTCATAGATCGCAGTCTCCGTCCCGATAACCCTTGCCACAGCTGATCTCCCCTCCCATGGCCGCAGTTGCACGCCATCCCTTTCCCCTTCAATCGACGTGGGCGGTGCAAGTGGCGAGCCCCAACCCTCCGGGCTGCACAAGTCTAATGAAGAGCTGCACATGGGGCGGCTGGAGGCGCTCCTGCGCGTCGAAGAACCGGCGGCAGCGGCGGCCTGCATCAATGGCGCGGCGAGGAATCAGAGGAGAGATGGGAGGAGGAAGGAGGGAACCGAAGAGGGGCTCACCGACGTGGCGGCGTTCGCCGGAGGTTGGCTGGCAGCGGGTTCCCACGGCAATGGCGGCGCACGCGTGGCGCCCTCCCTGGCGGCGCTAGCAGCAAGGAGGAGGAGGCGTTGTGGCAAGATGGGCTTCGGATGGCCAAGATAGGGCTACAGCGTGCCCTAGCGCTGCTGGTGGCTTGGGAGAGCTGACCTCAACGTCAACTTCTACTTCACGTACAATAACAATCTATACCAGAGAAGGTTTGTGATGCAAATGCCTTCCTTCACTCCGTTTTATCAGTTTCATCTCATCGTACTGTTGTGAACTTGTGAGATCCACACTGTGGGTTAGCTTACATCACATAATTATGTTATAAGATGATTAGTCATGTGTAATTATTTCTATCATACGAATCTCAAAATCGCAGGTTTTTAGTTTGTAGCTATGTTCAACTCAGTTATGTGTTAGAATATTATTTTATTAACCATCACGCGCTCTTGCTACTCCAGGACATAATGAGGCAAAGCCTGGACCATCATATTGCACCTGCTGTTGCTCATTTCTTGAATTGTTTCTTTGGCAACATTTTGTCTGCTTCAACAAAAAGCAGTACTGGCAGCCCGCAATCGAAAACCTAGAAGGTATGCTATCCAATCACAAGCAATCCCGTTACGTTGCTATGCACTGTGCAACTTTATCTGGAGCTTAGTTTACTCCAGATAAATTTTACTACTCCCCCCTTTTCAAAAAAAAAGTTTACTACTCCCTCTGTTCCTAAATATATGAAGTTTTAGTAGTTCAAATTAAACTGCCAAAATGTCATACATTTAGGAACGGATGGAGTATTATTTAATCTTTTGCTGGTATAAAAATTGTATTCAATATGTCAGGACTAGAAATCAAGTCAATCAGCTTCAAGAAAGGGTTAATCTGCATATTCCTGGCTAACATCTGACGGAGTTTGGTCTGATACTCGCGAAACATAAATACCAGGTATGGGCAGTTACTATTTCTTTATGTTTTCAGTTTTTTATCAAACACCATGGCTAACGGACTTCATTTATTTTGTTTGAAGCGCCAGATGATGCGATGGTTGAGGCTAAAAGAGTTGCAGTTCTCCACAATCTTTGCCAAAAGGTTAGCTACGTTCAGACTTACATGATAATTATATTTGTCGGATGATGCTTGGTTTGGTCTTGACAAAGAGAAAATTTTATGTTGTTATGAGTTTCCATTGCTCTTCTCGTCACTTTCTCTTTTACAAAATGTTGGCCCGTTTTTAGAATCATGTTCCACGTAGTATATAGTGCTTGTCAAAATTATGGTACCATCTTATTTGTTTGACATACCAAATATTATCCATTTAATAGGTTGGAACCAGATGTTAAGCACTCAGTTCCTACCTGTACGATGAAAGGAAGCTTATGGAAGCTGGGAAAATCCGGATGGCTGAGGTATATATTTCGTATACCGTCTTGTTTTAGCTGACTTGTATACATATTTTATTTCAATGTATGGATTTTGTAAATTCATGTTCATGCATTTCAGGGAACCCTAAATGAGGCATATGCAGTAAAAAAAATTTTTGAAGCTTTTTCTCTACTTCAACAGGTATAATACATCTATCTTAGCATGAGAATCCTCCGAACTTCTGTTAAAAAGCAATAGCTTTTTGAAAATGTGACTTTGGATGTTACATTTATGAGTTGTCTACATTTTGTAGCAGTAGTTCTATCATAGGTTCAATCAAACCGAACTTGCGCTACGATACATGTCCCGTACATTTCTTTTGTTGAGTTTAGCATTAGGTCTTGATCATCCAGATGTTGCAGCAACTCTTATAAATGTGGCAATGATGTACCAGGATGCGAGCAATATGAGTACTGCTCTTAGGTATCTTCAGGAAGCACTTAAGAATGAGTGCCTTTTAGGCCCAGGTCATATTCAAACAACAGTTTGCTATCATGCTCTCGCCATTGTATTCAGCTGTATGGTTGCATACAAGCTTTCACTTCAAGTAGAATGAAATAGGAGAAGTTTAAGGAAGAGGGCGGTTAATCATGTCTTTGTTTTAGTTTTTCTTTTTCTTTTAGGGGTATCCTTTACCCCTATGTAATTAAGTAACTTTGTACATTCCTCCCTTTTCCTCCGTCTATTAATGAAAATTACACAGTAGGGGTTTCCCCTACTGTTTGCCCATCTTTTTTTTTTTGAAGAAACATCACTGAAAAGTCTTATTTTTTATTTCATTTTATTATACTTGTAGAAGTACCATGCAAGCGAAGCAAAAGACAATATTCCTGACGTTTTATAGGAATTTCTCAAGAGCATCAAGTAGATCTTAGTTTATAATAGATAATCCCTCCGTATCACTAAACGCACTTATATTTCTTTACGAATGGAGTAATTATTAGTGCTATCTTTGTATACATTATCGAATTACATTGTAAGTGGAGTGGATTTCAATTTTTTCTATACATGTGAAATTTGAGTAGCGAGTTATGGCGGGCTTCCACATTTGTAGGTGCAACCATGAAAGGGAAAAGCCCGTGGCAACGCACAGACGTTCTACTAGTTGTAGTAGTAGCCTAAAAAAAGCTTAACTTTCCGTGCCCCTAAAATCCGACGAACAGTCGATCCATCCACTCGATCGACGGAGGGGATCCGGTAGAGAGAGAAAGGGAAACCTAGTCGCTAGAGACCAGGGAAATAAAACCTGGACACGGGAAGCCCAACACAAAGCCAACTCCAGCTGTGTCTCCTGTCAAAAAAAAAAAAAACTCCAGCTGTCTCTATCTCCCTCTCCGTCTATATTCGTTTGAGCAGCCGATTGCAATTTGGATCGAGGATTCGAGGCCGACCGCACGAGGGTGCCACCACCGCGTCTTCTAGGCTTCGCCGCCACGTGGAGTCGCCTGGAGTTGGCTCCGCCGCCCGCTGGTCGCCAGCAAGGTCGCTTCGTAACTAACCCCTTCTATCCTCGGGCCCTCCCGTGCTTGCCGCTGCGTGCTTGCTGCTGGGCGATGCGTCTGGTCTGCTGATGGCCTGATTGTGCTGGTTGCCTTGTCTTTATTACATGGACTTCTATGACAAATTGCCGTATCTCCTGTCCATGTTTAGGTATGTGGAGGTGTACTAATTTATTTGTTTTTCTCATGCAGATCCAACGTAGTTCTTCTAGTCCGATGGATACTGGATTTGCTAAAAAAGGACCCAAGACACCTGGTGATAATGGCAAAGGACCAGAGGCATCTGGACCATCTGGGCAGTCTGATGGTAATGACAAAGAAGGAAAGACACTTGGACCATCTCATGGCGATGAAAACCAGGGGAATGGTCATGATGGTGGAAAAAACAATGTGAATGATCGTGAAGGCAGCCCTAGACCAAGTGCCATTAGCAAAATAACTGCTAGTTTCATGTTAGGATTGATCATCGCCAAGAGATGCGTGCAACCTTTGATTAACCATCCTTCTATTCCTTTTTTTGGACCTCGTTTGGGTGAGGTGCCAGAACTGGTCAGTGGGAGTGAAACTAGTTGCGTTGGTTGGGTCGACGGCCATCCTTCAATTCCTATACTTGGAGCTGGTTTGGGCGAGGTGCCAGGACTGATCAGTGTGAGCGAGACTGGTTTGGTTGAGAATTTGGTTGAGCGATGTCGGGTTAATTTATCAGCAAACCTGTCCCCCCAAAACCAGTTCGGGTGTCGGATTTGGAAGGTCAGCCCCTCCTTGAAATTTTTCACTGTTCACACCAACTTATGCATGGTCAACACCATTGGAATCTATGATGATCGGGGTGGTGTTCTTATCTACAAGCACAAGACCAGAGAAAAGGAGAGATTTATTGAAAAAAGAAACCTTTGGCAGTCAAAGCATATAGGAAGAGACCCTTATGGTTTTATGGTATGATGTTTTTCGATTAAGTGGATTTCTTTTTTCTCTTTAGCTATTGTGGAGACTTTTCATTGATCTTTTCATAATATATATGCAGGTTAAACTTGTTATCAGTGGCCCGAGCCGTGTCTTGTCTGCTCATGCGGATGGCTGGCTCATTGAAGCTGATGTGCCCCCTGAATCCTCTTTGCTGCCTGAAACCTCTGCAACTAAGGAAATACCTGGGGGAGTATTCCGTATGTATTTAGATTTGAATGAGGACTTCCTTGACAAACCAAAGACTACTATCATTTTCCCCAGAGGGGGATTTGTGCATCTCACCTATGTGGTTTTCAGTAATGCAGTCTGATCTTCAGTTAAATTTATACTCCATGCTCGTCCCCAAGAAAATCTCCAGTTTCTTTCTAACAGTAAAGTGCAGGGTGAGCTGACATTACAGGTAGAAAATTTTCCCATCGGATGCACTATTTTCATAAAGCAAGTCGAGGATGATGCCGTGTATTTCACACCATGCGAGGGCTTGAGAGACAATTGTCTACCATTCAAGCTCCCTTTAACTCGGGAGATTCTTGCTTTACCTATTGGATCTCTTGTACGTGTTAAGGGGACTTTGATGGTAGGGAATGATATGGAAATGGTTGTAGACCAGTCTATCCCGCTCGAAGGTAGTACTGCCAAGGCTGAATGGTCGGTGGGTCAGTTTTTCGATGCTACTATATGCATCACGTCAAGTTCTTACTACCACTACTACTACTAGTCTACACGCTGCACATCAGGCAAGAGCACATGCATGTTTGTTGTACTTTTAATGTTTATAGTTTTTCGTTTAGTGAGACTGCTGCTGGATTCAATTGCATTGCCAAGTAACGGGTGTGTCCAACTGTTGAAATGTGCATGCTCATCTTTGATTAATTTTGTTGATATGAAACAATTCATGGATGCCATTTTCTTCATGATTGCAGATTTTGGGTGGATGCATCCTAGAGGTGAGCTTGTTAAAGATGATGAGGCAGCCAGGACAACATGTGATTCTGTCGGATGGAAGCAGTATGTTCTTGGCCATCGTATAAATCTTGGTTTGATGCTATTACTAATTTCATTAGCGGTGTTGTGGATGATTGTTTAACTATATGAATTGTACTCTTAGAACACACTATCAGGAACGACTGTACTAAAGTACCCAGAGCCTCAACTTCGTCTTCCTTTGAGATATCCCTTATGTGTCACCCTCCATGTCCTCTGGATCTTATCACAGACAGCAAGGAAAACAATTTCTCATTGCTTGAGCCATCTGTGATGATGGTTTATTTAGTACACCCTCCGATAATAAGTGCCGCAGTTTTGAACTGACAAAATAGGGTTTCGCCCCGCCTTATATTATAAAGCAACAACCAACAATCACTAGGTAACTGCTGGGGCGAACAGCACATCAAGCCCAAAAGAAAAAAGAAGAAGAAATAAATGCCAACAACGGCAGCTCGGCAAGCACGGATGATCCGCCACTGCTGCGCCCTCCATCTACGTCCCACCACGCTTCATGGCACCGGACCACCGCATACCAAGCAGCACCTCCAAGAAGGAATGCGACACCAACGATGCTGCTGCCCAGACATGTCCTAGGGTTTCCCCCGGCACGCGGAGGCAAGCGGGGGATGGGTAGCACCGACGCCCTTCAGGAAGGAATGGCGGCACCCTCAGGCGCCACCGCGTCGGAGCCGGATGAACTGGCAGGGATTTCTCCCGCACCCCCAAGCACCGCCACCCACTCGAACCGGAGCCATCCAACCATCTTGCCACCCGCAAGCACGCGCAACCATGGTCTCGGACTCATCCACGCTGCCCCGCTGCAAACACCACCATGAGGTCAAGAGAACAGAGGCAAGGAGCGCCCAGAGGCAAGGGCGGAAGCACCGGAGCCGCACGGGAGGGAACCGCCTCCACTGCCGTCACGCCGGAGGCCTGTGCCTTCAGCACTGACGGGGATCACCGACCGGACGACGCAACAGAGGCAAACCAGGCCACCCGGGCCCGGCGAGGCCCATATCGGGCCTGCAAAGCCATGCCACCGTGCTGCTGCACGCCGGCAACCGAGCCGGCACCCTCCAGCAGCCTGACGCACCGCCACCGCCTCCCGAGAGCCACGCCGATGCCACGTCCAGCCGCCAGCCCACCCAGACCCAGATGGGGCCCAAAGGGCCCAGATCTAGGCCGGGCAGGCGCCGCCAGCCCGTGTCGCCGCACCACCCCGTTGCCAACGATGACGCCGCCGCTCAGAGTCCACCCCCGCCCGCGCCAGGAACCCCCGCCGCTGCTGCCTAGGAGCACTGCCCGGAGCCGCTTTGCCCCGTGCTGGAGGAACCCCTGGAGGGGAAAGGCCAGGGGCCGCCGCCGCTAGTCCGCCTGGGCCAGGCCCGCGGCGTGCGCCGGCAACGACGGCAGGGAGGGAGAGGTGTGGGAGGGGAGCTCGCGGAGGGAGGTACGGGGCGCGGCCGGTCGCCCGCGGGGGCGGCGCGGTCGCGGTCGGGAGGGGGGGAGGTTGAACTAATCTTAGTTCAAAACTGGAACACTTATTTTTCATCGGAGGGAGTAGTAGTCAGGAAAGAACATGTTATAAGTTTTGGGCTCGGAGTTTGAGTTAAATTTGAGCCCTTTTGGGTAAAAAACAAACTTCTACTACAAAATGGAAATTAGATTCAATTTGTTTTCCAATAAGGGGATAAGCATCCCGGACCCTACGTTTTCAGATGCACAGAATCATATTTTATGAAAGTTGATGCAAAGCAACGAGGCCAAAGTCATGAAGATGTAGTGTACATCCCGGACCCTACATCTTCCGATGCACGGAACTATATTTTAGAATACTAGATGTCCCGGTTGTGCCGATGGCGCAAGAAGCCAGCTAGAAGTGATGTTAGTAGTGAGTAAGTAGGACATTTAATTAGCTGGAAATATAATGTAATGTGGATTGTATTATAGATAGTAGAATGACTTAGATCGGTTTACAGAAACAAATAAATATATAGGCAATGTGACATCTTATTTATGCATCTTCTTAGTCTGATTTTGATTATTTAGGAAGCCATTTGAATCAAAAATTATGTGAAGGCATCGAAATTCCAAATGAAAATTGTGAAGATAACTTATGGAAATTAATCTATTCTTAATTCTTATTGGAATTGAAAGAAAGCTAAAAGAAACTACCCAGTTCTAATTAGCTTGCATCTTGCATGATAAATTGTAGCAGATATACAGCAGTGAAAACCCAGTTACCTAAGAAGGGGATGAAACTAACCGAGGCAAAATTTAACACCGTGCATTTGCATAGGAAAACACAACATTTGCCTTTGGGAAGTAGATCATTTAATTAAAGAGAAAGGTTGACAATAGGTAGACCAAGGAACATTATCTTCAGTAAAGTTCAGAAAAGACATTTCTCAAGGTGCTATAACCTGAATACAAGAGCAGGATAAAAGGGCAAGTAATCTGTCATGGGTACAACCATTGGCATGAAGGCACAACCATAAGTGAGCAAACCTTAGGATCAAATAAAAAGTTGAGAAGGGTGAGCATACGTACACAAACTTCAGAACAGCTACATTGCACTGGTAATAATAGATATATTAGGTAGCATGGCTGAACAAACATTTACAATGGATAGAAATAGTCATTGAGGAGGCAAGGGAAAGTAGGAAAGGCCAACGGTGATATTTACAAGACATGAAAGTAGCTTAGTTCGGATCTTAAATAGGGAATTGTATCAACAGAGCTTTGACATGGCTCTATGAGCGCCAAAGACTGGGTTTGCAAACACGCAAGCAACATAGTAGTAGCGTGTTCAAAAGGGTGCAAAGACAAGCGCAAGAAGACAACGACGGCAAACCAGTCTTCACTTGTTCTTGCGGGCAGAGGCTTTAGTAGCCAGGGACAAAGTAGCGAGGGCCAAGGTAGCAAGGGCCAAGGTAGCAAGCTTCAATATACAAAACAACCTGATGCAAAAGACAGGAAAGTTCATAAGGCAAGAGATCCACATGGCATCCATCCATCAATTATTGATATAAGGCGTAGACATGAACAAATGTATCAGTTGATATGGAAGGCGGAAGGCAAGGATAAATCGATGAAGGGACTATATGTATCATCGATATACTAACCAATTTTCTAAAAGGCCTATCAACATTTCTGGGTTTCTATCATGTAAAAGACAACACATTGTAAAGCATGGCAGTGGCAAAATAATCAAAAGGAAGGCATGAACAAATCAGTGAAGGGACTATAGGTTGCAGGAATAGACGTACCACACATGCTCGCTCATCCCAAAGCATGGATCAGCTACTCCCTTAGTTTTTTTTTTTATGAAACGGTCTTTGCAGCAGTAGTAGTAGCCCTAACATCAGCAAGTTTCCAGCAAAAGGATTACATGAGAAACACATATCCATATCCTATATAAACAGAAACAGAAATCCAACAAGGTAAAATAAAGAAACAGAAGCAACAAAACTGCAATTGCTATAGTAACAAAAGCTTGATCGCATGGGGTTTCCTAGTTCTAAATTCTTTATGATTCATGCGCCCATTTCCAGCTTGGATAGGTAGTTAATAGTGTCTTATGCTTCATTGTATAGAGAGGGTGTACCTCTTAAGCTTAGGTGGCTCAGCAAGTGCAGTTTCCATGGTCTTGGCAGGTGAAGTGGCAGGAGCATCAGCATCAACATCAGTCAGTTCTGATCCCTGTGACAGGGCCAAGCTAATCATTGGGAACCATGCAAGCGGAAACCAACAAAAAACAAAGAGGAACCTAGATCCGATAGAAATACTAACAGTGGCTGAAATAAGGGAATTTATCAAAGCTGGCGTGACCACCCGGTCATCATCCTTCTCCTGCCAAACAAGGATATGTGCATGTGGCAGACCCCTCTTCTGGAACTCCATGGTATGGAGAACCGGAAAACAGGAGGGCAAATGAAAAAAAGGAAAAATAAGATACATGGCTAAGAAAAATGAAGAAAGGGAAGAAAAGGCATTGGGCATAGTACCAGCAACCACATAACCAAACGCCTTCCCGGTCCTGATCTTCCGTAGGTACTCAAGGAGCTTCATGTGATACACTCGAACGGTAATATCAGCTCTATCGACTGCTTTTTGCCCAGGTTCAAGACTCTCAGTTATTTCAAGCCACTTTGGATTACACGTGAAGGTTGTGAATATATCAGGTGAGCCATGGACATGTGAAACAGCCACCGCATCATGGAAGTTTTCAGTCATATTGCGACGCCCACCAGTATAAGATGATCGATGGCATTATATTTTTCTTACCGACCTCGGCTCCATCAAGCTTACCAAGTCTAATAGCATCAACAACACGCTAGAGCTTTTCAGCTCGCATGTCGACCTGAAGCTTTTCAGAAATGCAGCACGGACCTTGACTGAACAGCGAGAGGATCACGAGCCAGTAGATCACCAGAGTCAACAGAGCACCAGCCAAATAGCAAGCAGAAGATGATAGAACAGCAAGCAACCTGCGATAAACAGAATAAATGGCTTACGAGTGGGGAACACAGATGAAAAGAGCATGTATAATAAGCACACCACAAAGATGACAGGTAAAACATGCTTGCAATCACGTCAATGGAATCAGCGGCCATTTTCATGCATTGTAAATATAACAAATGGCCCCTCCTGCTCCCCTCTCACTCATCTCATGCCCATTTGCACTGAGTGTTCACTGGGCTTGGTTGCTATCTAAACCAGCACAAACTCACTCAAGCATAGCACCATAGCATCTAAAGCAGTAAAGCAGGATCTGTAACTAACAGAAGCAAACATATGTGGTCATGGCACTACCGTCACAGTAAAAAATGGGAAGAGTCTGCAGCCTATGTCACAAGTACAGATGCTCTATTTCCACCTAAAACTATCACAAATCCAGCTCTTTTCTTAAACACACATTAGAAAATAAAAATAAACACAAGTGGGGCACATACATCAGATCATGAAACCAAGACAATGGTACCAATAAGGACAAGTACAGGAATCTCAGTAAACTAATTATCCATAGCATTAGAAATAAAATTCTCCAACCTAGGGGTAGAGAAATAGCATGAAGCAACCCTAAGAAAACCAAATGACAACCTAGGCGTTGATCAAGATGTAGAATATATAGACAATTAGGAGAAAAGAGACCAATTCGCTACAGGTTTTTACATTATTTTATTGTGGTCACTGCAATCAATTCCCAACATGATAGATCTTTCAAATAAACCAAGACTGACAACCTTACCCAAGGAATTATTTTCAGCAGTCGGCATATTAATAAGAACATATTCTAAAACATCGATAAAAGAGCATTGATAAGGAAAAGGAACCAGAGACAAAACAGTAAATGCATTAGCCATAAGATGCTCCTAAAATAAAAGGAAAATCAAGAGACTCCAGCAAACTTAAGGAGTACACTAATACAATAATCAAATCAACTAATCACATATAGCTAAGGTGAGATGATTTAAGAAGAGAAAGAAGAGGGAAAATCACATGTTTTCACAGTAAGGGAAGCCACCAAATGGCCTGACTTGAGCTTAAAACTTGTTTGCTACTCACTCTCCACAAAAAGCAGTGGTCGGGTCTGACGGCGTCAGCAGGGCAACCCACCTAGCCGCTGTAAATAGCAAAATAACCCACTCAAACACCCACCCCCGGCCGACAAGTGGGCACCACCGCTCGCAGGGCCCAGACGCAGCAACGCAACACATGCGGGCATATATAGAACAGAGAGAGACCAACCCCTCTCACCAGCGACGGACTCTCCCTTTTACCCAACGGGAGTTTCACGTGCACTGCTTTACCCACCAGACAAACAACAAAACTCACCCCCTACACACACAGGTCACTGTCATCCGGGCCCGCCCTGTAGCAGGGGACACTAACACAGCTGGGCAGCCAAAGTGCGAGTAGACAAAGGAAATCACACTGCTCATACACCTCACGTGCCCCAGCCCACGCGGCATCCCACGCAACACAGTGGAAAAGAAACCAATGAACCCCTCTCACAGACCCAACACACCACCATGCGGGGCCAACCGGAAGAAGGGACTACCAAGGCAACTGGGTATAGGCTTCGCGAGTACAACAGCGGCAGTGCACCCCCTCACCCACCCACGTCGCATCCCTGGTCGGCTAAATTTCATGATTTGACCCTTTTCGTATACTATTTCGAGATCTGACCCTCATTAGAAAAAAAAATCGGGATCTGACCCTTTTCTTACCGCCAGGCACCTTGGCGGTAGGGTATAATAGCCTACCGCCATGCCCCTTGGCGGTAGGGTTGGACACCCTACCGCCAAAAAGTTCTAAGTTTCCAACACAGAGCATGCCCAGGGTCTACCGCCAGACCCCTTGGCGGTAGGGTATAACAGCCTACCGCCAGACCCGTTGGCGGTAGGCTTGCCGCCAAGGGGTCTGGCGGTAGGAAAAGAGTCAAATCCCGAAACTTTTCTCAGCGGGGGTCAGATCCCGAAATAGTATACGAAAAGGGTCAAAACACGAAATTCGGCCTCCCTGATCAGCTCGGATGCGCTCGACGCGCCAATCCCCGCCCAGCGACTCCCAGCCAATCGGCCTGCGTGAAAGTTTTTGCCAGCCTGCGGTGACGCCCCAATTAGCCGACGCGGAGACGCGCGCCTGTCTGTCACTGCAGACCAGCCCCACCCACGCGCGGGCCCAACATTCATACACCGAAATAACAAGCCGAAAGTCAAAGCCATGGACAGTAGCTTCATCAAACGGCCAGAAATCACAGCGCGGTCGAAGGGCCTTCATATGGCCGAGTTGGCTAGACTCTTCCATTTCTCCGACAAGTATTTCTGGACGGAGGGAGTAGTTAGATATGAAGTAAACATGCATGACTAAGTTAGACGGGATAATGCCTTCGCGTCGCCGCCATGGCAGTGCTGGGAGGAGGAGACTCCCGGTGGCGTCATCTACGGTGATGGTGCGACCCTTCTCTGTAGCATCTCATGCGTCGGGTCATACATGGCCAAGTTCAGGGCGCCGCTTCTACACCCTGGTGACCCTGAGTGGACGCTCTCGTCAAGAGGACCCTCATGCCGCTCCCAAGCCACAGCGTTGAGCTTTGCGTTGTGTACCTCGCCGGCAGGATCCTTGCCACCGTCAAGTCCGACTTCTAGCGCGTCATCACACCCAATGGCGGCTGGGAAGACGTCGTTCAAGACGTGCTGGTTCCGAAGCCATGGACTCCGCGGGATAGCGACAACCATTTACCAGTTCAGCTACGTGCTGGTGTCCCGTGCAAACTTCCATGGTCGTCAGTCCTGGTTGGTGTGAGAAATTACAATTGTGAAAGAGTGGTTGATGGTCGCGGGCCGCTCCGTGCGTTTCATGTGTCTGGATAGAGGGCCTTCCACACCAAAAAAGATGTACCGAGTGAGAAAGGACATAAAGGGATAGTAAAATAGGTAGACTCTTGACCATCATGAATTTGATGGAATATGGAAATGAAAAATATAAGATTTATGTTCCCAGCGACATTACTCAGTATAATGTGACAATACACCGGCGTCTAACTAGGATTAGTTAAATGCATAGTCTAGACCAAATGAATGTACTACAACTTACCTTTTCTTCTCTTTTTGTTTGGTCACAACGGAATCAGTAGGCTACGACCAAGAAGGTCGAGCTACTTATGTCCAAGCTGATGCCGTTGTTTTTTTTTATTTTTTTGACAGAAAGACTGTAAGGGAACCCCCTACAGTATAATTGGTGCAACAAACTCAAATTGCAAGTACCGTGCCTTGAACCTGGATGGGTGGGAAGGCATCAGCTCCTTCCCACCACTAGGCTATGCCTTTAGTCTGCAGCTGATGCCGTTGTTTTTTTTTTTTGACAGAAAGACTGTAAGGGAACCCCTACAGTATAATTGGTGCAACAAATCCAAATTGCAAGTACCGTGTCTTGAACCTGGATGGGTGGGAAGGCATCAGCTCCTTCCCATCACTAGGCTATGCCTTTAGTCTGCAGCTGATGCCGTTGTTGTCGTATTTGATTTCACTTCTCCTTGAACAAACTAACCTTGAGGCGGCACCCATCAAAAAGAAACTCGTACTTGATTGCACAGTTTTGATAAGCATAATAGACACTATGCCACACAATTGATAGTCTTCAAGATGTACCATTGACCACTAATTCGTACTAGCATATGTAGGAAGTCAAGAAAATTTTAGTATTCTAGGCATACTTTTTGCGAGAAATATATACATATTGTTTTCAATTTTCCAATCTAAATAAATATTCAGAATGATATTTCTAGTCAAAGTTTTAAATGTTTGACTGAAGTCATGTAAAAATGGTGCTTTCACAGTTAAGTCGGCATACACTGTGGCCTTTGAGGAAACATGTAGGCTGACTGAAGAATCATCAAGCAGTGCTCCGGACAGTCACCATACATGTTGGAAAATTATTTGGAAGAGCCTTGTACCGTTCGCTTGGCGAGTTGCGATTAATTATCTTCCTACTTGGCAAAACAAACATAAACAGACGCTAGAGCTTTCAGGAACTTGTCCGATTTGTGGTCGCGAGGAGGAGGACACCTTCCATGCTTTATGTAGATGCCCTCTGGCGGTGCAAATGTGGAGATGTATGTCCACTGTTTGGCGTTTGCCGAAGCTGGAGGAAATGACAAACACTGGCACTGAGTGGTTACTTGAGGCACTGCAGCCACTTACTGATATTGAGCGATGCATGCTAATGATGACGCCGTGGTGGGTATGGCACAACAGGAACGAGGTGACTCACAACAAGGATCCTCCGCCAATGGATGTACCCAAAGGATTCTTGGTCAGTTATTTAGACTCTCTTTTAACACTTAAGCACTCGGAGGAGGAACAGATAAAGGGGAAACATGTGATATGATATGATCATGTTATCTTGCCTCGTGAGAGAATGAACTCAGCTGCTAATGTTCCATGGACGTTGCCAATGGATGGCTGGACTAAACTTAACACAGATGGAGCCTGGACTGCTGATGGGGGTGCAGGTGCTAGTATGGTCCTCCGAGATAATACGGGTCAGATCATCTTTACATCATGTAGGGTGCTATTCTCCTGTAGGAATGCCTTAGAAGCAGAACTCAGTTCATGTATGGAGGGATTATCATGCAATCCAAAGAACAGAGCTGCCTATACATGTGGAGATGGACTCTTTGCAAGCTGTGAGGATGATAAATGATGAGGCCAATGATAGATTAGTCTTTACCTCGCTGGTGGAGGAAATCAAGCATCTTAGCAGTCTCCATAGAACTACCTTTACTCATGTTCATTGTTGCCAAAATAATGTTAGTGATTATTTGGCAAAAAATGCTAGAACTGAGAGTAGAACCGTTGTTTGGCTTAACTCTGCCTTGTTAGAGGTTATTGATCTTTGCAATACGGATCGTGGCTTTACCACTTGAGTAATACAAAGTTCACTTGCAATTTTTTTTTTACTTATTTGTGATATAAAAGAAGTACTACCTGGCTAGCTTGATATACCGCTCCAGCCAAAACAAAAAAGCTGGAACTGCAGGGCAAGGCGGTTTACGAGCAGCAACACATACAGCATGCGCAATCCATATTGACTTTTATAACACGTAAAATGAAAATCTAGGTTTTTAGACATGTCTGCCATGGTGCCGCCGTGGCTGACGTTCCTTGACCAATCTAACCTCGAGACGACATCCATCCAAAACCAGTCCAGTAAGAGCAGCATGAGCATCTTCCTCATGGGCATGTGTCATCTGTATGGTCACATGACCAATACCTTGTGACGCCCCAGTCTTCTTATAGCAGATCACCTCCGCACTGGACACTTTGCCATGCTCGCTGAAGAAGAGTCGTAGCTGAGTGCTCTTCACTGTGAGAGGCAGACTGCGCACCAGCAACCTATAACATGGCACACGATGTCTCTCGATCCGAAGCAGTGTGTGTGCCGGAGGACCAGAAATTGTTGGAGCTATCTGCGGCTGCTGCTCCTGTGACCTCTTACTGATTTCCTGGCGGAGCAAAATCAACATATATGAGCACCTGTACGGTTGTATTGGCTTGATGTGGTGATAATTTTTGTTATCGTCAGGTGATAAGTTTTGTTCGAAAAACAAATTTACTCGGCTTATGCAGAGTTCTGGGTTAAACTCTTGTGTGGTGTATTAGCTTGATGTGGCCAACAGATCAATAATAATCGGATATTTTATTATGAAAAAAATCCAACTTGAGAAAATTGAGCTGTTTTTAGTAGTGTATAGGATTATAGGTAGCCAGATACCAGAGGAGTAATAACGGACTCAGGGTTGAACCATGTACACATCTTGTCGTCCCAACATCGAGGCAGCCGTTGTACAAGCTCGGTCTTGTCGTCAATGAGGTTGCATCTGAACACTGCACGATTTCCATATCCATATGTAAAGTCTCTATTAGTGTGGCAGACGAAGTAGGCGCACCTGTCGTGGCCGTTGGGCAGCCAGCCCGTGTCCACAACAAAGCTATGGCGCGTACCCAGGAACAGCACGTGGTCGCCCAGACTACGGCCGTCCCTTCTCACCCATCTCATCTTCTCCAGCACCGGCGATGATGACAATGACTTTCCTTGAGTGCCTGCAGGGACACGGTGACGTCGTCGAGAAGGCAGGCGTGTGGCCCCGTCTGATACCTGTTATTTTTCCTGGTCTGAATCGACACCCATAGGATCTCACCCCTGGACTCGAGGACATGATTGCAGTTGCAGGTGGATTCGCCAAAACAACCTGCACCACCGGCGTCCGCTGGCTCTTGACAAGCACGTCGCGGGCGACATCGGTTTCTAGTGTGACGATGCGCCATATACCAGCTCTTCATGATGATCAGGATCTTGCCGCCGTGGTAAGCAACACGCAGATCATGTTGGGATGTCCAGCGTGACGAAGTGGTGTGCTCGAGGGTCCTTTCGACCATTGTCCACTCTGCGTCGCCGGGGCGAAGTATAGCAGCTGTCAACCTGGCCATGGACCTCAGGCCAACCATGCCTACCACGTAGGAGATGTTGTAGAGAAGGGTTGTGTTAGATTAACCTTGTTGTTTTTGGTTTTCATCACTTTTAGTTAATTAGAGTGTGCACGGCCAGTTAGTCATGCCGAGTTGCGAGCGTCGCATGACACCGTGTGTGGCACTAAGTTGTGGATATGCCGTTGCATTAGTAGCCTGCATGCATGGATGGATTAGTTAGCTAGCTATGGAGCCGGAGCAGCCGAGTCGAGTGGCAGTTCAGCGTGGAGAAAGAATAGGAAGCAATTAGTTGAGGCTTGGTCCTATACGTGCGTATCCTAAGATTCTGCAGACTTGGTTGTTACTCAAGTGTACGTGTGTAGTTAGCGTGTGGAGTACTAATCGGATCAAGCAGCCGTGGGCTTGACCATGCATGTGTACGTGCGTGTGTGTGTGTGGGTTAGTCGGTGCGTGTGTGGTGTGTGGTGCGTAGTCTGGCTACTTAAACGCATGTATCCGGTTCATTTGTCTTAAGAAGAAACAGTGAAAAGGCACAAGTTTGTGCGGTGCCGCAAAACTCCATGTGTGCTCTTCTTCTATCTTAAGCTCTTGTGTGCGTGTCTTCTTCTTCCTGGGGCAAAGCCAACAGGTTGTGCCATCGTCGTAGATGACGCCAAGGGGTTTAAACAATTAAACTCCTTCTCCCACAGGGCAAGGTCGCGCGGGAGTAGAGGCAGATGTGCGATTCCTCCGGTGAGAAGTTCATGAAGGCTGGGGCGGAGGTGTTGGATGGTGAGGCACCGGAGGGCGGTGCCGTTGGAGCTGGTCACCCAATTTCCTTAGGGCTCAGACAGCAGCGGCTGCGAGCGGTAGTTGGAGTTCGAGAGCACGCGTCTCATCTCGAAGCAGGTCGAGTATTGTTTCACCGCAGCAAGGAGCCAGGGCAGGAACCTGGCCGTCCTCCTCGTCGCCGTTGGGGACCATAAGCCGCGCCATGGCCTGCAGACGGTGTGGAAGCGGACGAAGTGGGTGGCGTTGTGCAGGCGGCCGGATAATGTCGCGAGCCACATCCGGCGGGAGATCAGACCAACGCCTGGCGGGCATGGCGGCCTGATCGGCCCGGAAGCAGTCCTATGGCGAGCGACGGTTCAATCAATCAAAAAAGGAAAAAAAAAAAGTCATATGGCGAGCGAGCGAGAGATGGAGTTGTTTTGATTGACGTGCCAGGTGGGTCTATCTCTCCAACTCCAATACGTACAGCACGGGTGGATCCGTCTATCTATCCGTCCTTAAAAAGTAGTTTCAATTTTGTTGAAAAATCAAAAAATTTATATTCGAGAATTCTAACTTCCGAACGTTCGGAATTCTGTACTAGATCCGAACGCATCGGATGCTATCGATCTCAGGCCAACTTCAAGGCGCGACCCCAAACGGACGTCCGTTTAGTCCGCTTTTCGTTCACTTGGGGGTGGCAATGGGCCATGCCCGTCCGGATTTCTGGATGCGGCGGCCGTACGCCCAACGCACGGCCGCATCTCGTCCATGCGCCCAACATAAAGCGTAGTTGTTCAAATGAAACATAGCAAATAGTTTCACATTCGAAATAGTTTATTACAACCCAATCGAAATAAAAACAATATGAAAGTCTTTACAACCCAATCGAAATTTGTTTGCATGAAAGGTAACCGATAGATCTACTGGTTGCCAATGTGAGTCCGCATGTGCTCAACCAAGTCATCCTGGAGCTGAACATGAGTATGTCAATCACGCAATTCACGATGAAAATGGACAAACTGTTCGAAGGTTGCAGGAGGTGGCTGCTCAGACTCAACATTTTCACCTTGAAAATCAAACCCTTGGTCATAGATGCTTTCATCACGCTCATCCTCCACGATCATGTTGTGCATGATCAAACAAGCAGTCATCACCTCCCAAAGTTTCTGAGTGTTCCATGTCAATGCAGGGTTTTGAATAATACCCCATAGAGACTGAAGCGCACCGAAAGCACGCTCCACATCCTCCCTAGCACTCTCCTGCATTTGGGCAAACCTCTGTCTCTTCTCTCCTTGCGAATTGGGTATGATCTTGACAAGAGTGGACCACTGTGGATAGATACCATCAGCCAGGTAATATCCCTTGTTGTACTGGTGGCCATTGACCTCAAAGTTGACCTCCGGAGAGTAGCCTTCTGCAAGCCTTGCAAACATTGGAGATTGCTGAAGAACACTACTATCATTGTGAGAACCAGCCATGCCGAAGAAAGAATGCCATATTCACAGATTTTGTAAAGCCACCCCTTGTACTGCCCCTGCCAAGCAAATGGATAGTTCTTCCACTTTCAGTGCATACGATACTACCAAACATGCCCGGAAAGCCCCTCTTGGCATTGATCGCCAACAACCTCTCTGTATCAGTGGCAGTTGGCTCTTTGAGATACTCAGGGCCGAACACTGCCACTACGGCTTTGCAGAAACTAAACATTGACAGGAGACACGTGGACTCACTCATATGAACATACTCATCCACAAGATCACCAGGAATTTCATACGCAAGCGTGCGGATAGCCGCAGTGCATTTCTGGTAAGAAGAGAAGCCAAACTTGCCAAGGGCATCCTCTTTGCACTCAAAGTAAGGGTCATATGCTACCACTCCCTCCCAAATACAATTGAACACATGTCTGGCCATACGGAAGCTGCGGCGAAATTTGTGTGGTTTGAAGAGTGCGCTATTCTCAAAGTAATCAGCATAGAGAAGGGTGTCGCCTCTCTCCCTATTGCGGTTCAAGGCCGGAACATGGCCGGGGATTGATCCCCTGAACTGAGGCCACTTCCTACTGATGTAGTCGTGGACGACCAATGCAGCCGCCATAATGTCTTCATCATCCGATGAACAAATGAAGTTGTGAAAGAAAAACTCATCCCCGCTATCCAAGATACCTTGGGAGCAACGCGTCAAAAACCTTGCGGGCGTGCTGGAGACGGGGCCGGAAAGAGTGAGCCGATGCAGCGAAACAAGGATGGTGTTGGTGGGGTGGGCGGCCTGGGGCAATGGAGCTAATGCCGGAAGTTGTTGGGGTCGACGGTCGGCGCCGGCGGCCGTAGCCTCTCTCCCACCGCCAACAAGGAACCACGAACGCCGGCAAAAAACTCAACCGAAACGCGGGCGTGGGGCAGCTATGGCATGGCATGGTTGTGGGGGCGGACGGCCTTGATGGAAGGCGATGCGGCCGGGTACGGGGGTGGCGGCGGCGACAACGAAGGCGGAGGGCAGAGGGAGAGACGGGGAAGAGAAATGTGGCTGTGTCCCCGACGGGCGGGCCACACCCGCCCGCGCGTGTTTTGGACCGGGAATGGGTCGAAAGCGGACGAAAAATGGATGATGGTCTGTTTGTGGCCGTGCGTTGGGCGGCCTGTTCTGCCAATTTACCCTCAAACACGGATGCCGCCCGACCATTTTGGGTTTTCTGTCAGATCTGGTTTTTTAGGAGTGAACCGCCTAAGTGCCTAAGAAAACAGATTGTCCGGCCAAACTAAAAAAGAGAGCAAATATTGAGGATTAATTGGGTTTCGAACCCAGCTCTTCTAGGAAAACGCACGGCGCAATAACCACCCAAGCTCACCATAGGTTGTGACATATGGAAGATAACTAACTCTTTTGATACAATGTTATTGCAATAGTAGTTAAAAAGCCAATTTTCCTGTTGATTTTTTTCGGTGATGCGAAAAGAAACACTAAGAGATATGGGTGGCCTTTTGTCCATTTACTACCACATTAGCAAACTAAATAATTTTAAACACCGGCGACTTCTATGTAAATAGCATGATAATTTACACACCATAGACGTGATAACTTATGTACAAATACCACGATAAATTATGATATGGGGAAAATGGTTGTTGAAACATACCTGGTGACATCTGGGTAAATAGCATGTTTTTTACATATGATAAGTTATGTGAAAATAGCATGATAATTTACGCACAACACAACTGATAACCCACATACAAGCACCATGACAACTTATTTGACCCCGACAACTTCGGTGCAAATAGCATGGTAATATACGCACCGTAGGCATGTTAAATTATGTACGAACATCATGGTAGTTTTTTGACCCGGTAAAAATTATTGAAAACAAACTCCCAACATTTTTTTATGAAAATAGCGTGATAATTTATGCACAACAAAGCTGAGAACTCATGTATAAATATCATGGTAACCTTGTTGACCCCGTGAATAAAGTTGTTGAAAAACATACCCCGATAATTTATGCAAATGACATGGTAATATACGTGGCATAGACGTGATAACTTATGTACAAACACTGCAATGACTTTTGACACAAGATTTTTTGTTGTTGAAAAACATACTCCCGATAACTTTTGTGTAAATATCATGATACTTTACGCATAAACAGAGCCGATTTAACTCATACCCATACACAACGGTAACCTTTTGACATTAGAAAAAAGTTGTTGAAAAATATACCCCGGTAACTCCTATACAAATAGCATGGTAATATACGCATCGCAGACGTGATAATTTAAGTACAAACAATGCAATAACTTTTTGACGTGGGGGTGAGGGGGGTTGTCAAAAACATACCATGTGATAACTTCTATGTGAATACCATGATAATTTACTCATCGCCGATTTTATAACTTGTGCACGAACAATATGATAACTTTAAACCTGGGGGGGGGGGGGGGGGTGGGTGTTCAAAATATACCCCAGTAAATTCTGTATGCATTGTGATTGATGCGCCACAAACATGATAACTTAAGTATAAAACATCATGGTAACTTCAACCAAGGGAAAAAGTTGTTAAAAACACACCCCGATAACTTCTCTGTAAATAGCATGATATTTATGGAGCCGAGACCTAATAACTTAGGTACAAACACCACGATAACTTTGACCGAGAGAAAAGTTATTGAAAACATATACCGATAGCTTTTGTATAAATACCATGGTAATAGGCACAGCAGGCGTGTTAACTTATTTTAGCCTAGACGTGGTAACTTTTGACAAAAAAAATTATCGGAATATACCAACATGACAACTAGTTTCGAAGGTCTCGTCGCGTTGATTTTTTGTGTGAAGACGGATTTTGAATCGGACAGTCCAAAACATTTCAAAATTTTATTTTTTAATGGAATCTTTGCTGGCATTTTTTGTTTTATACGCACACGTAAATTCGTGTTGTAATATAGAAAGAAAGAAGGTTCAACACCGAAATAAAAGAATTTAGCAAAAAAGAACAACACCGAAACGACGAAGGTTCAAATAATGTGATGTTTGGAGATTGGGTGAACTAGCAAGCCTGGTTGAGGTGGTTACTGGGCCTGGTTATCCGTATGCCTTGCCTGAGCTTGTCGGTGCGAATCCCATGTAAATCAACTTTTTCTGCTTTTGTATTTTACCCTGAAAAAAACTGACAGCGCAGCAAAGGAAAAGAAAACCGGACGAGAACGGAAAAAAGAGAGAGAGAAAATCGGTCAGGAAGTGGCGGAACGTAGGGCAGAGAGATCGTTCGGTAACGTTGCTTACAAACATAACGTTTGGCAGTTAGCAAAGTCCTTTTATATTTAATCGTATTTATACAATATAATACACCAACATTTATGCCAACAAATTAGTAGCATTAGATTCACGATAAAATATATTTTCATCATATACCTATTTGGTTTCACAAGCATTAATATATTTTTGCACAAACTAAGTCAAATTTTAAGATAGTTTGAACCTTCAGCAAAGTTGGAAGTGCACTCTTTAAAGGACGGAGGGACTACGTACGTAAGCCCATGAGCATGCAAACCACACCACGCCCACCCGGAAATTCGGAGCGGCACGCAGGTACGGGGGCACACACCTACTGAAACGCCTGCTGCCGTCTATCTACGCTATGATCCGTGCACATTTTTTAACACAAAATGATCGACAAATGGATAGAAATTGTTAACTCTCCGAATACGAAACTGTATATGTGTTTATTCTGTACAAATACGGGTGTCTACATGTCCGTATCCTACACCCACACGTTCTGTTACGGACCCTGTTCCACGACTTCCGCCAACTGTTCATCTTCTTCTTCTGTCCCTGCCCTCTTCTTATGTTATTTTAGTTCTATTTTCTCCCCTTCCTTTATCTTCTTTCCGTTATGTCCAATGCTTTCGTTTATGTGATCTCAGTTCATCCGTTCGTGTTGTCCTATGTGTTGTTTGTTTGATGCATCATTTTTTGCCATGCAAAATCACTACTCTTCTTTTTTTAACCTTTTGTGTTCTCTTGCCTCAGATATGTATCCTTCTATTCTTCAATAATTGCCATGAGTTAAAAAGCTAATTTCTATTCGGTATGATCTAATGGCGAGCCACACCACGAACCACCAATTCTGCAGGTAGTGGTGACCATACTTGGTCTGGTTGCCCCAGAAGGCAGGAAGTCGGGTATGTGGAGGGTGCCGAGCAGAATGGCGTCGTCAGTGATGACAATGTGGAGGGTGTCTCGTGGGTGCCCAGCAGGACGGCGGGGTCGGTGACGGCGATGTCAGGAGAGGATCTCCTGGCTCCGGTCACAGCACCGTGCGATGCCCACGCTTGCAGCAGCGAGGTACAGCAGCGGCCCGCTTGAAGCACCCTGGCTCCGCCCATTGCAGCACCGAAGCTTCTCCGGCCAACTGCTGCAGCAGTGGGGTCTCCGTGTCCAGACATTGCAGCAATCTCCAAGACCCGCGGTTGCTTGGGGACAGATGCAGAGAGGAACGCACAGGCACGATGCTGTGGAAGAGAGCGGCTCGACAAGGTTACCAGTGGTGATGACTTGCTGCTGGTTGCAAAAGATGGGAGTTGGGGATAGAGGATGGAAGAAGACGGAGACGACGAGAAGTTTCGTGGATAGGATATGATCGAAGGCAAAAAAAAATTAGTTGTGCGAACGTAGCAATAGGGTGACCCGGCTGATTTCCGCGTGAAACCGGTAGGTTGAATTGAATTACTTCCCTCCTCAAACGCTACCTATACATTTGGGCGGACGGTCCTGTCAAAGTTCGGTCACAAAAATGTTATCCAGTCGGGCGCCTTAAACCGGTCCTATACTTTCGGGCTGACTGGCACACCTCATCTCCAGCTCTAATCTGTGGCAGACATGAGGAGGCCCGGGCGTGCCCGGGTGTGTCCTCCATGTCGGACTGACATGCGAGACCTATGAGGACACCCGTCGAAACTTAGTGGTCCGGTGAGAACGTCGCTCCGGCGTGCCGCCCGAGGGATCAAATCCGACTATTTAAGCCGAACAGCCAAACCCCAACCCTACCCGAACTAACATGTCCCTCCCCTCTGTGCCACCACTCCCCATCTGTTAGCAGCTCACCATCCGCCAGTAGCCATGGCCCGGCAGTGGACCACCACTTATGCAATGTTCACTCCGAAGGGTCGGTCAGAGCTCGCTTAGTTGATTTGGGCCCGCGCGACACTCGGATTGCAGCCGGCCTGGCTCTTGACTCGCCGAAGAAGGAGGAGGAGTAGCAGCGAGAGGCAGTCATCTACCAGGAGGCAAGTCCGCCCGGCACTACCTGCACGGAGGTCGTCTACATCTCCGACAACGAGTGGAAGTAGGCTAGGTTTATCTATATACTACCTAGCTTTTGTGTTTCATGTGTAGTATGGATTTGAGGTACTCGTTTGCACCAGACACAAAATAAGGGGAAACCGGGCCCTTTCTGCGGGCATGCCCGAACGTGTCCATACACATATGATGGGCTGAATTTGCTATATCCGGTTGTAGATGCTCTAACATGACGGTCTAACATGACTAGGCTGCAGAAGACATCAGTATGGAGTCGTACGTATTGCTCTACAACAATACAATCAACGGCGGCCAGCTCATATAACTAGGGAAAAGATGTGGCTAAACTTTGTGTAGCACACCCACATGAACAGTAAATTCAAACAATATAGCAAAAAATAATCTGAAAATCCATTGTTTTAGGTGATCACAAAAATCTGTTCATAAATGACATAGCAGGATCTCCACATAAGGAAAGCAAAATCAGTGCTTCAAAACGTTGAGTACTGATACTGTTTTTTCTTGTGTAAAGATCCTACAATGCTATTTTGTCATCTAAATTAAGTATTCTTTTTGGTAAAAAAAATTCAACTTTATTGTTTGGAGGGGTGCAGTACACCCAGGATTATAAAAGCCAGTCTTTGTCCTGGCTGACATGAACACTTAATAACACAATATTTTGATAGTTGGATTTATACGTTATTTTTGTTATTGAAGTAGTTTTTTTGAATCCTTTGTGATAAGAAATTGAAAAAGTTCTTGCTAAAGGGAGATATCTACGTTTGCAAAGACTAGTAAAATAGATATATTCTCAAACATCAAATAAGAAAAAATAAGGATTTCTGTTCCTAGCGATATGAGGCAATATAATGTGACAACACACCGGCTTGTTCCTTTTTCTTCTCTTTATGTTTGGTCACAATGAAATCAGTCTGCTACGTCGACCAAGAAGGTCGAGCTACTTATATCCAAGCTGACGCCGTCGTCGTCGTATCCGATATCGCTTCTCCTTGACTACACTAACCTTGAGGCGGCACCCATTGAAAAGAAGCCCATCAAGAGCGGCGAGAGCGTCCTCTTGATGGCTATGCCTCGACACTATGGTGACAAGGCCCATACCTTGCGACCTCTTGGTCTCTTTGTAGTAGATCACCTCGGCGCTGGAAACTTTGCCGTGCTCACTGAAGAAGAGTCCCAACTGAGTACTATCCATTGTTAGTGGCAGCTTGCGCACCACCAACCTCAAACTAGGCTCGTGCTCTCTCACCATGTGAACGAGGTGTGTTGGACAAACGGGAGTAACGATGGATCGGGGGACAAACCATGTGCATGTCTCGTCGTCCCAACTTGGAGGCAGCCGCTCGACAAATTCAGCCTTGCCGGCAACGAGGTTGTACCGGAACACCGCATTCTGGTCACAGGGTGAGGCCCCACTGTCGTGGTAGATGAAATAGACACACCCACCTTGGTCGCCGCCCACAAGTGAGGCGTCCATAGCGAAGCAGCTTGGTGACCCAAGGAACAGTACACGGTCGGACAAACTACGACTGTCTTTGCTTACCCACTGCATCTTCTTCGACGTCCGCGCCTGCTCTAGCTTGTGCACCGACACCGCCATTACGTGGAGCAGGCCACGGCCGTCAACCCCTCTCTCACAATAGTAATTCCTTCGGATGACTTGGACCGACGCCCATAGAAGCTCACCATGGGACTTGAGGACGTAGCTGGACTGGTACGTGTATCCGTCGTCCCTCCTGGGACTCCATGGCTTAACGGTGACAAGGATCTTGCCGGCTTGGTACGCAGTGTAGAACTCGCCACGGTGCAAGGGAGGCGGCGCGAGGGTCCTCTCGATGAGCGTCCACTCGATATCGCCGTGGCGCAGAAGCGCGGCCCTGAACTTGGCCGCCGTGCCCGACACGCCACAAGAGATGCCATAGAGAGGATTGCACCGTCGTCGTACATGACGCCGCGGGGACTTTGCTCTTCCCAGTGCTGCCACGTGAAGGGAGGCATGCTTACAGTGGCAGCGGCTCCGGTCAGAGGGTCGCGTAGGCTAGGGCAGCGGCTTTCATCTACGGTGAGGTAGCTCTTAGAGCATCCTAAATATTTGTTTGCTGCAAGAAACCCTTAACTTTACCAATCGAGCTCTTAGGTGGTTTTCCGGTTTTCATGCTCACTTAGACAATCCTTTATTTTTATTTTTGATATAACCACATATATGTCATTATACAAATGTATTACAAAGAGCACACATGTGGTCATCATACGAGACATACATAGATGTCTTGCAATATTGCATCAAAGACTTCGCAAGAAATAAAACTAAAATTTCACTTCCCTAGAATCTCGTGCCACGCCAAAATGTCGACCACCATCGTCCTCCTCCGCCACTGAGGCAACATCGAAGAAATAGGGGAACTGCCTTCATACCAAGAACTAGAGGAGCACCTTTGCATACAAGGATACTTTTTGAGCCGATGAACCGGACCGCCGCAAGCGATGAGACCGAGACATTGAAGAAGAGGAAAGCCGCTGCATCGCCATCCATGCACCCCACTGCAAGACACAAAACATAACCGCAACAGCCAACACCAATGCCACCCGAGAGAGTGTTGAGCGTCAACCATCAGACACAAATCTTACCGGATATGAAGCCCGGCAAGAAGACCGATCCACCTGCTCCCCAACACCGCCCATTAGAGCGCGAACGAGCTGGAGAAAGAGCATACACAAATTATTTTGACACAGCGCCGTCCTCACCATTGATGCAACACCTCTGAAAACAAACTATGTCTATCCTATACCTCTACCATACAGAAACTACCGGGGTCACCGTCCGCTCCCGTCGCCGGAGAGGCAGACGGAGAAGGACTTGGACCCAGAGTTGCCGGCGGTGTTGCCATGTTGAGGACAATCCTTTACTAGTTGCTGCTGCTACCGCCACCGCGTGTAGGAGAGGGAGATGCGCGATTGCCACGGCTGCGCCCTCTGTTCCCTAGCCCATGGCCACCTCTGGAACGAGACTGGCCACGCCCCCTGTAGATGGCGTTGACAGATGAGTAGAAAACGGATGGCCCATCACCCAACATCTCCATCCTTTGATCAAAGGCAGAGATTTGTGCGAAGAGATCGTCGGCGATGATGGAGTTCTTGATGGCACCAACCGCTGCGATGATAGGATCATAGTCCCGATCGAGCCTGGCAATGATGTAGTCCACCATCTCCGGATCGCTCACCGGACGGCCAGCCGCAACGAGTTCATCGCCAAGGCTCTTCATCTTGGCCATGAAGGCGTTGCTCGACATGTTGCCATTCTTTGTATTGGCGATGGCGATCCTCAGATTGGTGATTCTGGACTACGACTGCGAGGCAAACAGAGTCGTAAGAGCAGTTCAAAGGTCGAAGGTGTTTTCCTTACCAATAACCTGTGCAAGAATTTCTTGCGACAGCGAGTTCAGCAGGTCGCTCAGAACTTACTGATCCTTCGCTAGCCACGTACCATACAAGGGATTTGGTCATGTTGTCGTGGTCTCGTCCGCTTGCGCGATCTCCACCGTCTTCGCTGGTGCAGCATCGCTGCCATCTAGGAGGCCGGTCACCTGCGCTCCTCACAGGACCAGCATCACTTGGGCCTTTCAGAGGAGGTAGTTCCCCCTCGTTAGCTTCTCTGTTGGTGGTGGCCTTGGTTGAAGGCTGCAGCACTCGAGGTGGAGGTCATGGCGATAGATGTTTTTTTCGTGTCGCTAGATGTTTGGGAAGAACTTGGCACTGTATACCATGTATGATTCGATAGGTGGAAGCGTTCCTACTCCTCTGTAGAGGAGCCGTGTAGTCTTTTATTGATCGATGACAGAACCCTGTTGTGGTTTACAAGCAAGGTCATATCGCTAGGATTCACGCGTTTACACGAGACGTTAAACAGGAGGAGATAGAGATAGGTTTCTTGAGATTACATGTATGCGTATCAAACTCTAAGTCTAATAACTTGGACTGTAGGGTCTCATTTGGGCGGCACAAGAAGCCAAGGCAGGAACTAGGCCCTCGTCGGCGTCCGGGATCATGAGAGCAAGTATAATAAGGTGACATAACCAGGCTATCACTGGTAGAAAACAGGGCATTAGTCCTAGTTCCGAAGAGCCTTTAATCCCGGTTCAGCAACCGGGACTAAGCAGTCGGGACTAAAGGCCCCCACATTTAGTCCCGGTTGTGTTACGAATCAGGACAAAAGGAGCTCCATGTTGCCGCTGTGGGGCGCCCAGGCAGGAGGACCTTTAGTCCCGGTTGGTAACACCGACCGGGACTAAAAGGGAGCCAATCGTCAGCAGCTGACAGGCGATGGTTTTTTTTTTTTTTGAAAGGAGGGGTTTAGGGTTTAGGGGTTTCATATTGTGTTTCCCCCTTTTCTTTTTGTGTTAACATTCAATTCTTTTACATTTAGGGTTTTCGTTTTTATTTTATGTTTTCCATTCAACTCGACGCTAACTACTACATATAGCAATGAAGGAACCATTACACAATTCGTCATGAATATAGAGAGAAGTGACACCTCTCTTTCTCCGTACTTGGTCGAACAATAAGTTTTCGTATATCTATTCGACGCTACTACGTATAGTACACGTTCATGCATATATACAATGTAACATCTCTTACGATCCCTAATATCTAATTACCAACATTCAGTACCAATTCTCGATGGTATTCTCCGGTTTTAGCTATGATCTCTTCAAGAAAGAATCCCGCCAATTCCTCTTAAATTGCTCGTATGCGAGCTGATGTGGTCACCTATTACAGGTAGGGTCAAGAACCCATCATTTGGGACCCACATGGGGCCCATCACCATCATAGGTAGGTCCCTGGACCATGCCAACATTCGGATGCATACATCGGGAGATTCACTCGGACAGCTCAACGGCACTCAGACGATCACATGTCACTCGGCTGATGGATCACCACTCGGACGCAAGAGGGAAAGATGACATCGTAGGAGCTGCAACGGTCGAGGAATCCTAAGTCGCCCACTAAATAGACTTATAGCTACCGTTACTTGTAACTGCTATAGTAGAGGCTCATTACACTAGTAACTGACTCATTCAATGTCACTAATTGCCTCGGCGGCGTGGGAGACATGGGGCTACGGCGGACACTATATAAGCCGCACCCCTCTCCACAGCCAGGCAGTGAGTAATCTTTGTAACCATACCCATCAAATCAAAGTAAGCCTCAGGGTACGAGACGTATGGTTTTTACCTCCTCCGAGAGGGGCCCGAACTCGTTAAACACCGAGTGTTACACCTGCGCCGTAGCTAGGCTCTTCCCCTTATTCGTACCACTAGTACTCATTGTCAGGATCATAACACCAACAGTTGGCGCCCACCGTGGGGCTAGGCGTCTAGCAAAATTTCACGGTGTAGGTGGATTTCGTCATTATCATGTCAGTCGGCGGCGAAATCCGTTTCGGGACACCCTCCTTCATCGCCGACGACTCGGCGTGGCTTCGCGAGGCCCCGCTGGACGTAGAGGTGTTGCCCGTCCGTGGCGCGATGCATTTCAGCGCATCATCGTTTGGAGTCCTCCTCCGACAGCCGTCGGCCCCATACCGAGTGGTTGTCCACCCCACCACTGCGCGTCGTCGCAAGCGCTCCGGGCGCTCGCGGCTGCAGCGCTGGATCAAACACGCCGTGGCCGTCCAAACCGCGGCGGAACATGTGGCTGCCCTCGAGTTCGACGGGCCCACCCTCGACCTCTCGGAGGGATCACTCGACGACTCCTATGAGGGGTCCGAGTGTGAAAGCACCGAGTCGGCCGCTGAAGTTCTTATGGCGGACAACAGCGAGCACCGCGCGCCCCCGGGATATACGGACGACCGCGCGGGCGCATCACACAACAACAACGGCGGCGCCGATGGCCATGAGCCGTACGTACCCTAGGCTCTCACTCGGGAGCAGCGGGAAGAGCTCCGTCGTAGGAATGACCAACTCCTGAACACTCCCATCACCGGAACCACTCCCGAGGCGCTGGCCATGGAGTCGACTCGCCTGGCCACCTTGGTCGAGCGCGATCGCCTCGAACGGCTACAAAGGGAGCTGATCGAACGTGAGCGCCATCAACCCAGTTCCAGTCGGCACATGCGTCGGCTCTACTCAAGCGACCAACCTCGGAAGTATCCAGTCCTTAGTACTCCATTGCAAAATCTGGCGGCTGCCACTTGGATCGCAGATTCCATCCAGCCATCCGGCTCTACGGCCGGAGAAGGGATTCGGTAGATCCAGGCGGTCCTCAAGACGGCGTTGTCACAAAATGCGGCGGTGACTCAGTCCAGAGATCGGATCCACAGCGCATCGGTGCGCGCGGAAACCATTAAGTCGGCACACAGCCCACTCGGCTGCAGCAGGCGCCGAGCCACTTCTTCCTCGAAAGATTGCCATGAAGACCGGAGGCGTGATCGAGTCATGTCGCCCCGATGTCACGACGACTACGACCGCGCCCTGATGCCTCCACCACGAGATGGCGCGTACGGGCGCCAGCCCTATGATGACAGGCGGTCACACGACAGCGATCGCAGGCCGAGTCCCACGAGGGACACTCGAGACCCAAAGTACAACGGGAGGTCAATCCTCGCTCAGAGCTTGGTCGACAGAGGCCGGGCCCTGCGGGAGGGCCAAGATCTTGACGTACCAGGTGGTTCCGTACCATCAGGTCCCGAGTGCTTCAGCCATTACATACGAGCAGCTGAGATTCCCAACAACTTCAGGTTGGCCACGGGGATCAGCAAGTTCACAGGCGAACCCAAACCTGAGATTTGGTTAGAAGACTACCGAGTGGCGGTTCAGATTGGCGGCGGGAACGACAATGTGGCCATGAAGCATTTGCCGCTGATGTTGGAAGGCTCCACTCGGGCCTGGCTTACGCAGCTCCCAACGGGCAGCATATTCTGTTGGGATGACCTGGCAAGAGTGTTCGTCAAGACTTTTGAATGCACTTACAAGAGACCGGGTGGCCTGGTCGAGCTGCATCACTACGTGCAGAGACAGAATGAGACTCTCTGTGAGTTCATTCAATGGTGGACCACCCTACACAATACGGTGGAGAACGTCACCGAGCACCAGGCAATCTGCGCCTTCAGGGCCGGAGTTAGATACCGGGAGCTGAACATGAAGTTAGGACGAACTGAAACCCCGACTCTCAGTCGGGCTATGGAGATAGCCAACCGGTACACCAACGGTGAAGAGGAAGACCGCCTGAGGAGCGGCAGAAGCCAAGCAGGCGAGGCCCATTAGTCGGACAACAAGGGCAAGAAACACAAGCGGAAGGCCGATGCTGGAGGGAACGCTGAGGCGGCTCTGGCCAGCCAAGGCAAAGGCAAAAGCTCCTAGAAACAGAAGAAGGACTGGAAGGGGAAGAAGCCAGTCACCCAGAAGAGCAACATCCTCGACCAACCCTGCCAGATCCATGCGAAGAAGGACGAGGAGGGCAATTTGATTCTGCCCCAGCACACCACTCGGGAGTGCCTACTCCTGAAGCAAGAAATGCGCCAAGATTCCTCCAGAGACAAGGATGAAGACGACGATGACGGAGGCAAAGGTACTTCTGGGTACCCCAACATCGAGAACGTCTTGATGATCTTCGCTGGCGTCGAGAGCAAAAACTGACTCAAAGTCATTAACCGAGAGGTCAACATGGCGGTTTCGACTGTCACCAAATACCTCGACTAGGCCAAGACACCCATGATCTTTGATCAGTCGGATCACCCAGCCCACATACCGACCCCCAGGCGGCAGGCCTTGGTGGTAGACCCAGTCATTGGTGGAGTCCGACTGCGCAAAGTCCTAATGGATGGCGGCAGCGGGCTTAACATCATCTACGCTGACACATTGGATGCAATGGGCATCCCGATGACCCGGCTCAGCAAGAGAAACATGCAGTTCCATGGGGTAATCCCTGGGAAGAAAGCCAAATCAGTCGGGCAGATTGCCCTCGATGTCGTATTCGGCGAAGAGAAGAACTTCCGGAAGGAGCGGCTGACTTTCGAAGTGGTAGACTTCCGAAGTGCTTACCATGCCATCCTGGGTAGGCCCACCTACGCTCGTTTCATGGCCCGTCCATGTTACATGTATCTTAAGCTTAAGATGCCAGGGCCAAAAGGTGTCATCACAATCACGGGCAATCGTAAGTTAGCCGAGGAGTGCCTCCAGAAGGGATCTCAAATTGCTGATGAACAGATGGCGATGGCCGAGTTGGACGAATACAAGAAGGCGGTGGACTCGAGCGAGTTGTTAAAATCCAAGAAGCCGACTGTGGAATCCGCTTTCCAGTCGGCAGGGGAGACGAAGCCGGTGCACATCCATCCCGAGGACCCGAACACTGCCCCGACCAACATCTCCACCACCCTTGACAGCAAATAGGAAGCCGAGCTCGTCCAGTTCCTCCGTGTGAACTGGGATATCTTCGCATGGAAACCTTCTGACATGCCGGGTGTTCCCAAGGAGCTGGCCGAGCATAGACTTCGTGTCGACTCGATGGTGAAGCCTGTCAAGGAGCACCTTCGACGATCTTCTGCTGAGAAACGCAAGGCGATTGGTGAGGAGATAGCGCGGCTCTTGGCCGCCGAGTTCATCCGAGAGGTGTACCACTCCGAGTGGCTCGCCAACGTCGTCTTAGTGCCAAAAAAGAATAACACTCTTCGGATGTGTGTAGATTTTAGGCACATCAATCTGGCCTGCCCGAAGGATCATTTCCCTCTTCCTCACATAGATCAGATAGTAGATTCTACTGCGTGATGTGAGCGGTTGTTGTTTCTGGATGTGTACTCCGGGTACCACCAGATCCGAATGTATGGTCTTGATGAAATAAAAACAACGTTCATCACCCCATTCGGGTGTTTTTGCTATATCACTATGCCATTTGGGTTGAAAAATGCTGGGGCCACGTTTCAGCGTATGATTCAGAAATGCTTGCGGAAACAGATCAGTCGGAACATAGAGGCTTACATGGATGACATCATGGTCAAGTCCAGGAAAGGTTCTGACCTCCTGGCTGACCTCGCCGAGACCTTCGCGAACTTGCGCACTTTTGGAATCAAGCTCAACCTAGCTAAATGCACATTCGGTGTACCCGTAGGCAAATTACTCGGATTCCTCGTTTCCGAATGTGGGATCGATGCCAACCCTGAGAAAATCGGGACCATCATCCGAATGAAGCAACCGGAGCGCATCCACGACGTACAGCGCCTCATACGCTGTTTGGCAGCCCTGAGTAGATTCATCTCAAGACTCGGTGAAAAGGCCCTACCGCTTTACTGATTGATGAAGAAGTCATACAGGTTCGAGTGGACTCCCGAAACATAGGTTGCGTTCCAGGAACTTAAAGCCCTGCTTTCCACCCAGCCGGTGCTAGCTTCCCCGAGTAGCAAAGAGCCTTTGCTCCTATACATCACGGCCACAGGCCGAGTCGTTAGCACGGTCCTCAATGTGGAACGGAAAGAACAAGGCAAAACCTTCAAGCTCCAATGGCTAGTCTACTACATCTCTGAAGTCCTGACCCCTTCCAAGCAAAGGTATCCGCATTATCAGAAGCTAGTATATGGAATATATCTAACTGCTAAGAAGGTGGCGCATTACTTTCAAGAACACTCGGTCACAGTAATAAGTGACGCCCCTCTGTCTGAGATCATGAACAACAGAGATGCCACTGGCCGAGTGGCTAAGTGGGCCATCGAGCTCCTTCCGCCGGACATCAAGTTTTAGGCCAAGAAAGCCATCAAATCACAAGCCTTGGTAGATTTCCTTGCCGAATGGATTGAGCAAGAAAAACCCGTCCCAAGGTTTCACGAACACTGGATGATGTTCTTCAACGGATCCAAAATGCTCCACAGCTTCGGGGCCGGAGTAGTCTTGGTGTCTCCCAAAGGCGATCGGCTCAGCTACATGCTTCAGATTCACCTCGACTCCTCCAACAACGAAGCCGAATACGAACTCTCTTGTCTGGGCTGCGAATGGTAATTTATATGGGAATTCGCTGACTGATGGTCTATGGCGACTCGGATCTGGTGGTCAACCAAGTCATGAAAGAATGGGATATCCGCAGCCCGGCGATGACTAGCTACTGCAACTCCATCAGGAAACTGGAGAAGCACTTTGAAGGGCTGGAACTCCATCATGTGCCATGCCTCAAGAGCCAAGCAGCTGATGATTTGTCCAAGATGGGTTCGACCCGGAAGGCAGTGCCCAAGAATGTGTTCCTCGAACACCTACACTCGCCCACAATCAAGGAAGATCCTTTTGTGGAGGAGCCCCCGCAGCCAGCCGATCCTTCCAATCCGACTGAAGTAGACATCCCCTCAGTAATCGACCTAGTCCAAGAAATCCTTGTTATCACTCCCGAGTGGACTGAGCCATATCTGGCGTACCTGCTCAGGTAGGAGCTCCCAGAAGACGAAGCTGAGGCATGATAGATCGTCCGTTGATCTAAGGCCTTCACCGTCATGGGGGATCAATAGTACAAGAAAAGCACGACCGGGGTCACTCAGCGATGCATATCACCGAAGGAAGGCAGCAAATTCTATAGGAGATCCACTCGAGAACATGTGGGCATCATGCGTCCTCTCGGACCCTGGTCGCCAAAGCATTGAGAGCTGGGTTCTATTGGCCCCGAGCCAATGAGGCCACCCGAGATATAGTGGATCAATGCGTTGGACGTCAACTCTACGCGAATCAGTCGCACAAGCCGGCGTCCGCTTTGAAGACAATTCCCCTCACCTGGCCCTTTGCCGTTTGGTGACTTTACATGGTCGGCCCGCTTCGAACCGGAGCAAGTGGCTGCACACATCTGTTGGTGGCGGTCGACAAGTTCACCAAGTGGATTGAGGCCGAGCCAATAAAGAAGTTAGACTCATCCACCGCGATTCAGTTCGTCAAGAAAATAATCTTCAGATTTGGAGTCCCACACAGCATCAGCACCGACAACAGGTTGAACTTCGACTCGGACGAGTTCCGCGAGTTTTGCTACACCCAAGGCACTCGGGTTGACTACGCCTCCGTGGTGCACCCGCAGTCGAACGGGCAAGCCGATCGGGCGAATGGGCTCATACTCCAAGGACTAAAACCCTGCCTCATGCGTGACCTGACCCACGCGGCATGAGCCTGGGTTATCGAGCTACCATCAGTCCTCTGGGGCCTGCGGACAACCCCGAACCGGTCCACCAATGGCATCCTCGTTCTTCATGGTGTATGGGTCAGAAGCGGTCTTGCTGAGTGACTTGCTCCACCATTCCCCCATGGTGGATCTTTACTCGGAAGCCGAAGCCGAAGAAGCAAGGAAAGATGGCCTGGACCTCCTGGAGGAAGAGGGTGAGCTGGCGCTTATAAGGTCAACATTGTACCAACAAGACTTGCGCCGTTACCACGACAGGCACGTCAGAGGACGCGCTTTCCAGGAGGGAGACTTGGTCCTTTGAGTGGATCAGCAGAAGCCTCACAAACTGGCACCCCCTTGGGAAGGTCCATTCGCCATTTCAAAGGTCCTACATAATGGAGATACAGACTCTACAACTTTGCTAAAGAGACAGAAGAGCCAAGAGCTTGGAACGTAGATCTGCTCCGCTAGTTTTACACTTAGAATACAATTTCTCCCTTGTAATAGTTAGTCCGAATGAACCAGGATGAATAAAAGTCTTGCTTTTCCCCATATTTCATCTAGTTTGGCCTATGATCGCGTTTCATTCAAGTGACTAACTGCATTCGGAAACTAACACACCTGTAGTGGGTGTAGAGAGGAGGAGAAAACTTAGCTGCGAACCAATTTTTTGCCTAAGTTCAAAACACAATCCGACTGAGGATCTGTTCCACACTCGAGGGCTTAGCTGCGAACCAGCTTTCGCCTAAGTTCAAAACACAATCCGAGTGAGGATCTGTTCCACACTCGAGGGCTTAGCTGCGAACCAGCTTTCGCATAACTTCAAAACACAATCCGAGTGAGGATCTATTCCACACTCGAGGGCTTAAGTGCGAACCAGCTTTCTCCTAAGTTCAAAACAGAATCCGAGTGAGGATCTGTTCCACACTCGGGGCCTTAGCTGCGAACCAGCTTTTGCCTAAGTTCAAAAAACAATCTGAGTAAGGATCTACTCTACACTCGGGGGCTTAGCTGCGAACCAGCCTTCGCCTAAGTTAAAAAACAATTTGAGTGAGGATCTAATCCACACTCGGGGGCTTACCTGCGAACCAGTTTCACCTAAGTTCAAAACAGAATCTGAGTGAGGATCTGTTGCACACTCGGGGGCTTAGCTGCGAACCAGCTTTCGCCTAAGTTCAAAAAAACAATCCGAGTGAGGATTTACTCCATACTCGGGGGCTTGGCTGCGAACCAGCCTTCGCCTAAGTTAAAAACAATCCGAGTGAGGATCTACTCCACACTCGGGGGCTTAGCTGCGAACCAGCTTTCGCCTAAGTTAAAAAACAATCCGAGTGAGGATCTACTCCACACTCGGGGGCTTGGCTGCAAACCATCCATCGCCTAAGTTAAAAAACAATCCGAGTGAGGATCTACTCCACACTCAGGGGCTTAGCTGTGAACCAGCTTTCGCCTGAGTTAAAAAACAATCTGAGTGAGGATCTACTCCACACTCGGGGGCTTAGCTGCGAACCAGCTGTCGCCTAAGTTAAAAAACAACCCGAGTGAGGATCTGCTCCACACTCGGGGGCTTAGCTGCGAACCAGCTTTCGCCTAAGCCAAACAAAATGCAAGAAGAAAATAGAGACTTAAAGGGTTTCAGACCAAAGATCCGATCCGACCGAATGTTTCCAAAGTAAAATGAGCCCAAGTCTCGGCAAAGTATTTCATTACATCAACCACCCAGCATTCCGGTGCGAATTCAACCCAGTGTTTAAGCCTCAGGCGGAGGGCTAGTTGGGTTGACGAAGGTCTCTAGGCCAATGTCGTCGGCGATGCGAGTGGCAGCTTCGGCCAAGGTCTCCATGAAAACCTCAAACTTGAGGTTCTTCTTGTTCATCACTCGGTGGCCCTTCAACCTCTCCTTGTCCATGTTCCTGCAATGAACATGGATGAGCGACAGTGCCATGTTGGCTCCACTTCTTGCTGTCGACTTGTTCCAAGCTTTCACACGGGCAGGGACCTCTTTCAGCCGCTCCAGGACGGCCTCCAGGTCCTTGGGAGTCTCCTCACCCGGCTACAGCTCATTGTCAATCTCGCCCGCTGCACTTCTCGTCCGAAGGATATAGCCCAGGGCATTCTCTAGGCGGTCTTCCAGTCGCAGGATGGCGAGAGCCGCTTTGTCGGCAACGAGCGACCTAGAAGGATCCAGATCCCTCTCAAGCCTCTCCAGCTCCAGCTCCTTGTTGTAACAATGCTCTGGACAAGAAAAGGAAGATCACGAACATATAATTGGGGGGACTCGGCGGCATATGAATCTCATTCGGCTAAGGAAAACTTACCAGCAAGCTTGTCACTGAACTACATGTAGAACTCCTCAATGTACGACTCCAGGGCATTCTTCTTCTCCTTGAGCTGATCGATCTTCTCCTCCAGGGTCTGCCTCTCCTGCGTAAAGACACTAGCCTAGCCTTCGAACTTGTTCTTCCACTCAGAAGATTCGCCTCTAGCGGCGTCAATGGCAGCCTTGAGGTCCTTGAGCTCTGCCTCCAACTTGCCGACTGAAGTCAGCTTCTCGTCGGCCAGCTTGATCTTGGACTTGGCTTCCTTTTGAGCTAGCACCAGGTCAGCCTCCAGATCCAGTCGGAGGGTTGTCACCTCCTTATCCATCGCAGCGTAATGGGACCCCAACTCACAAGCCCTCTACACCACACCAAAAACAGTCAGTCGGTCACACACTACCATTCGTTCATACACTACTGGAAGGAACAAGTTGGAACAATACTAGATCCTCAAGTACCCTCTGACTACCATTCAGTCATGCACTGCTGGAAGGAACAAGTTAGACCAGTACCAGGTCCTGAGGTACCCTTGGGCTATACACTTGGGTGTACCCCTCCCCAAGAGGAACAAGCTCGACCAATACCAAATTCGCAAATACACTCTGGTCACTAGGTCGGCCAAGCACCCCCAGGAGGACCCAGCTCGATTAGTACCAGATTCTCAAGTACCCTCTGACTACTACTCGGTCAAGCGCCACCGAGAGGAACAAGCCGTATCAGTACCATATCCTCAAGTACCCTCTGATCTACCTCACTCGACCGACCTCCGAGTCAACGATGAAGAAGATCGAAGAAAACAAAGCTACGATACACGAGTGTTACCATGCACCCTGAGTGCGAAGCGACAGTTCTAAAGACTGCCGCCGATTGCCAACAATCGACGGCAGTCTCAAGGATTACACCCAGTGGGTGCACTCAGCGTGCCCCCACTAAATCGTAATCACTCGGACGAGCCCCGTCTATCCTCCGAATGAAAGCGACGGAAAAACACAAAAGTTCAAAGACTCCTACCGACTGAGTCCAGTCAACAGGAGCCTCGGGGACTACACCCAGTGGGTGCACTCAGCGTGCCCCCACTGGATCATGAACACCCAGTGGGTGTGCCCAGCGCAAACCCACTGGCAAAAATCCTACCAAGAGAAAAAGAGAATAATTCGACTGAAAATCATACTCACAATGGTACTTACTCGAAAGTTGGTCTGCAGCGCCTCGCTGGCGTCATAGGCCTCCTTCAGCCGATTGCACATCAGCCCCACCTGGATCAGAGCCTCCTTGCTCGCCCCTACTTGATCTTCAGGGACATGGTACAGGGGGGCGAAGGTAGCTGGGTGATACGTCTCCAACATATCTATAATTTTTTATTGTTCCATGCTATTATATTATCTATTTTGGATGTTTTATATGCATTAATATGCTATTTTATATTATTTTTGGGACTAACTTATTAACCCAGAGCCCAGTGCCAGTTTCTGTTTTTTCCTTGTTTTTGAGTTTTACAAAAAAGGAATATCAAACGGAGTCCAAACGGAATAAAACTTTACGATGATTTTTCTTGGACTAGAAGACACACGTAGGACTGGGAGATGAAGTCAGAAGAGTCCCGAGGGCTCCACAAGCCCTCAGGGCGCACCCTAGGGGGGCGCCCCCCTAGCTTGTGGGCCCCATGGGAGTCCTCCAACCCTAATCTTTGGCCTATAAATTCAGAAATATTCCCAAACCGACAGAAGCGTCCACAAAAATACTTTTCCGCCGCCGTAACCTTCTGTTCCCGTGAGATCCCATCTTGGGGCCTTTTCCGGCATCCTGTCGGAGGGGGATTCGATCACGGAGGGCATCTACATAAACTCTATTGCCCTTCCGATGAAGCGTGAGTAGCTTACCACAGACCTACGGGTCCATAGCTAGTAGCTAGATGGCTTCTTCTCTCTCTTTGATCTTCAATACAATGTTCTCCTTGATGTTTTTGGAGATCTATCCAATGTAATCTTCCTTTGCGGTGTGTTTGTCGAGATTCGATGAATTGTGGATTTATGATCAGCTTATCTATGAATATTATTTGAATCTTCTCTGACTTCTTATATGCATGATTTGATATCTTTGTATTTTCTTTGAATTATCGGTTTGGTTTGGCCAACTAGATTGGTTTTTCTTGCAATGGGAGAGGTGCTTAGTTTTGGGTTCAATCTTGTGGTGTCCTCACCCAGTGACAAAGTAGGGGTAGCGAGGCACGTATTTGTATTGTTGCCATCAAGGGTAAAAAGATGGGGTTTTCATCATATTGCTTGAGTTTATCCCTCTACATCATGTCATCTTACTTAAGGCGTTACTCCGTTCTTTTAAACTTAATGCTCTAGATGCATGCTAGATAGCGGTCGATGTGTGGAGTAATAGTAGTAGATGCAGGCAGGAGTCGGTCTACTTGACACAGACGTGATGCCTATATTCATAATCATTGCCTTGGATATCGTCATAACTTTGCGCTTTTCTATCAATTGCTCGACAGTAATTTGTTCACCCACCGTATTATTTTCCTTCAAGAGAGAAGCCTCTAGTGAAACCTATGGCCCCCGGGTCTATTTTCCATCTTATATTTTCAGATCTATAAACCAGAAAACTCAAAAATACGTTGCTGCAATTTATTTACTTTTATTTTATTTTATGTTTGAGTAATCTTTTATATCTATCTCTATCAGATCTCACCTTTTCAAATGACCGTGAAGGGATTGACAACCCCTTTATCTCATTGGGTGCAAGTGTTTGATTGTTTGTGTAGGTGCATAGATTGAGGACTTGCTTGTATCTCCTACTAGATTGATACCTTGGTTCTTAACTGAGGGAAATACTTATCTCTACTTTGCTGCATCACCCTTTCCTCTTCAAGGGAAAAACCAACGCAAGCTCAAGAAGTAGCAGGAAGAATTTCTGGCACCGTTACCGAGGAGATCTACATCAAGCCTACAAAGTACCCATCATAAACTCTCATCTCTTGCATTACATTATTTACCATTTGCCTCTCGTTTTCCTCTCCCCCACTTCTAAAACGATTTCATAAAACACAAAAAGATTTTCCTTTTTATTCGCCTTCTTTCGTTTGTCTTTTCACTTGCCCTTATGCCTTACTTGGTTTGTTTGCTCGTTTGCTTGGTATAATTGTGTGTTTATTGAAAATCAGAAGCAAAGAGTTTATGGACCCTCATCCACTTGCTAATCTTTTTAAGAGATCCAATTATGATGAACCAATTGCTAGTGAGTTGTGTGCACTAGATTATCTTTATGAAGTTTTGCTTGAAATTCGTGAATCTGAAAGTTGTGATGAAGTGCTAAAAGGAGAAATTTATGAAGTGATTCATGATAGATCCTTGAATAAAAAGCATGATTGCAATGATGTTATTATAAATTCTATTAATGTCAATTGTGCTAATAATATGCAAAACCCTAAGCTTGGGGATGCTAATTTTGCTATGTCCACTACTTATTGTAATGATCATGATTGGGGTGATAATGCTTCTTATGATCTTGAAAATTTGTTTAAGCCTCCTGATGAATATGATATTGATAATAATGTTTGCAATAATATTGAAAGTGGGCTTGGAGAGTGTCAACTTTGCATGCATGGGGATCATGTAGAGAAAGTTTTATATGATAGCTATATTGTTGAATTTGAATATGATCCCACATGTAATTATTATGAGAGAGGAAAATATGGTTGTAAAAACTTTCATGTTATTAAATTACCTCTCGCTATGTTGAGATTGCTATTGTTTCTTTCTTCTTCCTTGCATATGCTAGTTTTTGCTTGTCTTGATAATTTGTTTGCTTATAAAATGCCTATGCATAGGAAGTATGTTAGACTTAAACTTGCTTTTCACATGCTACATGATGCTCTCTTCGTGTTTCAATTGCTATCTTTCATGTGAGCATCATTAAAATTATCAACGCCTAGCTAAAAGGCTTTAAAGAAAAGCGCTTGTTGGGAGACAACCCAATATTTTTATTTTCTGTTTTTATGAAAATACACATTATTACCTCTGTAGTATGTGTTTTGGTGTTTTAATTAGTGTTTGGGCAAGTAAGACCTTTGGGATGGCTTACGGTGATAGTTGATTTGATCTTGCTGAAAAACAGAAACTTTTATGCCCAGTGAAATAATTTTAAAACATCACAGAAGCGTGATTTTGATATGAAATTTTTACACAAGATTGATATACAAATTTCCCAGGTTTTCCTAATTTTTCAGAATTTTTGGAGTTACATAAGTATTCGAAGTTTCCATATTTCTACAGACTATTCTGTTTTTGACAGATTCTGTTTTCTATGTGTTGTTTGCTTATTTTGATGAATCTATGGGTAGTATCAGGGGGTATGAAACATGGGGAAGTTGGAAGACAGTAGATATTACACCAATATAAATAAAGAATGAGTTCACAACAGTACCAAAAAGTGGTGATTTATTTTCTTATACTAACGGATCTCATGAGTTTTTTGTTGAGTTTTGTGTTGTGAAGTTTTCAAGTTTTGGGTAAAGTTTAGATGGACTACGGAATAAGGAGTGGCAAGAGCCTAAGCTTGGGGATGCCCAAGGCACCCTAAGATAATATTCAAGGAAAACCAAGCATCTAACCTTGGGGATGCCCCGGATGGCATCCCCTCTTTCGTCTTCATCTATCGGTAAATTTACTTGAGGCTATATTTTTATTCACCACATGATATGTGTTTTGCTTGGAGCGTCTTGTATGATATGATTTTTTGCTTTTTAGTTTGCCACAATCATCCTTGCGGTACACACCTTTTGAGAGGGACACGCATGAATCGTGATTTATTAGAATACTCTATGTGCTTCACTTATATCTTTTGAGCTAGGCAATTTTGCTCTAGTGCTTCACTTATATCTTTTTAGAGCACGTCGGTGGCTTTATTTTATAGAAATTGTTGAACTCCCATGCTTCACTTATATTATTTTCAGTGTCTCTCTAAACAGCATGGTAATTTGCTTTGGTTATGAATTTAGTCCTAATATGATGGGCATCCAAGAGGGATATAATAAAAACTTTCATATAAAGAGCGTTGAATACTATGAGAAGTTTGATTCCTTATGATTGTTTTGAGATATAAAGATGGTGATATTAGAGTCATGCTAGTGAGTAATTGTGGATTGGTAGAAATACTTGTGTTAAAGTTTGTGATTCCCGTAGCATGCACGTATGGTGAACCGTTATGTGATGAAGTGGGAGCATGATTTATTTATTGACTGTCCTCCTTATGAGTGGCGGTCGGGGACGAGCGATGGTCTTTTCCTACCAATCTATCCCCCTAGGACCATGTGTGTAGTACTTTGTTTCAATAACTAATAGATTTTTGCAATAAGTATGTGAGTTCTTTATGACTAATGTTGAGTCCATGGATTATACGCACTCTCACCCTTCCACCATTGCTAGCCTCTATAGTACCGCGCAACTTTCGCCGGTGCATTAAGCCCACCATATACCCTTCCTCAAAACAGCCACCATACCTACCTATTATGGCATTTCCATAGCCATTCCGAGATATATTGCCATGCAACTTCCACCGTTCCGTCATATTTTTGTTCTAAGTATCGAGTTGTAATTCTTGAGTTGTAAGTAAATAAAAGTGTGATGATCATCATTATTAGAGCATTGTCCCATGTTAGGAAAGGATGATGGAAGCTATGATTCCCTCACAAGTTGGGATGAGTCTCCGGACTTTACAAAAAATAAAAGAGGCCAAAGAAGCCCACAAAAAAATTAAAGAGGCCTAGAAGCCCAAACAAAAAAAACAAAAAAATGAGAGAAAAGAGAGAAGGGACAATGTTACTATCCTTTTTCCACACTTGTGCTTCAAAGTAGCACCATGATCTTCATGATAAGAGAGTCTCCTATGTTGTCAATTTCATATACTAGTGGGAATTTTTCATTATAGAACTTGGCTTGTATATTCCAATGATGGGCTTCCTCAAATTGCCCTAGGTCTTCGTGAGCAAGCTTGTTGGATGCACACCCACTTAGTTTCTTTTTGAGCTTTCATAAACTCATAGCTCTAGTGCATCTGTTGCATGGCAATCCCTACTCACTCACATTGATATATATTGATGGGCATCTCCATAGCCCGTTGATATGCCTAGTTGATGTGAGACTATCTCCTTCTTTTTGTCTTCTCCACAACCACCATACTCTATTCCACCTATAGTGCTATATCCATGGCTCACGCTCATGTATTGCGTGAAAGTTGAAAAAGTTTGAGAACATCAAAAGTATGAAACAATTGCTTGGCTTGTCATCGGGGTTGTGCATGATTTAATACTTTGTGTGATGAAGATGGAGCATAGCCAGACTATATGATTTTGTATGGATAACTTTCTTTGGCCATGTTATTTTGAGAAGATAGGATTGTTTTATTAGTATGCTTGAAGTATCATTGTTTTTATGTCAATATTAAACTTTTGTTTTGAATCTTATGGATCTGAATATTCATGCCACAATAAAGAAAATTACATGGATAAATATGTTAGGTAGCATTCCACATCAAAAATTCTGTTTGTATCATTTACCTATTCGAGGACGAGTAGGAATTAAGCTTGGGGATGCTTGATACGTCTCCAACGTATCTATAATTTTTTATTATTCCATGCTATTATATAATCTGTTTTGGATGTTTTATATGCATTAATATGCTATTTTATATTATTTTTTGGGACTAATTTATTAACCCAAAGCCCAGTGCCAGTTTCTGTTTTTTCCTTGTTTTTGAGTTTTACAGAAAAGGAATATCAAACGGAATAAAACTTTACGATGATTTTTCTTGGACTAGAAGACACACGTAGGACTTGGAGAGGAAGTCAGAAGAATCCCGAGGGCTCCACAAGCCCTCAGGGCGCACCCTAGGGGGGCGCCCCCTGGCTTGTGGGCCCCACGGGAGTCCTCCAACCCTAATCTTTGGCCTATAAATTCATAAATATTCCCAAACCGATAGAAGCGTCCACAAAAATACTTTTCCGCCACCGTAACCTTCTGTTCCCGTGAGATCCCATCTTGGGGCCTTTTCCGGCATCTTGCCGGAGGGGGATTCGATCACGGAGGGCATCTACATAAACTCTATTGCCCTTCCGATGAAGCATGAGTAGTTTACCACAGACCTACGGGTCCATAGCTAGTAGCTAGATGGCTTCTTCTCTCTCTTTGATCTTCAAAACAATGTTCTCCTCGATGTTCTTGGAGATCTATCCGATGTAATTTTCTTTTGCGGTGTGTTTGTCGAGATCCGATGAATTGTGGATTTATGATCATCTTATCTATGAATATTATTTGAATCTTCTCTGAATTCTTATATGCATGATTTTATATCTTTGTATTTCTCTTCGAATTATCGGTTTGGTTTGGCCAACTAGATTGGTTTTTCTTGCAATGGGAGAGGTGCTTAGTTTTGGGTTCAATCTTTCGGTGTCCTCACCCAGTGACAAAGTAGGGGTAGGGAGGCACGTATTTGTATTGTTGCCATCAAGGGTAAAAAGATGGGGTTTTCATCATATTGCTTGAGTTTATCCCTCTACATCATGTCATCTTACTTAAGGCGTTACTCCATTCTTTTGAACTTAATACTCTAGATGCATGCTGGATAGCGGTCGATGTGTGAAGTAATAGTAGTAGATGCAGGCAGGAGTCGGTCCACTTGACACGGATGTGATGCCTATATTCATAATCATTGCCTTGGATATCGTCATAACTTTGCGCTTTTCTATCAATTGCTCGACAGTAATTTGTTCACCCACCATATTATTTTCCTTCAAGAGAGAAGCCTCTAGTGAAACCTATGGCCCCCGGGTCTATTTTCCATCTTATATTTTCAGATCTATAAACCAAAAAACTCAAAAATACCTTGCTGCAATTTATTTACTTTTATTTTATTTTACATTTTAGTAATCCTTTATATCTATCTCTATCAGATATCACCTTTGCAAGTGACCGTGAAGGGATTGACAACCCCTTTATCGCGTTGGGTGCAAGTGTTTGATTGTTTGTGTAGGTGCATAGATTGGGGACTAGCTTGTATCTCCTACTGGATTGATACCTTGGTTCTTAACTGAGGAAAATACTTATCTCTACTTCACTGCATCACCCTTTCCTCTTCAAGGGAAAAACCAATGCAAGCTCAAGAAGTAGCTCTTGGGCCAATGGAGACGCGGCCGCAGGCCTGGGGGCCAGAACCACCGCCGACGCACTCCGAGGAGTTGGGATGGACCCCGCGGCCGGGATCGTTGCAGCCAAAGACGCCGAACCGCCCTGAGCTAGAGGACTTGGACCCGCTGCTCTCGTAGCAGCCTTCACCGGAGAGACATGAGTCACTCGGCGAGGGAAGCATCCCGCATCGGCACGTCAGTGCCTGATAACCCACAAGTATAGGGGATCGCAACAGTTTTCGAGGGTAGAGTATTCAATCCAAATTTATTGATTCGACACAAGGGGAGCCAAGAATATTCACGAGTATTAGCAGTTGAGTTGTGAATTCAACCACACCTAAAAGACTTAATATCTGCAGCAAAGTAGTATGATAGTAATGGTGACAGTGGCAAAACTAACAGTAGCAGTTTTGTAGTGATGGTAACAGCAACAGCAAAAAAAGTAACTTAGCCAAGATCAATATCTGACGAATTCATAGGCAATGGATCGGTGATGATAATTGTGTCGGATAATATTCGTCATGTAGAAGCTATAACCTAGAGCAACGAAGAACTAGCTCCAATTCATCAATGTAATGTAGGCATGTATTCCGTATATAGTCATACGTGCTTATGTAAAAGAACTTGCATGACATCTTTGATGACCCACAAGTATAGGGGATCTATCATAGTCCTTTCGATAAGTAAGAGTGTCGAACCCAACAAGAAGCAGAAGGAAATGACAAGCGGTTTTCAGCAAGGTATTCTCTTCAAGCACTGAAATTACCGGTAACAGATAGTTTTGTGATAAGATAATTTGTAACGAGTAACAAGTAACAAGTGTAACTAAGGTCAGCAAGGTGGCCTGATCCTTTTTGTAGCAAAGGATAAGCCTGGATGAACTCTTATATAAAGCAAAGCGCTCCCGAGGACACATGGGAATTATTGTCAAGTTAGTTTTCATCATGCTCATATGATTCGCGTTCGTTACTTTGATAATTTGATATGTGGGTGGACCGGTGCTTGGGTGCTATCCTTACTTGGACAAGCCTCCCACTTGTGATTAACCCCTCTCGCAAGCATCCGCAACTACGAAAGAAGAATTAAGATAAATCTAACCATAGCATGAAACATGTGGATCCAAATCAGCCCCTTACGAAGCAACGCATAAACTAGGGTTTAAGCTTATTTCACTCTAGCAACCCATCATCTACTTATTACTTCCCAATGCCTTCCCCTAGGCCCAAATTAGGGTGAAGTGTCATGTAGTCGACATTCACATAACACCACTAGAGGAAAGACAACCTACATCTCTTCAAAATATCGAACGAATACCAAATTCACATGATTACTTATAACAAGACTTCTCCCATGTCCTTAGGAACAACCGTAACTACTCACAAAGCATATTCATGTTCAAGATCAGAGGGGTATTGAATATCATTAAGGATCTGAACATATGATCTTCCACCAAATAAACCAACTAGCATCAACTACAAGCAGTAATCAACACTACTAGCAACCCACAGGTACCAATCTGAGGTTTTAGACAAAGATCGAGTACAAGAGATGAACTAGGGTTTGAGAGAAGATGGTGCTGGTGAAGATGTTGATGGAGATTGACCCCCTCTCGATGAGAGGATCATTGGTGATGACGATGGTTTCGATTTCCCCCTCCCAGAGGGTAGTTTCCCTGGCAGAACAGCTCCGCCGGAGCCCTAGATTGCTTCTGCCCAGGTTCCGCCTCGAGACGGCGGAGCTTCGTCCCGAAAGCTTCCCCAAATATTCCAAAAACCCTAGGGGAGTCGACGAAACACAATTCCAGCCGCCGCAAGTTCCAGAACCACGAGATCCAATCTAGACACCATCACAGACGGGTTCATCATCCTCATTGGTGCCTCTCCGATGATGCGTGAGTAGTTCATTGTAGACCTACGGGTCCGTAGGCAGTAGCTAGATGGCTTCCTCTCTCTCTCTCTTGATTCTCAATACAATGGTCTCTTGGAGATCTATTTGATGTAACTCTTTTTGCGGTGTGTTTGTTGGGATCCGATGAACTTTGAGTTTATGATCAGATCTATTTTATCCATGAAAGTTATTTGAGTCTTCTTTTCATCTCTTATATGCATGATTATTTATAGCCTCGTATTTCTTCTTTGAACCTTTGGTTTAGTTAGGCCAACTATATCGATTTTTCTTGCCATGGGAAGAGGTGCTTTGTGATGGGTTCAGTCGTACGGTGTTCTTTCCCAGTGACAAAAGGGGCAGCAAGACACGTATTGATCGTTGCTATTAAGGATAATAAGATGGGGTTTATTCCTACATGAATAGATCTTGTCTACATCATGTCATAGTTATTATTACATTACTCCATTTCTCCATGAACTTAATACACTAGATGCATGCTGGATAGCGGTCGATGTGTGGAGTAATAGTAGTAGATGCAGGCAGGAGTCGGTCTACTAATCTTGGACGTCATGCCTAAATTTTGATCATTGACTTGATATGATCATGATTATTTGAAGTTCTATCAATTGCCCAACAGTAATTTGTTTACACACCGTATGCTATTTTCTTGAGATAAGCCACTAGTGAAATCTACGGCCCCCGGGTCTATTCTTCATCATATTTGCTTTCCGATCTATTATTCGCCACTTTTATTTTCAGATCTATTATTCCAAAAACACAAAAATACCTTGTTGCACTATTTATTTGCATCTTTTATTTCGCGTTTTATCGAGATCTATTTATCCAGTCTATCACAATTTTTATCCCATCAACTTAACAATTTCTGGCGCCGTTACCCAAAAAGGGATTGACAACCCCTTTATAAGCGTCGGGTTGCGAGTATTTGTTCTTTGTGTGCAGGTACCGTTTACATAGTGTTGCTTGGTTCTCCTACTTGATTGATACCTTGGTTTCATAACTGAGGGAAATACCTACCATAGCTGTGCTGCATCATCCCTTCCTCTTTGGGGAAATACCGACGCAGTTAGAGCGACATCAAAAGGACTTTCTGGCGCCGTTGCCGGGGAGACATCATCAACATCTATCAGGTTCCTAATCACAAATCTCATCTCCTTGCAATTTATATTATTTGCCATTTGCCTCTCATTTTCATCTCCCTCACTTCACAAAAATTTGCCTTTTTATTTGACTTCTTTCCGTTTGCATTTTTGTTCATTTGCTATCTTTGCTTGTGTGCCATGAGCCTTCTATTTGCTTGCATCTTCGCTTGCTAAAAATCTATTGAGATGGATCCTCATCCACTTGCTAATCTTTTCAAAAGAACAATTATGATGAACCAATTCCTTGTGAGTTGAGTGCACTAGATTATCTTTATGAAGTTTTGCTTGAAATTCGTGAATCTAAAAATTGTGATGAAGCGCTAAAATAAGAAATTTATGAAGTGATTCACGATAGCTCCTTGAATGAAAAGCTTGATTGCAATGGTGTTACTATAAATTATAAAACTCTTATGCATGTGGATGATGAAGAGAAAATTTTATATGATAGCTACATTTTTTAATTTGATTATGATCCTGCATGTAATTATTATGAGAGAGGAAATATGGTTGTAGAAATTTTCATGTTACTAAATTACCTCTCGTTATGTTGAGATCGCTATTGTTTCTTTCTTCTTCCTTGCATATGATAGTTTTTGCTTGTCTTGATAAATATTTTCCCTATAAAATGCCTATGCATAGGAAGTATGTTAGACTTAAAATTATTTGTCACATGTTTTATGATGCTCTCTTTGTGTTGCAATTATTATCTTTCATGTGAGCATCAATGAAATCTTATGCCTAGCTAGGGGCATAAAACGATAGCGCTTGTTGGGAGGCAACCCAATGAATAAATTTTATTTTTGCCTTTTTATTTCTGTTCTTAAGTGTTTGCACAATTATGCTACTGTTATGATTGTGTTTCTCATGTTTTAATTACTGTTTGTACCAAGTAAAGCCTTTGGGATTATGTTTGCTGATAGTTGATTTGATCTTGTTGGAAAACATAAACTTTTGCGTCCAGTAAAACAATTTTCATAAATCACAGGCATGACGAAAGTTTCTGCCTTTTTTACACAATATTGATATACAAATTGCCTACATCGTCCTAATTTTTCAGAATTTTTGGAGTTACAGAAGTATACGAAGTTTGCAGATTGCTACACACTGTTCTGTTTTTGACAGATTCTGTTTTCTTTGCGTTGTGTGTTTATTTTGATGAATCTATGGTTTGTATTGGAGGGTATGAGGCATGGTAAAGTTGGAATACAGTAGATATAATGCAAAAATAAAATATGAATGGGTTTGCAACAGTATTTAGAGTAGTGATTTGCTTTCTTATACTAACGGATCTCACGAAGGTTTTGTTAAGTTTTGTGTGATTGAAATTTTCAAGTTTTGGGTGAGATCATGATGGATGAAGGAACAAGGAGTACGAAGAGCCTAAGCTTGGGGATGCCCCATGGCACCCCAAGTTATTATCCAAAGATAAACAAGCAACTAAGCTTGGGGATGCCCCGAGTGGCATCCCCTCTTTCTTCTAACGACCATCGGTATTTTACTTGGAACTATATTTTTATTTGTCACATATCATGAGTTTTGCTTGGAGAGTCTTGTACTATATGAGTCTTTGCTTGTTTTTTTTTTAGTTTGTGTCATCTATCCTTGCTAAACACACCTATTTGAGAGAGCCAAAATTATGCTATGATTTGTTAGAATTGCTCTCTATGCTTCACTTAAATTTTTTGAGCTATGGAATTGCTCTAGTGCTTCACTTATATCTTTTTGAGCATGGTGTGCTTTAATATTTTTGAAGAAATGCTCTCATGTTTCACTTAGATTTATTTGAGAGTTGGTAAATTTTTGAAGAAATTCTCTCATGCTTCAATTATATTATTCTGAGAGAAGAAATTTTGTATGCTCATGTTCTTCACTTAGATTTGTTTGAGCTTATCAAAAAGCAACATATGAAACTAGTCCAAAAGTGATTGATATTCAGAGGGATATAATTAAAACTTTCATGAAGATCATTGGACAAAATAAACTTGATTCTTTGTAATAGTTTTGCAATATGATGATAGTGATATGTGAGTTACGTTCCTGAGTAATTATGCTTTAGTAAGAATATTGTTGTTAAGATTTGTGATTCCCTATGCAAGCACGAAAGTCAATAGTTGTGCAATGAAATTACATACTACTTGTGGTGCATTATTCGGTGTTAGTTATACTTAATGCTCGCTTATGTGATTTTTTGTTTCTTGGTTGGATGCTTCTCAATCTATTTGCTAGCCTTCACTTGTACTAAGTAGAAATACTACTTGTGCATCCAAAATCCTTAAACCCAGTTTTGCCATATGAGTCCACCATACCTACCTATATGCGGTATTTCCATGCCGTTCTAAGCAAACTTGTATGTGCCATCTCTAATTTTCAAAATAAATTTCCCTTTTGTGTGCTCGTACCGCTCATGAAGCGGCAGGGGGTGGCTAATATTTTTCGTGCTGGATGTGTTATTCTCAAGATGAGTGTTTATTCACTTGTCATTGCACGAGAGTGCGGCGGTAATAGGGATGCCCAGTCCCGAAATGAAAAAGAAATTTACTTTATGTTGTCAAATAATAAATTCCTTGGAAAGTGTTGGTATGGACGGTACCCGTGGATACGGCTAGCCATGGAATGAGAAAGAATGGTGGAAAAAGGAATAAACTTTATTTTATGTTTGGGAACCCCTATGATATATCTAGCATGGAAAGTGTTGGGAATTACTCGGTCGTTTTCGTTGACGGGAAAAGTATGCCTCTCAAAAAATTTATCTCTCAATTTTAAGCTTTGAGCTCTGGCACCTCTAGAAATCCCTACTTCCCTCTGCGAAGGGCCTTTTTATTTACTTTATGCATTTTTTATTTTTATTTGAGTCTCCATCTTCTCTTATAAAGCACCAACTAAGGGGCACTATGATCGTACTTGAGCATTGGGTGTAGCTAATATACAAGTGTGTTTCATGAATGGATCAATGATTGAGCATGATAGGCTAGGGATAACTTGCTTTAGTATTGATATTTTGAAAGACATGGTTGCTTGTTGATATGCTTGAGTATTGAAATCTTCATGCCAAAACTAGATTATTGCTTTGAATCATTTAAAAGTCCAAATGTCCATGCTACAAAAGAAAAGAATATGTGATGAACATGTTAGGCAGCATTCCACATCAAAAATTCTGTTTTTATCATTTACCTACTCGAGGACGAGTAGGAATTAAGCTTGGGGATGCTGATACGTCTCCAACGTATCTATAATTTTTTATTGTTCCATGCTGTTATATTATCATTCTTGGATGTTTTACAATCATTTTATGGCAACTTCATATCATTTTTTGTGACTAACCTATTGACATAGTGCCCAGTGTCAGTTGCTGTTTTTTGCTTGTTTTTTACTTGGCAAAAATCAAAACCAAACGGAATCCAAACGCAGCGAAACTTTTTGGAGAATTTTTCTGGACCAGAAGGAACACGATGGGCCAAAGAAGTACCAGGTGGGTTGTGCCCACCTCGGTGGCCTCCCGCATCGCCTCTTCGCCCTATAAAACCCCAAATATTCCAAAAACCCTAGGGGAGTCAACGAAACACAATTCCAGCTGCCGCAAGTTCCAGAACCACGTGATCCAATCTAGACACCATCATGGAGGGGTTCATCATCCTCATTGGTGCCTCTTCGATGATGCGTGAGTAGTTCATTGTAGACCTACGGGTCCGTAGGCAGTAGCTAGATGGCTTCCTCTCTCTCTCTCTCTCTCTCTCTTGATTCTCAATACAATGGTCTCTTGGAGATCTATTTGATGTAACTCTTTTTGCGGTGTGTTTGTTGGAATCCGATGAACTTTGAGTTTATGATCAGATCTATTTTATCCATGAAAGTTATTTGAGTCTTCTTTTGATCTCCTTTATGCATGATTATTTATATCCTCGTATTTCTTCTTCGAATCTTTGGTTTAGTTAGGCCAACTAGATCGAATTTTCTTGCCATGGGAAGAGGTGCTTTTTGATGGGTTCAGTCGTACCGTCTTCTTTCCTAGTGACAGAAGGGGCAGCAAGACATGTATTGATCGTTGCTATTAAGGATAACAAGATGGGGTCTATTCCTACATGAATAGATCTTGTCTACATCATGTCATCATTCTTATTGCATTACTCTGTTTCTCCATGAACGTAATACACTAGATGCATGCTGGATAGCGGTCGATGTGTGGAGTAATAGTAGTAGATGGAGGCAGGAGTCGGTCCACTAATCTTGGACGTGATGCCTATATATTGATCATTGCCTGGATATCGTCATGATTATTTGAAGTTCTATCAATTGCCCAACAGTAATTTGTTTATCAACCGTATGCTATTTTCTTGAGAGAAGCCACTAGTGAAATCTACGGCCCCCGGGTCTATTCTTCATCATATTTGCTTTCCGATCTATTATTTGCCACTTTTATTTTTAAATCTTTTATTCCAAAAACCCAAAAATACCTTGCTGCACTTTTTATTTGCATCTCTTATTTCGCGTTTTATCGAGATCTATTTATCGAATCTATCACAATTTTTATCCCGTCAACTTGACAATTTCTGGCGCCGTTACCCGAAAAGGGATTGACAACCCCTTTATAAGTGTCGGTTTGCAAGTATTTGTTCTTTGTGTGTAGGTACCATTTACATAGTGTTGCTTGGTTCTCCTACTGGATTGATACCTTGGTTTCAAAACTGAGGGAAATACCTACCGTAGATGTGCTGCATCATCCCTTCCTCTTTGGGGAAATACCGACGTAGTTCAAGCGACATCACGCGCCCCCAGGCTTGTGGCCACCTAGTGGGTCCCCCTCTAGTATTTCTTCGCCCAATGTTTTTTATATATTCCAAAATAATTCTCCATAAATTTTTAGGACTTCTGGAGTTGTGCAGAATAGGTCTCTCAGATTTGCTCCTTTCCGGTACAGAATTCCAGCTGCCGGCATTCTCCCTCTTCATGTAAATCTTGTAAAATAAGAGAGAAAAGGTGTAAGTATTGTACCATAGTGTGTAATAACAGCCCATAATGCAATAAATATCAATATAAAAGCATGATGCAAAATGGACGTATCAACTCCCCCAAGCTTAGACCTCGCTTGTCCTCAAGTGAAAGCCGAAATCGATAATCATGTCCACATGTTTAGAGATTGAGGTGTCGATAAAATAAAATACGGACATGAGGGCATTATGATCTTTAGAACAGCAATATATATTTTGTCATATAATTTCTTATGCTAAAGTAACAATTCATTCACAAGGTAAAGTATGGATCAAAAACTTCATTGAAAACTAACAAACTTTGATCTCAGTCATTGAAGCAATTGCAATTTATCATAATATTGGAAAGAGTCAATGGAAGAGCTTTTGTATAGCAAGCCCACATACTCAACCATCTTTTAGTCTTTCACAATTGCTAACACTCACGCGATACTTATGAGATCAAAGCCTCAATCGGACACAGAGAAAGCTAGGGGCTTATAATTTCGCCTCCCAACCTTTTACCTCAAGTGTAATGTCAACAATAATACTTTATGATAACCTACATCCGAGTGGATATATATGTCTGGATCTTTCCCCAACACACAGTGCTTGCCAAAAAGAAAAAAGTGTAAAAAGGAAAGGTGAAGATCACCATGACTCTTGTAAAAGGGTAGATGGTAAAAGTAAAAGATAGGCCCTTCACAGAGGGAAGCAGAGGTTGTCATGCGCTTTTATGGTTGGATGCACAAAATCTTAATGCAAAAGAACGTCACTTTATATTGCCGCTTGTGAGAAAGAACTTTATTATGCAGTCTGTCGCTTTTATTTCTTCTATATCACAAGTTCGTATAAAGCTTATTTTCTTCACTCTAAAAGATCATACATATTTAGAGAGCAATTTTTCTTGCTTGCACCGATGACGACTTACTTTAAAGATCTTACTCAATCCATAGGTAGGTATGGTGGAACACTAAAGTATGAAACAATTTCTTGACTAATACCGGGGTTGTGCATGATGAAATACTTTGTGTGATGAAGATGGAGCATAGCCAGACTATATGATTTTGTAGGGATAACTTTCTTTGGCCATGATATTTTGAGAAGACATGATTGCTTTATTAGTATGCTTGAAGTATTATTCTTTTTATGTCAATATTAAACTTTTGTTTTGAATCTTATGGATCTGAATATTCTTGCCACAATAAAGAAGATTTCTTTGATAAATATTTTAGGTAGCATTCCACATCAAAAATTCTGTTTTTTATCATTTACCTACTCGAGGACGAGCAGGAATTAAGCTTGGGGATGCTTGATACGTCTCCAACGTATCTATAATTTTTTATTGTTCCATGCTATTATATTATCTGTTTTGGATGTTTTATATGCATTAATATGCTATTTTATATTATTTTTTGGACTAACCTATTAACGTAGAGCCTAGTGCCAGTTTCTGTTTTTTCCTTGTTTTTGACTTTTACAGAAAAGGAATATCAAATGGAGTCCAAACGGAATAAAACTTTACGATGATTTTTCTTGGACCAGAAGACACCCACGAAACTTGGAGAGGGGGCCAGAAGATCCACGAGGCGGCCACAAGCCGTGGGGGCGCGCCCTAGGGGGGCACCCCCTAGCTTGTGGGCCCCTCGTGGACCTCCTTGACCTAATTCTTCCACTATATATTCTCAAATATTCCCCAAACATCAGAAGCATCCACCAAAATACTTTTCCGCCGCCGCAAGCCTCTGTTCCTATGAGATCCCATCTTGGGGCCTATCCCGGAGGGCCTCTACATCAACCTTGCTGCCCTTCCGATGAAGCGTGAGTAGTTTACCACAGACCTAAGGGTCCATAGCTAGTAGCTAGATGGCTTCTTCTCTCTCTTTGATCTTCAATACAATGTTCTCCTCGGTGTTCTTGGAGTTCAATCCGATGTAATATTCTTTTGCGGTGCGTTTGTTAAGATCCGATGAATTGTGGATTTATGGTCAGATTACCTATGAATATTATTTGAGTCTTCTCTGAACTCTTTTATGCATGATTAAGATATCTTTGTATTTCTCTTAGAACTATCGGTTTGGTTTGGCCAACTAGATTGGTTTTTCTTGCAATGGGAGAGGTGCTTAGTTTTGGTTTAATCTTGCGGTGTCCTCACCCAGTGACAGAAGGGCTAGCGAGGCACGTGTTGCATTGTTGCCATCGAGGATAAAAAGATGGTGTTTATGTCATATGGCTTGAGTTTATCCCTCTACATCATGTCATCTTACTTAAAGCGTTGCTCTGTTCTTATGAACTTAATACTCTATAGATGCAGGCAGGAGTCGGTCGATGTGTGGAGTAATTGTAGTAGATGCAGAATTATTTCGGTCTACTTGACACGGACATGATGCCTATATTCATGATCATTGCCTTAGATATCGTTATAACTATGCGCTTTTCTATCAATTGCTCAACAGTAATTTTTTTACCCACCGTATGTTTTCTTTCAAGGGAGAAGCCTCTAGTGAAAACGATGGCCCCCGGGTCTATTTTCCATCATATATTTTCAGATCTATAAAACAAAAAACCCAAAAATACCTTGCTGCAATTTATTTATATTTACTGTAGTTTGCTCTTTTATTGATCTTTTATACCTATCTCTATTAGATCCCACTCTTGTTCGTGACCATGAAGGGATTGACAACCCCTTTTTCGCGTTGTGTGCAAGTGTTTGTTAGTTTGTGCAGGTGCATATATTGGGGACTTGCTTGTGCCTCCTACTAGATTGATACCTTGGTTCTTAACTGAGGGAAATACTTATCTCTACTTTGCTGCATCACCCTTTCCTCTTCAAGGGAAAAATCAACGCAAGCTCAAGAAGTAGTAGGTACCGCACAGGAAGAAGCCTTCACGGTATTGAAAGATAAGTTGACACATGCTCCTTTACTCCAACTTCCTGATTTTAATAAGACTTTTGAGCTTGAATGTGATGCTAGTGGAATTGGATTAGGAGGTGTGTTATTACAAGATGGTAAACATGTTGCATATTTCTCTGAAAAAAGGAGTGGGCCTAGTCTGAACAATTCTACTTATGATAAAGAATTATATGCTCTTGTTCAAACTTTAGAAACATGTCAACACTATTTATGGCCCAAAGAATTTGTTATAAATTCTGATCATGAATCTTTGAAACATATTAAAAGTCAAGCCAAACTGAACCGTAGACTTGCTAAATGGGTTGAATTCATTGAGGCTTTCCCTTACGTCATTAAACACAAGAAGAGTCAAGAAAATGTTATTGCTGATGCATTGTCTCGACGCTATACTATGCTTTCATAACTTGACTTCAAAAAATTTGGTTTGGAGACCATCAAAGATCAATACGTGCATGATGCTGAATTTAAAGATGTATTGCAGAATTGTAAACAAGGGAGAACATGGAACAAGTTCATCGTTAAGGATCGATTTGTGTTTTGTGATAACAAGCTATGCATTACAGCTAGCTCTGTTTGTCTTTTGTTGTTACAGGAGGCGCATGGAGGAGGATTAATGGGACACTTTGGCATGAAGAAGACAGAGGACATACTATCCACACATTTCTTTTGGCCAAAGATGAGACGGGATGTTGAGCATTTTGTTGCTCGCTGCATTACATGTCAAAAAGCTAAGTCACGACTCAATCCTCATGGTTTATATATGCCGTTGCCTGTACCTAGTGTTCCATGGGAGGATATATCTATGGATTTTGTTTTAGGATTACCTCGAACAAAGAAGGGGAGGGATAGCATATTTGTTGTCGTGGATAGATTTTCGAAAATGGCACACTTCATACCATGTCATAAAGCGATGATGCTGCTAATGTTGTTGATTTGTTCTTTCATGAAATTATTCGCTTGCATGGTGTGCCAAATACTATTGTTTCAGATCGTGATACTAAATTTCTTAGCCACTTTTGGAGATGTTTATGGGCTAAGTTGGGGACTAAACTTCTTTTTAGTACTACTTGTCACCACCAAACTGATGGACAAACTGAGGTAGTCAATAGAACATTGTCTACTATGCTTAGGGCTATTTGGAAGAATAACAAGAAAATGTGGGAAGAATGCCTGCCTCATATTGAATTTGCTTATAATCGTTCGCTGCATTCTACTACTAAGATGTCCCCTTTTGAAATTGTGTATGGTTTCCTACCTCGTGCACCTATTGATTTGTTACCTCTTCCATCTTCGGAGAAGGTTAATTTTGATGCTAAACAACGTGCTGAATTGATCTTAAAAATGCATGATTTAACTAAGGAAAACATTGAGCGTATGAATGCTAAATATAAACTTGCTGGAGATAAAGGTAGAAAACATGTTGTCTTTGCACCTGGAGATCTTGTTTGGTTACATTTGCGTAAGGATAGATTTTCTGATTTGCGCAAATCAGATGAGCTTTCGTCGAGGACGACTTCATTTCAAGAAGGGGAGGATGATGAGGACATCAATACCATTGTTACACCCACAGCTCTTGCTGCTATACATACTGGACCAATTACTAGAGCTCGCGCACGCCAATTAAATTATCAGGTACTTTCGTTTCTTGGTAATGATTCTAATGTTCATGAGAATATGATGCTGCCTAAATTGGATACATTTGTCTTGCTTACAAATGAAGGGCCTAGCTTGGACAAGAAGGATGAACATTGGAGCAAGATCAAGCATGGAGATAATGGCATGCGCAAGGGGAAAAAGAACGGAGTTAAAAGTGATGATTTCAGGACTTTGAAGCCACCATAATGAGTGCATGAAGGCTTGGACGAAATATACAAGATGCCACTTCATAAATTTTGTCCAGAGGCTATTATAGGTGCTGCGTCACCTTATTATTGGGCCAGACCAATGTAATTTCGAAATACTGAAGTATAGGCTGTTTCTAGAGTCCCTATGTGTGGGGAAAATAGAGTTAGGGTTGGTTTCGGACCCCTCCTCCAAGGGGTCACGAAATTCTCCCCCTCTTCCTCCATATATACAGCCCTTAGGGCGTCGTTTAGACTTTGGGTTTTGTTTAGATTAAAGTTTGCCTTAGTTGCAACTTCGCGAACTTCGTTTGTGTTCAACGACCAGACCAAGACGTCATAGAACCCCACCTTGATCAATAAAGTTTCCTCTTATATTCGCAATATCCAGATTGCAGTCTCAGTTTCTTGCTTGTTCTTTGTTTGCTTGCAGGAAATAGACCCTCGTGGTCAGGTTGATCGTGCTCGGCCGTGTTCAATTACCTCTCGGAGTTGGTTTAGCGATTGCTAAGGCACGACGTCCCCGCACGTTCGTAGTCGGATCGTCAAAGTCTACTCCACCAAAAACGATAGCCACCATCTCATCGAAAGACGGGACACCTTCGCCTCTATCACTTGCGGTGCGGAATCCCAATGACAGAAGGGGATATGACATTGATACGTCTCCAACGTATCTATAATTTTTGCTTGTTCCATGTTGTTATATTATCAATTTTGGATGTTTTATACTCATTTTATAGCAACATTATATCATTTTTTAGGACTAACCTATTGACATAGTTGCTACTTCTTGAGCTTGCGTTGATTTTTCCCTTGAAGAGGAAAGGATGATGCAGCAAAGTAGAGATAAGTATTTCCCTTAGTTAAGAACCAAGGTATCAATCCAGCAGGAGGCATAAGCAAGTCCCCAATATATGCACCTACACAAACTAACAAACACTTGCACACAACGCGAAAAAGGGGTTGTCAATCCCTTCACGGTCACTTGGAAGGGTGAGATCTGATAGAGGTAGATGTAAAACAAATAAAAGTAAATAAATTGTAGCAAAGTATTTTTTTGGGTTTTTTGTTTTATAGATCTGAAAATATATAATGGAAAATAGACCCGGGGGCCATAGGTTTCACTATAGGCTTCTCTCTCGAAGAAATTATATGGTGGGTAAACAAATTACTGTTGAGCAATTGATAGAAAAGCGCAAAGTTATGACGACATCTAAGGCAATGATCATGAATATAGGCATCATGTCCGTGACAAGTACACCGACTTCTGCCTGCATGTACTACAATTACTCCACACATCGACCGACTCCTGCCTGCATCTAGAGTATTAAGTTCATAAGAACAGAGTAACGCTTTAAGCAAGATGACATAATGTAAATGGATACACTCAAGCAATATGATATAAACCCCATCTTTTTAACCTTAATGGCAACAATACAATACATGCCTCGCTACCCCTTCTGTCACTGGGTGAGGACACTACAAGATTGAACCCATCACAAAGCACCTCTCCCATTGCAAGAAAAAACCAATCAAGTTGTCCAAACCAAATCGATAGATCAAAGAGAAATAAAAAGCTATCAAATCATGCATATAAGAATTCAGAGAAGACTCAAATAATATTCATAGATAATCTGATCATAAATCCACAATTCATCGGATCTCAACAAACACACCGCAAAAGAAGATTACATCGAATAAATCTCCAAGAGCATCGAGGAGAACATTGTATTGAAGATCAAAGAGAGATAAGAAGCCATCTAGCTACTAGCTATGGACCCGTAGGTCTCAGGTAAACTACTCGCACATCATCGAAAGGGGAGCAAGGTTGATGTAGAGGCCCTCCGTGATCGAATCCCCCTCCGGCGGAGGACCGGAAAAGACCACAAGATGGGATCTCATGAGGTCAGAGGCTTGCGGTGGAGGAAAAGTATTTCTCTGTTGCTTTTTGGTGTAGGGGGAATATTTGAGGATTTATAGTGCAAAGATTAGGGTTGGAAGAGCCATGAGGGGCCCACAAGCCCTAGGGGCACGCCCTAGAGGCTTGTGGCCGCCTCGTGGGTCTTCTAACCTCCTCTCCAAGTCTCGTTGGTTACTTCTGGTCCAAGAAAAATCACCGTAATTTTTTATTCCGTTTGATATTCCTTTCCTATAAAAGTCAAAAACAAGGAAAAAACAGAAACTGCCAGTGGGCTCTAGGTCAATAAGGTAGTCCCAAAAATAATATAAAATGGCATATTAATGCATATAAAACATCCAAAACAGATAATATAATAGCATGGAATAATCAAAAATTATAGATACATTGGAGACGTATCAAGCATCCCCAAGCTTAATTCCTACTCGTCCTCGAGTAGGTAAATGATAAAAATAGAATTTTTGATGTGGAATGCTACCTAACATATCTATCAATGCAATTATTCTTATTTTGGCATGAATATTCAGATCCATAAGATTCAAAACAAAAGTTTAATATTGACATAAAAACAATAATACTTCAAGCATACTAATAAAGCAATCATGTCTTCTCAAAATAACATGGCCAAAGAAAGTTATCCCTACAAAATCATATAGTCTGGCTATGCTCTATCTTCATCACACAAAATATTTTATCATGCACAACCCCGGTATTAGTCAAGAAATTGTTTCATACTTTTGGTGTTCTCAAAACCTTTTCAATGTTCACGCAATACATGAGCGTGAGCCATGGATATAGCATATGGGTGGAATAGAATATGGTGGTTGTGGAGAAGACAAAAAAGGAGAAAGACTCACATCAACTAGGCAAATTAATGGGCTATGGAGATGCCCATCAATTGATATCGATGCAAGTGAGTAGGGATTGCCATACAACGGATGCACTAGAGCTATAAGTGTATGAAAGCTCAACAGAAAACTAAGTGGGTGTGCATCCAACTTGCTTGCTCATAAAGACCTAGGGCAATTTGAGGAAGCCCATCATTGGAATATACAAGCCAAGTTCTATAATGAAAAATTCCCACTAGTATATGAAAGTGATAAAATAAGAGACTCTCTATCATGAAGAACATGGTGCTATTTCAAAGCATAAGTGTGGAAAAGGATAGTAACATTGTCCCTTCCCTCTTTTTCTTTCATTTTTTTGTTTGGGCTTCTTTGGCCTCTTTTTTTTATTTGGGCTTCTTTGGCCTCATTTATTTTCTTAAATTCCGGAGACTCATCCCAACTTGTGAGGGAATCATAGCTTCCATCATCCTTTCCTCACATGGGACAATGCTCTAATAATGATGATCATCACACTTTTATTTACTTACAACTCAAATATTACAACTCAATGTAAAAACTCATAATGACGGAACAGTGGAAGTTGCATGGCAATATATCTCGGAATGGCTATGGAAATGCCATAATAGGTAGGTATGGTGGCTGTTTTGAGGAAAGGTATTTGGTGGGTTTAATGCACCGGCGAAAGTTGTGCGGTACTAGAGAGGCTAGCAATGGTGGAAGGGTGAGAGTGCGTATAATCCATGGACTCAACATTAGTCATAAAGAACTCACATACTTATTGCAAAAATTTATTAGCCATTGAAACAAAGTACTAATACGCATGCTCCTAGGGGAGAGGCTGGTAGGAGTTAACCATCACGCGCTCCCGACCTCCGCACAAAGGATGACAATCAAAAAATAAATCATGCTTCGGCTTCATCACATAACGGTTCACCATACGTGCATGCTACGGAATCACAAACTTTAACACAAGTATTTCTACCAATCCACAATTACTCATTAGCATGACTCTAATATCACCATCTTTATATCTCAAAACAAATGCAAGGAATCAAACTTCTCATATATTCAATGCTCTTTATATGACCTAAGCAAATTACTATGATGTTTAAGACTCCCAAAATAATATAAGTGCAGCATGAGAGTTCATCAATTTCTACAAAATAAAACCACCATCGTGCTCTAATAAGATATAAGTGAAGTACTAGAGCAAACTGCCTAGCTCAAAAGATATAAGTGAAGCACATAGAGTATTCTAATAAATTCACGATTAATGTGTGTCCCTCTCAAAAGGTGTGTACAGAAAGGATGATTGTGAATAACTAAAAAGGAAAGACTCATATCATACAAGACGCTCCAAGCAATACACATATCATGTGGTGAATAAAAATATAGCGTCAAGTAAATTTACCGATGGAATGAAGACAAAAGAGGGGATGCCTTCCGGGGCATCCCCAAGCTTAGATGTTTGGTTCTCCTTGAATATTACCTTGGGGTGCCTTGGGCATCCCCAAGCTTAGGCTCTTGCCACTCCTTATTCCGTAGTCCATCAAATCTTTACCCAAAACTTGAAAACTTCACAACACAAAACTCAACAAAAAATTCGTGAGATCCGTTAGTATAATAAAGCAAATCACCACTTCTAGGTACTGTTGTGAAATCATTCTAATTTTATATTGGTGTAATATTTACTGTATTCCAACTTCTCCATGGTTCATACCCCCCGATACTACCCATAGATTCATCAAAACAATCAAACAACACAATGAAAACAGAATCTGTCAAAAACAGAGCAGTCTGTAGTAATCAGGAAACTTCGTATACTTCTGTAACTCCAAACATTCTGAAAAATTAGGACAACGTGGTTCACCGGAATGGTTCCGGGTCTAGAGAAGAAGGAGCTGCGATTTACACGCCCCAAAGTAAGTAGTACTAGCTAGTTCCGCGCATCTCTCATTGATTCTAGTTTCATCAATACCATTATCATGCTTGCTTATCAGTTTGATTTAACTCTATTCTCGTAAAGTGCTTGTGGCAGGCACCCGGGAATAATTTATGTGGATACTACGTTTGCGAGTTCATTCGCCACTCGACCTCTGAGCGGGGCTTATCTGACAAACAATTTGAAGTACGTAAACAATATTCACAATTTTATTTTATTACCATCAATTGTGTTGAGTTTCATTCATATATATGTATTGACCCCTTCTTTAAATTAGATCTGGGAGAAGCGGACCGAACTCCTACCACATGATCGCATACGAGCAATTCAAGAGGAATTGGCGGGATTCTTTGTTGACCACGTCATACCTAAAGATGGAGAATACCATCAGGAATTCCAAGATTTGGGTAGATGATGTCAGGGATCGTAAGAGATGTTATATTGTATATATGTAGTAGCGTCGGATAGATATACGAAAACTTGTTGTTCGACCAAGCACGGAGAAAGAGAGGTCACTTCTCTCTATATATGTTCATGATGATCTTGTGTAATGGTTCCTTCATTGCTATATGTAGTAGCTAGTGTCGAGTTGAATGGAAAACATTAAATAAAAATGAAACCCTAAATGTAAAAGAAGTGAAGGGTAAACACAAAAATAAAAGGGGGAAACACAATATGAAAACCCCTAAACCCTCCAAACCCCCTAAACCCCTCCTTTCAAAAAAACAAAAACCCCAGCGCCGGCAGTTGCTGACGCGTGGCTACCTTTTAGTCCCGGTCGGTCCTCCTGCCTGGGCACCCCACAGCGGCCACGTGGAGCTCCTTTAGTCCCGGTTCGTAAGCCAACCGGTACTAAAAGTGGTGGGCATTAGTCCCGATCATTTTATCCCGGTTGCATAACCGGGACTAAAGCCCTCTGCAACTGAGACAGATGCCCTCTTTTCTACTAGTGATGTCTAGCCACCTAGACTGTTCCATGGTGGCGGGAATTGATTGAGGGGCAGATGGGATCGGGACTAATGTTTATAATTGTTACTGATCAGGTGGCTTGTATCGGCTGAACCGAATTTGTTATTTTCTTACATTTATTTATCTACTAGCAAAACGGCCCGTGCATTGCAACGGGAGAAAAAAAATCAAAATCACCAATGGCCATGATCACATTTTGTTGCATCACCGAGATATACTATCACTCACATATTCGTGAAATTATGAATGATTTTTGAAAATCATGAACATCTTTTTTTAAACTCATGAACATATCTGAAATCCTGAACATTTTTACAGATTTTCGAACAATTTCTAATAACAAAAACATTTTTTGAATTCAGAAACATTTTATACTATCTACAAAATAAATTTATGAATGTTTTTTAAAACAATTTTATTGAATAGGCAAACATTTCTACAATTGACGAACTTATTTTTCGGAAATTGGTAGAACATTTTTTAAATCATGAACATTTTTTTATTTAACTAACATTTTTTTAAATGCATGATCATTTTCGGAATCAGTGAATATTTTATGAATCAATAAACTATTTTGTAATTCCAGAGCGTTTTTTGAATTTTTATGATATTTTTCAATTCATGAACATTTTTTGAATTGGCAAAATTTTGTTCAATTGCATTAAAAAATTAATACATGAACTTTTTAAAAACATCATGATTATTATTTAATTTACTAAATATTTGTTTTCAAAATTGGGAACTTTTTTTGAATATGCGAACATTTTCAACAAATCACAAACATTTTCTGAATCGACAAACATTTATGAATTAATAAACATTTTTTTCAAAATTCTCATTTTTAAAATTTTAGGAACTTTTTAGAAGTCTCAATTTATTTAAAGTAGAAAAAAAGAAAAAAGGAAAATGAAAAATAGAAAATGAAATTTAAAGAACAGGCCGCCAGGACATGGGCCGGCCCGAGCAGGCACGCTGTGTCAACTGTATGGGCCAGCCCAGCGGGGATTCCCCTATGTGAAACATCTTTTTTATCACATAGGTGGCATCGATGGCTAGTATTTTGCAATTTTGGGGGCAATTTCGGTGACGTACTGTCAAAAGCGATAGCCCCTTTATTATTATTATTAGGTAATAGATATAGATATGCATTATTAGGTCCTTACACATTCAAGATTTTTTAAGAATAGTTTGCAATTCATCTCATACATTCAGAATATGGCATGTTTGAATACACCTTTGCCCCATACAAAAAAAATCCTTTGCTATTCCTTAGAGTTCACCGTCTCACTTTGATTTACGTATCAGCCAAATTTTCATCAAATTCATAAAAAAAATCCAGCGGCAACACGCGTGGTGTCCTTCTAGTTCCTAATCCCGGTCTCCTTCCCAAAATAAGTATCTCAACTTTAATAGAAATTTAATACAAAGTTATCCAAAAGTTGAGACGCTTATTTTAAGACGTAGGGAATACTTTGTTATAACAAATTCCTAAGTACAACTCTTCTACATAACTATCTCGTGGTAAAATAAAGAATAAGCATATTTCAAAATATAAGGTACTCCATCCGATCCAAAATAAGTGTTGCAGCTTTGAACTAAGGTTGGTCGAACAAATTTTGGAGGGAGTGGACATTAAACAGGACAAAATAGTTGATATCAATCATTTTCGTAGTCACCCTATTTATTTATTCAAAATTACCATAATTAGTCACCAAATACAATAAAATTATTAGCTCAGAAAATAGTTTTGCGAAAATTAAACCACACAAGCCTTCTACCTGTTTGGGCATGTAAAAAAAATCCTTTTTTAGGATAAGATGACCAAAAAAACAGATGAATAGCACAGGAAAAAAAAGTAGTCATTGCTGTATACTATGATTGTGAAAACAAAAAAACCTCACCCGCAAAAATATCATTCTAACCTAGCACGGAAAATTAACTTATTAGTAACCCATTCATGGTATCTGAAAATGAAAAACACTGCAAAAATCACTGGAAAAAACTAATGGAAGCACATAGAAGAGGTCGCCATTTTTTATCATTTCATCACAAGAAATGTTTCAACAGAAGGGGGTTGATATAACCATACAAATTTTGAATATTGCATAGCACAAAGAAACATTCACAAGAACTTGTATATTATCCACACACAAACAACACACAAAGCTAGCATAAGTCGTTTAGTGATGTGATACAACTAGAGAAATACAAGACACAAGTGAGGGGGGGGGGGGGGGGGGAAGGATAGTATGCGACGGCGCTCGCCAATGCAGTATCATCAGTGACTCCCCCCCCCCCCCCCCCCCCCCCCCTGTTACCCGCCACCGGCCCTCTGAGACCCTGGCCGCAAATCCAATGCCCTGAGGAGTGGAGAAGGATTGGGGGAATGGAATGCGGGAGGAAGTCAAAACCCTCAGGAGATTTATGACACGCCTGTGTGACCCACCAGCCCACGCGACCCAAACAAAACTTAAAAAAGGCCAATGAAACAATGCACATGGGCGAGAGCGTGTGCGCTAGGCGATGGCCACTGATTCTCAAAACGTGAATCTTGAAGCAAAAGGATCATATGATTCAGGGTTAGATGTGCTCTAACTAATTTACACTAGATGAGAATTAGCAAATCCGTTCTTACTAATAAGTACTATAACTAAAGCAGGAAGGGTTTGATTTTTCTGGTTTTTTTGAATTTTCTTGGCGCCTACTGTTTGTATCCGACCGCAACGTCGGCATCAGTGAACACTAAATACACATGAACAGTAAATGGTGTGGATAGTGCCCGGTGTGAGCAGTACCTCGCTATGAACAGTACGCCCCACAAACAGTGCTTTCTTTCTTAAAAAAAAATTTCCCCGAAGAAAAAATATGCAATTTTTTTAAAAAAAATTAGATATATTTTACACATCATTTCTCTCCCCTTCCTCCACCCTCATGTCCTTATATATAGAGTTAGGATTTAGAATTTTTCATACATCATTTCTCCACACCGACGTACCGATGCACAACACCAGCGTACCAATACACAGCCGCCTCAATTGTCTCCTAATTCTTTCCGATGATAGTGTTAACAGAGCACAAAAATAGTTGGCCGGAATTGTATATTTGCACGAACAGTAATCCGTGGAAAAAATAAATTCTATACCGATTACTGCCCATTTTTACAACGCAACAACAAATAAAAGCGCGCTAACAAATACCCAAACAATAACCGGACATTTTCCGAATGAACTCAGGACTACTAACCAAAACAATAGCCCAAATAAACCGAAAACAACAACTCCGAATAATCCGGAGCAATAAAACCAGCGAAACGGAACAACACTGAATAAACCAAAAATATTAACCCACACGGATCATAAAACTGAAACAGTAACCGAATTTTAAACCAAAACAATACACCCGAATAAACTGAAATAACTATAAAAAAAACTATGCATTCACGTGAACAGAAATCCATAAGAAATATATTTAAAAAATCAAAAAAACTGGAACTCCTCGCTAGATCCGAAACAGTAAAACAGTGAAACGGACCAACACCGAAATAAACCGAAAACATTAGTCCACCCGAATCATAAACCAAAACAGTATCTATTAACAAATACCCAAACAAAAACCGAACATTATCGGAATGAACTCACGACTACTAACCGAAACAGTAGCCTAAATAAACCAAAACAACAACCCAGAATAACACGTAGCAACAAAACCAGCGAAACGGAACAACACCTGAATAAATCAAAAACATTAACCCACATGAATCATAAAATTGAAACAGTAACCGAATTTTAAACCAAAACAATACACCCGAATAAACCGAAAATACCGGACATTATCCGAATGAACTCAGGACTACTAACCAAAACAATAGCATAAATAAACTGAAACAACAACCCCGAATAACCTGAAGCAATAAAACGAGTGAAAGTACTAATACTAAAGCGGGAAGGATTCCCTTTTTCTGTTTTTTTTTTAAAGATTACTACTCATTTTCCATCGTCGTCAGTGAACAGTACATCCTGTGAACAGTAATCGCCTACGAACGGGACCACACACGCATAGTAATCGTCTGTGAACATTAATCGAGGGTGAACTGCCATCCCCAGATGAACAATACTTCTGCTTAATCAGTGCTCCAAATAATCTGATTTTCTCGCCTTACTTCTTTTAGCTTTCAACGAAGAAAAATGCGCATGTTTTCAGTGACGAAGAGTATCATACATGAACAGTAATCGTAACAGTAATCACGGGTGAACAGTCATCTCGGATGACCAGTACTTCTGCTTACCCAGTGCTCCAAATAATCTGATTTCCTCCCCTTATTTCTTTTAGCTTTCACCGAAAAAATACGCACGTTTTTAAAGAAAAAAATGGGATTTTTTTTAAACATCATTTCTCTCCCCTTCCTCCACCCTCGCGTCCTTATAGAGAGAGTTAGGATTTAGAATTTTCTATACATCATTTCTCAACACCGGCGTGCTGATCCTTTCCGATGATAGTGCTGCCAGGACACAAAAACAGTAGGCCGAAACTGTATATTCACATGAACAGTAATCCATGGGAAAAATAAGTTCTTGACCGATTACTTCCCATTTTTACAACACAATAAGAGTTAAAAGTGCACTAACAAATACCCGAACAAAAAATAAACATTATCTGAATAAACTCAGGGCTACTAACAGAAACAATAGTCCAAATAAACCGAAACAACAACCTCGAATAATCCGGAGCAATAAATCCAGTAAAACGGAACAACACCTAAATAAACCGAAAACATTAACCCACACGAACCATAAAACTGAAAAAAAAAAAACAGCACTATGCATTTACGTGAACAGAAATCCAGAAGAAATAAAAATAGTAAACCAGCACTATGCATTCACGTGGACAATAATCCAAAATAAATAAAAATATGTGTTGTTTTCTTGCTTCTTTTGATAAAATACAGATGAAATCGGTCACGGGCACGGTGTGCGTCGCACTTCTTTAGAGCTAGTATATTTATAAAATCAAGATAATCCTAGTACTCACGACAAATCTGTATATATGATTTTCAATTTTCCAATATAAATAATTTTTGGTAGTCAAATTTTAAAAGTTTGACTTGTGACATAAAGGAGTACTAACCTAGCTAGCTGGATCTATCACTACACTGAAAAATACTAAGCTAAGGCGATCTAGGAGAAGCAACACATACAAACATGCACAATCCATGTATATTCACTTTTATAATGATCAAAATGAAAATCCAAGTTCTTACATCTATCTGCGCTGACGCCGACGTTGTGGTGGCTGCCCCTCTTTAATCAAGCTAACTTCAAGACGGCATCCATCCAAAACCAGTTTACTGAGAGCAGCAAGAGCATCTTCCTGATGGGAATGTATCGTCTCTATGGTCAACAAAAAAACAATAAGGCTCCCGGGCTAGATGGTTTCCCGGCCGAGTTTTACAAAAAGTGTTGGCATATTATTAAGGGGGATTTGCTACCAATGTTCAATGATCTATTCTCTGGACAGCTTCAGTTATTTCAATTAAATTTTAGAACAATAACACTGCTTCCTAAGAAAACGGATGCGGTGAGAATTGAGCAGTTCAGGCCGATCTGCCTTCTCAATGTTAGTTTCAAAATCTTCACCAAGGTTGGGACTAATCGGCTCACACAGATTGCGCATTCTGTGGTGCAGCATTCCCAAACTGCATTCATGCCGGACAGAAACATCCTAGAAGGGGTGGTGGTCCTTCATGAAACGCTCCATGAAATCCACTCGAAAAAATTAGATGGAGTTGTTTTTAAGGTGGATTTCGAGAAAGCGTACGATAAGGTCAAATGGCCATTTCTCCAACAGGCATTGCGTATGAAAGGTTTTGATGAAGCCTGGCGCCGCCAGGTTGAATCGTTTACGCAAAAAGGGAGTGTTGGAATTAAAGTGAATGACGAAATAGGTCATTATTTCCAGACACATAAAGGCCTGAGACAAGGGGATCCGATGTCCCCTATCCTGTTCAACATTGTAGTTGATATGTTGGCAATTATGATAGGAATGGCTAAGGAAGCTGGTCAAGTGGGTGGCCTGGTTCCTCATCTCGTTGATGGAGGTGTGTCCATCCTTCAGTACGCCGATGATACAATCATCTTTATGGAGCATGACTTGGCCAAAGCGAGAAATATGAAGCTGGTGTTATGCCTATTTGAACAATTGACCGGGTTAAAGATTAACTTTCACAAAAGCGAGTTGTTCTGCTTTGGTAGAGCCAATGACGAACAAGAGGCATATAGGCAATTGTTTGGGTGCGATTTGGGGGCTTTACCTTTCACATACTTAGGAATACCAATCCACCATCGTAGGCTGACAAACAGAGAATGGAAGTGCATCGAGGACCGATTTGAAAAGAAACTGAGTTGCTGGAAGGGCAAGCTCATGTCATACGGAGGCCGATTAATTCTGATAAATTTGGTTCTCACGAGTATGCCTATGTTTCTTTTGTCGTTCTTCGAAGTCCCAGTTGGAATCAGGAAAAGACTGGACTTTTATCGATCACGATTCTTTTGGCAGGGTGATGAACTAAAACGAAAATACCGTCTAGCCAAATGGGATATCATATGTAGACCGAAAGACCAAGGGGGTCTTGGTATCGAGAATCTTGAAGTTAAGAACAGATGTCTTCTCAGTAAGTGGCTCTGGAAGTTATCAAGTGAGACTGATGCCACTTGGGCGCAAATTCTCCGTAGCAAGTATCTTCAAACCAAAACTTTGTTTCAGGTGACAGTAAGGCCGACTGACTCACCTTTTTGGAAAGGGCTTATGAAAGTCAAATTATCCCTGTTTAATAGGACAAAGTTTATTATTGGTAACGGTGCTAGTACGCAATTCTGGGAGGATACTTGGCTCGGAGAGACACCCCTAGCCATTCAATACCCGTCTTTGTATCGTATTGTTCAACGACGTGAGGTGTTCGTTGCAACGGTATTTCAATCTATCCCCCTTAATATTCAGTTCAGAAGGGCGCTAGTGGGTAATCGTTGGGAAGAATGGCTCCGTCTAGTAAGTAGACTGATGGAGGTTCAACTTTCTCAACAACCCGACGAATTACGCTGGAAGCTTACTAGGTCTGGAGTATTTTCAGTTAAATCAATGTATGTTGATGTTATCAATTCAAGCTTAATTCCTAGTTCCAAACATGTTTGGGCTGTCAAAGTTCCTTTGAAAATCAAAGTGTTTATGTGGTTTGTCCATAAACAAGTTATTTTAACCAAGGACAACTTGACAAAGCGTAATTGGACAGGACCTACTAGGTGTAGTTTCTGTGATCGGGATGAGACGATCAAACACCTTTTTCTTGATTGCCCGCTAGCCAAAGTTTTATGGCGGACGGTCCATATTGCTTTTAATATCACTCCACCGAATTCTGTCAACATGTTATTTGGAACGTGGCTTAACGGGATAGAGCCCGCTTTAGCGAGACATATTCGAGTTGGAGTCTGCGCCTTGTTGTGGGCTCTCTGGAATTGCAGAAATGATTTGGTTTTTAACAGGACAACACGCATTCATTTTTTGCAGGTTATTTTCCGAGCCACGGCGTTGATCCGTTCGTGGTCGCTACTCACTCCGACGGAGGCCAGGGAGCGTTTGGTTACTGGATCTATCCGCTGAGAGATGGTAGCTCGGGATATCTACAACCGGTTTGGATGGCGGTCATGTAATAGGATAGGCAATTAGTTTACCTATCTCTCTTTTTGCCAGCCGGTTGTGGCGTCCTTTATTTGGCTAGTCTGTCTTCTAGCCTTTTTGGCTCTGTGTGAGCTCTTTTTTATTTTTTATTTTTAGTTGAAGACTTTAAGACCTTGTTGGAACCTATTTTTTTGTTTAATAAGAGGGCCGTATGCATCATTCTGATGCAGAGGCCGGGGAGCCCCCCTTTTCGAAAGAAAAAAAACATAGCCAATACCCTGTGAGGCCCTAGTCTTCTTATAGCAAATCACCTCAGCACTCTTTACCGTGCTCGCTGAAAAAAAGTCGTAGCTGACTGCTCTTCACCGTAAGAGGTAGATTGCACACCATCACCCTAAAACAGGGCACACGATGTCTCTCGATGGGAATGGTGTGTCTTGGAGCACTAGAAATTGTTGTGGCTATCTGTTGTTGCTGCTTCGGTGACCCCTCACTGATTTCCTGGCAGAGAAAAATCAATGGCATATTAGCAGATGTACGGTTGAATTGTATTTATCTCATGATAAGGTCAACATAAGGATTTTTGTTATAAAAAAAACGAATTTGAGAAGGCTTATGCACACTTCCAGGTTAAACTCTCCCACGGTATATTAGCTTGATGCAACCATTACATCAATAGCATATAATAGGAGATTTTATTGTAAGAGAAATCCAACTTAAGAAATTCGAACTCTTTTTAGCAGTGTATATAGAGGTACCTGGGGAGGAGTAATGACCGACTTGGGGTTGAACCACACGCACATTTTGTAGTCCCAACATTGAGGCAGCCGCTGTACAAGCTCGGTCCTGCCATTGATGAGGTTGCACCTGAAGACAGCACGCTTCCCATATGTAAAGGCATTATTATTGTGGTAGACGAAGTAGGCACACCCGCCGTGGCCGTTGGGCACCCGCCCCGCATCCACAACAAAGCTATGGCGCGTACCAAGGAACAGCACGCGGTCGGCCAGACTACGGCCATCCCTTTTCACCCATCTCATGTTCTCCAGTGCCGACGATTCTGACAATAGAGGCTCCTCGAGTGCCTGCACTGACACCTTGACTTTGAGGAGGTAGGGGTTTGTCCCCATGAGATGCCTGTCATATTCCCGGGTGTTAATTGACACCCATAGGATTTCGCCACGGGATTCAAGGACGTAGCTATAATCGCTGGTGGATTCACCAAACCACACCTGCACCATCGGCGTCCCCTGGCTCTCGACAAGCTCATCGCGGGTGACATTGCTGTTTGCTGTGACGAGGCGCCACCATTGGTCAGCCTCAATGAGAACCAGGATCTTACCATCGTGGTATGTGACACACGACAGAGAACAGGTTGATGAGGTGACCCGCCCCAGAAGCGATGCTCATACTCGAGGGTCCTCTCGAGGACTGTCCAGTCTGCGTTGCCGGGGCGAAGTAGAGCCGCCCTGAACCTGGCCGTAGAGGGGATGGTATAACTGGCGCAGGTGATGCTGTAGAGAAGGGTCGCGCCGTCGCCGTAGATGACGCCGTGGGGAAAGAACTCCTCCCACAGGCCGAGGGATTGTGGGAGTAGAGGCAGATGTTCGGCGGTTCCTGTTGTGAGAGGGTCATGGAGACTAGGGCGGAGGCGTTGGATGGTCAGGCACCAGAGGGCGGTGCCGCCGGAGCTGGTCACCCAGTTCCACCGGGCCGGCTGAGACAGCAGCGGCTGCGAGCGGTAGTTGGACCCGGAGAGGACGCATCTCATCTCGAGGCGCGTCGCGTCTTCCTTCACCGCCGCGACGAGCCAGGGCAGAAACTGGTCCGTCACCGTCGTCATCCGGATGTCTCGCCATGGCTTACAGACGGCGTGGAAGCGGACTAAGTCGACGGCGTCGTGCTGCAGGCGGCCGGAGATCTCGCGGGCCAGATCCGGCGGTAGATCACACCAACCTCCTGCGGGCATTGCGGCGTGATCCGGGAGCAGACGTGATGAGCCAGTTATAATAATGAGCGGTAGTTGGATCCGGGAACGTTACAAAACCGACCTTTTCAAGGCTCGTACTGAGCGTTCTCATGATTTGGTTGTTCGATCGAGTTCTTTTCTTTTCTTTTTCTTAGCTTGAAAGATGTTGCGTTCAATCATCTCGGCAAGATCTGAGTTTAAACATGGACGAATACAATCCGGCGGAATACAGAACCAAGTTTTACACAGTTCATTTGCACGACCCTCTAGCTAGACAATGAGCTATGTTATTAGCCGAACAACGCACGCAAACTACCCTAAACTCCTCACTGGTTCGAAGCAGACCTTTCACTTCTTCCACCATCGGCCCGGGGTCTGGGTAATGATCCGGCAATTTTTGTGGTGTTGTTTTTGTCACAGACACACCTCGACGATTATCCGGATGACTGTTTACGCAAGCGGTTGAGAACATGGATGTTAAAACTGTGAACCCTAGTGGCGGAAGAAGGGGCGGGGTTTTAATGTTCTGCAAGAAAGAAATACAAATTAGTCAACTCTTCCCCCATCCTAACTCCCAAGAAACTGACAGATTCACCCCCAACACCTCGTATTAGACAAATAGACCTCCTCTCCCCTTGTTTCATTTGTGTGCAGAAGCTTTATCAAGTTTACTGTTGTTTGGGGAAGTTGGTGCCATGGATGGGATTATGGTGATTACAGGTTGCAAAACTGCACCATCATTGATGATTCCCTTATACTCACGAAAGCAGATCCCCTGCGCCACCCTACGCCCCGAGCTCGATCTAGCCGCCGCCCACCATCTCCATTCTATCTCCTGCGGCAGGCTGCGCCTTGGTCGCGGCGGTCGTGCCTCGGATGGATAGGACCATCCCGCTCCTGACATTGGCCGGTGGCAGCCACCATTGCTGCACCGCCCAAGCCTAGGGGGGCTTGCTAGGAGCGCCGGTTTTCCCAGATCCGGCCACGACGTGGGGTGGTGTTGCTAGGGACGAGGAGGGAGGCGGCATCTTATCTCCTCCAGCAATCAGCTCTTCCCAAGATGTGGCAAGTATGGCATATGGTCTCCTGATCTGCAGGCTTTTGTTGGAGGTGCGTACTGTTCAGTTGTGGGATGCAGCCGGAAGGCTCTTGTGGGTTCTGGCTGCTCTCACTCCGATCAGTCTACCTTCCGCGATGAGATGCAATCTACAGATGAAGATTGATGCAAAGGGTATGGTTGTGCAATGGTGGCGGTGGGATTTCGCTCAATGCATGTAGCTGCCGGGATCGTGGAAAGTGGTGGTGACAACACATGATTGACGTCGATTTGGTGGTGCTTCTTGACTACCTGGTCTCGAGCTCCGAGGTGAAAATCCTAGGTATGACCTGAGTTGGTTATTCCTGACAATGGCGATGTTTTTGTGTTGTTACCTTGTTGAAGACATTGTTCGGATATGCTCAGAGTTGTGCTTCAGAGTGAAAACTCAGAACCCGGCCATTGGTGGCTGGATACGGTGATGACGGCACTTGAGCGTTGCTTCCTTCTTGAAGGCATTGCTGTTGAAGAACTTTACTCATCGTCCTTGTTGTGTCATAAAATGGTTGGTGTGGATATGGTCGTTGCCATAGTTTGTCGATTGTTGGTTTGATCGCTTTGGGTTATTTTTTTATTTTTTCTCGTAGGCATAACTTTGGTCTTGTATGACTTTGCTCTTTGCCGATGTGTTCAGTTCAGGGTGTGCGTATTGGCTATGTGCATTCTAGCTATGCAGAGACCTGGTGTGTACTCATTGTGTTTGTATCCCCTTGATGCTTCATCTTGAGTTAATAAAATCCACTCTTTATCGAAAAAACTCATGAAAGCAAATATGACTAATGCACCTTCGATTCAAGTTACAACAGGCTCGAGACTTATTGTACCAATTCTGGACAGATGGTGAGTGTGATGAAATCAAGTATCTTTTTCAGCCCCAATACTGACTTCAATGTGAAGTTAGATATTAGTGCGTGCCTAGGTATCAATAAGGAAACTCTCTTTGATAAGGGGGTGGAATGATGGACAATTATCCATCGAGGGAAAGGGGAATTTGTTGGAGGCAGTTGCACAACCTATTCCAGTATTTTACATGTCAGTTTTTAAAATTCTAAAAGGCGTTTGAAAGAATATCATTGATGCTATCTCAAAATTTGGTTGGGAGATGATGAGAACAATAAAAGGATGTATGGTGGAACCTTTGCTTCCCCAAAAAAGGATGGAGGAGTGGGCTTCCGTGACCTCCATTCTTGATGGATTTAATCTCGGAAAATCAAAGTGATTTAATTCCTGTACATCTGATTTCAGATAACTCTATCATTGCTTTTGAGTGCATTGATTGCATACAGTCATTGAAGAATAATTCATCAGCATGTTGTGCTTATAAACTTGATCTCTCAAAGGAATATGACCGGGTGGACTGCGAGTTTTTGAAGAAGGCCCTTCACAAGTAGGCGCTTTCGAATAAGTGGATTTATTGGTTGATGGCATGTGTTTCTTCAGTAAGATACTCAGTGAAAATTAAATGGGAAGATACTGGACTCGTTTCAACACTCTTGAGCTCTCCGCCAAACTGACCCCTTGTCCATGTTTCTGTTCCTCTTTGTTTCTGATGCTTTGTATGCTCTTATCAACAAAGCCAGTGTTGAGGAGGGTCTAGAAGATTAGAAATCTGTAGACGAGCACTGATGATCTCACACTTATTATTTGTGGAGGATTCATTGTTATTTTTTCCGGCTTCTGAACAACAAGCGACGATTGTCAAAGGTTTGGTGAACATTTATCCGTGAGCAACGGGTCAACTAATAAACCCCTAAAACTGTTCCATCATGTTTCCAATAACTGTTCAGAGACAGTGGCTTAGTTGGGATGAAATACGACTCCCAAAGTCGAAAGGAGAAATGGGATTCAGAGATATACATGCATTCAATCAAGCTTTGCTAGCTAAGCAGGAGCGGCATTCGATCGAAACCCAGAGAACTCGTGTGCTCGTCTCCTTCAAGCAAAGTATTATCCAAGCGGAAATATATTAGATACGGTGTTTTCAGATTACTCCTCATATGTTTGCAAAGGCATTGTGCATGGGTTAGAATTGATGAAAAAAGGAATTATATGGAGAATCGAGGATGGGTCGTTGGTCCTCATGTGGCTTGATTCATGGATACCGAGAGGCTAAGATCTATGATCGGTCACCGTGAAAAGAAATTTTTGGTTCCATCGAGTCTCGGACTTCTTGGATGAACCTGGTGGATGGAGTTTTCGTCAGCTTCAGGAACACTTCTCAGAAGTGGATGTGCCATGATTTTCAGGGTACAATAATGAAACGAAGAAAGCCACAATTGAAGATTCAGCAAGTCCATATATATATAGTGGCACTATTCTGATCCTCGGATCAGAATAGTTATTTGGATCACGGCGCGCCCTATAAGGAGCGGCGAAGACGTTCCCAAACTCTCGAAACCGGCGGCGACAGAGAAAAAAAAAAAGGAAACTTCCCCTGGATCCACCCCCTTCCACCCCGACTCCCTCCCCTCCACCGCGCGGCTGGCCTCCCCTCCACCCCGCCGCCGCCCTCCCTCCCTCCACCCCGCCGCTGCCCTCCCCTATCCAAACACGGCACCCACCACCACCCGGCGACACCGCCGCCGCCCCGCCCCCGTCCACCGCCGACGCGGACGCCCCGCCCCCAGCCGCCGACACGCCGCAGGCCCGACCCCAACCGGTGACGCGCCGCACCCCCGCCCCCAACGGATCCGGCGAGAATCCTTGACCGCCCTTCACTCGCCGGAGAACCGCTATGCGCGACGGCCCCCATGGGAGCCCCTCCCGGATCCACCCGCCCCGGCGACGCATCCCTCTGCTCGCCCCGCTTCTGGCTCCACCTGCCACTCCCTGTCTCTGCTCGATGCCCAGCGCCGCCGGGTGCGACCCCCACCTTCGGTGCAAAGAGCCTCCGCGGCAACCATCTCTCCATTCTCCAGGTATTTTCAGTGCTCCTCTCTACATCTCCCTTACCGGAGCGCCGGCTCTTGACCCGGTCGCGCCATGGCTGACGAAGGAGACGGAGCAGCATCGTTGGAATACGGTTGCATCCACCTGCCAAGGTCACCAGCTAGCTGAGCATCTCGAGCTACAGAGCGCCCTCCTTCCCCCGGACCCCTTCCTTCCTCTGCTCCAGCCGGTCCGCAATAGCTACGCCACCTGCACCAAACGCCGTCGCTCCTTCATCTCCTCCAACCTCGCACATGCCTGCTGCCATCCTGACCAAAGCTGAGTGAGAGAAGTTCGACCTGACCACCGCTTCAGTTCGACGTTTCTTGCTTTTTGAGAACAGCTTCAATTTGATGTGTGCATGCTCATGTGTGTTCGTATGTGTGTATGTGCTCGCATGCTCCCCCCAAAAATGTTGTAGTTGTGTGATTGATACTGTTTGTTCATATGTCCAAAAGGAATTGAACTTTTATAGAAGTTCAAATTGAAAAATATGAGCAGTTCTATTTAAAGAAATGAGGTGTGGGAAATATGATGCAAAAGTGTAAAAAGCTGAAGAAAATACCCCCTTTCTCTTTGTAAATTGCTTCTGTAATAATGATCGATGGAAAAAGGAATGCCTTTCTTTGCCGACCATCTCATCGTCATCATGGTTTACTCCATGCAAAAATCGATGTTTATACAAAATTCAGATTGTCCTAATTATTAAATAATGAAATAAGGAAGCTAAAAAATAAGAAGTTCAAATTTTAAAAATAGAGTAGTTGAAAATCAATAAAAAAAATCATTATTTTCGGTTACAAAATGAATACATTGAGGCTACCAGGAAGTCCTCCAAATTCAGATAACTGAATGAGAGGTTTGCTCTGGAACTGGAGTAGTATACTTTAGAGTTCAGATAACTGAAAATTCATACATTGGACCCTGTTGGTCTTGAGGTTGTATGAAGACATTCAGAAGTTCAAAGAAAACTTCCACAAAAGTTCAAAAAATCGAAGAAAGAGCATTACGAAGTACTAAATATTATTAAAAAGATAGGTATGTTGGTGCGTGGGTGCTGAGTGTGTTGTCTCATGTGTGTGCGTGCCCAGTGTAGATGCTCATGTGTTCGCGTATCTGATGTGAGCTCCCATGCGTGTGCGTGTGTGTGTCTTGTGTGTGCTCTCATGTATACTCCCGTTTGTGCCCGTTTGTGTCGTGCAAAGAATAGGTGATTCTATTTTCTTTTTGTGTATATAAAAGAAAGAGAAAGAAGTTCAAATATAAGTAATGAAAAAGGTCAAAATATGTAATACGATAAAAAGTTCGTGTACAAAATTCATGTGAAGAAATAAAATGTCAATTCAGAATGAAGTTCATGTATAAAAAAAAGTTGAAGTTCGCATAGAGTAAAAAGGTGCATTTCTGAAAAAGATGTACTGGAAAACTCTAAAGCTGTTAAAAATAAAACAAAGAAAGTCATTTTTTTTAAGTTGTAAATAACAGATTTTCCCGTGTCTAGAAAAACTCTAGAAGTTCAAATAAAAATAACAAAGTAGTTCAATATTTATAAAAAAATGATTCCTCCGTCCCATAATATAAGAGCATTTTTTAAACTAGTGTAGTGTTAAAAACCTAGAAGTTCAATTTGAAATAACCGAGAAGGTCAAAGAACCTAGAATTTCAAATTTAAAAACCTAGAAAGTTGTTTTCTTATTTAAAACCATATTTTTTCTAAGAAGTTCAAAGTAAAATAAGAGAGAAGTACGGAGGTTAAAAAAAACTTAGATGTATTCTTGTTACTAAAGAATAAATGAAGTTAAAATAAATAAAAAGGAAAGCTAAAAAAATTAAAAAAATGTTCTCACTTTTTAAAACAGATACAAAATAAAATAACAAAGTGGTTGATGTTTATTAAAAAAGTCTAGAATTTACCTTCTCAAAAAAAACCTCAGATATCTGCTGTTATTAAAAAAAATGACCATGAAGATCAAAAATTCAAAAAATAGTCAAAATCATGTTTATTTAAAAATAAAAAATAAAATGTGAAGTTCAAATTAAATTAACACAGAAGTTCAAAAGTATATTAAAACATAGGATTTAGAAGCTCAAAAAACAAAAACAAAAAACAATGTCATTTTGGGCCCACAATACTAAAGATTAAAACCAAGAACTTAAAATAAAAAAAATCAGATTTTCCCATATATTAAATATTAAAACCAAGAAGTTCAATTTTGAAAAACGGAGTAGTTCAATGTATATAAAAAAACTTGGGTTTTCATGTTACTAGAGAATAAAACGCAGAAGTTCAATTGGACAAAGCGGAGTAGTTTGATATTTATTTGAAAAAAACGGATTTTTCTAGTTACTAAAGAATAAAACGAAGAAATTCAATATTAAATAACGAAGAAGTTCGATGTTTCTAAAAAACCTCAAATTTTTCACATTTCTAAAAAATTTGTTGCTAGAAGTTCAAGTGCTCGGCCCGAAAAAGTTAAATAATTCTTGTGAGAGAGGTTGAACAAAAATACGTGACAGAAGTTCAAGATGAAAACAGCGGGGAGTTCAATTACTACACGAAATGGGTTTCATATAGGAATATAAGAATAGAAAACAAAATGCTTAAAAGATTTGTTGCAAGAAGTTCACGTCCTCCTCCCGGTGAAGTTCAAGATCTCTAGTGCGAGACGTCCGACCTTCAATTACATGTAAAAAACAGGCAAAAAAAGGCGTTGTTTTTGCCATTTTTAAAACTGCTCTCAAACGACAAAAAATTTGTAACGTCTGTCTACATGAAAAAGATGCTCCTATTCATAAGCTTTCTAACGGTATATTATATGCTATATTCCGATGAATGGTTTAAAAGTTTTATGTATACCGTTAAAAACACATTTTTACGCATTCAAAAAATTCTTTTTGAACCATCACGAGTATAAAAAACTGATCAACATAAAAAAAGTTCAAATTCTTCACGCGGTGCATTTTTGAAGAATCTGTTTCGCGATAAAGGCAGAACGAATAATCTTGCCGTTTTCAAAATTACTTGAAAACGGCTAGAAATCAGAGAAAACCATCAACATGAAAAAGTTTCGCATTTTCCGTAGCTTTTCAACGGTATATTATTTGCCTTATTCCGATAAAGTTTATAGAAATTACGGTGAAAATACGTTTTTAGCCATTTTCAAATTTGACTTAAAACCGTAAAGAATTGGGAGAAACAATATATACCAAAAAGTTTCGCATTTCCTCAAGCTTTCCAACGCCATATCATTTGCTGCATTCGTACATACGGTTAAAAAATTAGCTCGAAAATACGAACTTGATGGAATTTGTATCATTTTCTAAATTAGTATTAAACTATTTAAAATTAGAAAAATCTTTCAACATAAAAAAGTAGCGCATTTTCATAAGCTTTCCAACGCCATATCATTTGCCTCAATTGTATTAGCCGTTTAGAAATTGCATCGAAAATACGAACTCGGCTGTTCGGTTTGCGAAATTTTACGATTTTTCAAATTAGTCTTTAACCATAGGGAATTAGAGAAAACTATCAACATCTGGAAGGAGCGGTTTTGCAGCAGCTTTCCAATGCCATATTATTTGCCTCATTCCAATAAACGGTTTAGAAATGAGATCAAAAATACATTCACGTTTTTTGTATGAAGAAGAAACGGTTTTTAAAACTGCTCTTAAACAGCTTACATTTTACCAAAAATTTAACTTGGGTCATGATACTCGTGTCCATAGCTTTCCAACGGTATATCGCAAGCCCCATTTGGGTAATGTTTATGGAAGTTCAACCTAACACTGGGGGAAGTTCAGGTCGAACAACTCAGGCAGTAAAATTGCAACAGACGCATGTTCATCACGACCGAGAGCAAAAATCCGCCAATGAACGAGATTCCTATTTAAAACGAGCATTTAGTTGCTAAAAACCGTTTGCAGATTACACTTACATCACATAGAACACGACTGACCAGAATAATTCACGCGGGGAGACACGGTTGCGAAGATAGCCCGAAGGTCGGGTTCGTACAAAGAGAAGTTCAGGCTGTGTAACTCAGGAAGTTTAGGTTGTGATCAGAATAATATTCTGATCCCGTGATCAGAATAGTGTTTTATAATATATATAGAATATATATATATATATATATATATATATATTATATATATATATATATATATATATATATATATATATATATAGTAATACTATTCATCACCCAGGATGCAGAATAAGTTATTCTTCACCCGAGGTAATCTTACGATCGCTTCATAAATAAATTATATTAGGAATACAAATAGTTACATTCATATTGATTCACTACATAAAATTTGGTATAAGAAAACAGAAAAAAATAGATTATAAGACCAGAAATATCGCATTTTATGTATGTTTTACATTATATTTTTACGTTCGTAATTTTACGTAACATAAAATATTTTTTACGGCCAGTATATATTTTCTTACGTTCTTTTTTTACGTATGAAATAAGACAAAATTTATGAAAGCTAAAAATACGGTGCATTGACGTCAAAATAGAGAGGGGGTGAAGAATAACTATTTCTCATCTAGGGTGACGAATAGCGTGACCCTATATATATATATATGTATATATATATATATATATATATATATATATATATATATATATATGTTAACCACCCTTCCAGCCTGATCCCGTCACGTCTCGCCCGCAGATTTTGTTGACGTGGCGAGTTTATTTTGCTCCCATCTATGGCGGAGGCCAACAGATCAAGGTAGGCTCCTCCTCCCTGGCCTACCCTCTTCTTGCAGAAAGCTGGCATCTCCTTGTTCACTCTCCTTCCCTGTGCTTGCAACTCGCCACTGTGATGGTGCTCAGGTTGCGTCGACTTGGCGAATAAAAGTTCTTTTTTTCTCTCCTAGCGCGCTATACGCATAGCCGTGACACTGTTGTCCGTCGCTGGAGGGGGTGGCTTCTGCTTAGGTTAGTGTTCTGGTATGGAGCACCGGCAGGCTTAGGGCTTCTTTGGTTTATATATTCATGGTTGATATGTTTTTCAGGCTTTTCAGCTATACACTTGGAACTGGGAATATGTTGCAGTCTATTACCTAGGATCAAACTCCACATTTTTAGGCTTAATTTGATACTCTGTGGGAGGTCCATTCTATGTTGAAGAGGACTACATTAGGTTAATGCGTCTGATACACTATAGTTGGCTTTGCTTTAACATGACCTAGCTAATTAATTCTCTTATATTTTTGGGGGTGCAAAGGAATCGTAGAATTAATTATATAGTATATACTCAGTTCTTAGTGTGGTGCAATCTGTTCACCCCATGTAATAACCTCGGTCGTATTGGCCGTTGGGCGCATGCGGCAGCAATACTGCTTTAGCTTTTTTGGTTTTTTGTGTTTCATTAAACGTGTGGCACATTTGCATGCTGTGTTTTCTTTGTTTTTGTTCTGTCATCTTATTATTGTAGAACCTGATACATTTTTTCGTATCATATGAAAAAACAATCATAGTATTATTGTTTGGACATTTAGGAAAGTGTGCAGATAATCTGCAGTTTTTGTATCAATAAGATTTCATGTATTCTCTATGTCAAACTATGTTTTTCTTTCAGGTTACATTACATAATACTTTGAAGAGTTGCCTTCTGACAACCTGAAATCATGGTGCCATCGGGTCAGAAAGTCAACCCGGAGGGGAACAGGACTGTACCCCATGCTACTCAGTTGGTAACAAAGATGTCGGGGACGTCTTCAGCAATGACGATAGGGGAGTGGAACAAGAAGTTCAAGGTGAGCTGTGTTGTGACATGGATAGTGGATGTCTGGATGTCATCCCTTTTCATTGCAACCACGACAGGTTGGTCCTACAGCATGTATAACAAACCCTGCATGCCGCATCCAATGGAAAACCCTTGCCCCCGGTCGCTCCTGCAGGGGCGACTCGGGCAGCGCCAACCCTAGCCCGCCGCCGGCCTCCCTCCCCTTCTCGTCTACCTCGTCGCCACCGGAGGGGGTCGTCGGCACGCCACGCGGCCGCCAGGGAAGGTGGCGGCGGGGATTTGCCTGCTCCGTCGCATGCGGGGGGCTCCAGAGCCGAGCCGGCGGCCTGGGGTGGTGGCGCGACGCCGTCCTCAGCCAACGGCGGCCACGGGTGCTGGCTGGCTGCCTTGGCCACGCGGACGGCAAGGTGGCGGCGGGTTGAGGCTGCTGGACGCCGGGCCGTGGGGGCGCCCGTCCGGATCTGACGCCTTCGCCTCCAACGCTCGGGTCCCCTTTCAGATCCGGTCTTCAGTCGTCCCAGGCTGCCGGCGCCGTGTTTGAAGATGGGGCTGGGGCGGTGTATTGCCCGGAAAAATCCAGGCCGACTCAGCCGGCCACAACGGCGGCGACACCCGCGGGCACCATCCCCTACCGAGAATGTAATCATTCGCAGCGAGTAAGATAACCCAACCTGACGCTCTACCTGTACCTAAAAAAATACACAAATGCAGAAAACATCAGTTGAGGTTGGAAACACTATCAGCTTAGCCTTGACTCATTCGACCGGAAAACCAACAACATCGACACACAGCCACACACACACACACAGAAAATAGGGGATAATCTGTATAGATGACACGCATGTACGTATCGGCGAGAGCAGGCGATTCATCTCACCGTGGCCGAGATTTACTCCTCAAAGGACTCATGGCACTTGTGGTAGAGCTGCTGCGAGTAGTCGTGCGGATGCTTCTGCGTGCACATGATGTATATCTTGTTGTGCGACAAAAGAGATAAACAGGGGACCGGCAACCTTCTATCAGCACTGGATCAGATCGGATCTAATCGGGCCTATGCTAGGCATGGATGGAGGGAGGCGGGGATGAACGCGACTTACGTGTACAGCATCATGTGGTTCTCGGAGTTGTACTCCGCTCTGGCATGCTCTCGTGGACGCTGATGAGCTTGTTGATGCCCCTCCAGATAAAGTTCCATCCATCCTCCAGATCGACGGTCTTGCAATCCTGCCGTTGCCCCGCAAGCCACCGTAGCCGCCGGTTCCCTTCCCGATGGCGGCCGCGAACCCTAGAAGAGGCTGGGCTCAATTGCGAACATCAGTGCGTGGGGTTTGTGTCGTTTGGGGAGAGAGATGGGGGGGATGGGAGTCAGGGCAACCAGCTTATGAGGGACGCTTCGGTTGGAGAAGCAGTGCGCTTCCGCTTCTACGGGCCGAGGAAGGAGGAGCATCGAGCGGACAGGGATGGTCAAAGCTTGGCTGCAGATCAGCCACACACGGGCAATCAAACGGTAGAATTTTTTTGGGGTGACGTGGACGCATGAGAGGGCTGAGAAATCAGATAGTGGGGTGCTCCTATTTAGATATAGTAGATACAATGAAGTTAGCCTACAACCAACACGAATTACATTGCACTTGGATGGCACATGATTCACTGCTACATACAGGAAACGGTAAAAAGGTATTTGTGATTCTAGAAAGGCATTGTTCCACGATACAATACCACTTTTTCTGCTCTCCACTAATCTTCATATTTCCGCTCCATGGGTATAGATTTATGAGCTTTCTCTCATGCTCAACAATTGTAAACCCGTCCAGCACCGGTGAGCTCCTCACTCTCCCCATCTTCCTCCACATGTTTTCCCTTTAGGCTTTTCTCCGGCTTCTAAGATTCTTCACATAGATATTAGAAGTCGAGAGATAGAAACGGGGCAATTTGATCGGCAATGATTGATCACATGATGCAGTGCAGTGATGTGCAAGTCTCGTTTATGTTTTTTTGTGGGAAAATGCCTTGTGGTTTTTTACCTAGAGCTAAGCGATTGATATAACATTGCATCTTGTAATACACTGACTGAACTCCGACGAGCTATATACCGAGCCGAGCTAACGGATAAATTCACTACATACTGGAAAAATTAAGCAAAATAATAGATAATCCTACTCAATAACCGGACCGTGATATCTATTACAATAAATCAATTTAGAAAAAAATTATAGTCCAGCACTCCAACTACATCATGCGATTCCATACCCTGTTAGGTCTCAGTCTTCTTCTAGTATATCACCTTGCCACCAAACAGTCTACTGAACAAGTGTTGCAGCCAAGAGCTCTTCGCACTGAGACGTAGGTTGGGCATCAACACCCCAGCACAAGTGTTATTGCTTCTTGAAGTATTAGCTGGACCGTGCTGGATTGGAGCAATTGTGAGCTGGGGGAGGAGCCACATGCACATGTCGCTGTCCCATCCTTGGGGCAGCCACTCGACAAACTCAGTCGTGTTGTCGATGAGGTTGTACCTGAACATGCCATGTCGCTCATGCGGCAGGCGGCCGCCCTGGCCATCGTAGTACAAGAAGTAGGCAAACCCACCGCTCACGCCCAGACGGGACGCGTCCACGGCGAAACTATTGGGCCACCCCAGGAACAACACACGGTCCTCCAGGCTCCGGCCATCCTTCCTCGTCCACATCAACTTTTCTGGCACCTTGGTGACCTCCTCAAGCGTGTGCATGGACAATCGAGAGTGCGTCGGCAAGGTCGTTGACGCCATTCTTACCTTTGACGGGGTAATACATCAAAATGTGCACCGACGCCCACAGCAGTTCCCCGCGGGACTCGGGCACATAGCTGCGCTCGTAGAAGTAGCCGTCACACAGGCGTGGCATCGACCGTGGCCTAGGAACCAGCACGTCGTCGCCATTGGTTGCGGCTGTGGACTGCTCTGTCACACTCACGACGTGCCAGAGGCTGTCCTGAGCGGTCACATGGATCTTGCCGTTGTGATACGCGACACAGAACTCTCCGTGGTAGGGGCATTCGAGGGTCCTGTGGATAAACGTCCAGTCGGCTTCGCCGGGACGCAGGAGCGCCGCCCTAAACTCGGTTGTATATGCGTCGATGCTGTCTTGTTTGCTGAACAGAAGGACGGCGCCGTCGTTGTAGATGATGCCAATGGGATTCTCCTCCAACCGGCGGAGGACGTTCCCGTCAGGCAGGTGGGTGGGGGGCCCTCCGGTGAGAGGGTCGTGGAGGGTTGGACCGTGGGGGCCTGAGGCGGTGAAGTAGCGGACGGCGGTGCCGTCGGCGCTGGCCACCCAATTCATCCCTGTCCCATCAGATATGGGCGGTGGCGCGACGTAGCTTGTGTTGGAGAAGACGCATCTGAAGTTGAGGGAGTCCCCGCTCTTTTTGCTGGGCGCCAGGAGCCATGGCAGGAGCTGACCAGTTCCCGTCGTCGTCGATGGTCCATGTGAGTCGCGCCATGGCTTACACACCGCGTGGAAGCGGACGAAATCAGCCGGGACGTGCAGACGGGAGGAGACCTCTCGGAGCAGTTCCGGCGGGAGGTCGGCCACCACGTCCCGTGCATCGCGGCAGGTTGGTTCTAGATCGTGATGCTGCGGATCAGGCAGTTATATATGTGGCACCTGTAGGTATATGTACCTAATCCGATCCGCTCTGGTGTTTAAATACTAACACGTCTATTTTGCCGCTGGACTAAGTACACGCCCAGATTAAAACAAAAATCTGTTTCGGACCTCACTGTAATTTTCAAAATTATCTCGGAATTCGATCTATCACAACATGTTCAATTTTAATGAAGGGAGAATTTTGACCTAAATTAAATTTAGCTTGAAATTAATTCGAATCTTATGTCCAGCCAAAATTTTCAATGTTAAAACTTTTCCAATCCCATGGAAATTACCAAATTTTCATTGAAATTTCTTTCACGTTCTGTTGTTTGATCCTCCGACATATAACCAATTTCGAGATGTGAACTCTGAGTTATGAACGAAGTGTTGTCCATGAAAAATTTACAAACATGCATGCCAAATAAAAATACTTCGCCTATGTCAAGTAAACTATTCACGCAACCTATTAAAACTAATTCAATAGATACCATGTAAAAGGTTTTCCATCGTATATGCTTGCCCATATAAAAAAATTGTACATATGTATCAAATAAAGTTTTCACTCTCGACTTCCAAAAATATTCATCACGTGCAAAAAAATCTGAAATATGTGTCAGCTACTCACACGAATATGAAAAAAAACAGTCATCTAACACTGGCATGCACACTGACTTCTGCTCAAATTCCGCATCTAAGTTTCCCTAGACAACGTGAACCAATCGGTGGTTGGATGGTTAGGAGGACAGTGTTATCCCCAGCCCATCAAGGTTCAAGTACTATACTTAGACACTGGCGGTCGCATTTTTCTGGATTTATTTCAGGCCTACGGAGCCATCATTGGTGACTTTGTCAATCTCTAATGTGCCAGCTCAGTTTCTTGGAGGTGCTTATAGGATAGGGTGTGCGTACATAAGTGTGAGTGCATGTGCGTTTGTATGAGCGTCAGCATCTGTGTTAAAAAAAGTTCCCTAGAAGACTCAAGTCCTATCAGGAAATTTATGATGTTGTCGAGTATAATTATGTGGATACTTGTACGATATTTATTTAGTTGGAACGATACACTAGGGTCACTAGAAGATACCCCGCACGTTGCTGCGGGAATTTGTAGCATGCATTGCTTTATGACTAAATATGAAGATAAATGGTTTGTAAGTAAAGCAACATCAAATTGCAGCCATGTCAGAACGGTAAAGAAAAAAAACCGGAATTCATGAACATCTGTATGCTAAATTTTGTGCATTCTGTTGTGGACCCATGACCCAAATGAGATGGGTGCACACCTAGTAGCCATTGGTAGCCGACACTTACACATACATAAATATAGGCTACACCAAAGAAAGATTCACTGCCGCTGGCTGCGTCCTTGTTAGATGTCATGACTCATGATTGCAAGGAAGCTGAAGCTCTGGTTTATTAGCATGGAGAAAACACACTTTATAGAACACTTGGAACTGTAGTTAATCTGAAAATGTAAGGCAACCAGTGTTCATGTTGTATATATAGAGAAGAGATAATTTTGTAAATTTTCTTGGATGCAAATTGGCAATAATGCAATGTTGAAAATGAGTAAACATAAAAGGATATAGAAACTGAGAAGTATTTTCCAAGAACATATTTTTGAATGATACTTTATGCAGCATGAATGACCATCCATTTAGTACAGAATTGTGCAGAATGCAGTACCTTATGGATTAATCAATCTGAAAGCAAGGCGTGGATAGTTGAATGTTTATTTTTGCGGGGAGTGGATAGTTGAATGTTAATTAAGAATCAGGAACGTACCTGCTGAACTTCTTTTATTTGAAAACTGTAAATCATGAATAGATATAGCAGAGTGTGTGAGGCATAAAATTTACGTATATAAATTTTCACATGCAAGCCTGCTTGGATTTTCATCAAATACCTTGTGAACACTCTTTTATCAAGGAAACCTTGTGGAGACTCTTGAAAGATAATTTTTTTGCTGCCACAGATAATGTGCAAGTGACCCTAAATTCACTCAAGAGATCATTTAGACGCATCCCACAAACATGCACCTGGCTATGCAAGACCATGGGCATCAACGTATTGCCCTACGCTCCAATACAGTGGGCTTGGCTGAAACATCCAAAGTAGAAGGATGTGGCGTCAAGGCCATAATGACCCTGGCCGTTGCGCGTGATAATTTGGCGAGCTGTTAGGCAGTCTTGAGCTGCAGATATGTTTCATCTGATCTTTTTTTTTTATTAAAAGAGGGGGTTTCCCTCTGATTTCATTAAAGAAACCATGACCAAAGTAGTAGTTTTAAGCGAAAACCAAGCGCCAAGTCTCCCAGGACTACCATAAGTCTTTAGAACAGCAAAAGGGCAACAAGCTAAAGCTAGCAGCAAAGAGCAAAGAGCCATTACAAACGGATCCCAGGGCTAATACAAACTACTGCGAGACCTCCAGCAAGCTAAAGCCTAAGCAGGCTAAGTCACAACAGCACCCAATCTTGTCATTCCAGGCCTCCACCCCTGCGACGCCTTGTAGATTTCACTTGCCACCCGCTCTATTATTCTTGCTCCCAGCATCAGCATTCTTTGTTCTGGGTTTTTTCTGCAAAACAGACCAGTCAATAATCCAGTTGCATAATCTCCTAACAATCATCATGGGATCACTTAGATTTTTGATCTAAACACCACATCATTTCTGCATTTCCAGATGGACCAAAACATCGCAGAAATCCCCACGATCATAAGTTGCCTCTGTGGTTTCCAAAATGTTTTGATCCACACATTTAAACAATTATTCAAAGACTGAGGAGTATTTTTGAGATCAAAAGAACATTTAACAAGACTCCACATCAATCTAGCAGCTGAGCAACAAAAAAATATAATTATAATTATTTTCCTCTTTCCCACAAAAGACACACATCTTATCCCCTTTCCATCCTCTTCGAGTCAAATTATCCTTTGTCAGGATGCTTTTTCTAGCAAGGAGCCAAAAGAACATCTTGATCTTAGCTGGGGTTTTGATCTTCCACAGAAATTTGTGTGGGAACCCAATATCAGTTTTAATCAGAAAATTATATAAAGATTTTACAGAAAATTTTCTGTCTCTGGTAAGCATCCACATAGGTTGGTCTTTACCTCCAAACATTCTAACCTCCTCGCATCTCAGTTTTAAACTGACCCATAGGTCATGTAATTCCCCAGAAGGGTTCGTCGTAACTTAAACCCTCTCCACCCTTTTCTGATGGCCTCATCCACAGAGATATTGTGATCAAAATTAATGTTATAAAGTCTAGGATAGGCCTCCTTTAGAAGTTTAGAACCTACCCACCAGTCCTCCCAAAACCTAGTATTTTTGCCATCTCCCAATCTTTTTTTAACATGTTGAAAATAAATTTTCTTCACACCTAGCAAGCTCCCCCAGAATTAAGAATCTCCAGGTTTTTTCTCTATTCCAGAGAGACATTTGTTTTTGACATATTTGTTCAGAAGAATATCAACCCACATTCCATTTTCAATTTCTAGTTTCCAAAACTAGTTAGCTAACAGAGCTTTGTTCATCATCTCAAGATTCAAGATTCCAAGGCCCCCCCCCCCACCCCTATTCTTTTGGCAGGCAGCAAGTCTTCCAATTAACTAGGTGATATTTCTTCTTATCTTCACTTTCTTGCCAAACAAGTCTGGCCCTATAAAAGTCAGCTTTTTTCCTAGGGCCCACTGGAAGTGGGTAGAAGGACATCATAAAAAGAGGTATGTTTGTCAGGCAAGCCTGCACCAAGGTGACCCTTCCTGCCATATTGAGCAGCCTCCCTTGCCAGCAAGCACATCTTTTTTCAATTTTTTCTGTAACTCCTCTCCAGGCTTTATTACCCAGTCTCACATTGGACACAGGTAAGCCTAGATATTTGAAAGGTATTTTCCCTATTTCACAAGTGAATATTCTTTGATAATTAGCAGCTTTATTAACAGCTTCCCCAAACAGGAACAATTCACTTTTATGGAAGTTAATAGTAAGTCCTGACATTTGTTCAAAGGCAGTCAGGATGAATTTAAGATTTTTTGCACTGTCTTCATCATCTTGTAAGAGGAAGATGGTGTCATCAGCATATTGTAACATGTTGACACCATCATTTCCCATTTCTTGCAAAACCCCTTTAACAAATCCCTCTTTTTTGCTCTATATAAAATAATTGCAAGAGCATCTACAGCCACATCAAACAGAAGGGGGGAAAGAGAATCTCCTTGTCTCAAACCTTTATAGGTTTTAAAATATGGTCCAATGGTGTCATTTACCTTTATAGCCACCTGACCACCAATCATGGTATGCATCACAAGGTCACACCATTTGTCAGGTAGATTCTTTAGTTTCATCATTTTATACACAAATGGCCATTTGACCTTGTCATATGCTTTTTCAAAATCAACCTTAAAGAGGATGGCACTTTGTTTTTTCTGATGTCTGGCATTTAGGGCTTCATGTAGCACCACCACCCCCTCCATAATGTATCTTCCTTTGATAAAGGTTGTCTGGGTAGGTGAAATGATAGGTGTAATAACCTTACTTAGCCTATTCATCAGCACCTTAGTAATGATTTTGAAACTCACATTAAGTAGACATATTGGTCTAAATTTCTGTATTTGTTTGGCATCTTTAACTTTTGGGATTAGAGTAATTATCCCATAGTTGAGTCTTCTTATGTCTAGTGTGCCAGAGTGAAATTCATCCAACAAGTTTTTTAGATCCCATTTGACAACATCCCATAAGTGTTGATAGAAGTCAGCAGGAAGGCCATCAGGGCCAGGGCTTTTATTTTTCTCCATACCAAAGACCACATCATGTAGTTCTTTCATGGAGAAAGGTTCAACTAATTGTGCAGCATGTTCCTGGCTAATCCCTAGGGCGCCCTGTGTTCCCAGATTGATATTTGAGGAATCAGGTTCACCAAACAGGTTTTTATAGAAATCAGTAATGTAGTTGATGAGGTTTTGTTCCCCTTCTATCACCCCCTCATCTTGGTCAAGGGAAAAAATAGTATTCTTCCTTTTCCTACCATTAGCTTTTGCATGGTAATATTTGGAGTTGTTATCTCCATCTTTAATCTCCCTATCTTTGTATCTTTGAAGCCATTTCATTTCTTCTTGTTTAAGGAGTTTCTGTAATTGGGATCTCAGTCTTTTCTGTTCCTCTCAGTCATGAGCATGCAGTCCAAACTTCTCAGCATTTTTATCAATCATATCTAGATCATTAAGAATATTTTTCTTAGTTTTCCTATACCGGGCATCATCATTAAGTACCCAGCCTTTTACTTTTTTCCTAAATATCCTTAATCTTTGCTGCCATCTTTCCAGACAATCTCCATAGAAATGACCATTCCAGATTTTAATGACATAATCTCTAAAACCCTCTTTCAGCATCCACGCATTTTCAAATCTAAACATAGGGGTGACAGTTTTTTTGTCTCCAGTGTCAAGAAGTAGAGGAGTATGATCAGATCTCTCTCTCTCTCTCTCCAGGGCCTGAACAACACTAAGGGGGTAATGTTCCTCCCAGTCTGGACAGATTAAAATTCTATCCAATTTTTCATATGTGGGATCATCTAAATTGTTAGCCCATGTATATTTTCTCCCATTCAAAGGAAGTTCTCTCAACCCAGCATGTTCAATAATGGCATTGAAAACAAAACTCCAATGCTTATTATCACTGGGCTTGTTTTTTTCACTACTGTTTCTGATGATGTTGAAGTCTCCTCCAATCACACAAGGCATCGAACTATGTTTTTGATACATTCTGGATAATTCTGCTAAAAAAGCAGCTTTTCCAGTAATTTGAGCATCACCATAAACAACCACTAAGTTCCAATCAATTTTTTCTTTTTTTATCAAACATCAGAGTTCTAACAAAATAATTCCCAATCTCCACATTAATAATATCAAAATTATCCCCATTTACTCCTACTAATATTCCCCCTGATCTACCTCTAGGTTGAGACCAGTTCCATATAAAGTTTCTCCCTCCACAAAGATTGTGAAGTTCATTTTTGGAGAAGTCATTTTTAATGGTTTCTTGAATTCCTACAAAGGCTAGCCTTTTACTACCAATAATGTCTCTAATGAAACTTCTTTTGGTATCAGGCCCAATCCCTCTCATGTTCCAGAACATACCTATCATGATAGAAATAATAGATTTGTCTTACTTTCTTTTTTTTTCTGTTTGGCCCCCCTATTTTAACAGATGACTTCCCACAGGATATCCCTGGTGAGCCAGAGCTGTTTTTTTTTCACTGGTGAATATGCTTTTGAGATGGGAGAAGTAATCCATCTCTAAAGCTGTGTCAGAATGATCATCATCAGAACATAGTTCCTTGAGATCAGTATCACCTATATCAATCAATTCTAAATTGTCATCATTCTTGGGATCTTTCCCCTTATTCATATTTTGGGTGTAAAAGTCTTGTCTACTCTGTTCCATTTTTCTAATAATGTCCAGATTTTGATCAATCATCTGAATAGTGCATCCTAAATCAATTCCTATCTTATCAGCCATAAACATCAAAGAAGTGTTATCATACAGGGTTTCAGAAATATTACCATAGTTATCTTTGGCAGCAGCTCTCTCCTTAGCTAGTTCCTCAATTTTTGCATCTTACTTATCCACTAATCTGCCACACCTTCTCAAGTTCTCTTCTGGAATGTTATCAGTCTCTTTTTCTTCACCATTATCCCCAATTTTCATTCCAAGTTTGGTCCCAAAAGAAACAGATTCCTGACTGGCGTTGTAATCAACTGGTTCTAAGTAGGTGTTGTTCTCCTCTTCATGTTTGTTGTTATCAGCTTCTTTTGTCTTATTGTCAGTGATCTCCTCCAATTCTTTTTCTCTAGCTTCCCAGAATTCTATTTTGCCCACACATTTGTTGATCATAGCTTGTTGTTTGTTCACCAACTCCAATAAGTGTTTCCTTTCCTTTTCTAGCTCAGCAATCTTAAATTCCTCCTTTGCTTTTAGGGCATTCTATCTAGCTCTCTCTTCTTCCATCTCTTGCAGCTTGAGGAACACCAGACCTAAGTCAGCTTCTACTTTTTTCCTGGCTTCAATTTCTTTTATGTGTTCTCTCTGAACAGCCTTCATTTCTTCACTTCTTTTTTTAATCTCCTCATATTGGCTAAGGTTCAAACTACCCAGGCTGATGGTCTCTCTTGTGCCCTCCTCCTGATTAGGTGTCCCTTTATGTCTTTTCCTCATCTCTTCTTCCTGACTGCTCAGCTAATCATCCTCCATGCCATGTTTTTTTTTGCTCACCATACCATCCAACTTCTACCACCATCTCCAATTCTGGCCTCACTCTATATATCATCAAATTCTTGTCTGTGATCCCTGTGTAAGCTGGTATTTTCTCATGATCTCGGACTCCAACCTTGGCTCTGATTTTGTCTTGGGTAATGGTGTTCATATCAATTTCCAAAACTGGCCCCAGAGTAGCAGCCACCTCACACATCCCAAAGAAGTGCCTGAAACATTTAGGGACTTTATCAAATTTAACCCACACAGTGTGAAGTTTGCCAATTGCTTGTGCATCAAACCCCCAATTGTTGACATTGATGACAGCTCCAGAGCCCAGCAGATTAAAGTCCTTGCACTGTATCAGTTCCACTAGTCTCCCTCTGTTTGGAAATCTTACCAGAAAAGTGTTTTCACTCTGTCTCCTGCACCTCCATTGCCAATTCCAATTGAACATGTAGTGTAATCTGTCAACCAAGTAAGTTTCATTCACCTCTCCTGAGACCACTGTCACAAGTGCCATGGGGTTAGGGTTTTCAACATCAAGAGCCTCTTTTGAACTTTGAACCAGAAGTACCCCTAGTCCCTTTGCAGCATATCCCACAAATTTAGGTACTGGTTTCATCTGTTTCAGCCAATTGCAGTCATCAGTTGTGTGATTTTTCTTTCCACGGATCACACAGTGCCCTAACATACAATCTTTGGTAGCATGTCCAGGGTTCTTGCATTTGTTGCAGATAATCTTTGTATTCCCTCCCACTGCATTTCTCACACCATCCATGTTTGCTCTTGAGTAGATATTGTCTCTGTCCTGTCCATTTCTCTGAAATAGTTCCACTTTGTTGACAGGATTGGCTTGATTTCCCCTCATTCCTGCATTCAGACTTAGCTCCCCTCTAGCAAAAAAGTCTTCTCTCCTCTGTTGGTTTCCTCTGTCCTGTCGGATCTAAGGATTGCTCCCCTCTGCCCTAATCTTTCCATCCCCTCATGTGCCATCTGTTTCATCTGATCTGATGGGAGATTCAAGAAGTTGAAGAGGGAGGAGGAACTACCGTGGACATTGGAGAAGATAGCCAGACAGGAGGAGGCTAAGATGTAGATCCCATGGGTTCAAAGGGGAAACACTCTAGGAGGGAGGTGAAATGCTGGGAGCGGGGAATTGGGGATGGAGGTGGAGCGAACGGATGGAAACAAAAAAAAAATGAATGGCTTTCTGCATAGAAAGTGGCGATTAATGGCTCCAGTAATTAATACTTTAACGTAACCTGTGGGCTGATTAAAACAATAATTAGTGATATGGGAGCATGCATGCAGTGGGAAAGTTGTTTACCGCTGAAAATGAAACGCAAGAGGCGGATGGATTGGGTCGCGTACGAATGAAAACAGATGCATGGTGTCGCATGTATGCATGTTAGTTGCTGATTTGGCAAGCGATGAGGTATATAGGCTGCATGTCAAGAGAAATCTTGTAGTGGAGGGCTCCTATTTAGATATAGTAGATTAGGAATCTCAAGGCATAATATTTCTCACACCCATAGTTCTCATCCCATGACCTCTGCTTACGACCAACTCTTTTCTCCTCTCCACCTATCTTCATCTTTCTACTTCACGGGCATAGGTTTATGACCTTTCTATGATGCCCCGCCGTTATAAACCTGTCATACGCGGGGTGACCTCCTCCCTCTCCTTATCCTTCTAAGTTTCATGCTTCTTCTCTGTGATTTGTAATAATGAATGGTTTCTTCAAAATTTGAACTGTCAAAAGGTCTTATATTAAGGAACGGAGGGAGTAGTTTTGTAAGTTGAGACATCATCAATGATTCACCACATGTTCGCAAGTGTAGTCATGTGCATGCATCGAGGTTTTACCTTCCTACCTATCTGAGCTATCAGATCAAATTCACTATATATTCCAATTAAAAAGAATAGATAATGCTAATCAAGCAACTAGACTTTGATAACTATGATGGCCAGCTGATTAAGATTGATCGATCGGCCAACCTATATAGGTCATCAGCGTCGCCCCTCTTTCACTAAGCTCACCTCGAGGCAGTGCCCGTCTAGATACAGCCCGTCAAGAGCGGCAGGGGCATCTGCGTGCCGGGCATGTGTCGTGGACATGGTAACAATGCCGATGCCCTGTGATGTCTTGGTCTTCTTGTAGTAGATTACTTGGGCATTGGACACTCTGCCGTGCTTACTAAATAAGTATTGCAGCTGAGAGCTCCTCGCGGCGAGTGGTAGGTTGCGTACCAACACCCTAAAATAAGGGCCATGTATTCTCTTGATGGGAATAATGTTATTGCTTCTTGGGGTATTAGCAGATAGGCCATGTCGGGTTGTAGCAATGTGAATCGTGTTATTGCATCTTTGAGTAGCAGCTAGACCCTGATGGATAATAGCAATGCGAATCATATTATTGCTTCTTGGAGTAGCAGCTGGACCCTGAATGGTTGTAGCAATGGTGGGCTAGGGGACAAGCCAGGTGCACATCTCTGTGTCCCGTCCTTGTGGCAGCAACTCCACAAGCTCTGTCGTGTCATCCATGAGGTTGTACCTAAACACGCCATGCTGCTACTCCTGCGGCAGACCATTCCCCTCATAGTCCCAGTACACGAAGTAGAAAAAAAAAAGTAGGCGAATCCGCCGCTCACGCCCAGTCGCGACACGTCCACAGCAAAACTATTGGGCCAGCCCAGAAACAGGATGCGGTCCGCCAGGCTCCAACCGTCCTTCAACACCCACCGCATCTTCTCCGGCCCATCGGCGACTTCCTTGAGCGCGTGCACCGACACGAAGAGCGCGCGGACCAGGCGATCTATGCTCTGCTCACCCGTTTCTGTGTAATCCATACTAATATGCACAGAAGCCCAGAGAAGCTCGTTGCGGGATGTACCCATTGCAATCGCACGGCAACCTGTAGTGTTTCTAGTTTAAATTTGCATGTCGTAGTTGAACAATGCTTGTAATTTGCATGTTTAAACTTTAATTGCTTAGAACTTTTGACCGAAGTATGAAATATGATCAAAGTAGTACGAATGTTTAAAAAGAAATAAGGTTTTGCTGTTTTGGGTGCCCTTTTTAGGGCAGCGGTTGGAGAGGCCACTTTGTGGTGCCAAAAAAACCACTTTTGTTTGCCCTAAATTTTACTCCGCACACACTTTGGTGCCCTAAAATAGAGAAGCTATTGGAGATGCTCTCAGCCTGGCACGGTCTTAAAGAGTAGGGATAGGACGTTGTTTCTTCAAACACATTTTGTCATTATGCATGACTACAAAGGCAAATTTCGAGATAAATGTAGAAAGGCTGAAGGAGTTTACAGTTAAGGAAGAAATGTCTTCACTATAGCTATGACGGAGTCACGGAGATCGAGCTACGTGTAGCTATATTAGCTCTGGTGGAAGACCAACTTGACGCTGCGCCGTCGCCTTCGTGGTCTGTCGCCAAACCAAGATAACATTGAGGTTGCATCCATCTAAAATTAGCCCCTCAAGAGCGGCGAGAGCATCATCCTGATGGAGGTGCGTCGTCGTGATTGTGACGAGACCGATACCTTGCGAGGATTTGGTCTTCTCGTAGTAGATTACCTCCGCGCTGGAAACTTGGCCATGCCTGCTGAAGAAGTGTTGCAATTGAGAGTCCTTCACCGTGAGAGGCAGATTACGCACCAACACCCTGAAACTAGGCTCGTAATGCCTCTGGATGTGATTGATGTGTATTCGGCTTGTAACTACTGGAGCTGTCTGATGATGTTGTTGTAGTTTTGGAGCCTTCAGCTTACTACCCTTGGTGATTTCCTGATAAAGCCAAACCATAGGTGATTCGTTAGCACTAGAGCTGCAGGTGTTAAACTCTTTGACGATGAGACAATTAATGAATGAATCTATTAACAAACAAAATTCAGTTTAAGATGTTTCCAAGAGAGCGTGCACCTGAATTGGAGCAATGGTGGGCTGGGGGACGACCCACGAGCACTGGAGGCAGCTGCTCGACCAACTTGGTCTTACCGTCAATGAGGCTATACCTGAACACACCATACTGTTCATCAGGCCTCGTCGATGCAAAGTAGGCGCACCCGCCATGGCCGCCCATAAGCGAGGCGTCCACCGCGAAACTAATGGGTGAGCCTAGAAAGAACACACGATCAACCAGGCTACGGCTGTCTTTCCTCACCCACTGGATCCTCTTGGGCACTAGCAATGACTCCTCCAGTGCATGCACCAACACCGAGAACTGTCGAAAACGACGGCTGCCAAACGCGAACTTATAAGTGAAACGTGACCAGATGATCTGGACCGACACCCACAGAAGCTCGCCACGGGATTCGAGGACGTAGTTAGACAGCTCTGAGTAGCTGTCGTGCTCGTCTGGCATCAACAGCCTCGGGAGTCAGGACCACCACGTCGCAGGCGACATTGCTGTTGGGCGTGATGGCATGCCACAGTTTAGCCTTGACAGTGAGGAGGATCTTGCCTCCGTGGTACGCGGCGCAAAACTCGCTGGACCACCAGGGCCAGGGGGTCTCAAGGGTCCTCTCGACGAGCGTCCACTCTGTGTCACCGGGACACAAAATAGCCGCACTAAACCTGGTCATGGTGTCATGCAGATACTTGACGCGGGAGATGCTGTAGACAAAGGTGGTGCCGTCGCCGTAGACGATGCCACTTGGATGGCCCTCCTCCCACTGGATGAGCGGGGAAGGAGACAGGTAGGTGTAGTAGCTGGGGCGAAGATGGCTGGTGACGGGGTGGTGCCAAAGAGCGGTGGCGTCGGCGCTGCACACCCAGTCCCTAAAAGGCACTGTCGGCGGCGCGCAGTAGCCGGACTTGGAGAAGACGCACCTGAGCTTGAGCGGGGAGTCCGACACCACCGGCGCGAGGATCCAGGGCAGGAACAGGTGGGTCGCCGTTGTCTGCGACAGCAGGTCGCGTGAGCTGCGCCATGGCTTGCAGATGGCGTGGAAGCGGACGAAGACGACGGCGACGTGCAGGCGGCCAGTGATCTCGTGGAGCAGATCCACCGGGAGGTCCGACCACCTGCTCCGGCGCATGGCGGCGTATGGAAACTTGGAAAGAAAGAAGGAAGCAGATGGAGAATCGTCGATGTACATTTTGTTTGTTGCGTATCAGCCGGACAGTTAGTTGTTTGTTTTACATTTTTTTTTAGTAATGCTATATCATCTACGTAATCAATCTTACGTAATAAACGTAATAGGCCAGGTGGCATTTTGACATCATGGGGTGGAGAGATTAATTAGGCAGTTTATTACGTAAAAGGAGAACGTAGTTGTGCGTAGATGTAGCATTTTCCTTTTTTTTTTTTTTACTCTAGCCGGCTAGTTGCCTCCCATGCAAAAATCGTGCATTCACTACAGGAAAAAAAAATTAAAGCCGTGTACCTAATGCACTCGGCTTATATCAATATAAACTCGGTTTACATGTAAGCCGAGTGCCAGTGCAAAAACACTCGGTTTATGCATAAGCCGTGTGTTTCTCGGAGGCTCTCGGTTTACTAAAGTAACATGATGGCAGCCGGGAGATTACGGCCATGTGTCACCGTCTGTATAAACCGAGTGCCTACATGTCCCACACGGTTTCTATATAAACTGAGGGCCTACGAACGCTACACGTTTTATCTATACGCCGAGTGCCTAGATGAGCCACGCGGTTTAAATATAAACCGAGTGCCAAAATTAGCTGCACGGTTTAAATATAAACCGAGTGCCTGACTGGGCTACTCGGCTTATGTGTCCAGTTACCATGAGCCGCCGTGGCTCAACATGCCTATAAGCCGGGTGCCTTGTTGCTGGGGTACTCGGCTTATACAGCCGCTGTGGCACAATATGCCTATAAGCCGGGTCCCTTGCACCTGGAGTACTCGGCTTATACAGCCGCCGTCAATATGTCTATAAGCCGGGTGCTATGTCCCTGGGACACTCGGTTTATAGGCCAAATAGCATTTTTCCTACATGCTTCGGCATGCAGCGGCAACATGGCTTATATATACAGCAGTATATAGATCCAGCAAGCAATATATATCCAACGAAGGTTCACAACAGCAATATATTACAAATTGACCATGAGTCCAAAGTCCACACATGCGTACATATGCAACAATAGTTCGCAAATGGAAGGACCATAAGTTCGAAGTCCACACATGCGTACATATCCAACATGGTTCACAACATGCGTGCATATCCAACAAGGTTCACAAACAAAAGCATGAGTTCGTTCACACAAAGCATGAACCTCAAAGATGCAATGAGCTCCACTGTAGCATGTATGCCCACCGTCAACGGCATCCACGATGCAAACCTATAAGTCCATTACCAAACACATGAGTTTCTAAAGTTAAGTTTCAAATGATCGATAAGGCACACGAGTCAACAAGCATCAACATATAAGGTTCAAATTGAATCTAAGAAGTATGAACAATATAAGCATCAACACTTGTGGGCTCTACTATCAACAATGCACAAGTTGTATGTTGAGAAGCACAAAGACAGACGCAAGCATCAACAATGCACAAACATAGACAACTACCTCGAGTGATCATTGTTGCGTTCGTGGGCTAGTGGCTTTTTGAGAAGCATGTTGCGTTCGTGCGCGAAATACATAACCACGGCATCGACGCGCCCCTCGTAGGGCATGTCTTGGACAATCTTCTTGGCAATCGCCTCCACGACCTCATTAGCTTCATCCTCCATACCCTCGGCGCAAGTGAAGAAGTCCTACAAAAGTGTATAAAGACGCATAAGACAGCTATCAATGCAATGATTTTGAATGTTGGCAAAGAAATAACTATGAAAACTGATAAGGAATTTTACCCAAAAATCGTTGACCACCCGCTCGGCAGCACTGCTGTACTCCTTGTCCCACTTGTCTTTGGTATCCGGAGCGCGTTTCCAATGCTCCCAAGACCAAGCTGGCTCCTCCTCACCGTCTCCTATGGGGACCAGGCCAGGGTAATAATGCCTGCAAAGACATCCAATGATGCTACTTGGCTGGCGTGGCACCTTTATGTCGTCTCCAACAACCAGCAAGGCCCTGCACAATGAAAATGCAAGTAAGTTTTCAACAAAGAGTCCACGTAAGCACTTAAGAGTCCACGTAAGCACTTACCTCACACCGACGGGTTTGATAATGAGCCCCTTATATGGATATGGTCGCGAAGGGAGCATGGACACCCCACGCAACCATATTTTGGTCGTCTTAGGAACTGGCCTTTCCATGTCCTCTGCCGATTCCTCCACCTCATACTCTCCCTCCTCCAACTCCTCCTCCTCCTCCTCCTCCTCCTCCTCCTGAACCGCACCACGTGATTACCCTTCCACATGCTGCCAATCACGACGAGGAGTCGCCTGCTCCTCCTCCACAACTAGCTCCTCCTCTGCCTCCTGCTCTGACTCGTCCTCCGAATGGGCGGAGGGGATAGGGCTAGCAACACGGGATACGGTGGCACGACCACGTCGTCTACCCCGGGTACCATCCACCGTGGCTCGCTGAGCAGGTTTGGCCCTGCCCACCTGTGTGGAAGCTGCCGCACCGGTGCCCTTCTTTATGACCCTTGTCGCCTTGCCTAACCTTTCAATCACATTGCCAATGCTCGCAACTTTGTTCCTTTTGTTGCCTGGCATCTTTCAGTCACCTGCTCTGAGAAAGGGTATTTCGATTAGTTCATGTTGAAAAGTCATAGTCCATGTTTAAAAATTCATATGCAAAAATTCATATGTCCTCGGAGACATAGCCTCGAATCATCACCGGCATTACTCGCTCAAGCCAGACATGATAGTCATGGCTCTTGAGCCCCCCTATTCGCAATGTATTCATATTCACTCCCTTCATTATATTTCCTGTGTATCCATCAGAGAACCGCAGTTTGTCCAAGACCCACTGCATCATTAGCTTCCTATGCTTCCTTACAGGGCAGAACGGGGCCGGTGGCTTGCGCCACCCTTTTCTTTTGGGTCCAGGTTAGATCATATTTAAACGTGGCCTATCACAGAGTTTCTCTTGATCAAGTCTGGCCTTGATGTTGTCTTTTGTCTTCTCAGTGTCGAAGATTGTGCCAAAAAGGGCCTCAGCGATATTCTTCTCAGTGTGCATTACATCAATGTTATGTGGGAGGAGGAGATCCTGAAAGTAAGGGAGCAGCCACCGGGGGGAGCAAAATTACCTCGGCGCCATGCCTAATCCAACCGTTTAAATCCCCGGAAAATCGTATGATGCCAGAAATCCTCGGGAGCTGGCACGGTGTCATAATATGGCCCCTGTAGGGTGTGGTAAAAGTTTGGGCGCGTTTCGAGTAGAGCTCACCTGCGGCCGCTTGTAAACTACACCATCTCCGATGTAGTCTCTGGGTACCGAGAGGGAACGACTCGGGTTTGTGAAGGAAGTGTGGGCCCTGTTGCTCCGTTGGCCTCGAAACTTCTCGTGCTCTCAAAGGAGACCATCGAATGACATGTGTCAGGCCCCCGCATTTTTCGAACCCACCAGGAATATTTGAGACATTTATTGCACTGCTAGGGTTTCCGCGCCAGTAAATGCAGATCTGCAAGGCGGCACATGAAATCATGCCCAGAAGCGGCATGTAAAGTCCTATGTGATGTCTTTGCGACATGCGTAGGCCTTTTGCAGACGAGGGAGGGGCAGGCCCAGCCACCGGGGGGAGCAAAATTACCTCGGCGCCATGCCTGATCCAACCGTTTAAATCCTCGGAAAATCGTATGATGCCAGAAATCCTCGAGAGCTGGCACAGTGTCATAACATGGCCCCTGTAGGGTGTGGTAAAAGTTTGGGTGCGTTTCGAGTAAGGCTCACCAGCGACCGCTTGTAAACTACACCATCTCCGATGTAGTCTCTGGTTACCGAGAGGGAACGAGTCGGGTTTGTGAAGGAAGTGTGGGCCCTGTTGCTCCGTTGGCCTCGAAACTTCTTGTGCTCTCAAAGGAGGCCATCGAATGACACGTGTCAGGCCCCCGCATTTTTCGGACCCGCCTAGAATATTTGAGACATTTATTGCACTGCTAGGGTTTCCTCGCTGGAAATTGCAGATCTGCAAGGCGGCGCATGAAATCATACCCAGAAGCGGCATGTAAAGTCCTATGTGATGTCTTTGCGACATGCGTAGGCCTTTTGCAGACGAGGGAGGGGAAGGCCCAGCCACCGGGGGGAGCAAAATTACCTTGGCGCCATGCCTGATCCAACCGTTTAAATCCTTGGAAAATCGTATGATGCCGGAAATCCTCGGGAGCTGGCACGGTGTCATAACATGGCCCCTGCAGGGTGTGGTAAAAGTTTGGGCGCGTTTCGAGTAGGCCTCACCAGCGGCCACTTGTAAACTAAACCATCTCCGATGTAGTCTCTGGGTACCGAGAGGGAACGAGTCGGGTTTGTGAAGGAAGTGTGGGCCCTGTTGCTCCGTTGGCCTCGAAATTCTCGTGCTCTCAAAGGAGGCCATCGAATGACACGTGTCAGGCCCCCGCATTTTTCGGACCCGCCTGGAATATTTGAGACATTTATTCCACTGCTAGGGTTTCCTCACCGGAAATTGCAGATCTGCAAGGCGGCACATGAAATCATGCCCAGAAGCGGCATGTAAAGTCCTATGTGATGTCTTTGCGACATGCGTAGGCCTTTTGCAGACGAGGGAGGGGCAGGCCCAGCCACCGGGGGGAGCAAAATTACCTCGGCGCCATGCCCGATCCAACCGTTTAAATCCTCGGAAAATCGTATGATGCCGGAAATCCTCGGGAGCTGGCACGGTGTCATAACATGGCCCCTGTAGGGTGTGGTAAAAGTTTGGGCGCGTTTCGAGTAGGGCTCACCTGCGGCCGCTTGTAAACTACACCATCTCCGATGTTGTCTGTGGGTACCGACAGGGAACGAGTCGGGTTTGTGAAGGAAGTGTGGGCCCTATTGCTCCGTTGACCTCGAAACTTCTCGTGCTCTCAAAGGAGGCCATCGAATGACACGTGTCAGCCCCTGCCTTTTTCGGACCCACCTGGAATATTTGAGACATTTATTGCACTGCTAGGGTTTCCGCGCCGGTAAATGCAGATCTGCAAGGCGGCACATGAAATCATGCCCAGAAGAGGCATGTAAAGTCCTTTGTGATGTATTTTCGACATGCGTAGGCCTTTTGCAAACGAGGGAGGGGCAGGCCCAGCCACCGGGGGGAGCAAAATTACCTCGGCGCCATGCCTAATCCAACCGTTTAAATCCCCGGAAAATCGTATGATGCCGGAAATCCTCGGGAGCTGGCACGGTGTCATAATATGGCCCCTGTAGTGTGTGGTAAAAGTTTGGGCGCGTTTCGAGTAGGGCTCACCTGCGGCCGCTTGTAAACTACACCATCTCCGATGTAGTCTCTGGGTACCGAGAGGGAACGACTCGGGTTTGTGAAGGAAGTGTGGGCCCTGTTACTTCGTTGGCCTCGAAACTCCTCGTGCTCTCAAAGGAGGTCATCGAATGACACGTGTCAGGCCCCCGCATTTTTCGGACCCGCCTGGAATATTTGAGACATTTATTGCACTGCTAGGGTTTCCGCGCAGGAAATTGCAGATCATCAAGGTGGCACATGAAATCATGCCCAGAAGCGGCATGTAAAGTCCTATGTGATGTCTTTGCGACATGCGTAGGCCTTTTGCAGACGAGGGAGGGGAAGGCCCAGCCACCGGGGGGAGCAAAATTACCTAGGCGCCATGCCTGATCCAACCGTTTAAATCCTCGGAAAATCGTATGATGCTGGAAATCCTCGGGAGCTGGCACGGTGTCATAACATGGCCCCTGTAGGGTGTGGTAAAAGTTTGGGCGCGTTTCGAGTAGGGCTCACCTGCGGCCGCTTCTAAACTACACCATCTCCGATATAGTCTCTGGGTACCGAGAGGGAACGAGTCGGGTTTGTGAAGGAAGTGTGGGCCCTATTGCTCCGTTGGCCTCGAAACTTCTCGTGCTCTCAAAGGAGGCCATCGAATGACACGTGTCAGGCCCCCGCATTTTTCTGACCCGCCTGGAATATTTGAGACATTTATTGCACTACTAGGGTTTCCGCGCCGGAAATTGCAGATCTGCAAGGCGGCACATGAAATCATGCCCAGAAGCGGCATGTAAAGACCTATGTGATGTCTTTGCGACATGTGTAGGCCTTTTGCAAATGAGGGAGGGGCAGGTCCAGCCACCGGGGGGAGCAAAATTACCTCGGCGCCATGCCTGATCCAACCGTTTAAATTCTCGGAAAATCGTATGATGCCGGAAATCCTTGGGAGCTGGCACGGTGTCATAACATGGCCCCTGTAGGGTGTGGTAAAAGTTTCGGCGTGTTTCGAGTAGGGCTCACCTGCGGCCGCTTGTAAACTACACCATCTCCGATGTAGTCTCTGGGTACCGAGAGGGAATGAGTCGGGTTTGTGAAGGAAGTGTGGGCCCTGTTGCTCCGTTGGCCTCAAAACTTCTCGTGCTCTCAAATGAGGCCATCAAATGACACGTGTCAGGCCCCCGCATTTTTCTGACCCGCCTGGAATATTTGAGACATTTATTGCACTGCTAGGGTTTCCGCGCCGGAAATTGCAGATCTGCAAGGCGGCACATGAAATCATGCCCAGAAGCGGCATGTAAAGTCCTATGTGATGTATTTGCGACATGCGTAGGCCTTTTGCAAACGAGGGAGGGGCAGGCCCAGCCTCCGGGGGGGGGGGGGGGGGGGGGGGGCAAAATTACCTCGGCGCCATTCCTGATCCAACCGTTTAAATCGTCGGGAGCTGGCACGGTGTCATAACATGGCCCCTGTAGGGTGTGCTAAAAGTTTGGGCGCGTATCGAGTAGGGCTCACCTGCGGCTACTTGTAAACTACACCATCTCCGATGTAGTCTTTGGGTACCGAGAGGAAACGAGTCGGGTTTGTAAGAAAATAATACTAATTAAGTAGTAAATATAAATGCAATGAAAACCATCTTAAATCAATTGTGCATAAATGTTATGGTTGCAAAAAATACGCAAAAATGTAAGCCTAGTGCTTTCATCGGGTACACGGCTTATATGTCCTATAAGCCGAGTGCTTGCGCAGGGCACACGGCTTATATGTCCTGTAAGCCAAGTGCCTGCCTCGGACACACGGCTTATAGGCTGCTCTGTGACGGCGCCGTCAGCCACCTCCGTTGCAGACACGTGGCAGTTTGTCTTTGCCGAGTGTGTGCTGTAAGCCGGGTGCCTTTTCGAATAGATACCGTGTGGTTCGTATAAGCCGAGAGCTTTTTTGCAACACTCGGCTTATAGATGACCCTAAGCCGAGTCCTTCGTGTTTGCCGGGTGTTTTTTTCCCTAGACTCGGCTTAGAGGAGCATAAGCCGGGTGCCCGAAAAATAGCACTCGGCTTATAGGCTAACACACGGGAAAACCGAATTTTCCTGTAGTGATTTAGGGGCAACTTTTTACAAAATCCTCCTCCCATATCATCCTATGTAAACCTATAAATTGGTTCTGCTATGGTCATACATTGCGTGCATCTGCAAACCTGGTGGGACAAGATTTTGCAAATCCATCAACATTATTTCACACACAATTCAAAAAAAAAATTGCATAGTTTAGAACATACAAATGCAAGAATGTGCCATATATGCCACAGAATTGCTAGCTCACTGAACATTCATGCACGCAGTCGAAGCGAGCTCGATCGATCCATCAGCTATGTCGAATACGTCGGCGGACAGGGATGCGGCGACGCCGGCCTCCTTCTTTGGCCTCGACGGCATACGCTAGTCCGCCACCGCCTACCTCCTTCGTTGGCTCAAGCCAATGTTGATGCCCAACCCAACCGGGCTCGGCACGAAAACGCCAGCAATTGGAGCACCCTCGTGAGGAATAGGTGCTCGGGGATCATCCAGAGGAGCACGCGATGCCCATGGCCACCGCTAGGAAGATCTTACGGCCCTAGTTATGCATTGGTTTCTCGATGACTCGCTCTTTGTTGCTAAAAATTGATCAAACTGTTTATTTGCTTGTTTGACTAATCAGAAGTTCTTTCTTATTTTTGATAAAACCATAAGTAATTTCTTTTTTTTTAAACACAGTAAAGACGCAGATGCTCAAACATACGTACAAACACTCAACCCTATGAACGTATGCACGCACACCTCATTTCTATGACCATCTTCAAGAGACTGAGCAGACACATCATTTTGGGATTGACGAAGTCGCTACAGATGTCTTTGTAGTTGACGGGAATGTAATTTCCAATTCGAAGATGAGTTACACGTTTACTTTGTAATTTTTTAGGGAGTTGGGAGTGTACTAGTCTTAATCTTCATTGATTGCTATTTTTTTTTATCTTGGTGGCTTACAAGCTGACCACTTGGTCTAGTCTTAATCTTCAAATGTTAAGAAAAAGTAATTTAGTAGTAGGTCGGATGAAATCTTCTTCTCCAAAACACCCCTAATCAACATTATCCTCTATCCCATCGTTGTTATTTGAATATAAATGTTACTCCCCATCGATCCAAAATAGGTGTCGCAGTTTTGAACTAGGGTTACTTCCAAACTTTTAAATAGCGGGCGAAAAGAGCGCTATCGCGTGGTGGAAGCGTCCCCGCGAGGCAATCGTTCAAAAAACGCGATCTGGCGCTACTCGCGCGATCGCCCGCGAAACGGCGCGATATATCCTCGCGGTCGCTGTAAAATCGCTGGATGGGCCGAAAGGGTGAGACAAAACGGCCCAAACGGCCCAGATTTCACCATGGTATATATGACCCCTCGAGAAAACCTAGCTCGTGTGTCTTCCCATCCCTCGTTCACTTCTCTCCCTCCCCCAAAAGGTTTGCGGCGGCTGGGCTGTTCTTCCCAGCAGCGTCGACTGCTGCCTCGCTGAAGCCAGATTCAGTTGCGGGAGAGGTGGAAAGGCGACCGGCGACGAGGTGCTCTGCACGGCGACGCCGCTGCGACCTCGATGACATCTCAGTCTCAATCTCACATGGTTCCAACACCCGGGGCAAGCACATCGCCAGGAGGTAAAATAGTCCTCTGTATACATCAGTCGTTTATTTGTTTGGTGATTCAACGGAAGGACATGACATGCTCTTGACAGACTTGTAGGTGTAGGTTATATCTAGTACTAGTAAGTAAAAATATTGACCACCTGAGCTGAGCCGATGGAGACAGAGAGGTGGTGGTGATGAACTGTTTGTAGGTTCAGATTTGCTTGTGTGGTAGAATATTCAGAATATTCAGATCTGTTTGTAGGTTCAGACTGTTTGTAGGTTCAGATTTGCTTGTGTGGTAGAATATTCAGATCTGTTTGTAGGTTCAGATTTTTACACTCATTTGGTAGTGTAACAGAGTAGTGCTACATCTAATTTGTATAAATGTCTATATGATTTTTGTAGGCTTATTCAGATCTAGTAAGTACATTTATTCCTTTTTTCCACTTTCATGCATTGTTTGTTTCATGTTTTTCTTCACACTCTTCATTTGTTCACTTTGTAGGCTCACACAAAGAGACGCAGCAGGCTGCTGCATGATAGGATGAGGGACCTTGTGTTCATCAAGTTCAACTCCAAGCTGAAGGACAAAAAACTACAAAAAACCAGGGACCCCATTGAGAAGCAGGTGATTGATGTCTTAGAAGATGATGCCAATGAATGGATCACCGGTGTGGTGCCAATTGTTGCTGAAGAACAAGCTGAAGGTGAAGGTCAAGAACAAGAACTAGCTGGACCATCAACTTTGGAAATTAATCCACTTAAAAGGAAGAGGGGTATCTATGGTAAGAAGAAGAAGATGATGATCCCTGTTACTCCTCAAGATGATCTGCTCTCTGCTTCTTCTGCTTCAGAAAGTGACGACGACACTAACATGAGTTCCGATTCTGACATGTGAGGTTGTTAGTTTCTCTACGAAATTCCTTATGCCGCTCATTATCCTATCATTTACTGTGTGCTTTTGGAAAACTAGCCAATGATTTGTGAAGTGATGCATGTAGTGGACCTGTAGTAATCTTGCTGTACTATTATTCAGACCTCATGAACTTAAGTGTTGAACTGGTGATGTTATGCTTGCTGCAGACCTTGAGAGCTTATCTATTGAACTGGTGCAGACCTCTATTGTATTTGTCATGTCTGAATTTATACTGAAAGTACTCTGTTTTTTTGCTGAAAATCCCCTGTTTTTGATACAAATATGCATATGTACTAGTTTTGAGGTGGAATATGCATGCATGTGCACTGTTCCCGCGAAATGGCTTAGCGGCCGCTATCTGCAGCTATAGCGGCTGTAGCTTTGCCAGGAGCCTGCCGCGAAATGAGTTAGCCCGCGATTTAAAAGTTTGGTTACTTCGACACATATTATGAATCAGAAGTAGCATATATGACGTTTCTTATTAGGAAAATACCTAACACGTATGGTCACGACATCGAGTTTTGCTCTTTCTACAGTCGATCTGCTGCAAGGTACTGTATATAGTTGGATAAGTTTATCGGTTTTGCTAGTCCTTAGTCGACTCAGATTTTCTCATGTCTGAGTCGATTTCCAGAAACGCAACTTACGGCCTTCACTGAACTGAAGTTACATTTTCTGAAGGATTGATTGAGACATAAAAAAAAGTGTCAATCAATCATATAAATACACATGGGAATAAGTTAGAGTAGCGTTGACAATGACTAAGCTGGTGTTGTACTACACACGCGCGATCGAGTTGTACTGTAAGCCGTCGTACTACAAAAAAAAGTCAGCACCTGTACTGCACACAGGAACACAAGATGGAGTTATCTTACTAATTAACAATGGTTTTTCCCTAATTAATCATGCTTCAGTACAGGATGAACTGAGGAGAAAACTATATGCGGACGTACGTACTGGCCAAATATACCTACAAACTCCTCTGCATATATACGCGCTGGCCTAGACACGAGACCATCATCATCAACCCACCATGGCCAAGATGGCAAGGTCGACGAGGAGGAGGTCGAAGCTCGTTTGCGCCATGCTCCTGCTCTCGCTGCTGCTTACCTGCTTCTTCCAGCAGGCCAGCGGCCATGGCGGCGTCCACCACGGGGACGGCGATGAGGACGACGACGGCCACCACGGCGGGCTCCGGTCCAGGGGCCTCATCGCCGTGAAGGTGTGGTGCCTGGTGATTCTGCTGGTGTTCACCTTCCTGGGCGGCGTGTCCCCCTACTTCTACCGCTGGAACGAGACCTTCCTGCTCCTCGGCACCCAGTTCGCCGCCGGCATCTTCCTCGGCACCGCGCTCATGCACTTCCTCGCCGGCTCCACCTCCACCTTCCACGCCCTCACCGACAGCCCCTACCCCTTCTCCTTCATGCTCGCCTGCGCCGGCTTCCTCCTCACCATGCTCAGCGACGTCGCCATCGTCGCCGTCGCAGGCAGGCAGAGGGTCAACCACAACCAGAGCCAGCTGGCCGTCGGCAACGCGGAGGAGGAAGAGGCCACGGCGGCCGGGCTCCGGAAGGAGGAGGGCGCGTCGTCGACGACGCCCCACCCGATGCTCATGACGGCGACGTCGTCGTTCGAGGACGCGCTGCTACTCATCGTCGCGCTCTGCTTCCACTCCGTCTTCGAGGGCATCGCCATTGGCGTCTCTGGTCAGCGTCACGAGCCTTTAAATTCCGAGCACGCGTGCATCATTTGAGTTCCCAAATTCATTCGGATATTTGCAATTCATATTTCGATTAAAATCAACCCTTAGAATACGCGAATTACAACTAATTATTTTTCACTCGAGGTTTGAAATAGAACAATCATTCGAATATGGCGACCTGGAAATATTATCCACCGGAGTACTGAAAAAAATACTATACACCTCCGCTCTAAGGATGGCAATTTTACCCATGGGTACGGGTACCGTATCCGTATGGGCAGGGTATGGGCACACTTTTATACCCATGGGTAGTACCCATATCCTACCCATTAAATCATGGGTAGGGTACGGGTATAGTTTTGTACCCATGGGTATACACATACCTTGCCCGTTTGTGAACTAATATTAAGTTGTGGTCAATTAGTCATTAATTTGTCATGTGACTCGTCTACTCTTACTGACTTAAGAGTATGTTGTGACTTCTAAATTTTGATATTGGTCAATTACTCATCTACCTGTTATTGAGCTGAGATAATTGATTTTTTTTGTCAAATGTGCTATCAATGAGCGTAAAATTGTGAACAACTCGTGTACTATTTGTTTTCCCCGCTGGGTACCCAATGGGTACGGGTACCCGTCGGGTGTGGGTATGGGTAAAGTTTTATAGCCATGGGTACGGGTATGGGTAGAATTTTGTACCCACTGACTATACGGGTATGGGTATGGTACTGCTCTACCCTGCCCATACCCTACCCATTGCCAGTCCGCTCCCTCTTTTAATGATTGATTGCAAAATAAAAAAGGTATGTGTGTTGTGTTTGATCTTGCCAATTTATCGCTTTATCTTGAGCCAAAAAGCCAACAGTTTGAGGATCAACCCCTAAGATCGTCAAACTTGAAATTAATTTTGGTGAGTCTGACTTACAAACAAAGATTTCCACTAAATTACAGCAACAAAGGGCGAGGCGTGGAGGAACCTTTGGACAATCGGGCTCCACAAGATCTTCGCGGCGGTGGCCATGGGCATCGCCCTCCTCCGGATGATCCCCAAGCGCCCGTTCCTCATGACGGTGCTCTACTCGCTAGCCTTCGCTATATCAAGCCCGCTAGGGGTGGGCATCGGCATCGCCATCGATGCCACATCGGAGGGCTTGGCTGCGGACTGGACATATGCCATCTCCATGGGCATCGCCACAGGGGTCTTCGTCTATGTCGCCATCAATCACCTCATGGCCAAAGGATATCGGCCACAACAGCCAAACTACTTCGACAAGCCCATCTTCAAGTTCCTCGGCGCTCTCACTGGCGTCACTGTCATGGCCATCGTCATGATTTGGGACTGATTTATCCATCAGTTATATCAAGGGGAAGCTTTGATTAGAATTCTTGCATGCACAGTGTGTTTAATTTCATATGAGTTTTGTGTGGGGCATGGTACGCATATGTACTTATCTGATTTATTTACATTTGGTACATATCTGGATTGTACGTATGTGTTAATATTGGAAAATGAGGTGATGAATAATTAGTTACACCATTTTTAACTTGGGCAATTATTATGTGGAGTTCACTCACAAAGGGTCCTGTAGCATCTCAAGTTTTGCACTGACATGGGAAATCAGATTTTTCATGGAGTTATTTGCATTTTTTTCGAAATCATGATAACCTATTAATTTTGATAAACCAATAAAATATATAGCATTGACCTTGATTATTTTAAATTATCTGTGTCCAAACGAATCACTAGTAGAAAACAGGGCTTTGGTCCAGGCCTGGCCAGCCCATTAGTCCCGGTTCAGTGACGAACCAGGACCCATGGGGGCATACATCCTGGTTCGTGCGCCCAGGGGCCGGCCGGGCCTTGTGGGGCATTGGTCCCGGTTCGTCTGGACCCTTTGGTCCCGGTTCCAGACACGAACCGGGACCAATGGGCACATCCATTGGTCCCGGTTCGTGTCTTTGGCCCATTGGTCCCGGTTCGTGTCTGGAACCGGGACCAAAGGAGGTCCTTTAGTCCCGGTTCCAGCCACCAACCGGAACCAATGAGGTGCCTATATATACCCCCTCGCCCGCAAGCAGAGCACTCCACTGCTCTATTTTTTCTGGCCGGCTAGGGGGGGGCTTTGTGGTGCTCTAGCTCACCTTCTATGCACATGAGGTGTTCGACGAAATGCCCGAGCCACACTACTTAAGCTTTCTTCTCTCCAAGCTCCATTTTCCTCAAGATTTGTTTAGGATTAGCGGTCCGTCACGTCCCGTCCCCGTCTTCACCGCCGTCGACCGCCCGCGCCGATCTCGTCGCCGGCACCACCGTGGTGAGCCTCTTGTTCTTATCTTCTTTCTAAAAGAGAAAAATTCTTACTTATATGATTTCGATAGATACTTGTATAATTTTCTTACTTTTATTATTGTTTGTTATTATATAGTGCGATGGTTTTGGTATCCGCCCCCGTCGGCCCTCGTCCTGTCTATGATTCGGATGTGGTATATATTATATTTTATAACTATTTGGTTCATTTATTGTTTATGACAATTATGCCGACCAACGTGACATAGATTTTTTTATCTAGGAGGTATGTGAACCGGAAATTCCAACCGACCCTATTGTCGAGAGGTTAAATTTAGTTGAAGAAGAAAACAATTACTTGAAGAAAAAATTGAAAAAAATTGAGGACGAGAAGATGATATTGGAGTTGCATGTTGCGGATGTCGTTGATGATCACAAGATCAAGATGGATGCAATGCGCTTCAAGATTAGAAAGTATAGAAAATATGCCATTCATACCGAGGCTTGGTATCATTATGCCGTTGGATCAATTGTTACCTTGGTTGCGATTATGATCGCATTTGTTGTTGCATTGAAATGTTTTACATAGTTTCAATGTATGGTTTAATTAGATACTCTGTAGAGCTATATGTTGTTCAATGAGAACTATGTATGTACTTTGGTTTTAATGTGATGATGAACTTCTATTAATTTGGTCACTTATCTATTCATGATGTTCTGTAATGGTTTTTGACACACTTAATTATATATAATGCACGCAGATGAACCGGCAATGGATGTACGGTGACAGACGCACCTCCGAGTACATTAAGGGCATGCATAATTTTCTCGAAGTGGCTGAGGCAAACAAGCAGAATGGTTTTATGTGTTGTCCATGCCCTATATGTGGGAATACGAAGTCTTCCTCTGACCGGAAAATCCTTCACACCCACCTGCTTTATAAGGGTTTCATGCCACACTATAATGTTTGGACCAAGCATGGAGAAAGAGGGGTTATGATGGAAGACAGCGAAGAAGAAGAGGATGATGACAACTATGTGCCCCCTGAATATGGTGATCCTGCAACGGGGGAAGCTGAAGATCAAGAGGAACCAGACGATGTGCCCGATGATGATCTCCGCCGGGTCATTGTTGATGCAAAGAGACAGCGCGAAAGTGAAAAGGAGAAGGTGAAGTTCGATCGCATGTTAGAGGATCACCAAAAAGGGTTGTACCCCAATTGCGAAGATGGCAACACAAAGCTCGGTACCGTACTGGAATTGCTGCAGTGGAAGGCAGAGAATGCTGTTCCTGACAAAGGATTTGAGAAGCTACTGAAAATATTGAAGAAGAAGCTTCCAAAGGATAACGAATTGCCCGACCGTACGTACGCAACAAAGAAGGTCGTATGCCCTCTAGGATTAGAGGTGCAGAAGATACATGCATGCCCTAATGACTTCATCCTGTACTGCAGTGCGTACGAGGATTTGAACGCTTGCCCGGTATGCGGTGCATTGCGGTATAAGATCAGACGAGATGACCCTGGTGATGTTGACGGCGAGCCCCCCAGGAAGAGGGTTCCTGCGAAGGTGATGTGGTATGCTCCTATAATACCACGGTTGAAACGTCTGTTCAGAAACAAAGAGCATGCCAAGTTGATGCGATGGCACAGAGAGGACCGTAAGAAAGACGGGAAGATGAGAGCACCCGCTGACGGGTCGCAGTGGAGAAAAATCGAGAGAAAGTACTGGGAGGAGTTTGCAGGTGACGCAAGGAATGTATGGTTTGGTTTAAGCGCGGATGGCATTAATCCTTTTAGGGAGCAGAGCAGCAATCACAGCACCTGGCCCGTGACTCTATGTATCTATAACCTTCCTCCTTGGCTGTGCATGAAGCAGAAGTTCATTATGATGCCAGTACTCATCCAAGGCCCTAAGCAACCCGGCAACGACATTGATGTGTACCTAAGGCCATTAGTTGAAGAACTTTTACAGCTGTGGAATGGAAACGGTGTACGTGTGTGGGATGAGCACAGACAGGAGGAATTTGACCTGCATGCGTTGCTGTTTGTAACCATCAATGATTGGCCTGCTCTCAGTAACCTTTCAGGACAAACAAACAAGGGATACCACGCATGCACGCACTGTTTAGCTGACACCGAAAGTATATACCTGGAGAAATGCAGGAAGAATGTGTACCTGGGGCATCGTCGATTTCTTTCGACCAACCATCAATGTCGAAAGAAAGGCAAGCATTTCAAAGGCGAGGCAGATCACCGGAAGAAGCCCGCCATGCGTACCGGTGATCACGTACTTGCTATGGTCAATGATTTACACGTAATCTTTGGAAAGGGTCCCGGCAGACTATCTGTTCCGAATGACGCTGAGGGATGCGCACCCATGTGGAAGAAGAAATCTATATTTTGGGACCTACCCTACTGGAAAGACCTAGAGGTCCGCTCTTCAATCGACGTGATGCACGTGACAAAGAACCTTTGCGTGAACCTGCTAGGCTTCTTGGGCGTGTATGGGAAGACAAAAGATACACCGGAGGCACGGGAGGACCTGCAACGTTTGCACGAAAAAGACGGCATGCCTCCAAAGCAGTATGAAGGTCCTGCCAGCTACGCTCTTACCAAAGAAGAGAAGGAAATCTTCTTTGAATGCCTGCTCAGTATGAAGGTCCCGTCTGGCTTCTCGTCCAATATAAAGGGAATAATAAATATCCCAGAGAAAAAGTTCCAGAACCTAAAGTCTCATGACTGCCACGTGATTATGATGCAACTGCTTCCGGTTGCATTGAGTGGGCTTCTACCGGAAAACGTTCGATTAGCCATTGTGAAGCTATGTGCATTCCTCAATGCAATCTCTCAGAAGGTGATCGATCCACAAATCCTACCAAGGCTAAGGAGTGATTTGGCACAATGTCTTGTCAGTTTCGAGCTGGTGTTCCCACCATCCTTCTTCAATATCATGACGCACATCCTAGTTCATCTAGTCGACGAGATTGTTGTTCTGGGCCCTGTATTTCTACACAATATGTTCCCCTTTGAGAGGTTCATGGGAGTCCTAAAGAAATATGTCCGTAACCGCGCTAGGCCAGAAGGAAGCATCTCCATGGGCCATCAAACAGAGGATGTCATTGGGTTTTGTGTTGACTTCATTCCTGGCCTTAAGAAGATTGGGCTCCCTTAATCGCGGTATGAGGGGAGACTGACTGGAAAAGGCACGCTAGGAGGGGACTCAATAATATGTAGGGACGGGCATTCTTGGTCTCAAGCACACTACACAGTTCTACAGAACTCTACCTTAGTGACCCCGTATGTCGATGAACACAAGAACATTCTGCGCTCCAAACACCCGGAGCAGTGTGACGACTGGATTACATGTGAACACATCAGGACTTTCGGCAGTTGGTTCGAAACACGTCTCAGAGGTGACAACACTATTTCTGATGATCTGTACTCGTTGTCCAGGGGACCATCTTCGACTGTATTGACTTACAAAGGATACGAGATAAATGGAAATACATTTTACACGATCGCCCAAGATCAAAAGAGCACCAACCAAAACAGCGGTGTCCGCTTTGATGCAGCAACCAAGAGGGGAAAGGACACATATTATGGTTACATAGTGGACATATGAGAACTTGACTACGGACATGATTTTAAGGTCCCTTTGTTTAAGTGCAAATGGGTCAATATGTCAGGAGGCGGGGTACAGGTAGACCCACAGTACGGAATGACAACAGTGGATCTGAACAATCTTGGGTACACAGACGAACCATTCGTCCTAGCCAATGATGTGGCGCTGGTTTTCTATATGAAGGACATGTCTACCAAACCGAGAAAAAGAAAAGATAAGGAAGCGAATACATCATACGATGAGCCAAAGCGCCACATAGTTCTTTCAGGAAAAAGAGACATCGTGGGATTGGAGGGCAAGACAGACATGTCTGAAGATTATGAAAAGTTTCATGAAATTCCTCCCTTCAAAGTCAAGGCTGACCCAAGCACCCTGTTAAGCGATGAAGAATATCCATGGTTACGGCGCAATAAGCAACGGACACAAGCGAAGAATAACAAATGAAGTCAGAAAGGGTTGAAAATTGATGATGTGGCTTTGAATGGTGCATTTTGAACACACAAAAAGTCTGGAGTTCAAATAAGTTCAAAAAAATGAAATCCCTTTGTAACAGACGAGTTTCCGTATGAAACCCTGATACTTCGAAAGAGATTGTTTGTTTTGTACACGAAGTGCATCCAGTTTTTGCCGTAACCCTCTCAACTTTTTAGCACATGCTATGTGGGTGAAATGATGATACCATGCCAACTTTCAACCTTTTCAGAGTTCATTTGAAGTGCTTTTCAATTTCAGGGTCATATAGCTCAAAAAAATCAGTATATGCATTAAAAATAACAAATGAAGTCAGAAAGGGTTGAAAATTGATGATGTGGCTTTGAATGGTGCATTTTGAACACACAAAAAGTCGGAGTTAAATAAGTTCAAAAAAATGAAATCCCTTTGTAACAGACGAGTTTTCGTTCGAAACCCTGATACTTCGAAAGAGATTGCCCGTTTTGTACATGAAGTGCATCCAGTTTTTGCCGTAACCCTCTCAACTTTTTAGCACATGCTATGTGGGTGAAATGATGATACCATGCCAACTTTCAACCTTTTCAGAGTCATTTAGCGCAAAAATAATGAACTAATAGCAAAAAGAATGAACTTAAAATAATCAATTAAAATATTCTGTTATGATCAACTAAAACAAAACTATAATATTCTTCAATAGCAAAAAGAATCAACTAAAAAGCTTTTATAAAACTCTAATAGCAAAAGGAATCAACTAAAAAGCTTTTAAAACCTCTAGTATTTTTTAAACTAAAATTATAAAAAAATTATGCAACTAAAATTATCAAAGTATTTTTAGTTCAAAACATTAAAGTAAAAAGAATATCATAAAGAATTTTTTTGTTAGAAACTTTAATAGCAAAAAGAATTATCATAAAGAATTTTTTGTTAGAAACTAAAATAACAAAATCTGTGTTTGAATATAATGTTAAAACACAGTAATATTAAATAGCAGGAAAAAGAATCACTCAAAAATCTATTTTTATAATAAAGTTATTCACAAACTAGTGATTCACATAAATTTCAAAGAATTCAAATTTAAACTATTCAAATTTGAAAACTAATGGCACTAACAGAAAGTTTATAATTTTTGTGACCTAACAGCAAAAAGAATTAAAAAAATAAAGCAAAAACCAAAAGAAAATAAATAATGCAAAAAACAAAAAAAAATCCTGGAAAAAAATGCTGCCTACTGGGCCACCACAGCCTGAATACGACTAGAAACCCAACCCGGCAGGTGGGCCGGGATTCAGGCCCGCAGAAGGCCCAGTAGACCCACAGGCAGGGAGACACATTTAGGCCAGTATGCCTGCAATAGAGAGGTGTTGGAAAGGGGAGGCACAGCCGCGCTTATAAACTGGTGCCGAAGCTCCTCAGCTAGCGAGGTGGGACTAAACATCCACCGCGGCTGTGCCAGGCACAGGCTATTGGTCCCGGTTGGTGGCACGAACCAGGACCAATGCCGACCTTTGGTCCCGATTCGTGGCACCAACCGGGACCAATGCTACCCTTTGGTCCCGGTTCGTGCCACCAACTAGGACCAAAGGTCTCTGCTTCCCGCCCTTTGAGCTGACGAAAAGAGACCTTTGGTCCCGGTTGGTGGCACGAACCGGGACCAACGGGTTGCATTGGTCCCGGTTCGTGCCACAAACCGGGACAAAAGGTGTGGGTATATAACCCCACACTTGGAGAAATTTCCCCCCACCCCGCCATTCTTCTCTGAACGCCGCCAGGCTGTCCCTGCTTCCTCGACGCCGTCGCCGCCCCGTGGTCGCCGTCGCCGCCCGCTCCTCGACGCCGTCGCCGTCCGCTCCTCGTCGCCGTCTCCCCGCGCTCCTGCCCTGCCCCGACGCGCCACCCGGCCCGTGCCCCCTGCTTCCTCGACGCCGTCGCCGCCCCGTGGTCGCCGTCGTCGTCGCCGCCCGCTCCTCGACGCCGTCGCCGCCCGCTCCTCGTCGCCGTCGCCCCGCGCTCCTGCCCTGCCCCGACGCATCGCCCGGCCCGTGCCCCCTGCCTCGACGTACCCCGGCCGCCCCATGCTCCCTGCCTCGAAGCTGGACGCCCCGTGCCCCTGCCCCGGCGCCGCCCCGCGCCCCCGGCCTGCCCCGACCACGCCGCACCTCTCCTCGCCGTTCGGTCCGGCCGGCCTCCTCCTCTCTGTTTTTTTTAATATGATGATTTTTTTTTGTTCATAGATGATATATATGTAGTGTATATGATGATATGTATGTGTATATATATGATGATATGTCCTGTTTTTTCATAATTTTTTTGTTCATAGATGATATATATGTAGTGTATATGATGATATATATGTATGTGTATGCAAAAGTTATATTTAAGAAAAAACGAAAATGTATGTATTATGTTCATTAGCAAAGAATATGCAAAAGTTAGAATTTTTTTTCATATATGTATTTTTTATAGCATTTTTTTTTCATGTATATATGTATGTGGCTATGTACTATGTATAGATGGATATCATTTTTTTCCATGTATGTATGTCGTTGTCGATATACCCCCTCCCCGATAACTTCAACATGAGGGGGGGGGAGAAGTCCTCGAAACATATCAAGTGCACTTTATAAATTCATATGTTGAGTTAGTTGATTTAGGTTAGTGCATTTTAGGTTAGTTGATTTAGTGCATTTTAGGTTAGTTGTATTGTTAGTGCATTTTAGGTTAGTAGATTTTAGGTTAGTGGAGAGGAAAAAGGAAAATAAGGAAAAAGAAGAAAATAGGAAGAAGGAAGAAGAAGAAAAAGAAGTAGAGGAAAAAGTGTAGGGTAACGCAGCAGAAAACAAAAATTTTCCGACCTACGCACCAGCCCAGGACCACTATGAAGACTGCATACAAGGTTTGATCATTTTCGTTACCGACTCGTAGCGCAGCAGAAGTAGAGTCGATGACGATCGGCGATGCAGATCCCCGCAGCTAGGATTTACAACCTCCCAACCGCGAGGATGTATACCCTCGTCTTCCCTTCGGTCAGCCCTCCGGGAGGCGGTCGAACAGTCGCCCGGACGGTGTCGCGGACAGCCCTTCGGGAGGACCTTCGAAACTCGAACGGTCACTCGGACAGCCCTTCGGGAGGACTCATAGAACTTGGACCGTCACTTGGACAGCCCTTCGGGAGGCACTCACAAACAGCCCCTCGGGCACTAAGATCGAAACTACGACCTCTCTACAGAGTTGCACACATACGGTGTCATCTATCCGGCAGGGCTTCGCCGTCCAGAACTAGTTCCCATCGGAACCCAGACAGCCTTTCGGCTCTGCAAAACTATTTTGCGGGGAGGGAGAGAGAAGCCAGATCATGCAATGGCACTTGTATGTGAGAAGGAGTGAGTGTGGAGGGCTGCCCCTCCACCTCTATTTATAGGAAATCCCAAGGGGTAGGGTGGTTTTACAAGAAAACCCAAAAGCACATGAATGAAGTCCTTCCACAAGGACCCAAATGTGAAACCAAGGCACAAGAGGGGGCTCCAAGGAGGAGCCCCCATGTGGCCGGCCACACCTAGGAGGGGCCCCCCCAAGGGAGCCTCATCCATCCATGTCACCCCCCAAAAAATATCTTGGGACAAAACCCAAAATAATGGCTTTCCAAAAAGTAACCCAAAAAGCACTTTCACTATTCATGACGACATTTTTCAGCGTCCGTTCGAACTGAAAATATTTATGTGGGCTTAGAACATTTCCAGTACCCACTAAAATAATTTTCAACGCGTTCTGGAACAATTCCAGTTTAGTGATTTCATCTGCGAAAAGCATCTGAAGCGGTTCCGGCAGCTCCGGAACATTTCCGGTTTTTCTTCCAGAAAATTCCCAAAAGTTTCCAGAATGATTCTGGCACCCTCCAAGAATTATCAGGCATGTGCCGAAACCAATTTGACTTAATGGAATACCCCGAAACAACTTTTCAGTTTCACCGAAACTCATCCGGTGTTCTCTCTGCGGAACTTTTCCGCTGTCCGAAACTTTTTCGGTGATTTTCTCTCAGACTCCATGTCTAGTATTCAGCAGATAGATGACCCTTAAGCGTGTGACCCTATAGGTTCGGTGAAGTATAGACATGACACGGAACCCCTTCCGATCAATGATCAACATCGGAGCCGTGGACACCCATATTGACCCCTATACCCACACGAATGAATATTCGAGTGAACCTCCAGTTGCCGTGTGCTATTCCTGTTGCTTCGCGATATGTTACAAATACCCGAGGTGAGACATGTTGGCATTCCCGTGGATCAACAACTTGTCCACTATGCTAGTTACCTCGTTACCGGTATTGTTCTCTTTTCTCGTTACCGTGTTCCGGCATCCTCGTGATCAAATCACAAAGTGTCTGGCCAGACGATGATGGATACCGTAACACCGAGAGGGCCCAGAGATATCTCTCCATCGTCGGAGGAGCAAATCCCAATCTTGAGCTATCAAGTTACTTGACATACTTTCCCATGAACCCGTAAGCCGCCGTAATAGCCATCCAGTTACGGATGACGTTTAACAAACCCCAAAGTTCATGAAGCAAGCATGAAGAAACTCGATACTCTCATGGTCTAAGGAATCATGCAAACATTAACCATCTCTGTGTTATTAACCATTAACTTGTGACGAATGAATCTCATAGCATAACATCAATCGGGTCGATTCAACACAAATGTTCTTATAACATTGTGCCCTCAAAGTTGCTGGCATAGACATGCCCATGATCAGGAAAACAGAACCATCATGCAACACTTGAGCCAGTCATAGAGGCTTGACTAGGAATATATTTTATCGTTTATTATCCCACACGTGCATATGAGTCTTCCTCCAAGCCTCGTTTTATTTGTAGACTCGAGAATCATTGCAGTTATAGCATGGAACATAAACATAATTATGAACAGGGAGATAATCAATAACATTTATTATTGCCTCTAGGGCATATCTCCTACAGATTTTGTTTTCTGCTGCGTTACCCTACAGTGGCATCAAGAGCCGTGCTATGCGTAGATGCAGGTTGCGATCTAGAATACATAGTGATGTATGGGTGTTGCACAATATAATTAGGTAGTAGATGAGTTCTATTACTGAAAATTATTTGTGCGGGTAGCAGATGAAATCCGTTACCCGATGTTCTTGTTGCTTCCCTGGAATTTGCATATTTCTGATCTTGATAACAGCATGGTGGAGTTTCAATGTTCTGGCAATCCGCGATCCTGATTGATCAACGAAGTGCTAACAGTTCATTGAATTCCACTGTAGTTAAAAGGAAAGATGAAATTTCGCAGACGAAAGGGCAATGCAGATATGATCTGCACGGGGGTCATGCGTATGACGAAGTTTAGTATGGGGCTCGAGATTTTATTATCTCGGTTTTCATACACCCTGGAAAGTTAATCTAGCGACTTGAATTATCATACTTGATGATGGACGTTGGTAGCTTCGGTTTGTTTCGAAACCTTAGAAGCCACGTAAAACAAGTTTTTACATGAACCGATTAGAGACGTCTAACTTGGTTTTGCAGGAGGGTTTGCATGTGCATATGATGTGGTATAGCAGTGCTCATAATAATTTGATTATGTATGAGATGAATATATGATGTAAATTAATTAACATGACCTGCGTGTCATGATTCGGCATGATGGCTGGAGCCATATGATTGCACTTTAAATGACCTGTGTGTCAACCTTGTTGTAATGCATTATTTTATTAGCTATAGAGATAGCAATATTATCTGGTGCATCGACAAGGTGGTGGCAATCTTCGCGAAGGTGAACACCGACGCGAATGCCGAAGACGAAGAAATACAAGACTTCTCCGTCAGAAAGGGCTATACCATATCATGCTATTATGAATTGCCTGAGATGTTTATCCCTTATGATGCACCCTTCTTGATTGCGCGGTAGTCGCTTTTTATTAGGGTGATCTCTCACAAAAATATCAAGTAGTTAGTGTTCTCCCAAGTGTAGCACCGTCACGCCACCTAACTTTTCGGGGTATCACAGGATCTCCCTGGGTACGAACGATTAGGGATGTGTGAGGCGGGTGAGTTGAGACCTCACAGCAAGATCACTTGGTTGTCTTGACGTTCTGGAAGGATCTCCCTAAGCTCGGAACACGCCCATCGAAAGATGAACAAGAGTCACATAGAGATGTGATCGGCAAGTTTGCCTACCGATTGAAGTTCGCGCCATCAGTGTTCATCTCGTTCAATGGCGTTGAATGGAACTGCGGGTCTTGTATCACTCACAATCAATTATGAGAGATATTGATTTGAGTGGGAGCGCACTGTTGAATTAACTTGTTTAATTCTCAGTGCAATTAATTATGAACACTGTCTAAGTGTGGTTTGCATAATAGTTGTAGAATAATGGCTCGCGTTTCCACCTTCCCTATTAAAAATGAATAGCTGTTAAATATCTGGTTAAAACTTTACGGTTGGTAACGTAATGTGAGGATTATCCTCAAGAGTGCCGAGAAGGACTTTGTCCTATCGCATACTTTCGGTATTCCCTCGCTTATGCTATGGATCATGTGACTCTCGTCCTTCGATCCAAAAGCTAGAATTCCGCTTCAGTCAAGTGCAATATGTTTGCTTCCATGAGACCCGAACTTCGAAAGTTTGGATAGTTATGTGATATTCATGGAATCTGAAAATCATTTTCAGAGACAGACAAAGGCTAAAAGATATGAGATATCCAAAGCAATGTTTGTTTGCAAACTATTAGTAAAGGAGTTTACTATGCATTAGACTGATAAGAGAGGGATCCAGAAGAACGCCTGTCATATGATGAAAGGTGAATAAAACAACAACTTAAAGAGAAAGGAAGTGTCCGAAGGGTGTTAGTGAAACTTTCACGCCTAGGAAGTCCGGGGCTAACGCCACTCTTAAGTTGGGTGCTTCTTCTGAGAGTAGGAGAAATACTAAAAGTTAAACTGTTAGTAGTATAATGGCAGAAAGAAAGAAGACTGGAATATCCAGCTCATGTATGAATGTCATACAAGTTTTTGATGTATAGAAGGCTAGTCAAAGATATAGTTCTTGGGAATTATGATTAATTTGTTAATCACTGATTCTTGGGTATTGTGAGTTAATCATAGAGATACCCGCTCGATTGCATTCTGTTGCAACTCGATGTAAGAACTACTATGGCCTGAAAGACTAGCCAGGAATGAGGTTTAGGTATACACATGGAACATAGTAAATGTTACTATACCTTCCATCGGTGTATTACCGTCTGTATTTATTTTCATAATTCATTTAGAGTTTTACAAACTCTAGCCTTTGCATAAAGTAATCTTGCAAGAAGGTTGTTCATAAGAGAACTTTTTATGTTCGATGTTATGAATAACATAAGGGCCATACTTTCATTGAGAATGAGATGCATGTTATGAATAAATGATAATAATATATTACCTCTGTTTTTACTTTCATAATTCATTTTAGAGTTTCATACACTCTAGCCCATTGCAAAATGTTTGTTGCAAAAGGGTTGTTCATAAAAAGAACAATTGTTGTTCAGTATTATGAATAACATGAAGGGCCATGCTTCCATCCAAGATGGGACGTATGTTATGAATATTGATGGTAATATGATACATCCATAACACTGACGCTAAATGTCGCAAGACTAAAAGAATACCACACAAGTGTGGCACTGCATTTGGTCACATTGGAAAACCCGCATGGAAAATTCCATTATGATGGATTTTGAAGTCGTTTGATTTTGAATCATCTGACACTTGCAACTTTTCTCCGAAAAGTGAAGTGACTGAAATACCGTTCACAGGCCATAAGGAACGAACAACAAACTTATTGGTGATCATACATTTGATGTGTGTAGTTCGATAAATGTTGCAAGTAGTGGATTTACTATCTTCAGAAATGACTCAAGTAGATATATGGATATTTGCTTGATGGGACGTAAGTCTGGATCTTTTGAAATCATTCGAAAGGTTTTCAAAAATGAAGTAGAAGTTATTGTAACAAGAAAATTATGTTTCTACAATTCGATTGCAGAAAGGAATATTTGAGTTACAAGTTTAGCGAATGTCTGATGAGTTGTGAAAGGGGTTTCATAACTTGCACCTCCCGGAGCACCACTGCAAGTGGAAAGTCCGTAAAGATGTAATCGAACCATTTATGACATGGTAAGATCAAAGATGACATAAATAAATTTGCCATTATCCCTTTTAAAGAGTGATGCTTTAGAGACTGCGGCTTTTACACTGAAAAGAGCTCCATCGGGTCTGTTGAAATGACACCATGGTATGGTACGCCCAACCATGTTATATCTTTTCTTAACATTTGGAATATGGGGCTTGTGTAAAAGGTTACAAACCTATTCCAAATCAGACAAGTGCTACTTTGTAGGTTATCCCAAGCAATTGGGTATTCCTCCCTCACTATACCGAGGCAAATAGGTTTGCCACAAAGAACGGTATGCTTTTTGAAGAAAATGGTTCTTTCAAAAAGGTGAGTGGGAGAATAATGCAACTCGACGAGATAACCAGTATCTCCGTCATCAGGTCAAAGGAAAGAGACCTTGGAAGTAATTCCAGTGTTTCCTACTGCGACTGATACGGAAGTCTCTACAATAAAATGTATGGACTTCGGTCAAACTTGTAGCTAAACCACGTAGGCAAGGCTCGTGCAAACCTCTCAGGTGCGCAGACGAGATATTATTGTCAGACAACAGTATACCTACGATACACAAGGAAGCGTTGATGGGCCCTGACTCCGGAATTGGCTGAATGCCAATACAACCCGAGTTAGTTTCCATATAAGTGATTCAAGATTAAAACCTTGATACACCTTTCGGAAGAATTAGAGTCTAACGAATATTTATGGAACTTAAAACTGATACGGATAAAAATGTTTTATCCATAAAGCTCGACTTGTTGAAATAACAAGTTCAAGGAGTTGACTGCGATGCGGTTGTTTCACCGTAGCGATGCTTAAAGTCGGTTCGGGTTGAACTTGCAATTAATACATATTTCAGTCATGAGATATGAAACATGGATGACAATAGGATTTCCATATGATGGAAATGAAACCAAGGACTTGCATGTGTTACAGTCCAAGGTATTTTGTCATTCCAGAGGATGCTAGTGAGTGTGCAAACTTCAGAGTTCCAGCAATGGATAGAAGAGAGCATAATAGAGTTGGAATCTTCGTGTTTTGATGAAATGGTCAAAAGGGTTTGACTTCATCAATGGGTAACGAAGATGCTTGTGATTCAAGAAAGTAAGTGGGAGCATAATAAATTTCTAAAAAATGTTGTGTGCTTGACACATTGTTAATTGGAAATAAATTTCTTGACACGAATTAGGACTTCATTTGAAAATAGTTTTTCGATGAAGTGCTTGGGCTAAATAGCCTTTATATTAGGCATGATGATCTATGGAGATAGATTTACCTAATGGGGCTGAGCAAAGATACATATTGACAAGATGCTAAAACCTTTTAGCATTAAAAACGTCAAGGAGTGATTCTTGCCGAAGTCACATGGAAAGAGTTTTTGCAAGACTCGGTGTCCCAAAACACTGATGAGCAAAATACATGATGGAGATTCCATACACTCTTGTGTTTGGATTAATCATGTATTCCATGGTATGTAAAAACAAACCAGATATGTCCAATACTCCCAAAGTTGTTGCGAGTATAGATACCAAAGTGATCAAAAGTACTGATCATGGGACAACAGTGAAAAAGGGTCATTGAGTACTATAATAGCACTGATGACATGTTTTCTCGCAAGCGGAGATCATGAAGAGTTCGTTGTAAAAGGTTACATCGATACAGTCTTCATCCATGCTCCATGCGATTTTCGATTTAAATTGAGGGTTTTGTGTAACACACAATCTGGTGGCACAGTTAGTTGGAATTTGTTCAAACAAGTTACTGTGGCGAATTCTATAACAGAGGCGAAGTATGTTGCCGCTTTTAAAGCGACAAAGAAGATGTTGAATCATATAGTTCATTCATGAACTTAGTATGGTTCCAAGATGGCTTTTGTCAATGGGACACTACTGCGGGTAGTTGCTCCATAACTCAGTCTGAGGAATCCAGGTTCGACCTGTGATTCACATACATACAAAGCCAAGTCCACACAAAATATGAATTTTGTGAAAGCGTAAAAACGCGAGGATACGCAAAGATACACACGGAGCTGAAGTCGTCAGATCCGTTGGACATCAGGCTATACCACATGCGAAGCATATTTACACCGGTGTGCCACAGGTGTGAAGTGCATTAGCATTAACTAGATTATTGACTCTAGTGCAAGTGGGAGTCTGTAGGAGATATGCCCTAGAGGCAATAATAAATGTTATTGATTATCTCCCTGTTCATAATTATGTTTATGTTCCATGCTATAAATGCAATGATTCTCGAGTCTACAAATAAAACGAGGCTTGGAGGAAGACTCATATGCTCGTGTGGGATAATAAACGATAAAATATATTCCTAGTCAAGCCTCTATGACTGGCTCAAGTGTTGCATGATGGTTCTGTTTTCCTGATCATGGGCATGTCTATGCCAGCAACTTTGAGGGCACAATGTTATAAGAACATTTGTGTTGAATCGACCCGATTGATGTTATGCTATGAGATTCATTCGTCACAAGTTAATGGTTAATAACACAGAGATGGTTAATGTTTGCATGATTCCTTAGACCATGAGAGTATCGAGTTTCTTCATGCTTGCTTCATGAACTTTGGGGTTTGTTAAACGTCATCCGTAACTGGATGGCTATTACGGCGGCTTACGGGTTCATGGGAAAGTATGTCAAGTAACTTGATAGCTCAAGATTGGGATTTGCTCCTCCGACGATGGAGAGATATCTCTGGGCCCTCTCGGTGTTACGGTATCCATCATCGTCTGGCCAGACACTTTGTGATTTGATCACGAGGATGCCGGAACACGGTAACGAGAAAAGAGAACAATACCGGTAACGAGGTAACTAGCATAGTGGACAAGTTGTTGATCCACGGGAATGCCAACATGTCTCACCTCGGGTATTTGTAACATATCGCGAAGCAACAGGAATAGCACACGGCAACTGGAGGTTCACTCGAATATTCATTCGTGTGGGTATAGGGGTCAATATGGGTGTCCACGGCTCCGATGTTGATCATTGATCGGAAGGGGTTCCGTGTCATGTCTATACTTCACCGAACCTATAGGGTCACACGCTTAAGGGTCATCTATCTGCTGAATACTAGACATGGAGTCTGAGAGAAAATCACCGAAAAAGTTTCGGACACCGAAAAAGTTTCGGACAGCGGAAAAGTTCCGCAGAGAGAACACCGGATGAAGAGGAAGAAGGAGGAGAAGAAGAAGGAGGAGAAGAAGGAGAAGAAGAGGAGAGGAAGAAGGAGGAGAAGAAGGAGAAGAAGAGGAGAGGAAGAAGAGGAGAAAAAAATAAGAAGAGGAAGAAGAAGAAAAAAAAGAGGAGAAGAAGAAGGAATAGAGGAATGGAAAACTAACTTCTTCTCCTCTGTTCTATTCCTTCTTCTTCTCCTCTTTTTTTCTTCTTCTTCCTCTTCTTATTTTTTATCGGGAACGAGGGTGTCGAGGATCACCGAGCGGTCGAGGGTCGGGAACTAGGGTAGAGGGTCGAGGGTCGCCGAGGGGTCGAGGTTCGTGGATCGCCGATAACTTCAACATGAGGGGGGGGGGGTCGATATACCCCCTCCCCGATAACATTTTGTTTGACATTCATGAGAGAGGCGGTCCGGACGTCGGAGATTCATGAGAGAACTCCGGTAACTCTTCAACATGAGGGGGGACGTCGATCAACCCCCTCTCGCCCGACCAAACCCTAGAAGCGTCGAGGCCACCCCAAACCCTAGAAGCGTTGCCGAGGCCACCCCAAACCCTAGAAGCATCGAGGCCACCCAAATTTACCAAGTTAAAAGAGCGTTGTCGAGGCCACCCCAAACCGTAGAAGCGTCGAGGCCACTAATTAATATTCCTTGTTGTGATTAGCTAGCTAGGTCTATGTTTGCCACTAATATATCCATCTCTCATGTTTGTATATTAATTGCCATGTTGTAATATTTGCAGAAACTATGGATCAACAAAGAGACTTGGAAACAGAAGAGTTGTTGGGGGACATCATCCTCGGCGGAGGTGATGTCTTGTCGTATCTCAAAGACACCGATTGTCTGGAAGGAGAGGGTAAAGGCTCCGGTGATCGAACAATGGAGGAGGAAGGACATGATCATGATGGCTCCGGTGACCGAATGCCGGAGGAAGAAGGAGACCATGATGATGGCTCCGGTGATCGAACGGAGGAGGGAGCTGTTGCAAAGTCCGGCGAGGTATATATATTAATTAAGCCTATGCTGCTTAGCTAATTGATGCATTAATTGTTTTGGTATGTACATATATTAACTCTTCTTTCTTCTTTTAAAGCCCTCCGGATCGAGCCAAACTTCGGTAACGAGACAAGGCCCGAAGAAAAGGTTGCGTCAGGATGAAAGGTTCGCGATCACAGCAATCGCGAACGATGGCCAGCCGATTGAACCGAGGCGGACCAAGGATGCATTTTCAGCTCAATGCGGAGCTATTGTTAGGGACAGCATCCCGATCAGCATCCAGCTATGGAATGAGCCTAAGAAGAACGAAGACCCTCAAGTTTCTTATGTCACCGATAGACAGAAAGATGATCTTTGGACTTCGCTGAAGGCAAATTTCACCCTACCGCCAGAGGAGGATCCGGATAAGCCAGTTATAGAGCCATTGGTCAAGGCGTGTGCTCTTAAGAAGATGGCAGATCTATTCAGGAGGTGGAAGAATGAGTTGAAATCAACGTTTGTCGACAAAGGGAAGACTCCAGAATTCACCGGCCGATTTGAGAAGATAAGAGATCACTGGCCCGCATTTGTGGCCTACAAGACATCGGACAAGAGTAAGAAGATGTCAGAGACAAATAAGATAAATGCTGCAAAGAAGAAGTTTCATCATCGCACGGGGTCAGGTGGCTACCTCAAAGCCCGGCCGCTATGGGACAAAGCTGAGAATGACCTGCTTACTAAAGGGGTCGAACCAGAGACATTGAACTGGCCAGACCGTTCAAGGACTTGGTTCTTCGGGGTTGGGGGAACCTTGGACCCTGAAACAGGGAAGTGCGTTTGGACGGACGAGCAACTTGCAATACCCGTCAAGAAGCTTCAGAAGTGTATCGCCGCAGCGCAGCAAGGGACGTTCATTCCCGACAGAGAGAATGACGAGCTGACCGAGGCCCTCAGGAATCCTGAGCACCCTGGACGAACACGTGGCACGCCAGGCTCCGTTGCATGGAAGGTTGCGTTTCCCGGCGCAGGCGGTTACAAAACCCGGGAGAGGAAGAGGAAACTGGAGCAGAGCGAACTGCAGAAGCTGAATGCAAGGGTACAAAAGCTAGAGGAACAAGTTGAGAGCCAGCGAGCTGCCGGAGCTACCCCAGAAGCTACCCCGCCATCTCAGCGGAGAAGCAGCGTGGCTTCCACCGAGCTCGTTCAGCAGCCTGACTTCACGGCTCCTAGCTACCCCGTGGATGCTATCACGGAGGCTCAACATTGCCAGCTTATGACGCAATGGCAGAACCTCAAAGTCAAGGCGGCTGTCGGCTCTGTTGCACCTCCTCAACCCGACGGAACTTTTCACTGCCGTCCGATTCCACAAGGCTATGCTGTTGTGATGGTGAATCAAGTAACGGAGGGATTTGAGGAGCTCGAGCTTGACCACCCTACAGGTGAAGGGGATACTCAGCTGGGTCTTGCTCTGAAGACTCCATGTCTATAGCGGAAGAAGCACATCAAGCTTCCGAACTGGACGCCTCTGCCTCCGGCGAGTCAGGGCACTCGGCCTCCTCCTCCTCCTTCTCCGGTGAGTGATCAGGGCACTCCGCCTCCTTCTCCGGCTGCTCCGGCGCGTGAGGACGGCACTCCGCCTCCTTCTCCACCTGCTCCGGCGCGTCCGAGCAGCCCACCTCCTCCTCCGCCTCGTCAGCAACGGCGGAAGACAGAAGCCGCCGCTCCGGCTGCTCCGGCGCGTCGGAGCACTCCGCCTCCTTCTACTACTCGTCAGCAGCAACGGAAGAGAGACGCCGCCGCTCCGGCGTCTAGCAGTACAGCCAGAGGCGGGAGGCAATACAGATTAGGTCCATCTCTCAAGCCTCTAGAGAAGTTACCATACGAGATGACCGAGGAGGAAAACGCGGAGATCTGTAAAGCCCAAGTGAGGGACTTTTTTGCAAAGAAACCTCCACCTCCGGAGGAAAAGATAGATCCGGTGAAAGCGAAGCGCACTCTCGATGCCCTGAAGCGACCACCACCGTCTCCGCCGCAAACCAACTATGAGCGCATTATTGAAAGGACATATCAGGAAGCGGAGCGGTCGGGAAGTACTTGCAGTGATCGAAGGTTAGCAGAACGAAGAAGTGGGAAAAAAAATCCCCAGCTCGGCAAACAAGCGAACCAATCGTGCCCCCCGCTCAAGGTGTCTAGCGATATCGTCGCTAATCATCCGGGGATGGTGCCCGGTACTAATCCTGCAGATTACCTGCCCGACGATGCACATTTTGATATAATGGAGGTGGACGAACACAAATACCGGCACGGGAAGCCTCTCGTCAAGCCTGGTCATCCTCCTCTAACAACGATGATGCGAAGATTCCATGAGTGGTACATGGACACCTGCAAGGTGTCTGGGACGGATACTTTGACGCTGAGAGTTAAAGAGGAGCACGGCCTCGTTGGAATTGATCTGTTGTCTGTTCCATTTGAGGAGTTCTTCCAGTTTTTCAATCAAAAGGCCCTCGATAAAATAATCGTCACTTGCTACTGTCTGTAAGTACTACTTCTGTAATTAAGTCTCTATATATAGCTCAACTCTTTCATTGCATGTATATATAATTATCCTCACTATATTATGCAGATTGAAGATCGTCGAATGCAGAAAAGCACAAATCTGTGATATTGGGTTCATTAACACAAATCTCATAGATGAATGGACGGTTAAATATAATGCCAAAGAAACCAAGGCCAACTTGCTACAATCGTTGCTTCGAAATCAAAACAAAGATAAAATACTCTTTCCTTACAACTTCAAGTGAGTGTTACTGTCTTGTGCATATTCGGTTTCCCTTACTACTCGAGGTTATAGTAATGTAATTGATGAGTTATGCATGCGTGCGCAGCTTTCACTTTATTCTCCTAGAGATTAAGCTTGAGCAGGGACTAGTAACCGTCTTAGACTCGAGACGAAAAGATCCCAAGGAGTATGCGGCCATGACTAAAATGCTCGAGAAGTAAGTTCAATCGATCGTTATCGCACCATATCGGCAACTTTGTTCATTTCCTGATATCAAGTAATTGTTTTCTTTGTCTGGCAGGGTTTGGAAAGAGTTCACCGCTAAAGCTCCGGGACTGCCGGAGGAGCTCCGATTTACACACCCGAAAGTAAGTACTACTAGCTAGTTCCGCGCATCTCCCATTGATTCTAGCTAGTTTCATCAATACCATTTAGCATGCTTGCTTATCAGTTTGATTGACCTCTATTTCTTGTAAAGTGGTTGTGGCCGGAAGGCGGGACTGATTTTTGTGGATACTACATTTGCGAGTTCATCCACCACACGACCTGTGAGCGGGGCTACTCTGAAAAACAATATGAAGTGCGTAAGCAATAATATTCACAATTTTATTTTATTACCATCATTTGTGTTGAGTTTCATTCATATATATGTATTGACCCCCTTCTTCAAATTAGATGTGGCAGATGCGGGATGAACTCCTACCACAAGATCGCATAAAAGCAATTCAAGAGGAATTGGCGGGATTCTTTCTTGACCACGTCATCAATAAAGCCGGAGAATACCATATGGAACTTGACATCAGATGTTAGGGATTGTAAGAGATCTTATATTGTATATATGTAGCTAGTAGCGTCGGATAGATATACGAAAACTTGTTGTTCGACCAATCTCTCAGAGAAGGAGGAGGTCGATCACTTCTCTCTGTATATATATGTTCGTGACGATCTTGTATACTTAATGGTTTCCTTCATTTCCTTACTAGCTAGCGTATCGCGAGTTCTCTCTATACGTATAGTACGTAGCGTCGACCAAGCACGGAGATAAGAGAGGTCACTTCTCTCTATTACCTAGCTAACAATATATGAAACCCCTAAACTAACCCTACAAAACCCCCAACCCCCCCCTTAAAAAAAACAAAAACCCAGCCCTTTTTGGTCCCGGTTGGTGCTACCAACCGGGACAAAAGGCCCTCCTGCCTGGGCAAGCCGCAGCAGCCACGTGGAGCCCCATCTGTCCCGGTTCGTAGGCGAACCGGGACTAAAGGTATTGGGTTTTAGTCTCGACCCTTTAGTCCCGATTCCAGAACCGGGACAAATGGGCCTCTGGAACCGAGACAAATGGGCCTTTTCCTGCTAGTGAATCATAACCTTTGATTAGCTTAAACTAACTGGATGAACTGAAGCATGAACTAAAGGTTTTTACATTTTAGATGCAAAGGAACTCAAGGCCTGTGTGTACATTTCCGAAAGAAAAAAACTAACTGAAGGGCTGTGTATTGAGAAAGAAATAAGAAACAGAAAAGCTTCTATTTGGGCCGAGCCCAACAATCCAGCCCATACCTTTTTTGCACACGAGTCACTGAGTGCTAACATATTAAAAAAGGGATCATAAAAAATATATTTAAAAAGTAAATTACAGTAATAATATTAACTTGGTCCTAGAAAAATAGCAATATCAACTCAATAAAAAATAGGAAATATTTTTGCACATCTAGGTCTTGTAGTAATTCCACCAAACACACACAAAAAAAGGTCCTGTACTAATTCAGCCTCCCTCGAAAATAAAATCATGATGACAAGCTACAACTATGATTAGCAATCAAACTGACTTCCTCCACATACAAAAAGAAATTCTTGCAGTAGTGCAGTGGTAGCACATGCACCAGCAACAAAGGACAGAACAGACTGGTTTCTTCCTTCACCAGCCACCAACAGAACTCTGCAATTGCAGCTAAGCAACCAGAGCAAAAATAAATAAATAAAATGGCAGGACTAGGACAGGACCTGAATCATTGGCAATCAGGGAAACACAAGACACTGCAGCAGCTACATGGGCTATTCATAGAATAACTCCTTTAATTGGAAAACATTGGAGACCAGAATGGAATTGTAGTTTTGCAGACTATATATCACATAGAGCTGGAATGAATTTATATATCCTAATGTGATGAGTGTTGTGCAGCTCTGCTTCACATAAAACAGAAGTGTTCTTTGGATCATTCTCTTCTGGGCGAGATGCCAGCAGATTTGTTGAATAAGACAAAAAAATATGACCTCCTGCCCCTGGTGAAGAAAGCAAGAAAAGAAGGATGAGAAGGTCACCATGATCAATACGATCATATCCAACTGAAGAGCTGAAAAAAGCAGTAGGCTGAAGCAGAAAATATCTTGAATGATGTGTTTGTTGAATCTCTGCTGCAGCATCTACAACCTTCTAGAATAACCCCTTTGATTGCAAAGCATTGGATACCAGAATAAATTGTAGTTATGCAGACTATCTATCACATAGAGCTGGAATGAAATTTACTATCCAAATGTGATGAGTGTTGTGCAGCTCTGCTTCTCATAAAAGAAAAAAAGGTTCTTGGATCTTTCTCTTCTGGGAGAGATGCCAGCAGATTTGATGAAGATATTTCACAAATGGTGATTTTTTTTTGGGAAACTATGACAGGAATGTAAGGATGGTGACAAATAGTCAAAGAACATAAAAAAGACACTCAGCTCGTTGGCTTTGTTGAATAAGACAAAAAATATGACCTCCTGTCCCTGGTGAAGAAAGCAAGAAAAGAAGGAAGAGAAGGTGACCATGATTAATACAATCATATCCAACTGCAGAGCTGAAAGAAACTGTAGGCTGAAGCAGAAATATCTTGAATGATGTTTTGTTGAATCTCTGCTGCAGCATCTAAACCTTCCAAGTTCCAACAGGTCATGGGTACAATCAGCAAGCCAGCCATCACATCGGAGCAGGATGTTATTTCAAGAAATAATTGAGTGCTCAAAACAATTTATATATCATAATATGATGAGTATTGTGCAACTCTGCTTCACATAAAACAAAGGTGCTTGGATCTTTCTTTTCTGGAAACAACAGATTGGATGTAGATATTTCACAAAAATGGTAATCATTTTGTTCTTTTTTGGATTAGAAAGTATGACAAGAACGTAAAGATGGTGACAATAGTAACAGAGCACACAAAAAACAGTCAACTCAGCTGCCTTTGCTGGAAAAGACAGTATAGCTGGTGAAGAAAGCAAGAAAACAAGGATGGAAGGGTGACCTTGATCAGTACAATGATATATCCAATTGAAGAGCAGAAAATATCCTGAGTGATGCTTTATTGAATCTTTGCTACGGTCTAAACCTTCCAACAAGTCATGGTTACAAAGGACGAACCCCTGTCGCATTGAGCGAGATGGAATTCAAAGAAACAATTGAGTGCTGCCAACAATTCAAGCGCTCACTATCCAGATGCTTGCATCGATCAGTACCAAAACTTGTCTTGCTGGATGATACTCCAAAATGCAAGAGGAAGACCAACCTTTTTGAATACGCAAACTTGAGGACATTCCCATTGCAACATCTCTCGTTCTGCTCCTCTATGTACAAAACAGCATGCAATTTGCGCTCTACGTACAAATCCGCTTTATCTCTCAACTGATATATATAGAAAACATCAAACGGAAGCAAACATCTGCGGCTCTCCAACATCTAATGTCGTAATATTCCCCAATGCGTGATGCAGTCATCACCTGGCGATCGCATCGGCATGGCTATCTTGGGATCTCCAGCTTGTGCTGCGGCTCCTCAGACCACGGGTGAAAACCGAGCTCCACTCCGACCTCGAGGATGAGGCTCGAGTGACATTGGTCGAATGGGTGTGCCCAAAGCAAGCAAACATGTTGTCGAACATGCGTCTAATAACTCCCCTCTGTGACGAACGGCTCCCTCTTGATGACCATGAGATCCTCCTCGGTGCACCGCCATTGTTGAAACCGCCGTCCACCTCGGTGTAGACAACTGGGAGCTCCCTCTCGCCGGCCCTCCGGCCACCAGCGAACCTCCCAACAGCAAAGCCTCCTCCAGGAAGCCGCCAAATCGTCAAGCCCACCGTCGTCTCCTCCTCGCTGCCAGCCTCAGCCCCGGTGTTGCTGCCCTGGTCGTCCGCGGCGCCCAGATCACTCGCCGGTGCAGGCCGCGCCACATCCGTGGGCAGCTCGTGGCGGCATACGGGGCACGAGTTGCGCAGCGCGAGCCACGGCAGGATGCAGTCCTGGTGGTACATGTGGCTGCAGGGCATCTCCCGGGCCTCGTCGCCCAGCTCGAAGGCCTCCTTGCAGACGGCGCAGTGGGAGTCGGCGCCGACGTGGCAGGCGGCGACGACGACGGTGGGCATGGACTCGACGGCGGCCTTGGAGGCCGGCGGGTTGTCGCAGGGGCGGACGGCGCCGAAGCCGCCGGCCTCGATCTGGGCGAGCTGCTCGAGGAGCCGCTCGAACCCGGATCCCATGAGGAAGTCGGACATGCTCTCGGGCAGCGGGCGGAGGCCGGATCCGGCGCCGTCGTCGTAGAAGAGCTCGAAGCTGCTGGTGGCGCCGGGGGCCTCGTCGCCGGGAGGCGCGGCGGAGCGCCGGAGCACGATGACCGGGTTGTACGGCGACCCCGAGCGGTCCCCCGAGGCGCCGCCACGCCTGCCGCGGCGGGGCCGGACCTCGGTGGGCGCCTCCGCGGCGCGGCGGCGGAGGAAGGCGGAGGGCGCGACGGCCCTGCGCGGCGGCGGCGCGTCCATCTGCTCCAGGAAGCCGCCGTCGCAGCCGGGGCAGACCAGCCCGGCGTCCCCCGCCGTGCGCACGAACTGCTCGCAGCTGTAGCACCAGTAGGACGGCGCCCCCGCCGCCCCAGCCGCCGCCGGGCCGGCAGCCGTGGCCGCCCACCGATCCATAGGGAGAAAAAAGGCGCGGCCTTTCCGCAGGACCAGATCCTACTGAGCTGGATAAGAAGGAGCTGGAGCTGGAGCTGGGTGGTGGATCGGAGCAGGGAGGGCGGCGCGGGAGCAGGGAGGGATGGGGGAGGGGAGGGGAGGAGGTTGGGGATGATTGGTGGTGGGTGGTGGCGTTTTAACCGGCGGCGACTGGACCGGGCCGAGTGGAACGGGGAATGGGAATATTTCCACCCCAGCGGCGGGGGAAGCGCGTGGGGCCGGGCTGTCAGAGTGCCAGCGTGGCGGGGACGCTTCCTTCGTTTCCTTCTCGTCTCCGCCGTTAGATGTCCCAACGCCGTTCCGTTCCGGTGCTACCCGCTGTTCTACTACTTTTTTTTTTGCTTGATGATTCTTCGTTTCTTTTCCACCTTATATTTACTGGAAATTCTATTGGAAAATTAAAATGGACGGGCGTCGCTTCATCGGCCGTCTCCATCGAGTTTGATTCGGAGGAGGAATCGGGACGAGGAGATGGAGAAAGAGGGAAAGCAAGGAAGAACATTGGTCGGCTGTCAAGCGGTGGTGATACGAAGGATAGACGCGCACCGCAGGACTAGTCAGTCGTAAGGTGTGTAATATTGACGCCCTCTTGCCTAGAAGGAGCCCTTGAAGTGACATGTGGCTCAACACCAATAACCGTGATGGATGGCAAAACCACAACATGCGGGGTGAAGGTTGTTGGAGTTGTATCTAGCACCAATTAGTACATCCATTTGAGGGACAAGCTTTTTCGGACGGAGAGAATTAGTACATCCATTTGAGGGACAAGCTTTTTCGAACGGAGGGAGTACAACCTAGCCATCTTTCTCTTTCGTTAGGCAGCACCTTTTGTTTCGCTCCGCGAGCTTACTCTTTTCAAAAACCTTGTTTTGAATAATTTGGTTTTGTTGTTATATAATGGAGTTGGAGCCGCTTTCCTCTAAAAAAAGAAAAAAAAGGGAAAACCAGCTAGGTGCCGGAGCACGAGCATCGCCGGTGGAGGAGACTGGTTGTGGGCAACGAAGGTCTAACCATCCGCGCCCTAACGGGTTTTACCAGACGCGGAGCTCAAGCTGCAATTGGCTTTTTTTTTCTTCTTCTCCGTAGCCGATGAAGAGTTTCAGCTATTATTTTCTTCACGTGATATTTTTTTACGAACATTTCCGTTAACACAAGCATGCATTCACCGTATGACAAATGCCGTAGGTGTTAAAATAGAGGAAGAACGAGTCAATATATGTATGTTCCCTATTAGCAGTATCATGTTTTGCGTGGTTTTCCACCAATAATAAATTTCAAGACAGCATAAGCACCGGATGTTTTGAGCCATAGAAAAAAGGAGAGGCCAGCTTTGGTTTGCAGCGCCTGAGTAGACCCGATTCCCGTCCCAGCAGGCAGCAGCATCTGTCACCAGTTCGCCGAAAGAAACAAGAAAAAGACAGATGCCCTGAAATGAAATCTTTTTCGTGGCGTCCATGAGCCAGGGCAAAGCCGGTCCGGTCCACGAAAAGGAAGCCGGCCCGTGAGCGTAAGATAACGGCGTGACAGGGAGTGGCTGCCATGGAGTCAAAGGCCCTGCTGGACGGAAGGACGAGAATGCCCTCGGACCCGGCACGGGCTCGAGCACGAGGTGGCTAGGCCACGTCGGACTCGGACAGCCTGGCACAGTTGCAGCTTGTGGCGGGCCCTGGCCCGCACGACAGCCAACGAGAATTGTCCGAGCTACACGTAGACGGCTAGGCTAGAGACCCACCCACACGTAGACCGGGCCCCAGACGTGGCTGTCGTGTCTCCTCCTGCCCCCTCCCTCCCGTCCGTCCGTCCTCGTCGACGTGCGCTGCGGCGACCGGCCGGCTGTCGTGGTTGCACCGGCGACGGCGACGGGCAGGTTGCTTCGCGAGCAAGGAGACGTGAAAACTGTGTCTCGCTACGTACGTACGAACGTAATTTCTTTTTCCTACTTGCAAATGGCTGACGCAGCTCGGCTCAAATAATCTATGGGACGGAGCGGGGCCCGCCCACCTCGTCTTGTCCCTCTGCCCCCATCTTCCCCGCTACGTACCTCTTCTTTTTTGGATTTGGAATTTCGCCCCTCTCTCCTCCTTGCTGGTTGCTGCCTTGCTGCCATTGCCATGGATCGTTCGCTCATCAGCTCGTCGTTCATCCATGCATCCAATGCCTCCAACTCCATTCCGTGGAGATCATCTTTTTTCCTTCCCTGCCGATCCGTCAATCATCGATTACGCCGTCGGGTATGACAGTATGTGTCCAACTCGATCTGTGCTACCAAATGATTCGCGTTGTCTCGCTCATATATGCTTCCTCCGTTTCCAAATCAGTGCCGTGGTTTTATTTTAAATTTAAACTAAAATCACGACGCTTATTTTAAAACGGAGCAAGTAGGGTTTGTTGTTCCAACTAGTAATTGCATTCTGAAGCTTCATTCATCATAAGAAAAAAGGTTAGGGTGTTGATCCTGCGTAAAATAGGCACAGGGGATTTTGGCCGGACTAGTTAACGGGCCGACGGGTACGGCTACCGAATCGTCGACATCACGGCAGATGCTCAACTCACCTCACCAGCGGTGCTGATTGACTGACAAAAAGGATTGATTGATTGCACTTGCACTTACATGATCCCCCCACTCCACATGCGTGCATGATGGCGAATGAGATACCTCGTTTCACCATGCGGCCACCGATGCTTGATTGGTGAACATGCATGTGGCCCGTATTATCTTACACGTATGGTCGGTCGATGCATTTGTGACGGGGCCACAGGAGGAGCACTACCATCAAGCTCACCGATAACCGATAATTAAAGGCCCGTTGAAAATAAGCATAATGACCCTCTTATTAAACTTTTTCGCTGCACCAACAGTACTGCTAATTGAGTCATCTTCATATTATTCGCAGTTTACAGCGGCTAACTAGGTTCCCTGGAATGATATTGTTCGATTTACACAACGAAAAGACGATGATATTATTCGGGACATCGCAATTACATTATGCTAATCAATCGCTGACGTTCATTCTCAAGACGTCGCAAATTAAATTATTAAGTCCTCAAGGCTTTCCTTGTCCAAGAGTGAAAGATCTCACAAGCCCTGCATATATAATAACCTAAATACTTAAACGCGCAACTGCGCTATCTGGACGTTGCGAGCGCATGTGCTAGACGACAAAAGCAGTTCGTTGTCTGTAACAAACGTGTTATTCAGTGGGTAGTGTAAAGAATACCTATGCGCATGCATGTGCCGACGTCATTTATTTATTCTGTTTCAATTTTTCAAAAAGCTATAACTTTTGAACCGAGTGTCAGAACGCAGAACCGTTTTCATCACTGGGTTCCTCGTGACGAGCTCTTTAAAACTAGATCTCATATGAATATGTTTTGATAATTTTTTTTTCAAAGGCAACTTTGATTCTAGATGAAGCAACTTTAGTGCTAAACATGAGCAACTCTGATGCTAGATGAATTGCACCGTGTGTATAACTAACTTCGCCTAGTAGCCACCTAGTTAGTTATGTGCAACAGTGTAATAGGTGGTCACCATGATTTCTAAGTTGCATACATTGAAAAATAAGTTGTGGATTGTTTAGTTGCCTATCATACCGTGAAAGTTTCTTACCGTAGAGTGGAAACTTGTCTAACATGGCTTCTAAATTGTCTACCTCAGAAACCAGGTTGCCCTTTCGCTACGAAGTTGCCTACGAGTGATCCTCAATTTCCTACAATACTATGAAAGTTGTCCATCAAGGGACCTAAGTTGCCTACAATATCGAAAAGTTTTTGTGGGATCTAAGTCATCTGTCATGATTTCAAATTTTGAACTATGTGGGGATGGGTGGTATGAGATCTATGTGCTTTCCTTTTCTATAGGAGTCTACCCGCCAACGCTATTGAGCACACGGGTGTTGGCTAGCCAGGTCGTGACGAGCTCTTCAAAACTAAACCCACATGGATATGTTTTGATGATTTTTCTTTCTTTCAGAAAGCAACTTAGACGCTAGATGAGACAATTTTAGTGCTAAACAGAAGCAACTCCACTCCAATTTAAAGTAACTAATTACCAACAATGAGCAACTAACTAGTAATAGAGAATAACTTTGAACAGAGGTAGACAACATCATATCACCTTTATAAGCAACTTTCTTTCTACGAGAGACAACTTTAGTGCTAAAAATAGGCAACTTCGCTACACTTTCTCCTAATTAATTTTTTCTAACATTCTCATAACTTCCTCACCGGTACTTCTAAGTTGCATATTCTCCTAACTTCCTCACCAGTACTTCTAAGTTGCATATTGTTCATGCTTGTATGTTGTTGTTTCTAAACTGCCTATAATACTATGAAGTCGTCTACCATTGATACTCTTGTGTCTGCTATTGCTAACTACGATAGGCAACTTGGTGGTCAATTTTGGCAACTTTAGAGTGTTTGCAGGCAACTTAGAAAAACAATGATAAACCACTTCACAATATTGTAGAAAACTATTTTTGCAAAGTTAGGCAACTGAGCAGCAATGATAGGCAACTAATTACCAATAGTAGGCAACTAGGCATCAATGGTAGGCAATTTACAATATTTATAGGCAACTACACATCAATTGTAGGCAACTGACTATCAAACAGTAGACAAATGAGCAACAATGATAGGCAAGTTGGGATAATGTTAGTAAAATTCACAGGTACACATAGTGTAGTGAAGTTGTTTTGTATGTAGCACTAAAGGGGCCTTATGTTTTGTGTGATTTTTCTTGTTTTTACGCAAACAAACCTAATAGGAAGTCCTACTAGGCCAAAGAGAAGAAGTTGCTTCCCTATAGCACGATAGTTGCCTCCTTCGCACCCAAAGTTGCCCTCAAAAAAAGTATCCAGTTGCCCACAATCAACCATACAGTTGCCTAAAACAAAGTATCCAGTTGCCCACAATCAACAAATAGTTTGCCTAAAACCATGTATCCAGTTGCCCAATCTTCATGAACAGAAATATTTACCAAGACCATTATTTGGTAAATGTCTAAATGTTTTAGATACCTGCAATTAACTTTGGGTCATAGAGGGGGAGTCAAGATTTTCCTCTCCTCGGGTGGGATCCCTTGGTGCGACCGTAGAGGGGAGCGGGTGGAACTGGTTAGGTTTCCTAGCTGGAGATATGAGGCACATGACTATTTGTGTGTGTGTGCGCACGCGCGTGCGTGTGTGTGTGTTTTCTCCTCTGCTACTACCTAGTTACCTAAGGAAAATTGTGGAGTTGTTCAGGCTTGGACTGCACACGAGTTGCCTGGTGAACTTAGTCTTTTCTATATGTGACCGCTTTATCTAGATACTAAGTCAAACTGGGACTACACACGAGTTGTCTGGTGAATGCATTGGAGTTGCACAAAAACAACCCAAAGTTACTGGCTTTTTTAAGTACAACTCCAGTGCATATAAGTCACATAGTTGTTTTTCTTTTCTACCCCCAACGGACATTGTTGGGTGAACTTAGTCTTTTCTATATGTGGTTGCGTTTGTCAATATTCAAATATGTTGTTTCCACCTCCTTGTTACAACAGAAATTGTTGGTGCAGTGGGGACGACGTCTCCTCCTCTACGCGGCATCTAGTTTTGGACGTCGTGTTTGCTCGGGAGCAGCGGAGAGGACATCGATCGTTAGACAGCGGTCGGAGGTTGACCGTTGGGTTGGCATCTTAGTGCAATGATGGGCCAATTTCATAGTATTGTAGGCAATTGGGCATCAATGATAGGCAACCGAGCAACCATGGAAGGCAAGTTGTGATAATATTTAGCAAAATTCATTGATACACATAGTGCAATGACGTTGTTTATAGGTAGCATTAAAGGTGCCTCATGTTTTATGTGATTTTTTCATTTTTACACAAACCAACCTAATAGGTTGTCATACTAGGCAACTTAGTGGAGAATCTAGTTAACTTGATAGTCATGGTAGGAAATATAGTGTCATGACTATACTAAGAAACAACGACATAGGAGCATCAATGATAGGCAACTATACAAGGACCTTGTTTCTAAGTTGTTTCTAACTTGGTAGTCAGGGAACTAAAGTTGTCTATCATTGACTATCGTTGTTTTTAAGTTGCTTTCCTGTAACACTAAAGTTGCCTCCGTAGCACCCAAAGTTGCTCTAAAAATAAGTTCGTCGACTATCTAGTATGGCTAATTCTGGGTGGCACAAGCTGCACCACTCGAGGCAGATCTTGTTGTGATCTGGTGCTGGTGATCGGCCTCGACGAGGTAGTCTGATTACCCAGCGACACCCTTTAGCAAGGGATGAATTTAACATCCTGTGTGGCACAAGTTCGACTCTATCCTAATACTATGCTTCACAGTATATGCATTGTAGAGGTGAATCTGGTGAAGTTGATAGCCATAGTAGCCAACTTATAATGACTTCCCATTGAAATACAGTTGTACTAGGCAAACTAAGTAGTTGCTTTCCTATAACACTAAACTTGCCTCCGTTTGACCTAGAGTTGCTCTTTAAGAAAAGTTCATCGAAACACATTCATATGGGATCTACTTTTGAAGAACTCGTTGCGAGAAACCCAATGGTGAAAACAGATATGAATTCTGACGCTCGAATCAAAAGTTATGGCTTTTTAAAGTTTTTGAAACCACCAATTAATGCTAATGTAATAGATAGCGTGGGGATGAGACCAGACACCTTCCATTTTGATGCGATCAAGCAGACCAAGTGCTTTCGTTTCTTTAAAAGGAAAGTCTTCCCAAACCAGCGTGGGTGCTCATTCCTTTTACGGGAGAGCGCTCGCTCCCGCGAACGGGCGCCCTGGCGCCGCCTAGTCGCGTCCATATAATAAACATATATATCTATACTTATACATTTATATCTACTAATAAAGTCATTAGTGTTTCTGCCCGTTCGTCCTAAAATTACCCCAGAAGTTGCTATAAATTACCAACTATGCCACCCATAAATGAAGAAAACAATTAGATTTTCTTTTTCAAAGTCGCCATCGTGCTCAATTAATATACCGTGATACCCTCATATATCACAAACACACAAGCAATGCACTAGCTAAGGCCTTAGTATTCCACACGCGAGACCGTGGTTTGATCCCAGGCTCTACCATTTTTCTCTCCTTTTCTCCCTTATAGCAAGTGTTCCTCCTCCCCCCCCCCCCCCCCCCCCCCCCCCCCCCCCCCCCCACACGTGTTCATGGGCTAGCCCATGTGCAGGGTGTGACGCCCACTGGTTGTTTTCATTTCGTTTTTGCCTTTTCTTTTCTCATTTCTGCTTTTGTTTTCCCTTCTTTAAATTAATTTAGGATCTCCAAAATATCCAAATTTAAAAAGTGGCAAAGTTTTTTTTAGAAAAAGAGAAATCATAAATATCAATGAATTCAAAAACCGTGCGGGAAATCATGAAATGTTGGTGATTTTTAAAAACTGTTCACATAGTATAAATTTTTTAATGATTTCAAAAAAGTTTCATGAAATAAAAAATGTTCATAATTTTAAAACATGATCATGTATTCAAACTTTTTGAAAAAGTGTCCATGAAATTTTAGAAAATGTTCACAGAAATTCAAATAAATCCATTGAAACAGATATGTAAATAATGAACAAAATGAACCGTCACTTACATATAGATTTTTTTAGGGATTTGTAGAGGTCGTTTTATGATTTTATTTAGTCCACCGCCCGTCGTGTAAAGAAAAAGGTTTCCATGTTTTGTACAAGCTGAACCCTAAAAACATTGACACAGTTTCTTATGGGTTAGGTTTAATTTGCCTCCATATATAGCTCTGTTCATTACCACAGTTTTACTCGCAATGGAAAACATCGCGAGGCTAGGTCAAGGCAAGATAAATTATTCATCAGTCTAGCTCAAGCAAGGTCCATCAACGCAGTTTGCTCAACCAAAAAATATTCCGTTGTGGCACCTTAGGAAATCAAATTGTGATGAGACCATCACATTTTTAGTTTTTGAAATGACTTTTTAGAGTGCCTTATCTCATCATGACATGATTCAGACGTAGTTTATGAAATGCCATTTGGAAAGTCCTTATCTCATCCTGGCATAATCTGCATAATCTGATTGATTTTTCCCGCTGCAATGCACGCATATTTGCTCGTATTAATAAAGGAATTAGTGCTTCTGCCTGTCCATCTTTGCTTTGTTAGTTGTCTCGATGCTATCGCTATGTCACGCTACCTACCACTTGTTTGTCCGCCTCTCAATTTGCCATGAAACGGCCTCTAACCTTTTCCACCATCCTAGCAAACCGATGTTTGGATATGTTACCGCTTTGTCTGCCCCTCTTATAGCGTTGCTAGATGCAGGTGCAGTGCATGTTGTTCCATGTTGGGACATGGATGTCATGGGATATCACAATATCTCTTATTTAACTAATGCATCTATATACTTGGTAAAGGGTGGAAGGCTCGGCATTTTGCTTGGTGTTTTGTTCCACTCTTGTCGCCCTAGTTTCCGTCATACCGGTGTTATGTTCCTTGATTTGCATTCCTAACACGGTTGGGGTTTATGGGCCCCCCTTGATAGTTCACTTTGAAAAAAAAATCCAGCAAGACCCAACATTAGTTTTAACATTTGCCTAACATAATAATCATGGTAATAAATTTGACGCATAGGAAGTTAGCGCTACCCGAGGTTCGTTATTCAACAGATTACAGGTGGGCTAGTGCTGATGGTGTTGGTCCAAACTAGAGCACCGTGCGGGCTACCTGAGGCACCTTGGGACATCAGTTACTGTACGCTTAGCTCATCCGGTCGTGTCCTGAGAACAAGATACGTGCAGCTCTTATCGGGATTGTTGACACGCCGGGAGGTCTTGCTGGACTTGTTTTACCATTGTCGAAATGTCTTGTGCACCGGGATTTCAAGGATACTTCGTGCTGACTCGAGGTTGATCGGGTTATCCCGAGGTTGAGGTTTTTCAAAGCGGATCGTGACAGTTTATGACGGACTAAGTTGGGACACCCCTGCAGGGTTAAATCTTTTCGGAAGCCGTGCCCGCAGTTATGTGGCGACTTGAAAATTTATAATATCAGGTTGTAGAGAACTTGACACTAAACCCGAATTAAAACGCACCACCGTGATCGTCTCTTTTCGAGGGAGTTCAGGAAGAGAACACAGTGGGGTTATATTTGACTCGTAAATAGTTCAGGATCACTTATTGATTATTATTAGTTGCGACCATTATGCGTAGTTTACTCTTCTTATTCTTGTACTCGTAAATTAGCCACCATACAATGCTAGTGTTTGCTGTAACCTCACCACTTAACCATTCCATACCCATTAACCTTTGCTAGTCTTGATACCCATAGTAATGGGATTGCTGAGTCCCCATGGTAATGGGATTGCTGAGTCCTCGTGGCTCACAGATTACTACGACAACAGATGCAGGTACAGGTAATACGATGATACGACATGAGAGCAATGCTTTCATGCTTTTGGAGTTCTTCTGCTTCTTCTTCGATCAGGGGATAGGTTCCTGGTCGGCAGCCTGGGCTAGCAGGGTGGATGTCGTTTATGTTTTTCGTTTGATTTCATCCTTAGTTGGATGCTGCTCTTCTGTATGGTGTTTGCTATGTATTGATGTATTCATGTGGCGATTATATGCCTTTGTATGTATCCCCATTTGTGTTGTAAGTGGTACAATGTAATAATATCCACCTTGCAAAGGCGTCTTCGATATGCGCTTCTATCCTTGGTGGGACCGCCGAGTTCCTTGAGGATAGGACCGCATATTGGGCGTGACAATAGTCCTGCAGCCGTCGATAGAAGTCAAAAGGAGCTTTTACTGATAGAATACTTCATTTTAGGTTGCAACAATCTGGCGAGTTCTCTTCCATCCCAGCGCAGCTCTGAAGATCTCGCTAGCGATCAACTCAACTTTATTTATGTCGTCCCTCAACAGGTTTTCTCTTTCTAGATTTATCTGCAAAATATGCCAATCCTGAAATAGTTTGGTAATGGGAAAATAGTAAAAAACGTGCTTTTGGGCTCCGTTTCTTTTTCTTTTTTCTTTTTATTGTTATTCGTTTTTCTCGGTTAACATTTTTTTGTTTTTCATTTTTACTGGATTTTTTCGTGGTTTTCGGCTTCAGTATTTTTTGTGTGAAAAATGTTCATTGGAACCTATTAACATGGGATCTAGATTCAAAGATCTTGAGGCGAGAAATCCAACAGTAAAAATGATTTGGGATTTGGACGCGCGGTTTAATAGATAAAATATTTTGAATAAACGAATCTATGAAAAAAAAAAGCCAGGTTGCGATAAGTGGCACACATGCAGTGTGCCACTTGTTAGCGCAAGAGAAGGTTGATGTGACCTTTGCAAGGGGTTAATAGGTGAGGTGACACGTGAAGGAAAGTGCAACTGGGCTGACAAAATAGGGCAACTCACTTGAGCGGTTTTTTTCTTTCGGTTTCCAATTTGTTTTTTTAAATAAAGTTCTTAGACTTTGTTTATGTTTCTAAAACAATATAAAACCATGCAAAAAAGTGAAACATATTAAAAAAAGTATTTAGTGTTTATTTAAGCAACTTTCATCATATATTAAAAATGTACACTGTATATTTTAAAATCGTTCACCGTATACAAAAACGTTCACCATATATTTTTAAAATGATCATCATATATTAAAAAACAGTTCACCGTATATAAAAAATGTACACCATATATTTATAAAAATTCACCGTATATTAAAAACTATTAATTGTATATGATGAAGTTAATTGTATATTGTCTCACTCATACATAGGATTTGTTGTTCTAACTAATTCCATTTTGAAGCTTCATTTGTAAGAAAATATTAGGATATTGAACCTACGTAAGATAAGCACAAGGGAATTTGGCCAGACTAATTAACGGGCCGACGGGTACAGCTATCTAATGGTCGATAACGTAGCATATGCTTACTGGAGACCTCCTAGCCAGCAAGTAACTCAAAAAACAAAAAGCCAGCGCCGGCTAGGAGAACCAGCGCTCACGTGCCCCGTCTTTGTGAGCTGGCCCAACAAAAGCAAAGTAGCTCACTCGCTCGGCCGGATTCCTTTGTTTTGATGCAGTATGTCGTTGAGCTCTAATCAGTTAGTATTCAAAACGTTCATAGATTTGAAAAAGTCGGCAGAATTTAAAACAGTTCACAAATTTGGAAAATATTCATGGGTTTGAAAAAGACTCGTGGATTTGAAAAAGGTTTACATATTTGAAAAAAAGTTCAGGGATTTCAAGAAGGTTACGAGTTCTGAAAAAAGTTGGCAGGTTTGAAAAGGTTCATCGATTTTGAAAACAAAATCATGAATTTAGAAAAAGTTCATGGATTTTAAAAAAATTCATTATTTTTAAAATAAAATCTTGGATTTGAAAAAGATTCGCGGGTTGAGAAAAGGTTCAACGATTTTTTTAAAAAATCACAAATTTGGCAAAAGTTTACAGATTCAGAAAAAAGTTCACATTTTTTTAAGGTTTATGTGCTTTGAGAAAAAAGGTTCATGAATTGAGAAAATAGTTTATGGAATTGAAAAATAATGAAAAAGAAAATAAAAAATAAAAATAATGTTTTTGAATTTGAAAAAAGTTCATGCATATGAAAGTGGAAAAATAAAAATAAAAGAAAAGGATAAAAAAAAGAAATAAACTGAGTGAGCTGTTTTTTAATCATTTGAGCATGACATATTAAAAAAAGAAGTATGTAAACATGAGATGTCATTTGCCAGACTTCACATGTCTTACTGATCTAGAGATGTTGTTGGTGTATCATTACTCATCAAAGACTTGGTAAAATGTATTGAGGTGGTAACTAAGAGTTGCACAGTTTTAAAATGGTATAGGGAGAACATGTTGCACAAACTGCGTCTAAAATGAGGATTACCTGCAATAATAGTCATCGAATGAATCTTCATGTTGACTAACTTTTCGGCCTCCCTCAACAGTTCTCCAGCCAAAACAACAACAGAAGCTGTTCCATCACCAACTTCATCATCTTGGACTACGTTTTCTTTCAATCAGGGAGAACATCCATACAACCAACTAATCAAACATGGTCAGGAGAAGCTATAAGAAGCCTATATTGCCAAATCTAGTAACAAGCATCATCTCAGCAGGAAAATCATCAAGCCGTAGATTCAAACAAAAGGATCTTCTACACCCACGGTGCACCCACGCAGAAAAACATAGTAAAACATTTTAAAAAATTCTGAAACTTTGTGGGAATGATCATTAACAGACGTTATGAGCGCTTACAAAGTTTGGTGGTCAAATAACATTCGAGGAGCTCTATACAAAAAAGACAAAATCACTGGAAATTAGTCAAAATGTAAGTGCACTGTTTGACCATATTTTGTAATTTTGTCTTTTTTACAGAGCTCCTCGAATGTTATTTGACCACCAAACTTTGCAAGCGCCCATAACATTTGTTGATGACCATTCTCACAAAGTTTCAGAATTTTTTAAAATATTTTGCTATATTTTCTTGCGTGGGTGCACCGACGATGGGTGCAGCCACTATTTTCCCTGCCAACAAGGACCTTGGCAGCAGGGTTGACGATATGAAGTGAGCTCAATATGGTAGCACCATCATTAGTAACGGTGACACTCCGCCCTCGGCCAGTTGATTGAAGGATCTTGTCCTGGACATAAACAAGGTAACATGTAAATTCCAAGGAAAATCCTCTAGCATTCGAATGGCTGGCGCCATCTTTTGCCCAAACTGCAATTTTCTCTCCGTGAGCAGCACATACCATTCCTTTTGGTCCCAATGTGGTCTTGACTCTTGACTAAGCCTGCGGTCGCCATGGCACCTAGAAAAGATGCCTGCCAGGAGGACGAACTCAAATGAATAACAACACCACATAAACAAAGAGGCTGAACAATGATTCTAAAAAGTATTACCTCCGTTCATAAATAAGCCACATCACTTATTTATGAACGGAGGGAGTAATATTCAGCTTCTGCAGTCGAAGGAGACCGGTAAACTCATTGCGCACAGTTTCAAAAGCACATTATGCAACAGCAATATAGCATCAGTGTGTGTGTGCTGCGGGAACCTACAGATCCTACTAAGCGAAGCTGACAATCAGGCTGTTGATCTGGTACTTGTCGAACTAATAATATACGGATTTTGCAGTCTAAATGAGATGAGTAAACTAATTGCCCCCAGTTGCAACAGCGCCATCGTACTAACTAACGAGGAACCGACCCAGACAGACCAAAAAGGAAAACAAGTAGGAGTAGTCAGATGAGGGGGGGGGGGGGGGGGGGGGGGGGTGGTTACCATCCTGGCGCGCTCGGCCTTCTCCTGGATGGCGTCATCCCTGAGCACCCTCTCCATATGCCCAACCCAACCACAGAGAGACAGAAAATGTCAGGAACCCATCGCGCTGATCCAACAACGGAGAAGAGAACTGAACTGACTGGGGCGGTCGGCGGAGCACCTCGGAGACGGGCGACGGGGCAGACGTAGGGGAGAGGTGGATCTCGCTCGGTCTCGTCGTCGGGGAGGCTGCAGAGGCGGCGGTGCGAGGCAGAAGATGACACGCAGCAGCAGCCGCCTAGGGCTTGCTTAAACGGGGAGCGAGCGCGATGGTAGCACCCCGCATATGGGCCAGGCCCAGCGCGCAAGTGTAACGAGCAAGGCCTGCCAGCCTGCCTAGACCAAGACTATAGTAATGTGAATGAAATCTTGAGCTCTTACTCTGGTATTTTATGGGACTGCTATCAAAAGGCTCTCAATTCTCAAAAAAATTAAAAAAATCAAAAGGTTCTCTGTATAGGTATTGTTTCTTTCATGCATTGTCCTAGGGAGGCTAATAGATTCATGCACAATCTAGCTAGACTTAGTTTTGATTCGAACTCTATTTTTGTTTGGGATGGTAATCCCCTAGTTTCTTACTACTAGACATTGTAGATGACTAGCAAAAAGGCCCGTGCGTTGCAACGAGAGAGAAAAATACCACACGCTCTTAATTTACAAAAAAAAAGTCTATAATCTGAGAATTTGTAGCGACGGCCCAAACAATGATGATCTTAACCTATAAAAACGCAGTTTAAGATTCTACAGGTGTTATATTTCAACACGGCTTGCATGTAGATTTAATACGTACAAAGAAACGGGCAAGTGATCATGCATTTATTTATGTCATGTTCGGAATGGGTGTTGTTACGGGCGAGTAAAGAAAAACGACAAAAACAAACGATGACACATTAGCACACTACGGAGACATGTGTGCATCAATAGCAATTTTCAGTTTAAGAATCACCAACTTAGGGTAACTCTTGAACACTTTTTTTCACATGCATATTTCTTAAATACATGAAGAGTTATTAAAAAGGTTGTTAAAAAGATACAAAATTTTTAATCATAAAAAGATATTTTTTTTGTCTAAAAAAGAACATTTTTGTATGGTCTCCTGTGGACGCAGGTACTTGTGCTCCTAATTCATCACTATTTTTAGCCATACATGTCATAGGTATTGGTCACTGTTTCATCACTATTTATATCTTATCAAATTTATCTTTTATTTTATTTTTTGTCATGCATGCCTCTTTTTTTACTTTTTTTCATGCATGCCCTCTCTTTTCTTCTTCTTATATATAGGAGAATAGCGCAACATGTCATCTTTATCGGATCTCCTCTGCATTTTATCTTTTACTTCTTTTATAGCGGACATCCCATCTTTATTGGGTCCTTCTTTTATTTCTTGTCATACATGTCCTTATTTATTTGATGTCTCTAGCAAATTTATCTTCAATTCCATGTCTAATCTTGATTTTGCCGAGGTGTTCATCCCCAATCTGAATCAGTACCGGTATGAAAAGAAGACGGATAATGCATTGTTGATTAACATTGCAGTCTAGATAGTATTTTTTTAAATTGTTAACAGGTAAAATAACATCATATTCATATTCTACATACTTTTCTAATCAAATTTCGTATTCATATATAGTATGTTAAATTTGGAGTTATGGTTTAGAAGATCTGAGTATTTTAAAAAACATTTGATGTGTACTGCGGGTTGAATGTCAGAAACATTAGGGGGTTTTATATAAAATATCAAAACGGACTAAGAACACCTATTTCTTTTATTAGTAGGTATAGATATAGATATAGATATATATAGATGTAATTTTGATTTGAGTTAATAAAGTGCACCAAGTGGCTTTTCCTGAAAAAAAAACTCTATAAAATAATCTTGAATTTAAGAAATGTTATTTTTTTAAACAAACATATTTTTTGCAAATTTCAGAAAAATGCTGGTGATTCTCAAAATATGTTCAGAATTAATACAGTGTCCACATATTTAATTATTTTTGTAAATTTGTAAAGTTGATCATGAATTTTAAAACATATTCATTAATTCAAAATATATTCACAACATTTATAAAAGTTCGAATTAACAAAAATATCCACAACTTAAGATAAATGTACCTGGATTTTAAGAATGTTAGAATTTGAAAAAATGTTCCCTAATTCAACAATTGTTCATTAATTTTTAAAAATATATTCACACGTCACTAGTAGTTCATTAAATGTTTTTAAATCATGAATTTTGAAAGTTTCATGAATTTTAAAATGTTCCAGAATTGCTAATTTTGCCAAATTTTTTTTAAAAATATTCATGTATATGGTAAATGGTAAGGAATTAGGTAAAAACACAAAAACGAAAAATATATTCATTTTAGTTAAATAAGAAAGAAATAGAAAATGGAAAACAATTTAAAACTAGAGACAACCATGGAAAACTACATAGAAAATCGTCCCCAAAAGAAATCGCGTGGAAAACTCAGTGCGTTCCTAGGCCGGCCCACATTGGGGAGTCCTATGGGCCATGCGCTCGTAGCGTTTTTGACAAGCGGTACATATCATTTGTGTGGCGTCTATGTCTCTCCTGTGAGCACTAAGGATGGTTACAATGAGGATATCATAGGTAGTATCATATATGCCAACTAGACATTTTTTCTGAGGTGACACACAATAGATGAGGAAAGAGAGTATCGAGTATCATGATATGATACCGTATCATATGAAATGATGTACTAGTATGTGTCATAAATGAAAATAAATGAGGTCACTATAATACTAAGTTATTATACTATGCATTGTAGAGGTAGTATCATACACTGGTGTTATATGTATCATACTAGTTTATGATACTTCCCAATGTAACCAGCCTAAGGAAGTGTAGCTCACAGCTCTCCCCACCTGGGTCATGCCCAAAGTTACCATCAATTTTCTTTTCTTTTTTTGTGTTACAAAATCTTGCCACTTTTTTTTCATAAAATAAGCTAGCATTTTAGATCAATTATTTTGGAAAAATTATTCATGTACTTTTAAAAGTTGTTCCGGTACGTTATAAAATTCTTTATTTATGTTAAAAAATGTTGATGCATTTTTGAAAATATGTTCAACATATTTTTTAAATATTCACCATGTATTTACAATTTTTTTTGAATGATTTGAAGATTGCTCACCACACCTGAATATGTATTTAAAATTATCCATGTATTAAAGAAATGTTCATATGTATTTAAAAATCAAGATGTATTTGAAAAATATTCAATGTTTATTTAAAAAAATGTTCATCGCATATTACAAACGTTTTTTGATGGAAATACGTGTCTCGTTCATATAAAAAGATCATAGAACAAGTCTCGTAGACACAGACTTGAAAAAACTGACAAGACGGCAAATGCTAGCCTTTGCACAAAGTAACACTAGCCAAGAAGGAAAATTACAAAAGAACGAAGAATCCCCTGAGCTTGACACCAACGCCCGTCATGTGCCTCTGACACCACCTCAATAGCAACCAAAGGCAAAAATGATGGATCACCTCCTCACCTAAGCTCGATGTGGCTTCATCACTTATATGCAGCTTTGCGGACCTAAAAATGGCCACTAAAAGCGAATCCATTGTTGTTGAATGAATCAGACAGGAGCAACACCGCAGACAGACCATTGAACTTCGTATCTAGCACCCCAACGCGATTAAGACGCCGGAGGAGTAAACCATACCTGCCAGCAACCAACCACAAACCCAGCAAATGATCCATATTCCAGATGTCGTCGAAGCAGGCCATATCTACATCTGCTCCTAATTACCTCTCAAGCTCCGCGTCGGTGCTTGATCAGACGTCGTCGCAATGGCAGAGCCCGAGGACACAAGTCCACTACAAGGATGCCGCCGCCAGCCCGCCACAACATATCCCCGCTTTAACAGACTAGTTCCCAAATCCATCAACAACCATAGAGCGGATAGCCTCGTTAGGAGAGGATCTGGAGCATATTTATTCAGCGTCGCCTTCGCCATCGCCAAAGACAGGATGTTGAAAAAACCAAAACCTAAGCTATATGGGCCCTAAAACCTAAAGCTACATGATCCGCATGTGTGCGGGATCGGACCACCCTTCACCACTGTCGTCTGAGAGGCCGTTGGCGAAGGGGAGCCACCATAGGATGGAGCCGGAAGGCTAGCCTCTGTTCGTGGCGGCTAGGGTTTCAAGTTGCCTGGGACGAGAGGAAACCCAAAAGGGTATACTTTTTATGAATTGGCGACCAATATTGAAAAATGGTTACAAAATGGTCAACATGTATTAAAAAAAATCTCTGATGTGTATTTACAAAATTAACAACATGTATTAACAAAATATCAACATGTATTTCAAAATAGGAAAATTAAAAATTAAAAAGGGGAAAAAAAGAATAGGAAAAAAAGCATTTGGGGCCGGGGGAGGGGGGAAGAAAAAGGAAAACAAAGCAAAGAAATAAGACCGAAAAACCAACAAACTGATTGCCAGACAAAAGAAAAACATTGAAAAAACCCCGAAAAAATCGATCGGAAGGCTCCGCTCTCTATACTATTGGGCCGGCTTATACTGGGGCGCCCTGCGGGCGATGGGGGCAAGTCTATGCATCGCTCTTACTTAGCGCCCTAGGTAGTTCTTCCTTTTTTTATATTCACATTTTCGTTTTTTTTTACTTTTGCTTATATTTCGAAAAATTCTAGATATATCCATTATAAAAGTAACTTTACATACAAAAATGAAAAATCTTAACCATGCATTTTAGAAATGTTAATTGTGTATAAAAAAAGTTTCTCATGTATACAAAAATTTTACAATGCTTATGAAAATGTAGACATAAATAACTAAATCTTTAAAAAATATTAATCATATATATATATATAATTAATTTTGTAATTTAAAAATGTTAAACTTATATAAAAAATGTTTATGGCGCATAAAAAAATGTGCAATGCATTAGGAAAAAAACTAGACACCGAAAATATATATGTTTTAGAAAGTTAATCATGTATTCAAAAAGGTTAATCATTGATTTTAAAAATGTAAAACGTGTATAAAATATTGTTCCTGATGTATGCGAAAAACGTAGAATGCGTATGTTAAAAGAAGAAAATATATGTTTTAGAATGTTAATCATGTATTAGCAAATTGTTAAACATGTATATAAAAATGTTATACATGTGTAAATAATATGTTCTTGATGTAAAAAAATGTAGATTCTGTTTGAGAAAATTAATTTTTTTAATGTTAATCATGTATTAGCAAAAGCAGAGCAGCTCGCTTGCTCGGCCGGATTCCTTCGTTTCCATAACCAGTTGATGCAGCATGTCGGTGAACGCTAATCAGTTAGCATTGAAAAAGCTCATAGATTTGAAAAAAGCAGGCAGAATTTAAAAAAAATCATGAATTGAGAAAATGCTCATGGGTTTTAAAAGATTTGTGAATTTTAAAACCATTTACAGATTTGAAAAAAGGTTCACGTATTTGGAAAAGGTTCACGAGTTCTGAAAAAAGTTGGTGGTTTGAAAAGGTTCATCGATTTTGAAAAAAAGCAAGAATTTCGAAAAAGTTCAAGGATTTGAAAAAATATCATCGATTTTCTTAATAAAATCATGGATTTGAAAAATATTCATGGGTAGGGAAACTGTTCACCGATTTAAAAAAAACCAGTTCATGAATTTGTCAAAAGTTTACGGATTCAGAAAAAATTCACTTCTTTTTCAAAAAGTGTACGTCCTTTCAAAAGAATTAATGACTTTTTAAAAAAATTGTGAATTTGAAGGAAGTTTTAAAATTTGAAAAAAGTTCATGTATATAAAAATGAAAAAAAAATAAAGTTTTCCAATTTCAAAAAAAAAAAATTCACGCATATGAAAAATGGAAAAAGTAGGAAAGAAAAGGAAAAGGAATGAAGAAAGAAAAAAGGTAAAACTGAAACGAAAACGTTCGGCATCAACCGGCTAAAAAGTCACCCCGCGTCCGCCGGCTTCTCTGCGCAACACGTGTCCTGTGGGCCCCCACACATCTCCACCTTTTCTGATTCCTGAAACAACTCCCCAGCTGCATCGTCTTCCCCATGAGTCTCCTCTTCCTCTTGCATCTTTCCTCCCCTGCTATAGATCGGCGCAGGCAGCCGACCCTCGCCGCCGCTTACACCTGGTAGCCGGTCACCCGGCCACACAGTTGCACACCTCTTCCTCCATGTATCTTGATTGGGATCGCTGGCTGTAGTCGACAGTCGTGCCTGAGATCCGCACGGCCTCTATGCCACCGTTGTTGGCCCCCGGTAGCCCTCCTTGGTGCTGCAGGGACCACGGCATAAACGGGGACCTGAGCTTTGAGCTTTGTCTATGGCCATGGCAACCAGCCGATTTCTTGCAGGAAGGATCTTGTTGTGGTTTTCTGAAACAACAACGGTGTTGCAAACGACGGTGCTCAGCGGCGATAACTTAGACATGCCTTTTTGCAATATCACCTCTGTTGCAAAAAAAAATCTGCAACAATACTTAGTTGCAAGAAAAATCTGCAACAAGACCCCTGTTGAAAATATTTCCGGAACCCCTGTGTTGCAAAAATAAACACTGCAACAAGAGTTGTGTTGCAATAGTGAAGGCGACGCTCGGTTGCTTGATGCACCAGATCAGACAGCTCATGACCCGGCCGGTCTTTTAAAAAGACCAGCCGGCGGACGCGTAGTACGCCCCTTTAACTAAAAAGAAAAACAAAAGAAAAAGAAAAAAAAGAAATGATTCGTTTGCTGGAGGCTCCTTCAGATTAAACATTATGCAGACATTAGAGTACTTAATTTAAGTTATTTTTTGGCAGCGCTACGTGCCAGCAAGTGGATAATGAGAAAATATCCGCCGCCTCACTGACCATTGTATGGACATACTAATGGCCGTTCGATGTGTCTTGTTGCAGAAATTTTACGTAACAGAGGTCTTGTTGCAGAATTTTTTCGCAACAGGTCTTGTTGCAGATTTGATTTGCAACAAAGGCCTTGTTGCAGAATTTTTTTTTGAGGTCCCTTGTTGCAAAAGTATATTCACCTTGTGGATGTATTTGTCGCCATTGTAACAAGACCCTTGGTGCAATTGCAACAAGGCCTTTGTTGCAAAAAGCATCTCCGTTGACTGGGAGTTGCCACCATAGGTGACCTGAATCACCGTTGTTGCCGCCAACCGCAAACCCAATGACCCCAAGCTCCCATCCTGAGAGCCAACAACCTCCGCCACCCGTTGTGTTTGCCATCGAGCTCGCCGAAGCAGCAACCTTGCATCACAACGACGAGATCTGCAGCAGCACGCTCCATTGGTGAGGCAGCGAGCTCCACGCGCACTTTATATCCACTCCCCCACCATGGATGTTGCAACATATCCATCTTTTACCCATCGTGTGCGCTCCATCAGCGAGGCAACAAGCTCCACCTAGCCGTGTTAGCTCCGGACAGCTCTACTGCAGCCGCCCAAGAGCATCTTCCTCTTCTTTTTCCCAAACCACCTCCTTGATCTGGAGTAATGAAGTAGAGAGAGAGAGAGAGAGACGACATAAAGGGACGGGGATGCGTGAGATATTTCTAGAAAGAGGTCGAGTGGTATGTGGGGTCCATGAAGACGCGTGTCAACAGACGGAGGCGGCCGACGCAAGCGACAAATCTGTCGGTTGAAGGGAAGTGTTTCCTTTTGTTTTGCGGGAAAAGTTAAAATGTGTTAAAATTGAATGAGTTCTAATAGATCAAGTTTGGGGCGTGCTACGCGTCGGTCGGCGGATCATTTGAAAAAATTCGCCGCCTCGCGAGCCGTCAGATCATGCTCAATCTAGTGCCCGAGCGTCATCCTCTATTTCTGCAACATAGGTCGTGTTGCAGAAACATTAGACAACGTAAGTCGTGTTGCAGAAACTTTTGCAAAGAGATCGTGTTGCTGAATTTTTTTGCAGTACAGATGATGTTGCAGAAATACTTGCAGATTTTTTTGCAACAAAGGTCAAGTTGCAGAAAGTTTATGCAATAGAGATAATGTTGTAGGAACTATTGTTGAGGCTGAAGCTTGAGGAGGCGACAACCATAGACTCAGGAGGAGCAGTGTGGGGAGGCGTCAGCTTGGGGGGGGGGGGGGGCTCGTGCTTGTCGAAAGCCTCATCAACATGCTTGTTGGCGGCCTCGTCGGTGCGGTCGTGCTTGCCGGCGACATCGTTGGAGTGTTTGCTGGTGGCGGTGATCTGAGCAGCGTGTGGGGGATTTGGCTTGATGGGGGCTCGGGAGGAGCACGGGAGGCGGGGATCCAGATCCCGCAACACACCAATTGTTTTTTGTATGGTAATACGTGTCTCATTTATATCATAAGGATCATAGTACAAGCCACGTACAAACCGACCTGACAAAACTGAAAAGACAGCAAAACGCTAGCCTTTACACAAACGAACAACAGCCAATAAGTAAAATTACAATCAAGACCGGAGAAACCTCTGAACTTGACACCAACGCCCGTCACAAGCCTCTGGAACCACCATAGCAGCCACCAAAGGAAAAAAATGACAGATCACCTTCACACCCGAGCTCGAAGCGGCTCCATCGCTGATATGCAGCTTTGCGGACCTACTAGGTGGCTCACCAAAAGCGAAATCATTACCGTTGAACGAATCAGACCGGGGAATACCCCGGACATGCCATTGAACTCCAGATCTGGCATCCCCACACGACTAAGACATCGGAGGAGAAAACCACACCTGCCATCCACGAACCACGTACCCAGCACACGTTCCACCATCTTCCAGATGCCATCGATGCATACCACAATCTGCATCCGCTCCTGGACTACCTCCCAAGCTCCGCGCCATCCTTGTGTACAACAAACACGACAGCATCGACGCATATACAAGCCACGGAGTTTAGGGCGGCACTCCTGTGTCCCGGCGAAACCGACTGGATGTTTATCCACAGGACCCTCGAATGCCCCTCCGACGGAGAGTTCTGTGTCGCGTATCACAATGGCAAGATCCATGTGACCGTTGAGGACATCCTCTGGCACGTCGTGAGTGTGACAGAGCAGTCCACAACCGCAGCCAAGTGTGGAACTAGAGACTTTTCGGACTGCCCCTCGTGGTGACTGCCTCCTCCCGTCTCTCTCTCTTCTGAGCCCTCCTCCATCCCCTCCGCTGCAGGCCTCACTCCCTCCCTCCTCCGGCAGCTCCGGCCGCTGGATGGGAGAGGGAGGGGGGCCTGGCTCTAGTTTTCTGTTCTGTAGCTTCCTTTCTTCTAAAAATAAACCAGATCTGGCCTGGTCTCCCCTTCTTCTTGTAGCCTTTGCTGCGGCCATGGTGGCTGGAGCGGTGGCCACCGGTGAGGGTGGGCAAGGTGGATATGAGGCCTTCTCCATGATCTCTCCTCCGGGTGAGACTATGGGAGGCTGTTGTTTCCTGATCTGCAGGTGGACCTTGTGTTCTTCTTCAGCTCTAAAGGACATCGTGGGGGTGGACAAGGAGAGGAGGAGGAGCAAGAATTTGCAAGCTGCAAGTTGGGCTGGAGCTCATCCTCGATGGTGCTCAAGGCGGGGTAACGGCGCACGCGACGTCGGTCGGCTGCCGGCCTTCACCGCCACGCCATCGACTTTTCTGGCCGAAGGGCGGCCATGGTTATTCCTCCCGGCCTGGATGCCAAAGGGGAGGCAGGTCAGTTTCTGCTCAGAGTCCATTGCTTCCTCTTCTGGTGAGCTCGCCTGCCGGACGTGAAGCAGTGGAGATCACGATGATCCAAGTGGTTTCGTCCCCGGAGTTGTCGTGGTTGAATCCGATCGGAATCCGTGTTGGACCCGATTGCTTTTTTCAATTTCTGTTCGGGGTCCTCTTTGCAAAAGTTAGGGACTTCTATGTAATTTTCGTTTTCTGTTGAGTCCTGATGTAATCTGTACTGCTATGTCTATCTAGTGGTTGCTGGGTCCTTCGTGACCCTTCTACTGTTCAAAAAAAAAAAAAAAAAACAACCGCAACCAACAGCGATGATGTGCTGGTTCCTAGGCCACAGTCGATGCCACGCCTATGTGACGGCTAGTTGTACGAGCACAGCTATGTGCTCGAGTCCCGCGGGGAGCTGCTGTGGGTGTCGGTGCACATTTTGATGTATTACCCCGATAAAGGTAAGAATGGCGTCAACGACCTCGTCGACGCACTCTCGATGTGCATGCACACGCTTGAGGAGGTCACCAAGGGGCCAGAAAAGTTGATGTGGACGAGGAAGGATGCCCAGAGCATGGAGGACCGCGTGTTGTTCCTAGGTTGGCCCAATAGTTTCGCCGTGGACGCGGGTTCGCCTACTTCTTGTACTACGACGACCAGGGCGGCCGACTGCCGCATGAGCGACATGGCGTGTTCAGGTACAACCTCATGGACAACACGACAGAGTTTGTCAAGTGGCTGCCCCAAGGATGGGACAGCGACATGTGCATGTGGCTCCTGCCTCAGCTCACAGTTGCTCCAATCCACCAGGGTCCAGCTACCACTTCAAGAAGCAATAACACTTGTGCTGGGGTCCAGCATCTCAGTGCGAAGAGCTCTTGGCTGCATCACTTGTTCATCATGCTGCAATGATTGTTCAGCTTGCTGCAACACTTGTTCAGCATATTCAGTAGTGGACTGTTTGGTGGCAAGGTGATATACTAGAAGAAGACCGAGACCTCACAAGGTATTGCAATCGTCGCCATAAGCACTGCAAAGGTGAGCATGGTGAAACAGAGGCATCGATGGAGTAAAGTCCTTTCCACCCGGAGTATGGGGAGATGTAGTTGGAGTACGCGACCATAATAATTGTCTAAATTGATTTACTGTAATAGTTATCATGGTCAGGTTATTGAGTAGGATTATCTATTTTTTTTGCTTAATTTGTCCAATATGTATTGAATTTATCCGTTACCTCATTTCGGTATATAGCCCGTCGGAGTTCAGTTAGTGTATTATAAGATGCAATGATATATCAATCGCTTAGCTAGGTTAAAAACTACAAGACATGTCCCCACAAAAAAAGATGAACGAGGCTTGCACATCACTGCACTGCATCATGTGATCAATCATTGACGATCAAATTGCCTCATTTCTGTCCCTCGACTTCTAACATTTATGTGAAGAATCTTGAAAGCTGGAGAAAATCCTGAAGTGAAAACATGTGGAGGAAGATGGGGAGAGTGAGGAGCTCACCGGTGCCGGACGGGTTTACAATGGTGTGGCATGACAGAAAGCTCATAAATCTATCTGCATGTAGTCCTTCCGTTTGTTTTTACTCCACATATAAGATTTTGTTTGAATTCAAACTTCATAAAGTTTGACCATGTTTATAGAAAAATATTTCAGCATTCACAGTACCAAACAAATATTACTAGATGCATCATGGAATTATGCACGTGGCATGTTCCCGCAAAAAGGATAAACGAGATTTACACATCACTACACTGCATCATGTGATCAATCATTGACATCAAATTGCCCCGGTTTATATCTCTCGAATTCTAACATTTATGAATAGAGTATTTGCTTGATGTGCTTAAAGAGCGACATCTCATGGTTGTGTGATCCATCACAGAATAGAAGCCAGAGAAAAGCATAAGAGAGTGGTTTTTCAACTCCCGGGTGTCCCTACACCCTCCCTGAGCATTGTACAATTTTTTTTGGACATGGACAAAAAACCCGGTGGAATCTTGATTAATACGAAGAAACATTCACAAGAACTTGTATATTATCCATACAGAAACAACACACAAATCTAGCATAAGTCGTTCACTGATGTCATACTACTAACAGAACATACAACACACAAGTGCACAAGCAGGGGGGAAGATAGTGTGTGAGGGCGCTCGCTAATGCGATATCGTCGATGGCCTCCTCCCCCAGGCCCCTCGTTGGACGTTTTCCCCCGTACCCACCACCGGTCCTCTGATCTGTTACGCTGCTCGCCCGTCTGCAAATCTGAAGCATAGAGGAGTGGATAAGGATTGGGGGGAATGGAATGCGGGAGGAAGTCAAAACCCTCAGGAGACTTATGACATGCCCGCGTGACACACGAAGCCCACGCGGCCCAAACAAAGCTGAAAAAAGGCCGACCAAGCAATGCACATGGGCGACAGCACGTGCGCAAGGCGATCCTGTCTACTTCTCAAAACGTGAATCTTGGAGCATAAGGATCATAGCGTTCAGTGTTAGATGTGCTCTAACTAATTCACATCCTAATGAGAATTAGCAAATCCGTTCTTATTAATATATTTATAAAATCAAGATAATCCTAGCACTCAAGATAAATCAGTACATAGATTTTAATTATTCTAATATAAATAATTATTCGTAGTCAAATTTTAAAAGTATGACTTGTGACATAAAGGATACTAACCAAGCTAGCTTGATCTATCACTACACTGAAAAATACAAAGGCACCAGATAGAGACATTCACTTTTATAATGATCAAAATGAAAATCCATGTTTTTTGATCTATCTGCGCTGACGCGGACGTTGTGGTGTCTGCCCTTCTTTAATCAAGCTAACCTCAAGATGCCATCCATCCAAAACGAGTTCATTGAGAGCAGCAAGAGCATCTTCCTGATGGGAATGTGTCGTCTCTATGGTCACATGGGCAATACCCTGTGAGGCCCTGGTCTTCTTATAGCATATCACCTCAGCACTGGACACTTTACCATGCTTGCTGAAAAAGAGCCGTAGCTGAGTGCTCTTCACCGTGAGAGGCAGATTGCGCACCAGCACCCTAAGACTGGGCACATGATGTCTCTCAATGTGAATGGTATGTCTTGGGAGGACTAGAAATATTTGGAGCTATCTGCTGTTGCAGCTTCGGTGAGCCCTCAGTGATTTCCTGGCAGAACAAAATCAACGGCATATTAGCACATGTACGGTTGCATTGGCCTGAGGTGATGATAGGTCAACATAAGAATTTTTATTATTTACAAAATGAATTTGAAAAGGCTTGTTCAGACTTCGGGGTTAAACTCTTGTATGGTGGATTAGCTTTATGCGAGCATTAGATCAATAGTCCCGGGTTAAAAATAATGAAATATAAAAATTTAGGTTATCCTCAAAATGATCAAAATTAGGTGAAATTTCATCGAATTTGTTTCCTTAATTAGATGCTACCATTAGATAAATAATACTCCCTCCGTCCCAAAATAAGTGACTCGTCAATAAGTTAGTGTAAAGTTGAGTCACTTATATTGGGACGGAGGGAGTAAGAAGTAGGAAATTTTATTACAATAAAAAACAAACTTGCTGAAACTCTTTTCAGCAGTATATATACCTGGGGAGGAGTAATGATGGACTCACACTAGTAGAAAAAGGCCCATTTGTCCCGGTTCATAAGACCCATTTGTCCCGGTTCGGGAACCGGGACTAAAGGGTCGGGACTAAAGCCCAACACCTTTAGTCCCGGTTCTTATACGAACTGGGACAGATGGGGCTCCACGTGGCTGCTGCGGCGAGCCCAGGCAGGAGGGCCTTTAGTCCCGGTTGGTAACACCAACCGGGACCAAAGATCATCCACGTGTCAGCAGCTCAGGAGCTGGGGTTTTTTTTTTAAAGGGGGGGGGGGGGGGGGGGGGTTGGGGGGGTTTGTGTAGGGTTAATTTAGGAGTTTATATATTGTGTTAGCTGCTTAGCTAGAGAGAAGTGTCCTCTCTTATCGCCTGTTCTTGGTCGACGCTACGTACTATACGTATAGAGAGGACTCGACACGCTAGCTAGTAAGCAAATGAAGGAAACCATTAAGTACACAAGATCGTCATGAACATATACAGAGAGAAGTGATCGACCTCCTCCTTCTCCGAGAGATTGGTCGAACAACAAGTTTTTGTATATCTATCCGACGCTACTAGCTACATATATACAATATAAGACCTCTTACAATCCCTAACATTTGATGTCAAATTCCACATGGTATTCTCCGGCTGGATTGATGACGTGGTCAAGAAAGAATCCCGCCAATTCCTCTTGAATTGCTTTTATGCGATCTTGTGGTAGGAGTTCATCCCGCATCTGCCAAATCTAATTTGAAGAAGGGGGTCAATACATATATATGAATGAAACTCAACACAAATGATGGTAATAAAATAAAATTGTGAATATTATTGCTTACGCACTTCATATTGTTTTTCAGAGTAGCCCCGCTTAGAGGTCGTCGCGTTGTAGATGTACTCGCAAACGTAGTATCCACAAAAATTATTCCCGCCTTCCTGCCCCAACCACTTTACGAGAAATAAAGGTCAATCAAACTGATAATCAAGCATTATAAATGGTATTGATGAAACTAGCTAGAATCAATAGGAGATGCGCGGAACTAGCTAGTAGTACTTACTTTCGGGTGTGTAAATCGCAGCTCCCCCGGCAGTCCCGGAGCTTCCGTGGTGAACACTTTCCAAACCATGCGAGACAAAGAAAATAATTACTTGATATCAGGAAATGACCAAAGTTGCCGATATGGTGCGATAATGATCGATTGAACTTACTTCTGGAGCATTTCAGTCATGGCCGCATACTCCTTGGGATCTTTTCGTCTTGAGTCTAAGACGGTTACTAGTCCCTGCTCAAGCTTAATCTCTAGGAGAATAAAGTGGAAGTTGCGCACGCATGCATAACTCATCAATTACATTACTATAACCTCGAGTAATAAGGGAAACCGAATATGCAGAAGACAGTAACACTCACTTGAAGTTGTAAGGAAAGAGTATTTTATCTTTGTTTTGATTTTTAAGCAACGATTGTAGCAAGTTGGCCTCGGTTTCTTTCGCATTATATGTAACCGTCCATTCATCTATGAGATTTGTGTTAATGAACCCAATATCATAGATTTGTGCATTTCTGCATTCGACGATCTTCAATCTGCATAATATAGTGAGGATAATTATATATACATGCAATGAAAGAGCTGAGCTATATATAGAGACTTAATTACAGAAGTATAGTACTTACAGACAGTAGCAAGTGATGATTATTTTATCGAGGTCCTTTTGATTGAAAAACTAGAAGAACTCCTCAAATGGAACAGACAACAGATCAATTCCAACGAGGTCGTGCTCCTCTTTAACTCTCAGCGTCAAAATATCCTTCCCAGACTTGTAGGTGTCCATGTACCACTTATGGAATCTTCGCATCATCGTTGTTAGAGGAGGATCACCAGGTCTGACGAGAGGCTTCCCGTACTGGTATTTGTGTTCGTCCACCTCCATTGTATCAAAATGTGCATCGTCGGGCAGGTAATCACCAGGATTGGTACCGGGCACCATCCCCAGCAGATTTGCGACGATATCGCTAGACACCTTGAGCAGGGGGCACGATTGGTTTGCCTGTTCGCCGAGCTGGGGAATTTTGTTCCCACTTCTTCGTTCTTGTAACCTTTTGTCACTTGAAGTAGTTCCCGACCGGCGCGCTCCTTCCACTGCCTTTTTAAGAGCGCGGACATGGTTGTCATCCGGCGGAGGCGGTGGTGGTCGCTTCAGGTTCTTCAAAGTGCGCTTCAATTTCACCGGATCTATCTTCTCCTCCGGAGGTGAATTTTTCTTTGCAAAAAAGTTCTTCACTTGGGCTTGACAGATCTCCTCGTTTTCCTCCTCGGTCATCTCGTATGGTAACTTCTCTTGAGACTTGAGAGATGGACCGAATATGTATTGCCTCCCGCCTCTGGCTGTACTGCTAGACGCCGGAGCAGCCGGAGTGGCTGCGGCTGTCTTCCTTCGTTGCTTACGAGGCGGAGAAGGAGGCGGAGTGCTACGACGCGCCGAAGCAGCCGGAGCGGCGGCGGCTGTCTTCCGCTGTTGCTGACGAGGCGGAGAAGGAGGCGGGCTCCTCGGATGCGCCGACACAGGCGGAGAAGGAGGCGGAGTGCCGCCACGTGCTGGAGCAGCCGGAGAAGGAGGCAGACTGCCCTGATCACTCGCCGGAGGAGGAGGAGGCGGAGTGCCCTGACTCGCCGGAGGAGGAGGAGGAGGCGTCCAGTTCGGAAGGTTGATGAGCTCCTTCCGCCATAGACATGGAGTCTTCAGAGCAAGACCCAGCCGAGTCTCCCCTTCACCAGTAGGGTGGTCAAGCTCGAGCTCCTCAAATCCCTCCGTTATTTCATCGACCATCACAACAGTATAGCCTTGTGGAATCGGAAGGCAGTGAAAAGTTGCGCCGGGTTGAGGAGGTGCAACAGAGCCGACAGCCGCCTTGACTTTGAGGTGCTGCCATTGCGTCATAAGGTGGAAATCTTGAGCCTCCGTGAAAGCATCCACGGGGTAGCTGGAAGCCGTGAAGTCAGGCTGCTGAAGGAGCTCGGTGGAAGCCACGCTGCTTCTCCGCTGAGATGGTGGGGTAGCTTCTGGGGTAGCTCCGGCAGGTCGCTGGCTCTGAACTAGTAGTGCTTGTTCCTCTAGCGCTCGTACCCTTGCATTCAGTTTCTGCAGTTCGGTCTGCTCCACTTTCCTCCTCCTCTCCCGGGTTTTGTAACCGCCTGCGCTGGGAAACCCAACCTTCCACGCAACGGAGCCTGCCGTGCCTCGTGTTCGTCCTGGGTGCTCAGGATTCCCGAGGGCCTGTGTGAGCTCGTCGTTCTCTCTGTCGGGAACGAACGTCCCTTCCTGCGCTGCGGCGATATACTTCTGAAGCTTCTTGATGGGTATTTCAAGTTGCTCCTTCGTCCAACGGCACTTCCCTGTTTCAGGGTCCAAGGTTCCCCCAACCCCGAAGAACCAAGTCCTTGAACGGTCTGGCCAGTTCAACGTCTCTGGTTCGACCCCTTTATCAAGCAGGTCCTTCTCAGCCTTGTCCCACAACGGCCGGGCTTTGAGGTAGCCACCTGACCCCGTGCGATGGTGATGCTCCTTCTTTGCAGCATTTAACTTGTGTGTCGCTGACATCTTCTTACTCTTCTCCGATGTCTTGTGGGCCACAAATGCGGGCCAGTGATCTCTTATCTTCTCAAATCGGCCGGTGAATTCTGGAGTCTTCCCTTTGTCGACAGACGTTGATTTCAACTCATTCTTCCACCTCCTGAATAGATCTGCCATTTTCTTAAGAGCATGAGCCTTGACCAATGGCTCTATAACTGGCTTATCCGGATCCTCCTCTGGCGGTAGGGTGAAATTTGCCTTCAGCGCGGTCCAAAGATCATCTTTCTGTCTATCGTTGACAAAAGACACTTGAGGGTCTTCGCTCTTAGGCTTATTCCATTGGTGGATGCTGATCGGGATCATGTCCCTAACAAGAACCCCGCACTGAGCAGAAAATGCTTCCTTGGTCCGGCTGGGTTCAATCGGTTGGCCATCGCCCTTGATTGCTGTGATCGTGAACCTTTCATCCTGGCGGAACCTTTTCTTCGGGCCTCGTCTCGTTACCGAAGTTTGGCTCGATCCGGAGGGCTAGAAAAGAAGAAAGAAGAGAGTTAATATGTGTACATACCAAAACAATTAATGCATGAATTAGCTAGTCAGCACAGGCTTAATTAATATATATACCTCGCCGGACTTTGCAACATCTCCTTCCTCCGTTCGCTCACCGGAGCAGTCATCACGGTCTCCTTCTTCCACCGGCATTCCGTCACCGGAGCCATCATAATCATGCCCTTCCACCTCCATTGTTCGATCACCAGAGCCTGCTTCACCCTCTCCTTCCAGACCATCGGTGTCGTTGAGAAACGACAAGACATCACCTCCGCCGAGGATTATGTCCCCCAACAACTGTTCTGCTTCGATGTCTCGGTGCTCCATAGTTTCTGCAAATATTACAACATGGCAATTAATATACAAACATGACAGATGGATATATTAGTGCAAACGTAGACCTAGCTAGCTCGACGCTTCTACGGTTTGGGGTGGCCTCGACAATGCTTCTAGGGTTTGGGGTGGCCTAGGCAACGCTTCTAGGGTTTGGGGTGGCCTCGACAACGCTTCTAGGGTTTGGGTCGGACCGCCTCTCTCATGAATGTCCGACGTCCGGACCGACAAGGGATTTAACAAAATGACGCCATTCTGGATGTGCAGAAAATGGTCCATATTTTTCCTGATCTCATCTACCCTTCTATATGTCACGTTGTCTAGTGTCAAAGAATTCAAGAAAACCATGACTTCATCATTAGCCGGAAATGACAGGCTTATAATGGTACGAAGCTCTTCAAAGTTGTTTTGGAATGGAGTTCCCGATAGAATAATTCGCTTTTTGGTACAAAGTTCAGCAAGAGCCTTCCAAATATCGCTATTTGGAAGGCCTTTGCTGAAATTCGTACCAAAAAGCGAATTATTCTATCCGGAACTCCGTTCCAAAACAACTTTGAAGAGCTTCGTAGCATCATACGCCTGTTACTTCCGGCTAATGATGAAGCCATGGATTTCTTCAATACTTTGACAGACAACGTGACATATAGAAGAATATATATATAGATGAGATCAGAAAAAAATTGGATCAACTTGTGCACATCCATAATGGGGGCATTCTTGATAAATCTGGACCCTCGACCCCTCGGCGACCCTCGACCCTCTACCCTAGTTCACGACCCTCGACCGCTCGGCGATCCACGACCCTCTACCCTAGTTCCCGACCCTCGACCCCTCGGCGTTCCTCGACCCTCGACCCCTCGCTTTCCTCGACCCTCTACCCTAGTTCCCGACCCTCGACCGCTCGGTGATCCTCGACACCCTCGTTCCCGATAAAAATTAGAAGAGGAAGAAGAAGAGAAACCAAAAGAGAAAGAAGAAAAACAAAGGAGAAGAAGAGAGAAAAACAAAGAGGAAGAAGAAGAAAAAAAAGGAGAAGAAGAATTAACTCTATTTTTTCTTCTTCTCCTCTATTCCTTCTTCTTCACCTCTTTTTTTTTTTGCTTCTATCCTCTTCTTATTTTTTTCTCCTTCTTTTTCTTTCTTCTTCCTTCTCCTCTTTTCTTCTTTTTCCTTATTTTCCTCTTCCTCGACGACCCTAACCCTAACAGTACAACTAACGACAACGACTTCGCTTGCATACATATGAACAATATGATCGATCATCTATGAACAATAAAACATCATATGATAATTGAACAAAAAAAATCCATGATATATGAACAAAAAATTCATATACCAGATATCTATGCAGAAAAAACATCATCTATGACGCTGACAAAAATCATCATATGCATACATATATATCCATACTCAACATACATCAACATATATGCAAAAAAAAAAACATCATAGATTATGCGAAAAAAAAAACATAATGTGGGGGCCACGTCGGCGTGCGGCGGCGGGGGGGGGGGGAGGGGGGGGGGGGTCGGGGGGGAGTGCGGGGGGCAGGGCAGGGGCGCGGTGGGTTATGGGGGCGGCGTCGCGTGGTGAGGGTCGGGGCTCGGGCTTGAGGCAGAGCGGCGCGCCGGGGCATGGCAGGGGTCGGTGCGGGGAACGCGACGGCGAGGTCGGGGAGGCTTTCGGCGACGGGGGGTCCGGGAGGGGAGTTGGCGACGGCGACGGACGAGGCGCGGCGGCTGGACGTCGTTGGCGTGGCTCGGGGGCGGGGCACGGCACGTGCGCCGGCAACGGCGTCGGCAGCCGGGCTGCGTCGAGGAGGTCGGGGCCGTCGAGGGGACTGCGATGAAACTGAAATTTTTCACAGTCTTGCTTATATACACAAGCATTGGTCCCGGTTCGTGGCACAACCGGACCAATGCCCCCCTTTAGTCCCGGTTGTTTGCCACCACCGGGACCAAAGGTCTCTTTTCAGCAGCCCAAATGGCGGGAAACAGAGACCTTTGGTCCCGGTTGATGGCACCAACCGGGACTAAAGGGGGCATTGGTACCGGTTGGTGCCACCAACCGGGACCAAAGCCCACCTTTAGTCCCGGTTTGGTGGCACCAACCAGGACCAAAGGCCTTGTGCTGCCCGCGGCCAAAAGTTTAGTCCCACCTCGCTAGTTGAGAGGGGCGCGGAGTGGTTTATAAACCCCACTGCCGCTGCCCTCTCGAGCTCCTCTCAAATGCAGGCTTACGGGCCTAACCTAACTCTCCTCTGCTTGTGGGCCTACTGGGCCTTCTGCGGGCCTGAATCCTGGCCCGTGGTTGGGTTTCTAGTCGTATTCAGGCCGTGGTGGCCCAGTAGGTGGCATTTTTTTTCTATTTTTTTCCAGTTTTTCTATTTTGTTTTTTGTTTATTTATTTTTGTTTACTTTTTAATTCTTTTTGCTTTTAGGTAATAAATATTATAAACTTTCTGTTAGTGCCATTAGTTTTCCAATTCGAATAGTTTAAATTTGAATTCTTTGAAATATGTGTGAATCACTAGTTTGTGATTAACTTTACTATAAAAATAGATTTTTGAGTGATTCTTTTTACTGCTATTTAATATTACTGTGTTTTATCATTATATTCAAAAACAGTTTTTGTTATTTTAGTTTCTAACAAAAAAAATCTTTTTGCTTTTTGTTATTTTTGAGTGATTCACACAAAAAAAAATTGCTCTTTTTTTCCAGTTTTTCTGTTTTCTTTTTTTGCTTTATTTATTTTTCTTTTGTTTTTTGCTTTATTTTTTAATTCTTTTTGCGTTTGGGTAATAAATGTTATAAACTTTCTGTTATGTCCCATTAGTTTTCCAATTCGAATAGTTTAAATTTTGAATTCTTTGAAATTTGGTGTGAATCACTAGTTTGTGATTAACTTTACTATAAAAATAGATTTTTGAGTGATTCTTTTTACTGCTATTTAATATTACTGTGTTTTATCATTATATTCAAAAACAGTTTTTGTTATTTTAGTTTCTAACAAAAAAAATCTTTATGATAATTCTTTTTGCTATTAAAGTTTCTAACAAAAAAAGTTCTTTTTGAAAGTTCTTTTTGCTTTTAATGCTTTGAACAGAAAATACTTTGCTAATTTTAGTTGCATAAATTTTAGTTGATTCCTTTTGCTATTAGAGTTTCATTAAAGTTTTCTAGTTCATTCTTTTTTCTATTAGAGTTTCATTAAAGTTTTCTAGTTCATTCTTTTAGTTTATTAGTTTTGCTATTAGAGTTTCATAAAAGTTGAGAGGGTTATGGCAAAAACTGGATGCACTTCGTGTACAAAATGGACAATCTCTTTCGAAGTATCAGGGTTTCGGACGAAAACTCATCTGTTACAAAGGGATTTCATTTTTTGAACTTATTTGAACTCCACACTTTTTCTGTGCTCAAAATGAACCATTCAAAGCAACATCATCAATTTTCAACCCTTTCTGAGTTCATCTGTTATTTTTCATGCATTTACTGATATTTTTGAGCTAAATGACCCTGAAATTGAAAAGCACTTCAAATGAACTCTGAAGAGGTTAAAAATTGGCATGATATCATCATTTCACCCTCATAGCATGTGCTAAAAAGTTGAGAGGGTTACGGCAAAAACTGGATGCACTTCGTGTACAAAATGGACAATCTCTTTCGAAGTATCAGGGTTTCGGACAAAAACTCATCTGTTACAAAGGGATTTCATTTTTTTGAACTTATTTGAACTCCAGACTTTTTGTGTACTCAAAATGAACCATTCAAAGCCACATCATCAATTTTTAACCCTTTCTGACTTCATCTGTCTTAACTTTTTCTTCGCTTTGTGTCCTTTGCTTATTGCGCCGTAACCATGGATATTCTTCATCGCTTAACAGGGTGCTTGGGTCAGCCTTGACTTTGAAGGGAGGAATTTCATGAAACTTTTCATAATCTTCAGACATGTCTGTCTTGCCCTCCAATCCCACGATGTCTCTTTTTCCTGAAAGAACTATGTGGCGCTTTGGCTCATCGTATGATGTATTCGCTTCCTTATCTTTTCTTTTTCTCGGTTTGGTAGACATGTCCTTCACATAGAAAACCTGCGCCACATCATTGGCTAGGACGAATGGTTCGTCTGTGTACCCAAGATTGTTCAGATCCACTGTTGTCATTCTATAATGTGGGTCTACCTGTACCCCGCCTCCTGACAGATTGACCCATTTGCACTTAAACAAAGGGACCTTAAAATCATGTCCGTAGTCAAGTTCCCATATGTCCACTATGTAACCATAATATGTGTCCTTTCCCCTCTTGGTTGCTGCATCAAAGCGGACACCGCTGTTTTGGTTGGTGCTCTTTCGATCTTGGGCGATCGTGTAAAATGTATTCCCATTTATCTCGTATCCTTTGTAAGTCAATACAGTCGAAGATGGTCCCCTGGACAACGAGTACAGCTCATCAGAAACAGTGTTGTCACCTCTGAGACGTGTTTCCAACCAACTGCTGAAAGTCCTGATGTGTTCACATGTAATCCAGTCGTCACACTGCTCCGGGTGTTTGGAGCGCAGAATGTTCTTGTGTTCATTGACATACGGGGTCACCAAGGTAGAGTTCTGTAGAACTGTGTAGTGTGCTTGAGACCAAGAATGCCCGTCCCTGCATATTATTGAGTCCCCTCCTAGCGTGCCTTTTCCAGTCAGTCTCCCCTCATACCGCGATTGAGGGAGACCAATCTTCTTAAGGTCAGGAATGAAGTCAACACAAAACCCAATGACATCCTCTGTTTGATGGCCCATGGAGATGCTTCCTTCTGGCCTAGCGCGGTTACGGACATATTTCTTTAGGACTCCCATGAACCTCTCAAAGGGGAACATATTGTGTAGAAATACGGGGCCCAGAACGAGAATCTCGTCGACTAGATGAACTAGGACGTGCGTCATGATATTGAAGAAGGATGGTGGGAACACCAGCTCGAAACTGACAAGACATTGCGCCACATCACTCCTTAGCCTTGGTATGATTTCTGGATCGATCACCTTCTGAGAGATTGCATTGAGGAATGCACATAGCTTCACATTGGCTAATCGAACGTTTTCCGGTAGAAGCCCCCTCAATGCAACCGGAAGCAGTTGCGTCATAATCACGTGGCAGTCATGAGACTTTAGGTTCTGAAACTTTTTCTCTGCCATATTTATTATTCCCTTTATATTCGACGAGAAGCTAGACGGGACCTTCATACTGAGCAGGCATTCAAAGAAGATTTCCTTCTCTTCTTTGGTAAGAGCATAGCTGGCAGGACCTTCATACTGCTTTGGAGGCATGCCGTCTTTTTCGTGCCAACGTTGCAGGTCCTCCCGTGCCTCCGGTGTATCTTTTGTCTTTCCATACACGCCCAAGAAGCCTAGCAGGTTCACGCAAAGGTTCTTTGTCACGTGCATCACGTCGATTGAAGAGCGGACCTCTAGGTCTTTCCAGTAGGGTAGGTCCCAAAATATAGATTTATTCTTCCACATGGGAGCGCGTCCCTCAGCATCATTCGGAACAGATAGTCCGCCGGGACCCTTTCCAAAGATTACGTGTAAATCATTGACCATAGCAAGTACGTGATCACCGGTACGCATGGTGGGCTTCTTCCGGTGATCTGCCTCGCCTTTGAAATGCTTTCCTTTCTTTCGACATTGATGGTTGGTCGGAAGAAATCGACGATGCCCCAGGTACACATTCTTCCTGCATTTGTCCAGGTATATACTTTCGGTGTCAGCTAAACAATGCGTGCATGCGTGGTATCCCTTGTTTGTCTGTCCTGAAAGGTTACTGAGAGCAGGCCAATCATTGATGGTTACAAACAGCAACGCATGCAGGTCAAATTCCTCCTGTCTGTGCTCATCCCACACACGTACACCGTTTCCATTCCACAGCTGTAAAAGTTCTTCAACTAATGGCCTTAGGTACACATCAATGTCGTTGCCGGGTTGCTTAGGGCCTTGGATGAGTACTGGCATCATAATGAACTTCTGCTTCATGCACAGCCAAGGAGGAAGGTTATAGATACATAGAGTCACGGGCCAGGTGCTGTGATTGCTGCTCTGCTCCCCGAAAGGATTAATGCCATCCGCGCTTAAACCAAACCATACGTTCCTTGGGTCACCTGCAAACTCAACCCGGTACTTTCTCTCGATTTTTCTCCACTGCGACCCGTCAGCGGGTGCTCTCAACTTCCCGTCTTTCTTACGGTCCTCTCTGTGCCATCGCATCAACTTGGCATGCTCTTTGTTTCTGAACAGACGTTTCAACCGTGGTATTATAGGAGCATACCACATCACCTTGGCAGGAATCCTCTTCCTGGGGGGCTCGCCGTCAACATCACCAGGGTCATCTCGTCTGATCTTATACCGCAATGCACCGCATACCGGGCATGCGTTCAAATCCTCGTACGCACCGCGGTATAGGATGCAGTCATTAGGGCATGCATGTATCTTCTGCACCTCCAATCCTAGAGGGCATACGACCTTCTTTGCTGCGTACGCACTGTCGGGCAATTCGTTATCCTTTGGAAGCTTCTTCTTTAATATTTTCAGTAGCTTCTCAAATCCTTTGTCAGGCACAGCATTCTCTGCCTTCCACTGCAGCAATTCCAGTACGGTACCGAGCTTTGTGTTGCCATCTTCGCAATTGGGGTACAACCCTTTTTGGTGATCCTCTAACATGCGATCGAATTTCAGCTTCTCCTTTTCACTTTCGCACTGTCTCCTTGCATCAACAATGACCCGGCGGAGATCATCATCGGGCACATCGTCTGGTTCCTCTTGATCTTCAGCTTCCCCCGTTGTAGCATCACCGTATTCAGGGGGCACATAGTTGTCATCGTCCTCTTCTTCTTCGCTGTCTTCCATCATAACCCCTATTTCTCCGTGCCTGGTCCAAACATTATAGTGTGGCATGAAACTCTTCTCAAGCAGGTGGGTGTGAAGGATTTTTCGGTCAGAGTAAGACTTCGTATTCCCACATATAGGGCATGGACAACACATAAAACCATTCTGCTTGTTTGCCTCAGCCACTTCGAGAAAATTATGCACGCCCTTAATGTACTCGGAGGTGCGTCTGTCACCGTACATCCATTGCCGGTTCATCTGCGTGCATTATATATAATTAAGTGTGTAAAAAACCATTACAAAACATCATGAATAGATAAGTGACCAAATTAATAGAAGTTCATCATCACATTAAAACCAAAGTACATACATAGTTCTCATTGAACAACATATAACTCTCCAGAGCATCTAATTAAACTATACATTGAAACTATGTAAAACATTTCAATGCAACAACAAATGCGATCATAATCGCAACCAAGGTAACAATTGATCCAACGGCATAATGATACCAAGCCTCGGTATGAATGACATATTTTCTATACTTTCTAATCTTGAAGCGCATTGCATCCATCTTGATCTTGTGATCATCGACGACATCCGCAACATGCAACTCCAATATCATCTTATCCTCCTCAATTTTTTTCAATTTTTCCTTCAAGTAATTGTTTTCTTCTTCAACTAAATTTAACCTCTCTACAATAGGGTCGGTTGGAATTTCCGGTTCACATACCTCCTAGATAAAAAAATCTATGTCACGTTGGTCGGCATAATTGTCATAAACAATAAATGAACCAAATAGTTATAAAATATAATATATACCACATCCGAATCATAGACAGGACGAGGGCCGACGGGGACGGATACCAAAACGATCGCACTATATAATAACAAACAATAATAAAAGTAAGAAAATTAGACAAGTATCTATCTAAATCATACAATAATTTTTTTCTTTTAGAAAGAAGATAAGAACAAGAGGCTCACCACAGTTATGCCGGCGACGAGATCGGCGCGGGCGATCGACGGCGGTGAAGACGGGGACGGGACGTGACGGACCGCTAAATCTAGACAAATCTTGAGGAAAATGGAGCTTGAAGGTCGAGTTTGGAGAGGAGAAAGCTTAAGTAGTGTTGCTCGGGCATTTCATCGAACACCTCATGTGCATAGGAGGTGAGCTAGAGCACCACAAACCCCTCCCCTCGCCGGCCAGAAAAAAACAGAGCAGTGGAGTGCTCTGCTCGCGGGCGAGGGGTATATATAGGCACAACATTGGTCCTGGTTCGTGGTTGGAACCGGGACTAAAGGCCACCCTTTGGTCCAATGAATGCGGGCCAGGAGCGAGACCCATTGGTCCCGGTTCGTGTCTGGAACCGGGACCAAAGGGTCCAGACGAACCGGGACCAATGCCCCACGAGCCCCGGCCGGCCCCCTGGGCGCACGAACCGGGACGTATGCCCCATGTGTCCCGGTTCCTGACTGAACCGGGACTAATGGGCTAGGCTGGCCTGGACCCATAGTTTTAAATAGCCGGCTATAGCCCCGCTATAGCTCCGCTATAGCTGTTTGAGCATGTTGCTGCTAAATGATTTCATGTACAATTTGCCGCTATAGCCCAGCTATAGCCCGCTATAGCCCAGCTATAGCTGTTTTTAAGGGTTGACGCTATATGCCATAGCCGGCTATTTAAAACACTGCCTGGACCAAAGCCCTGTTTTCTACTAGTGTCAGAGTTGAACCACAGGCACATTTTGTAGTCCCAACATCGAGGCAGCCGCTGTACAAGCTCAGTCCTGCCATTGATGAGATTGCACCTGAACACTGCACGCTTTCCATATTTAAAGGCATTATCATTTTGGTAGACGAAGTAGGCACACCCACCGTGGCCGTTAGGAACCCGCCCCACATCCACAACAAAACTATGCCGTGTACCGAGGAACAGCACGCGGTCGGCCAGACTACGCCCATCCTTTCTCACCCATCTCATCTTCTCCAGTAGCGACAGTTCTGACAATAGAGGCTCCTCGAGTGCTAGAACTGACACCTTGTCATACTCACGGCTGTTAATAGACACCCATAGAATCTCGCCACGGGACTCAAGGACGTGGCTGTAAGTTAAATAGCAGGTGGATTTGCCAAACCACAGCTGCACCACCGGCGTCCCCTGGCTCTGGACAAGCTCATCGCGGGCGATATTGCTGTTTGGTGTGACAAGGCGCCACAGTTGGTCAGCCTCCATGACGGCCTGGATCTTACCATCGTGGTATGTGACAGATGACAAAACAGGTTGACGAGGTGACCAGCTCAGGAACCGATACTCATACTCATGCTCGAGGGTCCTCTCGAGGATTGTCCACTCTGCGTCGCCGGGGCGAAGTAGAGCCGCCGTGAACCTGGCCGTGGGCCTGGGGCCAACCACGTGAGCGGCGGCGATTGAGATGCTGTACAGAAGGGTTGCGCCGTCGTCGTAGATGAGTCCGCGGGGATCGACCTCCTCCCCCCACAGGCTGAGCCGCTGAGGGATTGCGGGAGCAGAGGCAGGTGTGCGGCGGCTCCGGTGAGAGGGTCATGGAGACTAGGGCGGAGGCCCTCGATGGTCAGACGCCGGAGGACAGTGCCGCCGTAGCTGGTCACCCAGTTCCCCGAGGCCGGCTCGGACAGCAGCGGCTGCGAGCGCCGAGCGGTAGTTGGAGCCGGAGAGGATGCATCTCATCTCGAGGCGCGTGGCGTCTTGGTGATTTACCGCCGCGACGAGCCAGGGTAGAAACTGAGTCGTGGCCGTCGCCGTCTGGGAGTCCCGCCATGGCTTACAGACGGCGTGGAAGTGGGCTAAGTCGATGGCGTCGTGCTGCAGGCGGCCAGAGATCTCGCGGGCGAGATCTGGCGGTAGATCAGACCAACCTGTTGCGTTCATGGCGGCGTGATCCGGGAGCAGACGGGGTGTGACAGTTCTGTAATAATAATCCACGTTATACAAACGCCCATTAATTTTGACCCAGGAACCGACCTTTTTATAAGGCTCATACTGAGCGTTCGCATGTTTTGGTTGTTCCAGCCTGCATGTTGATTTCTACTGGGCTGGACCAAAGTAGCAGTCACAAGTCACAACCCTACAACACCGCTGAGATCGCCCCTTGCTTTTCCGAAACAAAACAAAAAGATCGCTCCTTCCAACTGTCGCTCTTATCTTCGGGATTGTGTGAGGTTCCTTAGAGCAACTCTAGATATAAATCAGTATTGCAAAATCATTTTAGGGCTCCAAGGTCCGGTAGAACAGATCCGCTATAGTTCATACTATAAATTTAAAAACGAGTTCGCGCTACAAATTACACAACATAACCGGAGTTCATACGTGGCTAAAAATATACTCCCTCCGTTCCCAAATATAAGTCTTTTTAGGGATTCCAACAAATGACTATATACGGAGCAAAATAGGTGAATCTACATTCTAAAATATGTCTACATACATCCGTATGTTGTAGTCCATTTGAAATGTCTAAAAAGACTTATATTTAGGAACGGAGGGAGTAGATTAAAAACTACAAATTGGACAACCGGCTCAATCGTCGAGGTCGAGGCAGAACGTCTCTGCCGACTTGCGGCAAGCGTGAGTGCATGCGTGATCTTCCTTTGCGGGGGCAAGCCTGTTGACGGCGCCTTCTTATCCGGTCGCCATGGCGCGCTCGACGGCGAGAAGCTACGTGTCTGCCTCTCACCGTAGGATGTGAGGGAACATGACGTCGTGGAGGCGGTCTAAGCCGGCCCAAGGGGACCGACTGCCACTGCGGGAGAGGCGGCCGTGCCCCACGCCTATTTGGACTGACATGCCTCGACATGGGGCCTGCTAGAGTTGTTGGCGTCCGCGTCGTTGCAGGCGATCTTGTGCAGTGGCGGCCCAGCACAACCACGACCACCACCCGAGAAAGGAATGATGACGGGTGGAATTGCTCGCCGGAGAAAGGAAAGGAAGCAACGCAGGAGGTGGATTGTGGCAGAGGAGATGTGAGACGCGAACCTAAAAAGCTCCTGACCCCTGTAGATATAGCGGTGGACAGGCGGATTTGCGGGCCGCTTGTAAAAAAAATACGGGCCAATGAGGATATAGCGGACTTGACCGGGCCACAACAAACCCAAAAACTATAAATTGGCTGGAATTATCCGGGCCGGCGAGTATATAAGCGGTGGCGGCGGTGGAGTTAGAGATTGAGGGGCTGGGTAGACCGGCGGACTATATAGGGTTCTGCGACAACCAGCTGTGCACCATGTTTGTCAGCCTAATCGAGGCTGATTGGGGGTTCTGCTGTGTCGACAACCAGGTAACAACAGGGATGTGTTGTACTTTCTTTTCTGCTGATCTGGCGTATGATTCAGGTAATGACCTTGTTAATTCTAGCTTGGCAGATTTTATGTTGAAATGACACCAAAAATCGATGGTTGATCCTCTGTCTGTTTCCATATGTGCTCCATATTAACTCGGATGTCTTTAGATTGGTTCATGTCTGATTGCCGGATGTGTTGTACTAAGTTTCAGAGATATAATTTTAAGAAGTTTTTTCTATTGGTCGTAGATACGAAATAATTGATTTTTATCGGTTGATCGTACTAAGTTTCAACATTGAAACTTAACATATTTTTTAAAAGTCATCAAAATATATTCAAAATGGGTCTTATTTGAAAGTGTTGGTCGTGAGAAACACGAATATGAAAACAAAACTTAATTTGAAAATTTGTTTAAAAGATATAGAACTTTGAAAATCGGAAGCCAAAATAAAAAGCCGGCACCAGGACTGAGTGCCCCCACACTTGCGTGCCGCACATCCTCATCAATTATTGTCTGCTATCTGTCTAACTTAAACGGAAAGAGGTGTATGAAAGTTACTGATAGCATTTCCTTCATCTTGGAATTCTCTCAGTGTCACACTTGTATATATAGCAAATGAACAGATTTTAGGTTTTTTTCTTAAATAGGGCCAAAACCCTAATTTTCTAACCAAAGCATTACAGTGTTGCCTTCTCTTGGGGAGCAATGTGACATGGTTTTAAAATCCGTAACAATTTACAGATGCATAGGTGCTGATGGCGGTCCTCCTTGCTGGTGAGGAACTCCTTCCGCCCCTGCTTGTCAAAGTAGGGGGCAGTTTGGCTTGGATATTCAACAGATGTGCAAGCAGATAGAAACGCATCAAACGGGACTAGCCTTAAAGCTGGCGGCTAGCTCGGTGCAGATAGACGAGATTGGCAAACACGAAAGCAACCAGCAGCTTGGCTTATGGCATGCAAAGAGTTGGGCATATATATGATGGTGATGACAAGCAGCAGTCAAGCCGTGTTCATTATACAACATGCAAAGAGGTACTAAGCACGCTGCTGACGAGATTGTCATTATCATGGTTTTCACTTCCAATGAGATTTCGATGAAATTCACTGAATTTCATTAATTTCAGTGGACACTAAAATATTTATCTTTCGGCCAAAATATTTCAGTAATTTTAGTAGTACATAGGAATTCAAATATATATTTAATTATTTTTCAAAGTTTTCATTTTTTTTTAAATTCAAGTGAACATTCCGGCCTTTTGGCCGAAATGCAATATGAAATTACCGAAATTCACTGAATTTCGGTGATTTCGGTTGCTACTGAAATTTTTCTAAAACTGAAATTGAAAACCTTGGTCATGATGCAGCCATGCTGAGAGAGTCGTTGCTGGCCGGCGGAGCTCACTTGTCGTAGTCCAACACCAGCGCCGCCTCCGATTTGAACTCTCGATGACGACGTCCGGGCACAGGATGATGAATGTGGATCAATATTAATCGGTCATAGAGGAGAAGGTTGACAGTGAAAAGCATCCATTGCAAGGCAACAATGCGGACATTTGAAAGGAGATGAAATGAGGAAGTAAAATCCAAAACTACAGTACAAGTAGGAAAAAAGGTAAACGCCTACTTATCAGAGATTTCGGTCCGACTAATTATCATAGATTTACGTCCGAATTATATCTTCAGTATTTTATCTTTCCTATCTTCCTCGCGGGACCTTGTATCAACGTGACCTATAACACATGCAAATGTGATTTTCCCCCTCCCGTTGCAACGCACGGGCCCTTTTGCTAGTTTTTTAATGTGCCCCCAAGACCCTCAAAGAGCACACTCTCTCCTATAAGTTCGTCGGATTGCAACCTTACATTGCATGGTATAATTTGTGCAATTGAAACAAAGGAAACACACATTACATTAATAATGATGTAATAAAAGCACTAAAAGTAAAACAAAAATGCTTACAAGTGTATGAATCAGAATAGTTTTTTTCCACTGAACTTAAGAACCCCTATACAAGATAGACATTGAACAATGCTCCACTTAAACTTCGGCTCCTTGCGCACTTAAACTTGCATATTTGCTGGTAGTAATGATGAGACTGTTTACAGAAAAGGACTGCCTTCACCTTGAGTACGGATCTAAGAACTAAAATTCATTCATCACACACGCCAAGCCTAAACTTCAACTAGACTGGGACCAAGCTTGGAACATAAGGGATCACGTCAAAGTAGGGTGCAGTTTGGCCAACAAATGTGTCCTCACTGACGTTGTAATATCTCAGGTCATTCATAAAAAGACCGTTCTTAATCATGATCATTTTGCCAGGTTGGTAAGTGCAGCGGAACAGACAGTTAGGAAAGCATCGGCACATGAGTACCCCATCACTCAAGACAGCTACCGGGCCAAGAGGTAAGACGTTGTAGAGTTTGTCCCATCGTGGCATGTCCAAGTCAGTGCACATCCACGTGTCGTAGGATTGATGGTTGAGCTCTCCAGTTGTCGTCACACACAGCTCTTCGCCCAGGTCAGACAATGTGGATTCGTCCTGGTCATCCCATGACCAGGAAGGAGGTGATGGAATGAGGCTGAACGTTTCGTCATCCAAGTTAAACCGGAGAAAACCCAACTGGCCACCACGGTCGATCGGATCGATGGTCCAGATCAAGGACCCCTTGAAGAAGGTTGCCGTTCGCCGCCTCTTGACGTGGAACGGGGGTTGCGCAGCCGTCTCATGCCAGCACCGGTACGAGCTTCCAATGGTGAACACCTCCACATGGGGTGTGTGACGGTAACCTGTCACGAATGAGGGGTCAGGCTCAGTTACGTGGGTAAAACGGGCGACCTTGTAGGCATCTGAGTGAGGTTTGCGCCCGAGGCCAAATGCCTCGAGGTCGCTGATGGTGCGGGGCGGCGTGAATCTACCGAGACGCCCCCAGGGCAGTTCCAGGACGCGGCGCGTGGCTGGGTTGAGCACCCACGCCGCGGACTCCATGCCCACCAGCACTAGCCCGTCGCAGTGCGTGAGGTTGTGCACCGCCCGTCCACCCAAGAACGGTTCCGGCATTGGGTACAGGAGGGCCGTAGCGGCACCACAGGCATGATCCTCTTCCCACCGGTAGAGGCCGGCAACGCTGTACGTGTCTCCGCTTGAGCAATTGTTGCCGGCGACATGAATCCGAGGGGCGATGATCAGGGTCGTGTTGGTTCTGTGTCCGCGGAGGTGAGCGCGATGGAAAGAAGTGTCTTGGGAGATTGTGTGGAGCCAAGCCTTGCATACGCGCCTAAGCCGGAGAAGCGACGCGACGGGCAGCCGGAGCAGGATCTCCGTGACGACCTCATGCGGCACGTACGCCGTCGGCCTTGTCGACCTCCGGATCTTGGCTGCTGGTTCCGCCGTCTCTTCGTCCATGGTCGGCCAGCCGGATAGATCGATCTCGATCTCCTTGCTATCCAGGCCGTGTTGTACGTGTAGATCCTCGCTGCCCTCCGGATCTTCTACGATCGATCGATCTATTAGCTTATCCAGGCCGTGTTGTACTTGTACATCGACTCTCTCACGTCACGGATGCTTGCGCGCTGAGTTGCGTCATCAACGGAATCCGGATCTCCGCGCCCAAATAGGCCGCCGTTTGTGTGGTTTAATTTCCCTAACTTAATTTTCTTCAATGAAAATTGCTAAACTTATTTTTCTTAACACAGCATAGACGCAGACGCTCAAATATACGCACATACACTGAATCCTATGAATGCATGCACGCACGCACACCCTACCCTTATGAGCACCTCAAAGGGACTGAGCCGACACATCAGTTTGAGATTAACGAAGTCGTCACAGACACTTTCGTAGTCGACCGGAATGTCTACTCTCACTCAACGCACATCGCCGACTTAAACCGTGGTAGTCTAGAGATACCACTATCCTTCTAACCATCCAATCACAGGTTGGTTTGATTTTTTTTTTCTAAACTTATAAATGGTGTATTTTTATAGAAATTTTAAGGGAAAAGTTAACTGGGATTTTTTGAGAATACTATATCGCTGCTAATAAAGATCTTAGCTTCACCGACAAAAAGAAAGCAAGAAGATGACGTGAAAATGTATGTAGGAGCATATGTGCACGAGTTAAGCAACCATAACGATAACATATCACAAATACAGTATAGCCCTGGTAATTTTTCAATCGTATTATCACAAATACGGTTGATTCATGCAAACGAGTCGAGAGGTGTCCAAAGAGAACGATGACATTGTGATTTTTCTATAAGCTTATTGGTATCTTTCATGCAAGAGGATGCTCAAACTTGAAACAAGAAATTGTATATTTAAAGAGTAACAAATCATCATGAAAGAGTTGACCAAGCTAGCAAGGCGTAGAATTGTACAAGAGAATCATACACACTGCCTTTCATCATGATCAGCACAGCGAGACAGATAGACTAGTGGTGGTTGGCGTTGTCTATGGTCTTTGAAGCGATGGCGGCGGTGGAACAGGCAAGTGACAACGGGGTGTAAAGTGGGGAAAGTCAACCCCCCGTCTCCACGAGCGGAATTAAGTCGTGCTCTGAGGATTTACTCTTTTGTTAGAGGACTTTCTAGCATTTTGAGAGCATGGTTGCACCGCCAATAAAAGTTACACCGATCGACAACAGCACTATCATGCATTACTACCCGCGTGTTGTTGTAAATGGCGCGCATGGTGCCCCATGGCAGGGTCTTGGAACGTACCACCCCGGCCTTGCTAGCATTGCAACCTCTCTCCTCCCATCCTCGGCTGTGTTTCCTGAGCACCATCACCCCGTCCTTTATTCCCCTTCTCTAGGTATGACGGCATAAGTCACAACGGCCGCGTTGGTTATTCTTCACCATCTGGCCCGAAACCATGGTAAACGCACGTATGGCGTGTCGGCTCGAAGAAAAAACTTAGTTTTATTTTCATATGGTCTAGGATATTTAACATGTATGATACACAAGGATAAATTAAAGCATTACATAAATCATTTAAAACCAAACTGTTCCTTGTCACGTCTCCTGCCAACATTCAAAAATTCACTGCATTGCAAAGTTCTCATTAGGGTCAACATGTTAACTAGATAATTTTCATTTCAAAAGATCCTCCACAGGTTGGGCAAGCCAACACATTTAAAATTGATGTGTACATAAACAAGATTGAACTATTCTTTTTTTAGGGAAAGATTGAACTACTCTATTTATGATGCTTAGTTGTTGCATGTCCAACTACACTTAGGGAAAGATTGAACTATTCTTTTAGTGGCTTGTTTTGGCTTGTAGAATAAGTTGTCCCCTACGCAAGCTTATTCTAGAAGCCCAACCAAATTAATATTTTTAGAAGCCTACTAGTTAAGACTTGACTAGTAGGCTTCTAAATTTTTTTTTGGTAGGGCTTCTAGAATAAGCTGGGTTGGGGGCAGCTCTAGAAGCCAGCAAAAGAACTCACCCTTAACTTCCTATCTAATTGCATTGGATCATCTTACTTACCATCATTGCCATGTCATGCATCGCATCCCATGAACATGCTAGATCTTCCTCGTAGTAGTAAGACTTCCATCCGTTGTTCTTTCCCGTGTTGCTTTGTTTCTTCGCGGATACGCCCTAGATATTATGTGAGGTACGAGGAAGGACTAGTCATCTATCAAGGCTGGACACTAGGGAAGCCTTATCTCCTCTTTGATCATGTCTGATCCCATGCTTCCCTCTCCTGCTTGCATTAACTTTACGATGTTGTATAGTGTCCTCGATTCCTATCACATACATAGCCTGTTGAGCTCCACTATACGGAAAGGTTGGACGAAGTAGTGGTGGGAGGAAAAGTTAAACATGGAACCTTACGTTCTTTTTAAGTAAGTAGAGATACACTAGTAGAAAAAGGCCCATTTGCCCCGGTTCATAAGGCCCATTTGTCCCGGTTCGGGAACCGGGACTAAAGGGTCGGGACTAAAGCCCAACACCTTTAGTCCCGGTTCTTATACGAACCGGGACAGATGGGGCTCCACGTGGCCGCTGCAGCGAGCCCAGAGAGGAGGGCCTTTAGTCCCGGTTGGTAACACCAACCGGGACCAAAGATCATCCATGTGTCAGCAGCTCAGGAACTGGGGTTTTTGTTTTTTTTGAAGGGGGGGGGGGGGGGGTTTGGGGGTTTTGTAGGGTTAATTTAGGGGTTTCATATATTGTGTTAGCTAGCTAATAGCTAAGAGAAGTGTCTCTCTTTATCTCCGTGCTGGCGACTCTACGTACTATACGTATAGAGAGGACTCGACACGCTAGCTAGTAAGCAAATGAAGGAAACCATTAAGTACACAAGATTGTCATGAACATATACAGAGAGAAGTGATCGACCTCCTCCTTCTCCGAGAGATTGGTCGAACACAAGTTTTCGTATATCTATCCGACGCTACTAGCTACATATATACAATATAAGATCTCTTACAATCCCTAACATTTGATGTCAAGTTCCACATAATATTCTCCGGCTGGATTGATGACGTGGCCAAGAAAGAATCCCGCCAATTCCTCTTGAATTGCTTTTATGCGATCTTGTGGTAGGAGTTCATCCCGCATCTGCCAAATCTAATTTGAAGAAGCGGGTCAATACATATATATGAATGAAACTCAACACAAATGATGGTAATAAAATAAAATTATGAATATTATTGCTTACGCACTTCATATTGTTTTTCAGAGTAGCCCCGCTTAAAGGTCATCGCGTTGTAGATGTACTCCCAAATGTAGTATCCACAAAAATTATTCCCGCCTTCCTGCCACAACCACTTTACGAGAAATAAAGGTCAATCAAACTGATAATCAAGCATTATAAATGGTATTGATGAAACTAGCTAGAATCAATGGGAGATGCGCGGAACTAGCTAGTAGTACTTACTTTCGGGTGTGTAAATCGCAGCTCCCCCGGCAGTCCCGGAGCTTCTGTGGTGAACACTTTCCAAACCCTGCGAGACAAAGAAAATAATTGCTTGATATCAGGAAATGACCAAAGTTGCCGATATGGTGCGATAATGATCGATTGAACTTACTTCTGGAGCATTTCAGTCATGGCTGCATAATCCTTGGGATCTTTTCGTCTTGAGTCTAAGACGGTTACTAGTCCCTGCTCAAGCTTAATCTCTAGGAGAATAAAGTGGAAGCTGCGCACGCATGCATAACTCATCAATTACATTACTATAACCTCGAGTAATAAGGGAAACCGAATATGCAGAAGACAGTAACACTCACTTGAAGTTGTAAGGAAAGAGTATTTTATCTTTGTTTTGATTTTTAAGCAACGATTGTTGCAAGTTGGCCTCGGTTTCTTTCGCATGATATGTAACCGTCCATTCATCTATGAGATTTGTGTTAATGAACCCAATATCATAGATTTGTGCATTTCTGCATTCGACGATCTTCAATCTGCATAATATAGTGAGGATAATTATATATACATGCAATGAAAGAGCTGAGCTATATATAGAGACTTAATTACAGAAGTATAGTACTTACAGACAGTAGCAAGTGATGATTATTTTATCGAGGTCCTTTTGATTGAAAAACTGGAAGAACTCCTCAAATGGAACAGACAACAGATCAATTCCAACGAGGTCGTGCTCCTCTTTAACTCTCAGCGTCAAAATATCCTTCCCGGACTTGCAGGTGTCCATGTACCACCTATGGAATCTTCGCATCATCGTTGTTAGAGGAGGATCACCAGGTCTGACGAGAGGCTTTTCGTACTGGTATTTGTGTTCGTCCACCTCCATTGTATCAAAATGTGCATCGTCGGGCAGGTAATCACTAGGATTGGTACCGGGCAGCATCCCCGGCAGATTTGCGACGATATAGCTAGACACCTTGAGCGGGGGGCACGATTGGTTTGCCTGTTCGCCGAGCTGTTCAATTTTTTTCCCTCTTCTTCGTTGTTGTAACCTTTTGTCACTTGAAGTAGTTCCCGACCGGCGCGCTCCTTCCACTGCCTTTTTCAGAGCGCGGACATGGTTGTCATCCGGCGGAGGCGGTGGTGGTCGCTTCAGGTTCTTCAAAGTGCGCTTCAATTTCACCGGATGCATCTTCTCCTCCGGAGGTGGATTTTTCTTTGCAAAAAAGTCTTTCACTTGGGCTTGACAGATCTCCTCGTTTTCCTCCTTGGTCATCTCGTATGGTAATCTATCTAGAGGCCTGATAGATGGACCGAATTTGTATTGCCTCCCGCCTCTGGCTGTACTGCTAGACGCCGGCCGAGCAGCCGGAGCGGCTGCGGCTGTCTTCCTTTGTTGCTTACGAGGCGGAGAAGGAGGCGGAGTGCTACGACGCGCCGGAGCAGCCGGAGCGGCGGCGATTGTCTTCCGCTGTTGTTGACGAGGAGGAGAAGGAGGCGGGCTGCTCGGACGCGCCGGCGCAGGCGGAGTGCCGCCACGCGCCGGAGCAGCTGGAGAAGGAGGCGGAGTGCCGCCACGCGCCGGAGCAGCCGGAGAAGGAGGCGGAGTGCCCTGATCACTCGCCAGAGGAGGAGGCGGAGTGCCCTGACTCGCCGGAGCAGGAGGCGGAGGCGTCCAGTTCGGAAGGTTGATGAGCTCCTTCCGCCATAAACACGGAGTCTTCAAAGCAAGACCCAGCTGAGTCTCCCCTTCACCGGTAGGGTGGTCAAGCTCGAGCTCCTCAAATCCCTCCGTTATTTCATCGACCATCACAATAGCATAGCCTTCTGGAATCGGAAGGCAGTGAAAAGTTGCGCCGGGTCCAGAAGGTGCAACAGAGCCGACAGCCGCCTTGACTTTGAGGTGCTGCCATTGCGCCATAAGGTGGCAATCTTGAGCCTCCGTGATAGCATCCACGGGGTAGCTGGGAGCCGTGAAGTGAGGCTGCTGAAGGAGCTCAGTGGAAGCCACGATGCTTCTCCGCTGAGATGGCGGGGTAGCTTCTGGGGTAGCTTCGGCAGGTCGCTGCCTCTGAACTAGTGCTTGTTCCTCTAGCGCTCGTACCCTTGCATTCAGCTTCTGCAGTTCGGTCTGCTCCACTTTACTCCTCCTCTCCCGGGTTTTGTAACCGCCTGCGCTGGGAAACCCTTCCTTCCACGCAACGGAGCCTGCCGTGCCTCGTGTTCGTCCTGGGTGCTCAGGATTCCCGAGGGCCTGTATGAGCTCGTCGTTCTCTCTGTCGGGAACGAACGTCCCTTGCTGCACTGCGGCGATATACTTCTGAAGCTTCTTGACGGGTATTTCAAGTTGCTCCTTCGTCCAACGGCACTTCCCTGTTTCAGGGTCCAAGGTTCCCCCAACCCCGAAGAACCAAGTCCTTGAACGGTCTGGCCAGTTCAATGTCTCTGGTTCGACCCCTTTATCAAGCAGGTCCTTCTCAGCCTTGTCCCACAACGGCCGGGCTTTGAGGTAGCCACCTGACCCCGTGCGATGGTGATACTCCTTCTTTGCAGCATTTTTCTTGTTTGTTGCTGACATCTTCTTACTCTTCTCCGATGTCTTGTGGGCCACAAATACGGGCCAGTGATCTCTTATCTTCTCAAATCGGCCGGTGAATTCTGGAGTCTTCCCTTTGTCGACAAACGTTGATTTCATCTCATTCTTCCACCTCCTGAATAGATTTTCCATCTTCTTAAGAGCATGGGCCTTGACCAATGGCTCTATAACTGGCTTATCCGGATCCTCCTCTGGTGGTAGGGTGAAATTTGCCTTCAGCGCGGTCCAAAGATCATCTTTCTGTCTATCGTTGACAAAAGACACTTGAGGGTCTTCGCTCTTAGGCTTATTCCATTGGTGGATGCTGATCGGGATCATGTCCCTAACAAGAACCCCGCACTGAGCAGAAAATGCTTCCTTGGTCCGGCTGGGTTCAATCGGTTGGCCATCGCCCTTGATTGCTGTGATCGTGAACCTTTCATCCTGGCGCAACCTTTTCTTCGTGCCTCGTCTCATTACCGAAGTTTGGCTCGATCCGGAGGGCTAGAAAAGAAGAAAGAAGAGAGTTAATATGTGTACATACCAAAACAATTAATGCATCAATTAGCTAGTCAGCACAGGCTTAATTAATATATATACCTCGCCGGACTTTGCAACAGCTCCTTCCTCCGTTCGGTCACCGGAGCCGTCATCACGGTCTCCTTCTTCCACTGGCATTCGGTCACCGGAGCCATCATGATCATGTCCTTTCACCTCCATTGTTCGATCACCGGAGCCTGCTTCACCCTCTCCTTCCAGACCATCGGTGTCGTTGAGATACGACATGACATCACCTCCTCCGCGGATGATGTCCCTCAACAACTCTTCTTCTTCGAAGTCTCTTTGATGATCCATAGTTTCTGCAAATATTACAACATGGCAATTAATATACAAACATGAGAGATGGATATATTAGTGGAAAATGTAGACCTAGCTAGCTCGATGCTTATACGGTTTGGGGTGGCCCTCGACAACGCTTCTAGGGTTTGGGCCGGACCGCCTCTCTCATGAATGTCCGATGTCCGGACCGACAAGGGATTTAACAAAATGACGCCATTCTGGATGTGCAGAAAATGGTCCCTATTTTTCCTGATCTCATCTACCCTTCTATATGTCACGTTGTCTAGTGTCAAAGGATTCAAGAAAACCATGGCTTCATCATTAGCCGGAAGTAACAGGTGCATGATGGTATGAAGCTCTCCAAAATTATTATGGAACGGAGTCCTGATAGGATAATTCGCTTTTTGGTACGAAGTTCAGCAAGAGCCTTTCGAATATCGCTATTTGGATGGCCTTTGCTGAACTTCGTACCAAAAGGCGAATTATCCTATCAGGACTCCGTTCAAAAACAATTTTGGAGAGCTTCATACGATCATGGGCCTGTTACTTCCGGCCAATTATGAAACCATGGATTTCTTCAATACTTTGACACAAGAGAACGTGCAAATATAGAATGGTAGATGAGATCAGGAAAAATATGGATCAACTTAATTATGCACATCCATAATGGGGGCATTCTTGATAAATCTTCTTATAAATCTCGAGAGAGTTTGTCGGGTAGGGGCGGGAGGGGGTAGGAGACCGACATCGTTTTTTTCTAGGGTTTGGGTGTCCTCGAGAGTTTGTCGAGCGAGAGGGGGGGTGCTCCCGTAGTCTAAAATTTGTCTATGCACGATAGGAACATTTTACCGTAGTAACTTAGAAAAAAAATGTTATCGGGGAGGGGGTATATCGACCCCCCCCCCTCATGTCGAAGTTATCGGGGAGGGGGTATATCGACAACGACGACATACATACATGGGAAAAAAATGTTATCGGGGAGGGGGTATATCGACCCCCGCCTCTCATGTCGAAGTTATCGGGGAGGGGGTATATTGAAGAAAAAAATAGAAAGGAATATCGGAGAAGATCGAAGAAAAAAAATAAGAAAAAAAAGAGGAGAAGAAGAAGGAATAGAGGAGAAGAAGAAAAAATAGAATAATATATTAAACTTTGACATATGATCAAACTTTGACATATGATCAAATGTTGCATATGTCAAAATTCAAACTTTGACATATGATCAAACTTTGATATATGATCAAATGTTGCATATGTCAAAATTCAAACTTTGACATATGATCAAAATTATTGCATCTAGTTACATTGGATCAAATATTGCATCTTGAAATAAGCAACATTCAAACTTTTTTCAATATGACAAACTTTTAATACATTAAAACATCTAAAACATCAAAACATACATATATACATCTAAAACATCAAAAATTCCTACTCAATAAAACATCTAAAACATCAAAACATAAAGTATATCATAAATATCATCAATTTTCATATATCATCATATATCATCGAACAAAATTACACAGAAAAAATTGACCAAGTTTTCATATATCATCATACATCATCATCATCTACTACAAAAAAAATTGACAAGTTTTCATACATCATCATCATCATCATCATCTACTACAAACAATGTTCATCCATCCATCCATATTCAAATGTTCATATTAACAATATCACCAAAACATACATACATTTTCTTTGCATATTCTTTGTAGGAGCATTACCAAATATGTAAATAAAGCACTCCAAGTCAGCAAAGGCAGTTCTATAAAATATCCCAAGTCAAATAGACACATGGCCAGAAGAACAAGCAATAGAACACCCCCAAGGTAGGATTTTGGGGGAGATGTCCTCAGATAGCCTAGAAGTGCTAGGACTAGATCATCATAGGATCATGAGAAGTGTAGCATCTGTAGCATCAAATCCCAGAGAGGAGCCTCAGAGCAACATCATCGGCTGGCATAAAATCAAGTCACATCTGTTCTTATCAGTGAGAGATTTACGCGAGAAAGAGAGAAGGCAAGTGTAGTGTCTATTCAAATCAGATTTAGGAGAGAGGGAAAAAGTGGTAGATGAGATACTATCCATAACCTGGCAAGAAAAGAACTATGGACAGGAGAAATCATTATAATCTTTGCAATTACAAGTACTGTAACTATATAAATAAAAGAACTATATCCTTTATAATCTACCAAAAGAACAGTTGCATGTGTGAGAAATACCAATAGAAGAGGAACTAGTTCATGTTGTTTAATACATAAGAAAGTAAGCAGGCCATGACCAATTTACAAAAATTACCTATATATACCATCAGGATTATAACTGCTATAATGTAGATAACTAGTCATTCATGGGTACTAGAATACTTGAGGCAGAACAATAGCAGGCACTATAACTTATATATGAACATCATAGGCAAGTGCCAGTAGAACTAGATACAGTTAACTAATTAACTAGTAGTGCATCACAATGATCTCAGCAGTGTTATCAAATCAGCACTAACATCACAATGTCTATCTGAACTATAGCAATATGTCAGTGACAAATTAAACTGAGTTCTTCTTAATTAGGCAACATCTCCAACAATGCACCAATCCTAAGTAGCATATCATAGCCATCAAATCAAGTCTACCCAAAACGTAGATCACACATAACCAATGCACAAAGGACCAAGATTACCATCAACAGAGCAACGGCCATCCATGAGCAGAAAAGCAAAAGAGGAAGAGCAAAACAGGGTGGCGTGCGGGGACGGTGATTTGAAGGAAAGGGGAGGAGGCAGGGGCTCACAACGCGGTCGTAGGGAACGGCAGCGGGCTCGGGGAGGGCTCGAGGTCGCCGGAATTGGTGGCAGCAGTGACGAACGGCGTCGGGGAAGAAGGGGTCGCGGCGCCGGCGTGGTGCTTCCCCGGGCAAACGAACGGGCAACGGCGACGAGGTCGAGCGCGAGGAGGCTTCCGGATCGGTCGGAACGGCGAGAGGAGGGCGGCGCGTCGGGGCAGGGCAGGGCGAGGGCATCGACGGCGACGGTGACGAGGAGGCAAGGCGCGGCGATGGGAGAAACTGCTTTTGGTCACAACTCTGGTCAAATTATGGTCAAATCTGGTAAACTGTGGTCTCAAAAACTACTTATTCCAGAAATATTAGTGTTACTAAATAATTGATTTTTTTTAGAATAATGGTTTCAAACTCAAACGGTGCTTAGTGCTCAAGTTCAACTCCTAAGTTGGTAATAGGATGACAGCTTAGTAGTGTCAGAAAAAAAAATACAAGTGCAGACCGGCCGGTGAAGTTGAATGGGGAAGTTACGTTTGAATGAGTACTGATTAGAATTAGAGATTAAATCTGGATGCTAATAGAGTAGAGATTACATTAAAGCAGTGAGGATGGGAGGGAGGTGATTAAGATTCACAATTGTCCATAATATTAAAGATTTAAAAATAAAACATTCAAAAAAAAAAATTCCCAAAAAAAAATATTCAAATTTGTTTTTAAACGAAAAATGCCTTTGTCCCGGTTGGTAACACATAACCGGACTAAAGGTCTCCACCCCGCTCCGAGGCGGGCCACGTGGAGCACCTTTAGTCCCGCCCGTTCGTAATGCGAACCGGGAACTAAGGTTAAGGCTTGTCCCGACCCTTTTGTCCACTGTTCCCGAAACCGGTACTAAAGGCCCTCTGGACCCGGGACAAAGCCTGTTTTTACTAGTGCATCTAGCCCCAAGATCCGCCTTGGCCCCAGACGGAGGTGGCCTAAGCCGACAAATCCGACTCCAAGGCGCCGAGTGCCGGACACGCACTAGGAATGCCAACCCGGGTGAAGGACCAACGTCAAACTTTCGCCGCGGACAACCTGGCAGAAGGGAGATAAGGCCCCGCCGCCGCCCATGATTACCGGAGTTTGCCGTCACGTGCGCGCCGGTGGGCAACAAGGAGGAGGAAAGGGAGGTGGAGAATGGCGTCGTGCTAGGGTCTCCCCGGACGCACCGTGGCGGCGGCGGGGGAGAGGGAGAGAGGGGAAAGGGGAAACAGATCATGACCAACGCTGACTTCGTTACAAAATGTTGGTGGTTCGCACAATATCTACTAAACTCATTTATATAACAATGCAAAAATGAAAATTTATCTGGTTTTTTAATCGGGATTGCTATTCCATCTAGATGTGAGATACTTATCTCACATCTAGTCTTCAACCGTTAGATTTGTGCTTTAATCTCGCCAACCACTTGATCTTTGTCCCTGATTCTGTTGCATGCTAGCGTGGTCGGCGCGTCCTGTATATGTCATCACCTGGGGAACGTGTCCATTATGCTTCTTTTCGTCGCTTTGCTGTGTCATCTTTTGTGGGCTGTTTTTCCTTTCTTTCTTTCTTTTTCTTTTCCTCTTCTGTCTTCGTTTTTCTGTTTTCTGTTTTGGCTCGTGTCCTGAATGTGTAAAACTCAGTTTTTTTCTTTTCTTTTTTCCTTTTTCCTTTTTCTGTTTTAATGTTCATCGTCTCCACTTTTTAATTATTTTTCAGTTTCTTGATATTTCTTAGTACGAATTGCATTTTCAGATACCTAGAGTAATGATACTTACTTCACATCTAACCCCTCAACCATACGATCAAGTTGCGAGAAGATTCGTATGGGGAGCATTTAGCCCCCGTAAGATGTAATTTATTTCCTAGGCGTTGTTAGGTTTTTCCTGTCGCATGCCTGGTTGTTCTGTTCTTTATCGGCTGAAATAAATCGTTTTATATTGGCCAGGTCCATGAGTTCGCCCGCAAGCGCGCCCTCTCTTACTTTTCCTTTCCGTGGTTGGGGTTGGGTGGTTGCACCATTACGGATTTTTGCATAGCTAAAAGTTTGTTCGTTTTTCCTCCTGGTTATTTGTGTTTTATGGCTGCAAATAAAATATTTTTTATATTGGTTGATTGTTGTGTTTCTTATGGAGCGATGTTTGTTTTTTGTGGCACAAAATCTGCAGTGGAAAAATTATTTTTGTCTCTATCATTTTTTTCACTCTTGTAGACTTGTTTTACATTAATGTGTCCTTTTTATATCTTTACTGTAACACTTTTCTGAATTTTGTAGTTTCAAATTGGAACTAATAGTCCTGTAGTGTATTGAAATCTGAAATTTTGTGTTCTGTTTTTTTAGAACGTGTTTTCTAAGAGTTTGCTCTGCTTTTTTTGTTGCTAGTAGTTTACTTAGTCTCTTTTGATATTTCCTTTTTTCTTGATTTCTTATTGCATTTCCCTTTTCTTTTTCTTTTTACCTTTTTGTTTAATTTCATGCATTAAAAAAAATTGAATTGTTTTGTCGTGTGAGTTGCATGTCCATCATAAAACATGCATTGTAAAGTGCTATCCTCGCTCTACAACTGCACATTTTCTAACGCAACTGCAAATTAGGGAACATAAATAATTTGTTTTAGAGGGTAGATTCAGTCTTCTACTAGACACACAACTATGGCACAACACATCTTTAACATGACCAAACTTCGTGAATGGAATAAAAGTGTTTTGTCGAAGTTCAGTGTCATGTCATCGTTAGACACACAACTGTAAATGTCACCTGCCTCGCAACTGTCTGGTTTTCCTTTTGTTTATTTTGTTCTTTCTGTTTGTTTTTATTTCGTTCTTTCTTTTTCATTTTGTCTTTTATTTTTTCCTTTTTTCAAATTCGTGAATATAACTTTTGTGAATTTTTATAAATTTTGGGAAAAAATTGTTTTGTGAATACCTTGTAAATTCGTGCATATTTTTTGTACAGGGTTGCTAAATTAGATGATTTTTAACGATGTCTCATCTATGCTTGTCACCGTTCGATTTAGTTTTATACCTTTTGTGCAACCGTTGAACCCCTGACCCGCTAGTTGTTGTTTGGTTGTCGTGCATTCTTTTGTTCGTCTGTTTGCCTTTCTTTTATCGGCCCATTATCACGGCGTGCTGGTAGCCCATTTTGGGTGTTGTTTTCTATAGTGACGTACAATTGGAAGGTACCTGAAAAGGGAGCTCTATAGCGTCTTTCGCTTTCCAGTTCATTTCGCAAATGGTATTGTAGTTTTCGTAGTTAATTCAAGTTGCAAGTCAACCCTTGACAGGTAACTAGGATCGTAATTGTTTCATCCTAATTGCAAGTCCGTACTTGACTCACATTGGGCTCGGTAGTTTCGTAGTTGTCCCACTTGCAAGCTCCCCCTTGACTCGCAGTTAGACCCATTGTTTAGTTTCATCCAGTTGCAAGCCCACCTTGACTCGCAACTTGATATGTTTTCTTTGCATGCCTGTGTTGCAGGTCCACCCTTGACTTGCAACACGGTCTGTTAGTTTGTGTTACATCCTAGTTGCAAGTCGACCCTTGACTCGTAAATCGGCTCTAGTTTAGTAGTTGTCCCAGTTGCAAATCCATCCTCGGCTCGCAAAAGGGCTCATAGTTGTCCCACTTGCAGGCTCACCATCGACCCGTAAATGAGCATGTGTTTTGTTTTTCACCATAGTTGCAATCCACACTCGACTCGCAAACGTCTCGTAGTTTCGTAGTTATCCTACTTGCAAGTCCCCCTTGACTACAACTGGGCTCGTAGTTTTCTGAGTTGCAAGCCACCACTCGACCGCAACTGGATCCTGTGTGTTTTTTTCATCACAGTTGACAGTTCACCCTGACTGGAATGTGGGCCCATAGTTTATTTCATCCCACTTGCAACTCGGACCTTTAATCGCAACTGGGCTCGTAGTTTCGTAGTTGTCCCAGTTGCAAGTCACCTCCGACCACAACTGGGCTCATAGTTATCTCAATTTGGCAAGCCCACCCTCAACTCGCATCTAGGCATGTATTTTTGTTTTTCTTCCCAGTTGCAAGTCCACCCTTGACTCGTAATTGAGACTGTGTTTGTTTCATCTCATTTGCAAGTCGACCCTTGCTCGCAATTGGGCTCATTGTTTCGTAGTAGTTTCTTAATGCAAGTCATCCTCGACTCGCAACTGCGATCATAGTTTGTTGTTGTCCTAGTTGCAGTCAACCCTCGACCTGCACTAGGCCCATAGTTGTTGTTGTTGTTGTTGTTGTTGTTGTTGTTGTTGTTGTTGTTGTTTGTTGTTGTTGTTTGTTGTATTGTCCAGTTGCAAGTCCACCCTCGACTCACAACTGGATGTGTTTTATTTTCATCTTGTTGCAAGTCCACCTCAACTCGCAGCCCGTATCATAGTTTTATACACCTGTATCAGTTACAAGTCACCTCGACTCGCACTAGGACATGTTATTTATTTATCCCAGTTGCAGCCCACCCTTGACTCGCAACTGGGCCTGTGTTTTGTCTTCCACCCAAGTTGCAAGTCCACTGTTGACTCACAACAGTGATTGTAATTTTGTTTCATCCTAGTTGCAAGTCGACCTTACTTTGCAACTGGGCTTGTATTTTGTCTTACATCCCAGTTCCATTTCCACCATTACTCGCAATTGGGATGAAGTTTGTTTCATCCCAGTTGCAAGTCGACCCTTGGTCGCAACTGGGCTCGTAGTTTTGTAGTTGTCCAAGTTGCAAGTTCACCTTTAACTCGCATGGGCTCATAGTTTCTCTCGGTTGCAAGCCCAACCTTGACTCGCAACTAGGCATGTGTTTGGTTTTTCATCCCAGTTGCAACCTACCCTTGACTCGCAATTGGGATCGTAGCTTTTTCATCCCAGTTGCAAGTCGACCCTTGACTCACAACTGTGGTTCATGTGTTTCATAGTTGTCTTAATTGCAAGTCCATCCTCGACTCGCAGCTCAGATCGTAGTTTGTTGTTGTCCAAGTTGGAAGTCCACCCTCGACTCACAACGGGCCCATATTTTTGTTGTTGTCCCCACTTGCAAGTCCACCCTTGACTCGCGGCTGTGGATGTGTTTTATTTTTCATCTCAGTGGCAAGTCCACCCTCAACTCGTAACTCGATCATAGTTTTATATACCTATCTCAGTACAAGTCCCACCCTCGACTCGCAACTAGGTCTCGTAGTTTGTTTTATCCTATTGGAATCCCACACTTGACTTGCAAGTGGGCCTGTGGGTATTGTCTTTCATCCTAATTGCGAGTCCATCATTGACTTGCAATTGGGACCGTAGTTTTTTTTCTCTAGTTGCAAGTCGACCCTTGACTGACACTCATCTCATAGATTGTAGTTATCCTAATTGTAAGTCCATCCTCAACTTACAACTCAGCTCGTAGTTCTCCTAAGCCCACTCTTTGACTCGCAACTAGGCTTGTTCTTTGTTTTTTCAACATTCAACTTGCCCCGACCTTATCTCAGTTCCTCTGTCCACCCCAACATGTAACCCACCCGACCCACTTACATGTCCAAGCCAAACATGCCACTCATGCCAGACATAGTTGCATGTCCACTCTCGGCACGCAACTCGTTCCCAACCCAATACTCCTATATAGTTGTATTTGTTGGCAAATACATGTCCACTTTTGCATACACACTGTATATTTTCTCTATATATGTGGACAAAGTTTTGACATACATTGAACATTTTTTTTAATACATGACGAATATTTAAAAAAATAAAGGCCCGAGCACTTTTAGAATCGATTTGCTATTTCACATCTAGATGCGAAATAGTTATCTCACATCTAAGTTCAGGACCGTTAGATGTAGATGCTATAAATCTCGTGCAAATCTTAATCTTGCTTTGTTTTCTGTCGTGCTTCCTTCTCTTTGACAACCCGCTTTTTCTTTCTTTTTTTTGCCGGCCCGATCCAGTTGATTCACGCAGCAATGCAGCTAGCCTGCTGCGAGGACGTCATCCACAGCCCTTTTGTCAAGGGAACACTGGGAAAACGTCGTTATTTTCTCTCTTTTTTTATTTATTTTGAGCGTGTGAACGTGCAACAGATCGACTGGTGCATTGTTGTTTTCTTTGTAAAAATTTACCAATTTAACCTACAAAAAATATTACCATCTTTTTTTTGTTTTCAGTTTTTTTTTCTATATTATCTGTATCTTGTTTTTCTTTTGTTTTTTTCCTTTCGTATCCAATTTTTATTTTATTTCCTTTCTTTTTTGTTTGTTCTTTTTAATTCATGAAAAATTTTTTTATGAATATTTTATAAAATTTGGATTATTTTAGTTTGTGAATAGTAATACCTTCTAAATTCATAAATATTTTTTTTAGTCATCTAAGTTTGTCGTTGTTCGATTTAACATCTGTATTTTTATGCAAGCACTTGATCCCCGTTGGTTGGTTGCTAGTTTTTTGTCGCACATCCTTCTGTGTTTTGTTTGGCTTCACTTTTGTCGGATTTTTTTGCTTGCGCACCTGTGCCCACTTTTATCTGGTTTGCGTTGTAGAAGTGAGACACATCCTATGTCGTTTGTCGTGTCTTTTTCTATTTCTTTCCAAGTTCGATGTCGAAGATACATGCTTTGCTCTGCCTTACGGTCGATATGCAACTGCTCCGGGTCAATTTTTGTCCCAGTTACAAGTTCATCCTCAATACAGAATGGGCCAGCCCTTTTTTTTTCCCGTTGATTATCCAACCCCGACTCACAACTCAGGCCAACATTTTTTTTTGTCCCAGTTGCAAGTCCACCGTCAACTCGCAACTGGTGCAACCTTTTTTATCTTAGTTGCAAGTCCACTCTCGACTCGCAATTGGGACCGGTCTTTTTTCTGTCTCGGTTGCAAATCCACCCTTGATTCGCACCGGGGCCTAATTTTTTTTTGTCCTAATTGAAAGTCCACCATCGACTCGCAACTTGAGCCCGACCCTTTTCGTCCTAGTTGCAAGTCCATTTTGACTCGCAACTAGGTGCGATTTTTTTGTCTCGGTTACAAGTCCATCCTTGACTCGCAACTAGGGTCGACCTTTTTTGTCCTGTTACAATCCCATTCTCGACTCACAGCTAGGGCCGACCCTTTTCTTTGCCCCAATTGCAAGTCCACCTTTGACTCGCAACTGGCTCGACCTTTTTTGTCTCAATTGAAGTCCATCATCGACTCGCAACTGGGGCCTGGCCTTTTTCTTCCCAATTGCAAGTCCACCCTCGACTTACAAATTGGGCCCAACTTTTTATCCCACTTGCAATCCCATCCCCGACTCGCAACTAAGACACGACCTTTTTTTGTCCCAGTTCAGGTCCCACCCTCAACTCGCAACTGGAGGATGAACTTTTTTTGTCCCAATTGCAAGTCCAACCCCTCGACTCACAACTCGGGTCTGACCCTTTTTGTCCCAGTTGCAAGTTCACCCTCAATCGCAACTGGGGTTTGACTTATTTTGTCCCATTTGCAAGTCTACCCTCGACTCGCAACTGAGCACAACATTTTTTGCCCCAGTTGCAAGTCTACCCTCGACTTGCAACTAGGGACCGACATTTTTTTACGTAGTTGCAAGTCCACGCTCGACTCACCAATGGGGGCCGACTTTTTTGTCCCAACCTGTAACTGGTGTGAGCGACCAATTTTTATGCAAGATACAATTCCATCTTAAATATGCAAAATGTGAGCCCCAACAATGATAGTTACATGTCCACCTTTTTTGGCTCTTTTTAGCTTCTCAACATTGTTTCTTTTTTCTTTTTTGGGCCTAACCCCATTTTTTAAATGTCCCAGTTGTAGCCCCATCTTTGATCCATTTTGTTTTTTTTAAGATATGCAATTGAGTCGGAGCGACCCAAGTTTTCTTTGTTTTCGAAAAAAACCACCATTTATATGATTTTTTGGTTCCCAGCGCGTTGAGCTAGTTCCCCACCTTTCTTCGAAATCTCATAGTTGCATACAAATGAGATACACCCTTTTGAGTTTTATCCTTTGGTATATAAGGCTAGTTTTCTTCACCAATTTGAAAAATGTTCTGGAATTTTTAAAAGTAGCTTTTTCTAAAATCGTGTTCACCAATTCAAAAAATGTACACATTTAAAAAATATTCTACAATTTTAAAAGTGTTCGTGTTTTTAAACATTGCTCCGAATTTCAAAATATGTTCACGTTTCAAGTTTTTTTTACAAATTAATTCTTTTTTTGGAATATTTAAAACTTCTTCCATCCTTAAGCAATGTTTAGAATTTTTTTAAATTGCTCACATGTAACAAAAATTTCGACATTTTGAAAAAGTGTTCGAAACTTGAAAAATTGTTTGCAGTTTTTAGTAATATTCAGTTACGGCCTACCATATTTAGATTATTAGCACTACTGTTTTATCACTACAACTAGTTATCATGTTATTAACAACTTACTTGTGTCAAGTGATCATGCTTATGTGACATATCTTAACGTTACTTGCAAAAGAACAGTAGTTGTCGGATAATTATTGTGGCCATTGTTCTTGAGACAGAGTGGGTTGTCCTTGATGCAAATAAAAAAAAGTAGTATTGCCATCGGGGTGGGGGTGGTAGCTCCCGCACTAACCAAAAAAGCATGGTGCTGTAGCGCTCTGTACTGAACAGTGTCTCTGTCCTGTAGCACGGGATGGATCAAGTGTGCATGCAACATATAGATTTTCCATTTTGTTGGCATTTTTACACATGACCGGTCGTTGTCAGTTTGGCACTGGGCCAGCCAGTCGAAGAAGCTCCCGCCGTTCTGGCTGGGCGCCGTTGGTAACAAACATAAAAACAACAAGAGATAAAAACAAACAAACAATACAATGATGAGGCTTTATTTTATTTGATGATGTGGGATGATGTCATAGTTAGATGTGAGATATTATCTCACATCTAGATGTGAGATTCTGAGCTGACATCGACACTGTTACGGCTGCCCCTAATTGACCAAGCTGACCTCCAGACTGTGCCCTTGCAGAATCAGCTTGTTGAGATCCGTGAGAGCATCACCCAGATGGCATGGCGTCTCTATGGTCACATGGCCGATAACATGTGAGACCTGTATCTTCTACAGGGCATTACCTCAGCATTGAGCACTTTGCCATGCTTGCTAAAGAAGGTCGCAGCTGAGCGGACTTCAATGTGATAGGCAGATTGCGCACCACACCCGAAAACTAGGCGCGCGATGTCTCTCAATGTGAATGGTACGTGTTTGGAGACTAGAAATTGTTGGAGCCGTTCGACGAGCTTGGCCTTGCTACTGACGAGATTATAGCTGAACACGTCATGCGGCACCATTCTCACATTGTGGTAAATGAAGTAGACACACCCGGCATGGCTGTTGCCCAGCTGGGAAGCCTCCACCGCGAACTGTGTTGTGCAACTCCAAGAATAGACGCGATCGGCGAGGCTATGCGCGTCCTTCCTCACCCATCTCATCTTCTTCCCCGGCAACTGCGATGTTGACACCAACAGCTCCTCTAGTGCGTGCACAAACACTGTGAGGTCGCGAATGTAGGCGCCCCGGCCGGGCTCATAAGTGTCATATTGCCGGCCCTGGAGTCGACGTCCACAGAAGCTCACCGCGGACTCAAGGAGGTAGTTGTACTCGTACAAGGATTCACACATAGGGCCGCACCTGCACCGTCGGTGTCGCTGGCTTGGGACCAGCACGTCATGTGTGGCATCGCTATTGGGCGTGATGGTGCGACATAGGTCAGGCTCCACTTTCAGCAGGATCTTGCTGACGTGGTACGCCACGAAAAATGGAAGGAAATGTCGGAACCTGTAGGGCCGCTCAATTGTCCTCGCCACAAGAGTCCACTCTGTGTCGCCGGGGTGAGAGGAGTGCTGCCGTCAAGTGGACGGTGCCGGCGACGCAGATGCTGTAGAGAAGGGTTGTGCCGTCGGCATAGATGACGCCTCGGAGACAGTCCCTGTTCTCCCAGTCGCTGAGGTTCGCGGGAGTGGAGGCAGGTGTGTGTGGCGGCTCCGGTGAAAGCTTCATGGAGGCTAAGGCGGAGGCGTTCGATGGTCAGGAACCGCAGTGTCCCGCCGGAGCTGGTCCACCCAGTTCCCCCAAGGCCAGGCAGCAGCGGCTGTGAGAGGTAGTTCGACCGGGAGAAGATGCATCTCATCTCGAGGCGCGTCGAGTCTTCCTTATCGCCGAGGAGCCATAGAAGGAACTGAGCTTGGTCGTCGACGTTGGAACCATGAGCCGCCGCCATGGCTTGCAGACGGCGTGGAAGTGGACGAAGTCGGTGCGTCGTGCAGGCGGGTGGAGATCTCGCGTGCGCAATGGGAGATCAGACCAACGCCTCGCGGCATGGCGGCCTGACCGGGGAGCGCAGCATCATGGATCGGCCAGTTATACTCATCGGAGGGTTACAGGGCTAGGCTGACGTGCGCTGATGTGATTGGCCATTAAGGTTTCGTACGCAATCTATGTTCCTCCGTTCCTAAAATATAAGACTTTTTCTGAGATTTCAAAGCGGAATAAATACGGATGTATATCGACGGATTTCAGATTGACATTCATCGATTTTGCTCCGTATGTAATGTAGTCCATTGAAAATCTCTAAAAGGACTTATTTAGGAACGGAGGGAGTAGAAAACATTAGGAGACTTATTGAAAAAATCATTAGGAAAAATAATCCACTTCCCTACCACAATAGCCCGCCCCCAACCGCACAACCTTGACAACATCAGCAAACTCTTTGAAATCCTTAACACCGCCACATGATAAACAACATGACAACTTTACAAGTGGTGTTGTGCAAAATATAATCATGAGATGATTTAGTAAAATCTACACGGTTGTGAGTATCTCTTCATGCCTTTGTCAGCGTTACTCGATGATGCCCAACAAATATTGCATTTGACTGAAAACAACAAAGCCCATTTTAGTACTCAATGATAAACAGCATAATTTTTTGTCTCGTTCATATTGTGTAATTTTTGGGAGCAAATGGTTACAAGGCATAATTGCACACCCTCGCCCACTATTTTCCTTCAAACCATAAATTGTAGCACACTATATACCACCAAAATTTCAGAGTTCTCCTAAGGAAACAACATAGAGTTGAGTGACATTCTAAGAAGCATCACAGATTAAAACCAAGAAAAATATATGTTGTCTACTCATTTTCAATTTATGTAGGACTATATTATAGTAAACTAAATAGTTATTTGATATATGACATCATACTAATGACTATATGCTACCAATCCATGAACTCACTTGTGAAGGATACATTTTTTATCAAAGAAACCATTAACTTTCATTTCATACACCAAACATCACATCAAGAAGTTGGAGAACCATCATCTATTAGATAATTGTGGCAAAATATTCAACACATGAAAAGAGATGCATGTGCGTTGCAAAGGGTGACAAAATGCAACTTAAATCAAGGACCTATTATGATTATAATAAATATTGTACATGGTTTGTATAAAATACTCGAATCTTTTTTATTATGCCAACCAGATTTATTTCCTCGTTTCAGAACCCCCATTTATTTATACCAATTGGTAGATTATCTACGCCAATCAGGAGATTTAGGTTCCTTGTTTCAAGGCCATCATTTTATGTAAGCCAACCGGAGATCTAATTAGTAGATCCAACATGCGAAAAAGAGATTTTAATTTCGTGGTTTCACCGCCCACAATTTATTTATGCCAACAGGTAGATTTAATTCTCTCGTTTTCAGTCCCATGAGCTTTCCCTGAGATAAAGGAGAGGCCCCACAGCTCACCCCGCTTGTCAATCTTGTCCTCATGGGGCGTATTTAAATTGGAGAAATTATGTGTAAGGAAACAAGGTGGCTATTTAAATATGGTGAAATTATGTGCATAAGCGACCAAAGAACGAAGGAAGACAATATGTTGGTTTTTACACACTTAATTATATATAATGCACGCAGATGAACCAGCAATGATGTACGTGATAGACGCACTCCGAGTACATAAGGGCGTGCATAATTTTTCTCGAAGTGGCTGAGGCAAACAAGCAGAATGGTTTTATGTGTTGTCCATGCCCTATATGGGATATGAATCTTACTCTGACCGGAACCTATCATGACCCCCCATTGTCCCAATCTACCACAATCCCTAATCTACAAATATGACGTCCCCACTGTCTCTAAACTAGAACCCCAACTCTCATTCACTGTATCTTTCCTGTAACACTTCGCCCAATCAAGACAATATGTAATCCCTTTATTCACTCCCTCACACCCACCTGGTTGAGAAGGGTTTCATGCCACACTATAATGCTTGGACCAGGCACGAGAGAAATAGGGGTTATGATGGAGACAGCGAAAAGAAGAAGAGGACGATGACAACTATGTGCCCTCTGAATACGGTGGTGCTCAACGGGGAGGAGAAGCTGAAGATCAAGGGAACCAGACGATGTGCCCGATGATGTCTCCGCCGGGTCATTGTTGATGCAAGGAGACAGTGCGAAAGTGAAAGAGTAGAAGCTGAAATTCGATCGCATGTTAGAGGATCACCAAAAAGGGTTGTACCCCAATTGCGAAGATGGCAACACCAAAGCTCGGTACGTATTGAATTGCTTGTGCAGGGGAAGGCAGAGAATGCTGTGCCTGACAAAGGATTTGAGAAGCTACTGAAAATATTGAAGAAGAAGCTTCAAAGGATAACGAATTGCCCGACAGTACGTACGCAGCAAAGAAGGTCGTATGCCCTCGGATTGGAGGTGCAGAAGATACATGCATGCCCTAATGACTGCATCTGACCGCGGTGCGTACGGGATTTGAACGCATGCCGGTATGCGGTGCATTGCGGTATAAGATCAGACGAGATGACCCTGGTGATGTTGACGGCGAGCCCCCCAGGAAGAGGGTTCTGCGAAGATGATGTGGTATGCTCCTATAATACCACGTTTGAAACGTCTGTTCAGAAACAAAGAGCATGCCAAGTTGATGCGAGGGCACAGAGAGGACCGTAAGAAAGACGGGAAGTTGAGAGCACCGCTGACGCGTCGCACGCAATGAGAAAAATGAGGAAAGTACCGGGAGGATTTGCAGCGGTGACGCAAGGAACGTATGGTTTGGTTTAAGCGCGGATGGCATTAATCCTTTCGGGGAGCAGAGCCGCAATCACAGCACCTGGCCCGTGACTCTATGTATCTTAACCTTCCTCCTTGGCTGTGCTATGAAGCGGAAGTTCATTATGTGCCAGTACTCATCCAAGGCCCTAAGCAACCCGGCAACGACATTGATGTGTACCTAAGGCCATTAGTTGAAGAACTTTTTAAGCTGTGAATGGAAACGGTGTGTACGTGTGTGGGATGAGCACAGACAGAGGAGGAATTGACTTGCATGCGTTGCTGTTTGTAACCATCCATGATTGGCCTGCTCTCAGTAACCTTTCAGGACGACAAAACAAGGGATACCACGCATGCACGCATTGTTTAGTGACACAAAGTATATAATGGACAAATGCAGGAAGAATGTGTACTGGGGCATCGTCGATTTCTTCCGACCCAACCATCAATGTCGAAAGAAAGGCAAGCATTTCAAAGGCGAGGCATATCACCGGAAGAAGCCCCGCATGCGTACCGGTGATCACTACATAGCTATGGTCAATGATTTACATGTAATCTTTGGAAAGGGTCCCGGCGGACTATCTGTTCCGAATGACGCTGAGGGACGCGCTCCCATGTGGAAGAAGAAATTATTTGGGACCTACCCTACTGGAAAGATCTAGAGGTCCGCTCTCAAGACGTGGATGCACGTGACAAGAAACCTTTCGTGAACCTGCTAGGCTTCTTGGGCGTGTATGGAAAGACAAAAGAAGATACCGGAGGCACGGGAGGACGTGCAACGTTGGCACGAAAAAGACGGCATGCCTCCAAAGCAGTATGAAGGTCCTGCCAGCTACGCTCTACCAAGAAGAGAAGGAATCTTCTTTGAATGCTGCTCAGTATGAAGGTCCCGTCTGGCTTCTCGTCGAATATAAAGGAAATAATTAATATGGCAGAAGAAAAGTTCCAGAACTAAAGTCTCATGACTACCACGTGATTATGACGCAACTGCTTCTGGTTGCATTGAGGGGGCTTCTAACCGGAAAACATTCGATTAGCCATTGTGAAGCTTGTGCATTCCTCAATGCAATCTCTCAGAAGGTGATCGATCCAGAGAAACATACCAAGGCTAAGGAGTGATGTGGCGCAATGTCTTGTAGTTTCGAGCTGGGTGACCCACCATCCTTCTTCAATATCATGACGCGTGTCCTAGTTCATCTAGTCGACGAGATTGTCGTTCTGGGCCCCGTTTTCTACACAATATGTTCCTCTTTGAGAGGTTCATGGGAGTCTAAAGAAATATGTCCGTAACCGCGCTAGGCCAGAAGGAAGCATTCCATGGGCCATCAAACAGAGGATGTCATGGGTTTTGTGTTGACTTCATTCCTGACCTTAAGAAGATTGGTCTCCCTCAATCGCGGGTATGAGGGGAGACTGACTGGAAAAGGCACGCTAGGAGGGGACTCAATAATATGCAGGGATGGGCATTCTTGGTCTCAAGCACACACACAGTTCTACAGAACTCTACCTTGGTGACCCGTATGTCGATTAACACAAGAACATTTGCGCCCAAAACACCGGAGCAGTATTGACGACTGGATTACATGTGAACACATCAGGACTTTCGGCAGTGGATGGAAACACGTCTCATAGGTGACAACACTGTTTCTGATGAGCTGTACTCGTTGTCCAGGAGACCATCTTCGACTGTATTGACTTACAAAGGATACGAGATAAATGGGAATAATTTTACATAATCGCCCAAGATCAAAAGAGCACACAACCAAAACAGCGGTGTCCGCTTTGATGCAGCAACCAAGAGGGGAAAGGACAAATATTATGGTACATAGTGGACATATGGGAACTTGAATAAGGACATGATTTTAAGGTCCCTTTGTTTAAGTGCAAATGGGTCAATCTGTCAGGAGGCGGGGTACAGGTAGAGCCACATTACGGAATGACAACAATGGATCTAAACAATCTTGGGTACACAGACGAACCATTTTGTCCTAGCCAATGATGTGGCGGCAGGTTTCTATGTGAAGGACATGTCTACCAAACCGAGAAAAAGAAAAGATAAGGAAGCGAATACATCATACGAGAGCCAAAGCGCCACATAGTTCTTTCAGGGAAAAGAGGACATCGTGGGAGTGGAGGGTAAGACAGAACTGTCTGAAGATTTATGAAAAGTTTCATGAAATTCCTCCCTCAAAGTCAAGGCTGACCCAAGCACCCTGTAAGCGATGAAAAATATCCATGGTTACGCGCGCAATAAGCAAAGGACACAAGCGAAGAAAAAGTGAAGACAGATGAAGTCAGAAGAAGGGTTGAAAATTGATGATATGGCTTTGAATGGTTCATTTTGAGCACACAAAAAGTCTGGAGTTCAAATAAGTTCAAAAAAATGAAATCCCTTTTAACAGATGAGTTTTGTCCGAAACCCTGATACTTCGAAAGAGATTGTCCATTTTGTACACGAAGTGCATCCAGTTTTTGCCGTAACCTCTCAACTTTTTAGCACATGCTATGTGGGTGAAATGATGATACCATGCCAATTTTCAACCTCTTCAGAGTTCATCTGAAGTGCTTTTCAATTTCAGGTCATTTAGCTCAAAAAAATCAGTAAATGCATGAAAAATAATAGATGAAGTCAAAAAAGGTGTTGAAAATTGATGATGTGGCTTTGAATGGTTCATTTTTGAAACACACAAAAAGTCTGGAGTTCAAATAAGTTCAAAAAATTGAAATCCCTTTGTAACAGATGAGTTTTCGTCCGAAACCCTGATACTTCGAAAGAGATTGTCCATTTGTACACGAAGTGCATCCAGTTTTTGCCGTAACCCTCTCAACTTTTTAGCACATGCTATGTGGGGTGAAATGATGATACCATGCCAATTTTCAACCTCTTCAGAGTTATCTGAAGTGTTTTTCAATTTCAGGGTATTAGCTCAAAAAAATCAGTAAATGCATGAAAAATAACAGATGAAGTTAGAAAGGTTGAAAATTCATGATGTGGCTTTGAATGGTTCATTTTGAACACACAAAAAGTCTGGAGTTCAAATAAGTTCAAAAAAAATGAAATCCCTTTGTAACAGATGAGTTTTTCCGAAACCATGATACTTCGAAAGAGATGTCCGTTTTGTACACGAAGTGCATCCAGTTTTGCCGAACCCTCTCAACTTTTTAGCACATGCTGTGTGGGTGAAATGATGATAACCATGTTAACTTTAACCTTTTCAGACTTCATTTGTAGTGCTTTTTATTTCAGGGTCAATAGCTCAAAAAAACATCGTAAATGCATGAAAAATAACAAATGAAGTTAGAAGGGTTGAAAATTGATGATGTGGCTTTTGATGTGCATTTTGAACACACAAAAAGTTTGGAGTTCAAATAAGTTCAAAAAAATGAAATCCCTTTGTAACAGACGAGTTTTCGTTCGAAACCATGATACTTCGAAGAGATTGCCCGTTTTGTACACGAAGTGCATCTAGTTTTTGCCGTAACCCTCTCAACTTTTTAGCACATGCTATGTGGGTGATGAAATGATGACCATGCCAACTTTCAACCTCTTCAGAATTCATTTGTTTTGAAACTTTAATAGCAAACTAAAATAACAAAAATATGTTTTTGATTAAACAGACATTTCAAAATAACCTAAAAATTACCAAATTGAATTTAATGATAAAAACACAGTAATATTAAATAGCAGGAAAAACAATCACTCAAAAATCTATTTTTATAGTAAAGTATTCCAAACTAGTGATTCACACAAATTTCAAAAAATTCAAATTGGAAAACTAATGGCACTAACAGAAAGTTTATAATTTTTATTACCACTACAAGCAAAAAGAATCACTGAAAAATAGTAAGTATTTTGCTGTAAGTAGAAACAAAATAAAAATAAAATAAGCAAAAAAGAAAACAAAAAAAAACTGGAAAAAAATATAAAAATGCCACACTACTGGGCCAACCACGGCCTGAATACGACTAAGAACCCCACCATGGGCCAGGATTCGGCCCGCAGCAGGCCCAGTAGGCCCACAGGCAAGCAGTGACAGTTTAGGCCCGAAAGCCTGCAGTTGAGAGGAGCTCGAGAGGGTGGGCGAGCAGCGCTTATAAACCACTCTCGAGCACTCTCAACTAGCGAGGGGGGGACTAAACATCCACCGCACCGCGCCAGCGCAGGCCTTTGGCGGCCTGAAACCAAACGTTACAACGTGGTGAGACCCACGGAATGTGGGGAGTTGGGTGGTTGTTGGACCGGTTCGTTGGCACCAACGGGACCAATGCCCACCTTTAGTCCCGGTTGGTGCCACCCAACCGGACCAAAGGTCTCTGTTTCCCCGCCTTTGGTGATGAAAAGAGACCTTTGTC